>CM059191.1:90836859-91521859 GCA_030323885.1 Branchipolynoe longqiensis | reverse complement strand
GAAAAATATATATGAATAGATCAGAATAATTAGTATGGTAAACTAAGATAGTAAAAATCGTCTCCGTAAACAACCGAGCCATAACGACCACCGCCCCACCCCGCCCCCAAAAACAACCACCATGTCCAATTATAAAAGCAAATATTTACTTGTGGTTTCCCAGAAGTCTGAGGCATTGGGAGGCGAGGTAACATGCCAGCCATATTTGGCATGCCTGGCCGCGTCATTTGTCCCGGCATAGGTGATGTTGGAGGCATCTGGAAGCTGTCAACAGCTGATACCATATTGGGCGGACTCATCATTCCTCGGGGACTCATCATTCCTGGTATAGGGCCATCTGAAACATGGGTGCACGGAGTAAGTCAACAACACCAACAACACCAAGTGTACTTACTCCCTTAGCATTTTGTTTAATGTTAATCGATAAATATAAGAAAATCTCGGAAATCCGGGGAGATCTTTCATCTCTGTTGAATGCGGCATGGTTTAATTTTGTGATTGCAAAGAAAGTCGGTTCCTGTACACATTCATACGGTACCAGCCTTGAAAACCACATTAAGTGCACAAGTGTTCTGAACAATGCCCTCCAATCAAATATTTTTAATTGTGTAAATTATTACATCTTTTTCTTCCTCTTCACTCTGTGCACGAAAATGGCATTGCGTTTGCCATAACGCAGAATTCTGCTGAGTGATATGCCTGCGGATAGAGGGACACAACCCACCAGCTCCTTCACGCTACCAAAGCTGACATTTGTCTTCCAAACCCTTAGGGTGCCAGTTCCAAAAGTATAGTTAGTGAGATGGCACATTAGTGCAGGTATTCACCAATGAAAAACCAATGTCAAATAGCGCGAAACTAACACCTTAGTGTAAAAGCACATGCCACCATCACAGGTTGTTAATCTGAAAGCATTTGCCTTTTAGGCCAAAATTACAGTATTTTATACTAAGTCATATCTATGAACCAACACAATTAAATCTCAAATCATCGGGTAGTATGTTCGTTCAACTATTGCTAATTTTAACGGGTTGGTTGCTGGAGTTTTACGTCCTGGCAACATCTAAGGTCATATTAGGACGGGAATTTTAACGGGTGTAAAGTAGTACAATATATATATATATATATATATAAAAAATTGGGCTACATTTATATCAAAAATAGACACCAGGTGCGAAATGGACAAATCTAGAGTCAAAAGCCGCCAAGGCACATTGGCGCGGCCCGGAGCGCGCATAGAAGGGGCAGTGATTGGACAATAATACATATCAAGTCGCACTAATAACAATAATAAAATATATAAAAATAATAATAACCATAGAATCTTTCCGCCCTTTTTATATAATGATCATCAATTATCCAGCCTATATATATAACAGATGGTTATCAAAATGACCGCTTATTTCAGTGAAAAATGCCTTACTTGTGGTGGGCCTGAGGGGGGCCTGCATACCCGGAACCTGGGGATTTTGCGTAGGTTGACCAGACTTAACGGGTGTGAGGGCTGCCTGCTGCAAGCGTCGCTGCCGCTTATCTTCAAGTTCTTTCTGGATTTTGTAAATCTTTTCGGCCAGAAGGTGATAGTATTCCTCCTGTTGATAAAAGAATCGAACTAAATGGGAAGAATTGAAACAAACTAGATAGCTGTAGTATTTGTTCGAATTGATCAGAGATCCACATTCCACTGTTAGAAATGGCCGCACTCATGAATACCAGTATATTCGCCGTATTAAAAATGTTAAATAATTGCAAAAGTAGAAGGAACTTCAGAATGACCCCGAACCTTAACAAGTGTACATATAACTTTTCTTTGGGATTTCTTCATGGTGGTGATAGTACTGTCGTGGGGGTGATGAAAATGGGAAATACTGCGCCTAGAGCGGGACTCGAACCCACATCTCTTTGCATTCCGGGCCAGTGTGCTAACCATTACACCACCTAGGCACCCTGATATCAATACACTCCCCACGCCTACCTGTCTATGTGGTTACTTGCCTGAGAGGTCAGTGCAGACCACTACACTCGTCCCCCTGGAATTGTAAGTCTTGTAATGCTTACAATTACATACATACAGGCAATGCACTAACACATACATACACAGGGTAGGTTCAACAACCATACAGCGCAAAGCTTGTACAGGATCCTGATCACGGCAACCAGTGTCGTGGGGGTGATGAAAATGGGAAATACTGTGCCTAGAGCGGGACTCGAACCCGCATCTCTTTGCATTCCGGGCCAGTGTGCTAACCATTACACCACCTAGGCACCCTGATATCAATACACTCCCCACGCCTACCTGCCTATGTGGTTACTTGCCTGAGAGGTCAGTGCAGACCACTACAGTACATTGGGGGTTGGGAGCAACCCACTCTAACACCATATAATTCAATAGTCAACATCAATCAATGGACTGTGTCAATTTTGCAGTCCTTTAGGAACTTTGTAAGGGATACACAATTTGTCTGTTTACACAAACAATTTTGAAACACAAATTCAAATATTTGTTAAGTCATTTGAAGACTAGCAAGACCATTCGATTCCCATCTTGCAGCCAAACAGTCGTGGAGATGTGACTTACTCTGCTATTCGCAGTTTCATACATGTCTCCCTCAACCTTCTTGGCGTAAGCGACTAGATTGTTTATCCGCCTATCTTTCAGAGCAGCTGGGTCTGGAGTCGGGAATATGGCTTGTACCCTGCAAGACAAACAAAGAGACAGAGCTAATGATCATTCATCTGCAGGGAAACAACACCAACTAAATAAGGAGGTGGAGGACAACGGATTAAGCTCATGGACAACATTAAGTAAGTTGGTTAAAAGGAAATACACGCTAGGAAACACTGCAGGCTATGTTCACATCTGACCAACAACAAAACCTTCAAACATAAATGCAGATCAAATAGATTAATACGTGAAATAAAACAAAACGCATAACAGACTGCTGCTAGCATATAAACAAGGTAACATCGATAAAGTAAAGTAATACAGGTGCTACATTGGCATTACTAACTGCATGTTTGAAGTAAATTTGGTGTCGTGAGGTAAACATAGCCCTGAGAAATCATCGCATATGGTTCTAGGTCTGCAGTATTATACAATAATAATAATAATACAAATTAGGGTTAGTTAATAACTATGGGGTTATCTAAATCGATGCCATGTTAAATGCCTTTAAATATGCCAATGTCACGTAATAGTGAAAAATTAAAACCGTCTAGTTGTAAAAAAAACTTAAGCAGCACATGCATTTATCTTCCTTCAAATCTTACCGTCATCACATAAAGCTGACAAGAAACACTAACGTACCAGTTACAGTAAAAAAACATTAAAGCAAATTTGCGCTGTTTAGCAAGAATTTCAAGATGCATCTACCACACACTTTGAAGGTTCTCAGTTCACTGAATATTGGTCACAAGTTACAAAAATTTCCATAGAAATTTTGTATGTACTCACAGTTTATGGACAGTAATATATCTACAAAGATACAAAACAGCATCTGGTTACTATGCCCCTCTGCCAAAAGCAGGGAGATTATGGACGGACTAAATGTCTATCAGTTAACAAGGTTTAGCTAAGCTAGATGACACCTTGTGTCATTTTATGCTGCGGGGAGCTACTTTATTTCCAATTTCATTTAATTAATAAAAGCAATCTCAAATTTACCTGGTTGTTTCAATGGTCACAGCAGATATGGCCTTAGATAGAGTTCGTAAGGGTCACCGCAATAGGAAATATCACTTTTTGTTATGTACAAAAAAAATGAGAGGATTTAATGAATATATCATTTTTTGCACCACATATTTTGTAACAGTATTACATTAAAATTAACATTTTGACGTGATTTTCATGCGTTAAAAAAAGCAGTCGGATTGACAAAGGTTTCTCAAATATATTTTGAAATCAGCCTTTCAATGCAAGGCATCACAGAGACAATTTTTCGCTAGTTAAAGATTTCTAAAAGAATCGCTGCCCCTTTTACTTCTTTTTGTTAATGCATAAAGTAATGAGCAATACGGTCAAACTAAAACTGTCCCAAGTATGGTGTTTGGGGAGGATTTCCTCCCCACCCGGTCCCATCTTTGGACTGCGTGGCATCGTCACCGATTACGTTGTCTGTGACATCACCACCGGCAGCATAATGTAAACATTGATGAATCACGATGCATTTGTAAGGAAATGGTAATTTTGTTGGCATTAATATTAGACACATAATATCTGTGTCAAAAAGAAACTTAGATCAAACTATAAATGCCTTCCGCATTAAAAGCTGGTTATAATATTAGCCCTAATAGGGTGACCCTCAGGAAATCAATCTAGGCCATATGAAACCAGAATTATTTAGGCCCCAATGAATTTGGATGGTCAAAGTGCAGTACTACCAGGGCTCTATATTAACACAGAATTTTCTACAAGTGGACGAAGTCTGTCCATTCGCCGAATAGTCTTTATATAATGTTTTACGAGGTTCTTTGACCATGGAAACATGTTATGCATGCAATTGTCATTCACATAGCTGATTATCATTATGAGCAAGATTTCCATTAGATTTCCATTAGATTTCCATAATAACAGGTACATGATATTAATATAAAGCCCTGCATCGTCTTGTAGCTGGGCCATATTGAAGATACTTACAATTTATGGACAAGGTGATTACGCAAGTCCTGCGTCACATGCTGGTGCCACTCCTTGGTGGGCATGCTGGGCAGGGCTCCTCCTCCAAGAGTCTTGTCTTGAGCGCCTGGCATATGGATTGAGTTTGCGTTGGGCATCAAGTGAGGAGGAACCCCTAGCACCTGGGCAGCATTGGCCATCTGCTGTGGACCAGGCATGCCCGTCGAGGGTTTATTGATATTGCCGGGCAGGCCCATCAGAGAGGCGGCATTCGGCTGTGACTGTTGGACTGGTGGCGGCTGTACTTGTTGCGGTGGGGTCTGTTGTGGCTGAGGAATTGTGCCACCAGGAGGTCCACCAGGTTGGTTCACAAGTGCACCTGCAAATAACAAGATGTCATTTCAACATCAATATAACGCATCAATTCGCGACCGCTTCGAATATTACAGTTTAGGGATCCACCGCAGAGATTGGTGCTGTTACATATGAAACATTGCAGTACTGCCATAACCATCTCCCATCCAACAGCTTTAATCGGTGCGAACACTTTCATAGGTTTGACATGACAGCGAAAACAGATCAGAGCAACACACAACGACGCCACAATCTAACATTCAAATAGTCAATGCAAGGTAGGGAGCTTCTATCCGATGCTTGCACACAGACTGAGAGGTTAAGTAGGATGTCAACAAGTGGGCATGTGGTACAGCCAAACAGGGAGGCAAGGAGAGGCAAGACATCCACAGTGCTGCCATAGGCTGGAAGATTACACGCCATTATTAAAAAGTAGAGCACCACAAACTAAAACGGCCTTTCAGTGTAAGGGGAAATGGACAGTAAGAGAGGTACCAAGGTGCAAGCGCAAGAGTGAGAAACCTACCTGATGTGGCTGGCCTATTGGGTGGTTGGTTACGGTAGTCGAGTCCCAGAGCGGCATAAGCCCGTATCATATCTGCGGGAGCAGGATTGGATGCACCCCCTGGGGCGTTAGTGCCCACATTAGCAGGAGCTGCAAGCAGACAGGGTGGGCCACTGTACTAGTCAAGACAAAGAGCATGGTCATCAGGCACATTAGCACATGTGGGAGCCACATGGGAGGGCTGCATTCACCTGGGTGCTAGTTGCTACCCCTGACTCAGACAAGACAGGTGTGGGTTGGCCACAATACGATCAGTTTGTTTGTTTGTTTGTTGTTGTTTTACGTCCTAGCAACATCTAAGGTCATATCAGGACGGGTACCGACTTGTGACAGTGCGCACTCATGGCGACTTTATAGTGCTGTCCCACTGGGAAACCAGGCCGCCGGCACCATGACCTGGTATCCCACTCAGTCACATTATCCTGACACTGAGCACACCAGTCCTTGCCATATCCTAATAATGCCGAGCGCCTGGCTAGGAAGCGACAAGTATCAATTTTAAAGTCATTGGTTTGACTCGACCGGGACTCGAACCCACGACCCCACAATCTACCAGCACGGGAGACGGACGCTCTAACTCATTCGGCCATCCCGTCTGGTCTCAATACGATCAGTGTATATATACAAACACGAGCTTGGTAGCTCCCCCATCCCTCTTGGGACCACACATCCAGGAAAGATGCCAAAACTTCTTTTTAGATTCGTTGTCCAATATGAGTAGCAACGTTTTCTATTGGTAAATGGTAACTGGGGTTACACACCATCAAAGCCAACCATTAAAGGGTGGGTAGGAGGAGCGGAGAAGATAGTAGGTATAAAACGCAAAACTACACCCAGCAACGCTCCTATCTCGCCTGTACGCTAACGGTTAATGACGCTGGAGCAGGAGGTGCTTAATATAGAACAATTAGCCATCAACTGAAGACAACGTGAAATACGCAACACAAAAACAAGTAGAATACGTGCACTACACATTTTACCCAACAAGTCTTCTCCACTATGCATCATGACATGCAGAACTTAGAAGGAAACTTTTGGAACTTAACACGAGAACACCACAAGCAAACACACCAGTGGAATATCAACAACGTGAAGACGGACAAGATAAGCTTTTGAATCACGCCACACATGTCATAGCCCACTTAGCTATTTGTGCACCGGTTTAACACAAATTTCCACAGTGAAGCAATATCAAGCATTGCAATTCGCATTTGTTAATTCATACATTTGGGGCAAGGAAAAAGGAATATTGTGGCACATATGATGATTGATTGATTGGTAGTTGCTTTATGCCGTGTCGGCAGCACAGGCCATATTCACGGCGACATATTATGAGTTCATTGGAATGATGTGCACTTATATAAAATGATAACTACTTTGACTAGGCGAACCAGTCCTTGTACTACCCATATAATGTGAAGCACCTGGCTAGGAAGCGACAGGTATCAATTTTTAAGTCAGGACTCGAACAGGGTTCGAAACAGTGGGTTCGAATCCCACGATCTACCAAAACGGGAGACGGACGCAACTCATTCGACAATCCCGTCTTTTTGTGATGGAAATAGGATGATAATGCTACTCGTGCTATACAGTACATTTAATGTAGCAAACAGCACATCGAGCAGTGCCACCAGTGGCAGTGCATGAAAATAATAAGGCTGTCGTAGTTTTTGGAACACAGGAAAAGACACTTACTTGGATTGCGATTTCTGTCAGACGCATGTTTCAATGGCAAGCACACTGGACAATCATTACGAGTACAATTCTTCCAATGTGAAATAATTTGTCGAGATGATGCACAGTGCGCAACTGCAAGATAAAGACATAACAATCAATAAACATCACAGGCTAGTGCAAATAGGATCAGTTTTTCAGGATAATTACCATGACAATTCAGTAATTATCCTAGATTTGGTTTTAATAATCGACCGAATCTTTCAACTAAATAATTGGCTATAATCAATATCTTCGTCTTTTCTGGAAGTTTTCTGACATTTTCTCGAACTGTGGTGGAATTGAAAAAGATTTGATGTAATTTTCCACACGCATTACTGGTTAATAGATTTCCAAACCAGAATTAACTTGATCGAGAGTTTGGAACAGAGAAAAACATAGGAACGATAACAGTATAATTCATACGAGGTAACATAGATAAAACCGTGAATGGTAGGCAAATTACCTGCAGCTTCAAAACACTGCGACGCAATAAACAGTAGCTAGTATTTGAATACTTAGTGTTACTTACCTTGACATGATTTGCCAGAGTTGCAGGTTGTCATATGGTTGAGTACATTTTTCATTGTTTTGCAATGGGGCAGTGCACATGCTCGCATTTCTCCATTCGTCTGTTCTCGCCGCTGACATTTGTGTGCATGTAATAGTAGAACCAACTGCTGCTGGATCAACTTTCGTTTTTCTGGATCAGCTGTGGGAGGTTGACTACCACCACCAACTCCTCCGGGCTGGCCGGGCTAAAGAAAGAGAAGAATAATGGATCAGCTAGAGAAAGAGAAGAATCATGGATCAGATAAGGGAAAGATATTTGTTTGTTTGTTGTTTTACGCCCTAGCACTACCGGTACCGACTTGTGACAGTGCTCACTCATGGCCACTTTATAGTGCTGGCCCACTGGGAGACCGGGCCGCCAGCACCATGGCCTGATATCCCACTCAGTCACATTGTCCCGACACTGAGCCAACCAGTCCTTGCCATATCCTAATAATTCCAAGCACCTGACCAGGAAGTGACAAGTATAAATCTTTAAGTCATTGGTTTGACTCGACCAGGGTTTGAACCCATGTACGCATGGGTACGGATCCCCCGATCTCCCGAAACAGTAGACGGACACTCAACTCATTCAGCCATCCTGCCTGTCTAAAGAAAGAGAAGAATCATGGATCAGATATCTAAATCACACGACGGGAGAGCACCATCTGGGGCCGTATGCAGGAGTCGGTGGTATTCGGTGTTAGCGAGCCAAAATGGTGGTAGGCGGGAATTCCCCGGTTAGCGGCGAAAAATGGTATGCACGAGGCGGTGATAGGCCTAACACCAAAAGCTTAACCGGTGTTACCCTACCCCTGAAAAGTTGCAGCTTTACAGGTGGTGATAGGTACCAAATCTATTCAATGCTGTCATATTTAACAAAGTTACATAGTCAAATAGTGAAATTTTATTAAATTAACCCTAAAATCGAAGCGAGAGATTAGCGCTGCCGCCGCAAAGGCGGCGATATTAATATTGTCGAAGCGACGAATGCAAGCAACCTCCGCCGCCACCGCCAGTATGGAAAGCGATGTCGATGCGGCGATTTGTTTACTTTACATTCGTCGATTCGAAAACATTAATATCGCCGCCGATGCGGCAGAGGCGTTAATATTGCTTCGAATTTAGGGTTAATTTCATGAAATTTCACTTATTGTGTATCTAATTCTGTTAAATATGATAGCATTTAATATATTCAAGCCTAATATATGGAAAGCGACGTCAATGAGGCGGCGGCGATTTGTTTACTTTACGTTCGTCGATTAGAAAATATAAATATTAATATCGCCGCCGTTGCGGCGGCAGCGTTAATATTGCTTCGAATTTAGGGTTAATTTCATCAAATTTCACTTATTGCGTATCTAATTCTGTTAAATATGATAGCATTTAATATATTTAAGCCTAATATATATGGGTGTTGACAGACGCAGAGGGATTTCCCAAATCTATAAATAAATTCACGTTTAGCTATAATGAAAGTGTTACATGCTCCTGCATACGACTTGACACAGTTCCCGACGTCGGTGATAGCTAACCGGTCACAGGCTCTAAACATTTCAGGCATTTAAAGTAATAAACAGAATGTTAAACGAAGCATAACTGGGCATAGTTGAAAATAGAGGTATGAACGAGGGTATGGGAATATGTTTTGTTTGTTGGGGCTTTACATACTGGCAACATCTAATGTCATATCAGGATGTGACTTGCAACAGTGCACATTCATGGCGACTTAATACTAATAGTGCTGCCTTACTTGGAAACCAGGCCGCCGGCACCATGACCCGATTTTCCAGGCACATGAGATGGAGCTATATCTGTAGATTGCCTGTTATTATTAGTATTAATAGCCAATCTTTCCTGTTTTATTAGGTTAATTGTGTCCACTTCTTTAGTCTACTTTTGATATCTTCCCTTTGGATTACGGAAATATTTCAGGAGAGTGTATCTAGTTTCATTACACTGACCAGCTGACACTCACTATTGACCGACCACTAAGAACAATGACCATATATAAATATGAAACATTATTTATGAAATATGGTTGGTTGGTTGGTGGAGTTTTACGTCCTGGGAACATCTAATGTCATATCAGGATGTGCACTGATTTGTGACTGCGCAGTCATGGTGACTTTATAGTGCTGCCCCACTCGGAAATCATGCCGCCGGGACCATGAGCCTGACACTTCATGACGTCAGGATAGGTATTTAGGTCAGTGCATGCGCTGCTTGGGTGCAGGACGACACACTGTCACACTGCAAACTCAATGGCTATGAGCAATCTTCACACAGAACCATACTAAAACCAAACCACCAGGGATGAAAGTGGTCTCCGGGGAAAAAAAGCGGAAATGCTGATATTCTCCCATAGGCTTAGCATTGTCAGGGAATCCCTGAAAATTCATGGAAGTCAGGTTTCATACATATTGGTATAGGCTGATAGTGCTGCGGCATTTGAAGCACGTATTAGTAGTATACTCTGATAGTGCTGCGCCCTTTAAAGCATGTATTAGTAGTATACGCTGATAGTGCTGCGCCATTTGCAGCACGTATTAGTAGTATTCACTGACCATGCTGCGGCGTTTGAAGCCATAAGTAGTATACACTGCTAGTGCTGCGGCGTTTGCACCACCACATATTAGTAGACGCATTGGTTGGTTGTTGGAGTTTTACATCCTGGAAACATCTAAGGTCATATCAGGACGGCCGCAACATATTAGTATACAATTATAGCTACAGGAAAAATCCCGGAAATCCGCGAAATCGTGGAGATCTTTCATCCCTGACCCCTAGAAACAAACCGTTTGGAACACATATAGAAAACATATTCAATGATGAGATTATATTAAATTTATATGGTTAGGGTTCTGCATTTCTATTAATTTTGAATAAAATTGACATTTTGAACTGCATGTATCGCCAAACTCAATGCATTGTCAATGACCGTGAGCAATGTTCATACAGAAAAAGTGAAATATCTCTAAAACCACACCACCTAGAAAAAAACTGCTTGGAACACATATAGAAAACATATTAAACGAACAGATTATATTAAATTTATAAGGTATAGGTTCTGCATTTCTATTAATTTTGAATAAAATAAGACGTTTTGCAATGCGGAAACCGACAAACTCAATGGCAGTATGCATTCGCCCTGCAGCCAAGGTGCGCGCGCATACACAATGTTTATAAATATTGAAAGGCTATGAAGTGACAAGTACAAATTTTATAAGTCATCGGTTTGACTCGACCGGGAACCGAACTCCCGATCTCCCGCACACGAGGCTCGCGCTTTACCAATTCGGCCACCGCGCCGAAATAAGAAAAGCCAATGATCAAATTATGATGTTGCTATAACCTCTTGATCGGTGATGTAAATGCAGGAAGAGAGTATCTATTTTTAGATTTCTCAACATTGTTGATGCCTTTTGCTGCCGACACGGCAGCAAACGCTAGAATTCACGGCGGTTATCTACAATAAGTTGGCGCTGTATAGAACGCCGTCATTTACCAGGTAAGCGAAACTAATTTTGAATATAACTTTGATGTAGTTTTGTGTTGGATTCTGTGGTTTTGGATAGCCCAGGCCACCCCATGGATTAGTTCTGGACTCCTTCCTATCCACAAGATTAGTTCTTGCCACAGTCGTCAGGAGGTGGCTTGATAGCGGAAATAGTATATTAAAGCGTTTTGTTGGCATACCAAGTTTTTTCAGCATGGAAGGCTTATCATAACCGCATTAGCACAAGTGTGGTATAATAGGCAAAGGATGCAAGTGTATGTGAGGAGTATATTCTGTTCACCACATTACACTGCAGTAAAGCCTTTCCACCATCATCAAATCAAGCATTCCACCTAATTTGGCGTTATTTCTCCAGGGAAAGCTTCATTTTTATATTAGCTACCACACCTTCCAGGTTGTACACTTTCGTGAAACGACAAAGCCCATTGTGACGTGGCCAGCATAGAACGGCTACGGTCTATATTTAAGAACTGTTAGGTTAAACGCACCCGATATTGCTTAAGTTTGCTGCATTATCACATGATTGTGTAACATCTTATTTCCGTTAGGCTTCTATATACAGGGATGAAAGTGCTCTCCAGCTAAAATTGCGGAAATCAAGCAGAGATTATTAGTACACTGACTGCAAATTTTCGTGAAAATGCGGGTATTCTCCCATAGACTTAGCACTGTCGGGGAATCGTAGAAAAATGCCGGAAGTCAGGTTTCAACTCGCCTTGTTGTGAATGTATTATTCCCATCCCTAACTTGTTCTTGTTTGGGTTTTATGTTCTAGCAACATCTAAGGTCATATAAGAACCACATTTGAACGAACTAATTGTTGTCATATATATCCTGATTACTTTGTGAATGTTTGGCCTAATCAGTGAATATTAAAAAAATCGCGGAAACCCACGATTTATCGTTCATAATACATCACCGCCATCTATCTTCTTAGCAAATCACAAGTGTGCTGGTCAGCATAATGTGCTGAACGTCACAGCTTAATAAGCACTGGCCGTACTGAAGCTTTCGACACATACCTACCAAAACACCAATCTACATAAGCACTGGCCGTACCAAAGATTTCGGCACCTACCTACCAAAACACCAATCTACATAAGCACTGGCCGTACCAAAGCTTTCGGCACCTACCTACCAAAACACCAATCTACATAAGCACTGGCCGTACCAAAGCTTTCGACACCTACCTACCAAAACACCAATCTACATAAGAACTGGCCATACCAAAGCTTTCAACACCTACCTACCAAAACACCAATCTACATAAGCACTGGCCGTACCAAAGCTTTCGGCACCTACCTACCAAAACACCAATCTACATAAGCACTGGCCGTACCAAAGCTTTTGACACCTTGACCTACCTACCAAAACACCAATCTACCCAGAGAAATCCGCCACATGTTGGTTGGCGGTGCTGCTAAAAAGTCACTGCAGTGCATTCATATATAATATATATAATCAGCCTAGGCAAAGCGACGACTGAAACCGCTATCAGGGCGGGATGCCATTAGCAATCAAAACAGCGCGCGCCCGATGGCCGCTGTCACTGCAGCGCAGGAGTGCCGTCAATAGTTACGGTGAGTCCCAATGCACCGCCGGGTACAGACAGACAGACAACCGCACCGGCCACCGGCCACCGGCCAGCCCAGTCAGATGGCACTGTGCACATCTAGTCGGACTGTACGTCAACACCCCGACATGACGGGGAAACACGGGAGGGGGACAGAGGGCCGGGGGTTGTGCGTGTGCGTGTGTGTGTGGACACCAGCTAGGCATCATGACGGCACAGGCGAGTATAATGAGCACTGAGCTGTCCCATACACGGGCGGCCCACGGTACGACGGTTACAAGTAGGCCACTGGGTCAGGCGAGGCTCAGCTGTCCCGGACCCCGTGCACTGACGGACCGAGGCAGGCGCATCACAGTAAACAGCCCGGCCGCGGCCTAGTAGCCCCGGCCTGGCCGTGTACCGGGCGTCACCGGCTCTAAACGCCGCCCACCTACGTACACGGTGGGTTAAAGAGCAGGGTGTGCGCGCCGGCCGCAGCGACAGCCGCCCGACGGCAGCAGCAGGCCGGCCAGGCTGCTGCTGCACCAGTTGATCCCCCACCCCTGGGCGCGCCGTGCCGGGTGGGGATGGAGGCACTCCGCCTCACAGCGGCCTACTGCCGGGGCTGCCCGACAGTAGGCCGACATTGTTTACATCCTTACATCCACCGCCTGCACAGTGCCTCGTCCCGTTAGGACAGTAACAATGGTCAATGCCCACATGTGTTCCATCATCACACGTGCGGCGTTCACCAGGAGAACCACCACTCCCTCCCTGGTGACCCTCATCATGGCTCATGTCTCGGTGTGCATGCCGCTCGTGCCGCACCCTTCACCGGCGCGTGCAGACGGCTTGCACTCACCACCCAACACCATTTCTGATTTCACAGCATTGCCTAAGCATCGCCTGCCCAGTCCCACAGCCGTACACGGACGCAGTGTGCATGGGCGGGGAGTGACGGGGTGGCACGGACAGACAGCAAAGTGGTGCTGAAGCCCCACTGCCGCTCACTTATCACCCGGGGATCGATCTGTGCCGAGGCGGAGGCCGATCCCCCCCCCCCCCCCAAGTAAGCCTCCTTACATAGGTCGTGAGCACTGCAACCCGGCCCCCAACCCGCCATGTCAGCGTGCTCTTATTCTGTGTGTCGCCGGACGCGGTAGCCGATTCCCAGTCGAGTCAAATCTATGGCTTACAAAATTGATATGTGTCGCTTCCTAGCTTGGCGCGCTGCATCAATAGGATAGGGCAAAGCATGGCTTGCTCAGTGTCAGGATAGTGTGACTGAGTGGGATATCGGGTCATGGTGCCGGCAAACTGGTCTCCAAGTGGGGGAATTCGCCATGGGTGTGCACTGTCACAAGTCAGTACCCATCCTGATATGACCATAGATATTGCAAGGACGTCAAACTCCAACAAACAACTGTGGTGGGGGGAGGGTAATTGCCACGCGGAAAGTTAACTTCCTCATGAATAATGGACACCAGCTCTTGTCACAATTAGATCGAATTATTTATAAACACCGATAACAAAATGCTCAAACTAAAACATACATACTTAAGAAAGCCCCATATAAACAAGCGGCAAACATTCGTACACATACTATGAGATGACCCAGCCACACACTACTAATCTACTCCACAGAGGAACCTGTTCAAAGATACTTTCGGCCAAAGACATGGAACCTGGCCTTGTAGTGTACATAGTACTAACGAGAAGAGTATTCCCTTGGGGCGTAATCGATTAATCAACTCTGGTCACCCGAGCCACTTTTTGGCGCATGCGCACATCCTGCAGACTCGGGTAGAATAATCGAATAAGCTTCTCCACGCTCGGGTGACAAAAATGGTGGCCGTTTTATTTGTTTTTTTAGTAGCCGATATAATTACAGCAAAATATGATTTAGCTATTTTTATGATGGCATAGTTTAGTGATATTTCCATTTCATTAATCTATGTTATTAGCACCAAAAAAAATGTATGACTGGTACCGGTGGCTCTTATGCTGCAGGACGGTACCAGCGCAAATGTGACGTCATCGCTCCTTGCAAACCCCAGCCAAGAGGTGGGTTACTGGGGTCGGGTTGTTTTGCACACGGCACGTGTATTTGTCGACTCCACTCGCGGTGTTCTATATGAAATTCTGACGACTCGGGTGACACGAGTCGCCCGGGTCGTGTTAATCGATTACGGCCTGATGACTACACTTTTAGTGCTACCTATACCCGAGCATGTACATGTCACAAAAAAACATGTAACAATATAATCTTTATTTATATAAATCTTCATTGTACCAAGTATGGTAGGCTCCCCATCGGAGACAGCCCACACAATATGGTCCGCTCCGTAGAGATCACCAAAGTCATTAAGATATTAAATGTTTACTGATGCTACATAATTTATTTGAGTCCGACAACTCAACCACTCCAATGCTGGGCGTTTGTTCTACCATATCACAGAAGCAATTGACAAATACCACTCAACGCCAATTTCGTTTTGAAAAATTCGGGAGGTCACGCATATTGATCAGTTAAGTGTCTAGATGGTTATTAAAATTATACACAATATATAAATAACATTTGCTCAAAAAAAGTAACATTTAAAATATCAATGAAGGACTAACTCAAATACATGTATATGACAAACTTGCGATATAACAGCAATAAACACACATGCAACAACACAACGTGAAAATGTTAACAAAACTAAAAAATAAATAATTAAATACATTGAGGCAAAGTAATTTGTAGTTTTTTTTAAAGTATGTTAATACCGAAATAACTGATTCGCAAGTAGATAGCTTCAACTGCATGAGGTGCATAGTCATCTGCCTATATTAGACTAATTTCGGAATAAATTGAAATGAAATAACTCTCATGCAAAGAAAGAGGCTTATTTTGGTATGCATTACCGTAATAACGCACTAAATATGAAGCACACACGTCCACAGGAACACATTTTTGAGTAAGTGGTCATTTAACGAAAATGTCTCAAATACAGCATGTTGAGGAAGCATTGTATTACTAGACGTTTCCTATACACAGGATTGCCATAAACAGATGAGAAACCTTAGATATTGTATACCATACCTTTAATAACTGTTGTTGAGGATTGAGACCAGGGTGAAGTCCTTGTGGTGCTCCCAGCTGACCAGCAGCCATAGAGTTAACAAGATTGGGGTTACCAAGCAGGTTCTGCATGGGTGACGATACAGTCCGAGTTCCAGGACCTACTTGACCCATTACTAAGTGAGGTCCGTTCATCATTTGGTTTGGATGACCGGCTGTACTCATCAAGGTTTGAGAAGTTGGTTTACTGTTCAATGTACTCATGGAATCATGCAGCATGGAACTTGTAACATTGTTCGAGCTGGTTCCAATGCTGAACGCACCACTTGCCATTATGTCATTGTTCATACTATGAGGTGTAGATGTAGGCCCTGCCTTGTTGACAGGGCCATGAGGAGGAGGTGATGATAAATTATTTGATAAAGGACTTTTTACAGCATTATTCAGACTATTCAAGTTATTACCCAATCCCCCGACCCCAGGACTTGGACTGGGTCCTTGACTCTGGGGACTAGACCGATTGGCATTGCCAACTACCATAGTTGGTGGTCCAGGATTGTTCGACAGAAGTTGGGAAAGATGCTGATGCTTTTGTGGTGCATCATGGTGCATCCCCATTTCTCGCGTGCCATTTTGAGTCCCTCCTGGACTAGGATTGGCAAAGTTTGCCAATTCATCCGGCAGTTCATTTAGTAGATCCGATATGGCGTTGTCTGAAAGAAATGAAATGAGGTTCAGTCAATATTCAAAATAATAAAAGAAGACCATAATTTAACCATGGCATGAGAAGTACATACAATAACTACTTTTGGTCAGACTCACTGAAATATAAGTGCAATATTAAACCACAGAAGAAACATGACATTAAAAATCATATACGGTATTTCCCCGACTAGAACCCTAATAAAAGTAATATACCCCGCTTTAATTACCAGTTGGTGAATGAAACAAAATTGTCATCATTAAAGACACTGCGAAGATATGGTTATTGACAGAAAATTCGGAATATAAATATATATAAAGGAAACTGTATTATATACAGTAAAACCTCTCTAACCTACCACCTCCACAGATTGACCACTCCACTATATCGATCGCTTTATGTGGGCCCCAACAATACCATTGTAACTATATTATCACTCCCTAAATGGACCACTTAAAGTCGGTCCCATGGTAGGTTTTACTGTAATTATTCCCACAGACGTTATATAATAATGAAGGAAGCAGGAGGGATTTTGTCTTGTATTTAACAAAAATAAAAACACGCCTATTTGGAAAATGTAATCCATAATTCTATTTATTCACCATCTGAATACTATTCAAGAGATTTGCATGTACAACCATCAAAAGCTGTGTAGTATCAATCATATCAATGTAAAATAAAGCTAAGATGTGGTTATGAAATACTACAGATTGGCTATTCAAATATAAGTTTCTTTTTATTTTAGCAGTACATTTTATAACTATGTTTATTTTATTAAATTTTTACCATTGCAGGACAACCAAGTCACGATATATCCCTACATCTGATTCAGTTCTAACATGACAATATATTTGACAACAACAAAAAAGGGTCAACAGATCCACACCACAAAATTACTAGATATTATTGACCCACCACTAACCGATTTATCTGAGCATCTAGTATGCTAAATTCAATATGCAATTTTATTTTGGGGTGGGATTTATTTTTCTATTTTATTCTCAGGTGTAATGAAGATAATGGACTCCACAAGAATGATGTTGACGAAATTTTGACTAGCATTACTCCATTAGTAACCAGGATCCCCCCCCCCCCCCCCCCCATGTACCTTCGGAACTAACATGAATTGTGGAATACGATTCTAACTAGTGGTACCACTCCATCGCATGATCACATAGCATGGTAAAATGTTCTAAGAATAGCCAAAGAAAAGAAAAAATAGCACTATGTAGTGTATGCAACAGGTATTGTAATAGGCGTCTCAATACATTTCCGTTGGCTCCAGAATGTTATCTAATATCATCATCTAATGTGAATTCCATATTACAAAATGACACACGAAAGGTTAGTTGGCCCAAGGATCACTGTAGAATTTCCCTGAACTATATGAAACGACATAGGAGTACTGGTTAGTTACAACCTACAACCGTTATATTCAAGTTACTACCTGCCGTAGTACTACTTCAAACTACATACAGCCAAAAAGTCGAAATTATACAGGCTGGTAGATAGACCAAGATTACTTTTATTTAGCTAATTCAGCAATGTCGATAGCATATAACCAAACACCCACAAATATCACCTCCATCAAACGTTGTTGGGTCAGTCGAAAACTTCTCAGATTGAGGATGCTACATGTCCATCCCAAAAGAGTAACAAACCTACATTAATCAGGAGCTGAATCAACCGTGACAAACAAACACCGATTTAACATAGCAACGTCCGGATATTCCCTAGATGTAGACCATGCATCGCCTTGTTTACAGGCCCATGAGGACGATGCCTTTGTGGTGCATCATTTCTCGTGCCATTTTCAGTCCCTCATTCAAAAAGAGGACTATTCATTCAAAGAGACATTTTTTTTCATCATTTCTCGTGCCATTTTCAGTCCCTCGTTCAAAAAGAGGACTATTCATTCAAATAGACAAATTCTTTTTTTTAACTGGAAAACATACAATAACAGACTAAACAGTAGTGTCAGTTAAATACAATTATGATAAAGAACTACATGAGACATTTAATAAGGGATCGGGAATGAACTATCAGGTAAATTACCCATTGATACTGACAAAGTTAGCAAGAGTATTGGGAATGGCAGCTTAAAACCTAGGGGAGCTAGAATTCATTATAACATAGGGAACCAAACGCCATATCTTTCATTAGGGCCCCCAGCCGAAATTATCCGGTTTAATAGGAATTATATTTTCCATGAATATCGGAGTACATTTCGCAGTAAAACTTGGGGACTCATTGGGTGAAATATACATCGCAGAGATCCCTTCCCGACAAAATAGGAGTAAATAAAATACTTTTCAAATATTATTGTTTATCTTGTCGATGTCTTTCAGTGTGACTTCCAATAGAGCAAGCAACTATACTTCTTGAAAAGTTTTTAAAATAGGCAGATACAGTGCAAACCCGAATACTAGTCAACCTGTACTTGTGGCCACTTTGGTTCAGTCTGAAGTATTTAACAAATTATATGTAAATCCTACTATATGACAATATTAAAGTATATATTGGCAATACCTTCCAATATGCCATTCACAAAAGTGAAAACATTACGTCTTGAACATTTGTGGATCTGTGCAGATAGACTGTAAACCTGAATACCAGCCAACCTGTACTGATCATGTCTCATGACACTGTCACTGTGAAGCATTTCTCAAATTATACTTATATCCCACTATGGCTCAGTATGAAATATTTCTTTCTTTATACGGCTACCTCGCTATTATTAATTTGGTCATAAATTTAGTAACTATTTCAATGCTTAGATCTGAGCTGGGCGGATAATTGTATAAACTAATAGATTTGAATAGTACATGCAGTTACTTAGTCACATGGGTTTTAAGATAACTTGTGTTGGTGATTATGATTTCAATATATTTAAACAAAAGTACCTGCAACATACAATTACTTCAAAATTAGGACACGGGATGTTCACCACTTTGAAACTATTTCATGGTAATGCAACTTACACTATATATTTTAGGCATGTGCCAAACCGCCTATGAGCGGCGGATATTTTCTTACCACAAAACTGATCTAGCAAATCCCACCTGGCTTGTGGAGGGGTGTAGAAAACGCTTCTCTGTTCGGATTGCATTGGACAATCTTGGGTATTCCTAGTCTATTATGTAGTGAAGGAATCCCTTAAGGGCGTGGTTTTCAAATATTTCAATTTGGTCAACTTTTGTTATTCCAATAACAACTTCAAAAGTTTCACTCAATTTCAACCTGCAAATTCACACTTTTATAGGAATCTGAGGCATTTAACAAGTAGATGGTAAAAAATAACCATTATTAATTTTATATACTGTTGAGTTTGAGGAAATTGTGATGATCACATAAAGATTGGCATGATCCTAAATGCAACAGGTATGTACCTCTGCTTAGCACTTTTTCTGAGACTCTACAATCCAAGACCAAAAAGTATGTGGTGGCTTATTGGGCAGAGAATGAGTCTTTATGACAATGCTACTTACTTTGCCTTGGCAGCTGATCTCAGAGAATGACTCTTGATCGTGGTTTGTTGATTTACCTTTTTCTCAATTATGGACTATGTTGTGAACAATCGGTCATTGAGTTCCTCACTAATTAACCACAAATGTTATGTTTGTGTCGCTTATTTTGTTTCAAATTTCATTTCATTGAATTATATCAATGGAACATGCACTAAACTAGCATCACTCCAAATTTCCTCCAGATATCTCAATTATTAAAGAGGCTATATACATTTTCCCATAAAAGTCACCAATATTGGTCACAGAAATCTATTGCTTTTTTACCTTAATTTAATGAAAGAAAATTAGAACCGATTTCAGAGGTGGAAAACGGCATAACTTCCTTAATACTCCATCTATTCCCATAATCTTGGTGTCATTTTAAAGGACTTTTCAAGCTCTTTCCAGTAGTGTCCTTTGTTTTATTATTGATGGAGTTTGAAACTTGTTGGAACAGCTTTACATACAACGGTTGACAACATAAATACCCATTATTGGCATTGCACTAGTAACATTGCTGTACTTGCAATAAAGTTGTATTAGACCAAATTACGATGATATTACGTTAATTTATCAAAGATGTCTTATTCTTAACCTTTTTTTTTGTGTAACTAGAGCCGTTTTATAGTAACAATCTTTTTCTTCAATAAAAGATTCAATGTATGTTAAGAATGCAAGTGTAAAAACAATGAGAGGAAATTAAATTGATATGATTAAAATGTTTTTCTGGAAGTACAAAATCGGTCATTGTTGGCGGTTTGACATATCTAAATGACATTCACAAGGGAAAACATGGAATTTCAGAAAGCAGCTGATTTCAACGTGTTTACCAGACTTGAATGGATACCGTATACACAAAAGCAAGCATATATACAATTTGGCACATGCAAAAATAGATGCATTGTAAGATATAGGACTACATAGCAATCGCAAGTCTGAATAGTCCTCTAATTTTAAATATGTGTTAAAAGTATGTGGTTATCTGAGATGCATAGATCTCTACTCATCGGGATGGCCCGGCAATGCTTGCCGCTCTGCTAGGGATAAGCCTCTACCTTAGCGGCGTGATTTTTGCACTGAACGGTTAATAACTTTAATTTTAATAAATTCTGAAGCTAGTAGCAATGGGGATGGATAGGATTTTTCCCACAAGAAAAATGCAAGTCGTTACTACAACTCGTTCGAAATCAGAAAACGAAATTTCTTACCTGAGACTGAAGCGACTTTCTGTCGCTTCGCAGGCGGCGGCCCGGACCCGTCCACGAGTTGAGCCTGATCAGCCATGTTTATATTGCGATGGCTCCCGCTCACCACTAAGACTAGTTCTTTCGTATATAGGGGCGAAAATCTTCCATGGCGAGCCCCATACTCGAATATCTAGTCTTGTCAGACAACTCAGATTTTCCCTGGACGCCAGCGAGTCCCAGTCTAGGGCATTACGAGGTCGCCTGATCTTCAAATTTTCACCATTGCATCAACAGCACAAAAGCGAACATTCGACGGTGACAATTCGCTTCTGCTTCCCGTCCTTTCACCTTCCTATGCTCCCTTTTTCCGGTAGGGTCCTTCCTAAAGCTCCCATTTATCTCCTCCGAACTCCTTGGTCAACCTTGACTACCTTCTTCGAGGGAAACGAGCGCCTAAATCTCCCAATTTTGAGGGCCAGAAACATCCAAAATGGCGGCTGTTGATGAAAAGTTTTACGCTTGTCACAGAAAACAACGAAGATTCCCGAGTCCAACTTTCCGATACGGAAACTAATTATTCATAGGAATTACCTACCACGTGACCTCAACGCTCACGGCCATTGGTTGAGAAGGGAAATTCCATCACATGATTCAGTACTCGGAAAATCGCGAACATTGGCGAACATTTATTAGTGGGGAGATATTAAAGATCCAGCCAACCTTTTGCCAAGTAGTGGATGGCCAGCCTTGCAGAGGGAATCCCCCGGCATATTTACAAAATTGTATTGTTTCCCTTCATACAGTGACCAGTTATATACTGGTAGTTGCTACTGGAACGTTTTTTTAATACATCTTTATGAAACTATTGCGACAGATTCGGTGGAGAAGGGACCAGTATCTCTGTGTCTCTGAGCATTTGAACCAGTGAATTTTACTGAACAATCATGTGAGAAAATTGTGTGAAAAAAATCAGAATTCAATTTGATTTGTTAATGCTAGAACTATTTTTCTGGAAAGTAATGGCTTCGAGCTAAACGGAGGTGCACTGTGACAGGAACAGGTACTGCTCACGGAAAGCTGTCCGACGCGAAGGCTGGGACAGGGCTGTTATTTTCGACGATCCAATGGACCAAACCGAATGCAATTCCATACAGCATAGTCAGCATACTGATATCACGATATTATTACTATTTCTATTAGATTGTATTTATAGATATATGTTACTGGTGTTCCCATTTCAGTACAAAACAGGTGTCGTTTCGATATGCTTTGGGGTTGGGGGTTGGGGGGTGGGGTAATTTTTAATTTACATATGATATGTATTTTTATATTGGGGTTGTAATTATTTCTAGAACACTATCAATTCGACGAAGCTAAGATCTATATGAATTCCAGAAGCATGAGCTGATGATGAGGAACTCGAGCCCCACATTGATTATATCACTTTGGCTAGTATTAAATTTAACCCTCTTTGATCTGTGGAAAGATTTATTTTTTAAGAAATAATTGCCCATGGAAATGTCCCAAACGGTGATAGCAACATCCCTCTCTGGGGTGATCATCCTGCCTGTACCGATACCCAAATGAATCACTATAAATTAGCGATCGCTAATTAACAAATTTATCCCGAAAATCAAGATAAATTATAAGTTAGAAATTTACATGTTATGCAAACAGATAAGATGTGTGACATAATTGAACATTTCTAAGCTAATCACGATGGTGGATAGTGCAGCAGTTCTATACAGCAACAAAATAGAGCCAGGAAGGCCTACATAAGAATATATAGAAGCGTTTATATTTTTAATATGCACAATTCAAAACCAGACAGATAATCACTTTTTGGGCTAATAAATTTATTAATCACGCTTAATAAATTTGTACAAGCCTTATAATCCTATCACTATAGAACAATATTACTGGAAGCTCATTCTCATCAGAACAGATGAGATTATTATCTTTTATCTACTCTAATAGTTCACAGGTAGTACAACCGGGAACATAGTATATATATCTTTACTCATTACTTATGGGCAGGTTTAATAGGATATA
The DNA here is from genome assembly GCA_030323885.1 of Branchipolynoe longqiensis. Classification (NCBI taxonomy): domain Eukaryota; kingdom Metazoa; phylum Annelida; class Polychaeta; order Phyllodocida; family Polynoidae; genus Branchipolynoe; species Branchipolynoe longqiensis. The sequence goes on along the minus strand of CM059191.1, from coordinate 91,498,473 downwards.
AATTATATCGCTCTGAAGATTAATCAATTTTTCTTGAAAGCCAGGTATGAGACAGCAGCTAAATGATGGATCACAGTCAAACAGTCAACTCACATCTGGCACACACACACAAACTCTCAGTACACACATCATCATACAACAGGGAAATTAATGGACCATTAGATGTCAGCCAAATTGGGACAGGAAATCTAATGGTCCCTTTCTGAATAAATTTGTATTCACATAATTAAAAACACTGTTCGATTTCCATTGTCCCAGTGTTCTTATGCCTTCAAGCGACATTCCCACTCTTGCATATTCTTGAGTGCCCCCTCGACGTAGGCTATGGCAAGTAACCAGCGGCCACCAGGGGCAGTCAGCATATTTCAAGGCGACTTGCATGCACTTGGTGAATAGTCAACCAGTCATAGGTGTCCCCTTCGACATTACGAATGCTGGGGCGCCCTCATGTACCAGGAAGTGACGATTGTACTTATTCCATGCATGCACAGGGCAGAATGGGGAATTGTGTACACGTGGAAGCTCAACACTGTAGACATCCTCTGGCCTGTGAGTGGTTTTTGTGCTCCTAACCGTTACCGTTTCCTAACCGTGTGCCTTGATGTCACCCCTGAGCAGCGTGTCACCGTCATCCCCCAGTATCTCGGTAGAAAAATAAATTTGACTGTCTTAACAAACATGTATAACCTATTAACAAAGCAGCAGTCAACACAAAGCCATCTTTACCAATTTTTCTAAATTTTAATACCATTATTTTAATATGCTTAATCTTCAATGGGAATGCTCCATTTACTACATTATTCTTTAATTTGAACATACCAGACTTAACTACTGATAGTGCATAACAGTCAAATGCTTAACAATTTCCCCGTAACAGTCTGACCCATGTTCTAGCTCCACTCATATAATTTTTAATCGCCCCTCCTGTTTTTAGTTTGTCATTTAAATATAAAGCATACAACATTACCGCTTTAAGTTGGGGTTGTTTAGGGTTAACTTTACTTCTTTTCCAGAACTGTTAATATTCCCTAAATTGTACCCTCTTATTCCTCCACGTGCCTCCTGACAATCCCGCTGTAAAATACATGCTAAGCCTATTCACTACTGCATGATTACTATCTGCAAGTTGATAAGCCAAATAAAGAAAATTATCAACTATGCAGAAATTTACAGAAATAAATCAAATATATCACAAGTGTGAGAAACATGTATTCTCGTCAACAGTCTCTCCCGACATAATTTGTCAGCAACTAATTTAGATTTTTTTATCAAAATACAACCTAATAAGGGCATCCGCTAGCAGTAGGTTTGTCCCCGGCTTGTGGATGACCTGGATTTTGCAGGAGTGAACTGCTGCGAAACGCCATATTTCTCTGGCACATGCACACAAGACAGGATCTTTCCCAGTACCAGAAGACGAACACCTGTTGGGATGCAGCATTATCAGTATTGATAATAATTTGGTAATTTTGAAGATTGGAAGGCGACAAAGGTTTTAATGCTACCACCAGATTTATTGCCTCAAGTTGAGCTATATGGAAACCATTATTTAAGAAATCATCAGTATACAATTCAGAATAAAACTTGGTAATACTGAATGCCCCCCCCCCCCACCCAGCAATGAAGAATCGCATTCAATGACCCACTTTTCCTTGGGGAAATGTTTCAATAAAATCAGTCTATTAGTCCCTAAATCATCTAAATAGCAAAGAGCAAAAACCCCTTGCTCTCATTAAATGGACTACATCCGCTGTAGTCCGTGCACACACCATACTAGACGTCCTACAACCGAAAGGGGCGCGGTGTCAAAGTAATTTTTCCCATCCACTTTGATCCCGAATGAAGGCACACTTAAGGGGCAGGTTCTTAATTGTCTGTACACCCTCGCCAAATCTATGGACCACATATAACACATCTTCCCCAATCGAGTAACCTCCCTAGCTAGTGACATTATAGTAGGTAAATTATATTTATATCTTTTTCCCTGATAAAAACCCTTAACGATCCCTGGTTTAACACTACCCTGCCTAGGAAAACTAAGATCTACTATAATCCTCTGTTCTTCAGTCTTCTTTTTTGGTCGGGTCATAATAGGACTAATTTGGGCCCACGGAGAAAAAGCCATGTCATTAAAAGGACCCAACATTGCTTTATGAGAAATTCAGTACTGACATACTCATTAATCCAAAATAAATCTTTCTCATCACATGTGTGATTACAGGTGGATGCAATAGGTGTGAAATCACCGGTGAAGTTGGCAGGCCATCCATAACTTTTTTAATCTATCAACTCCTTATCTTCATAGTCTGTTAACAGTTCCTCCCATTTGGTAATAATTAAACCAGATGGAATCGGTATTCTTGCTTTCAAATAATTCGGAAGGCCAGTAGCCAATACTGCAGCATAAATTTCGGCATACTCCAGAAATAAATTACAATTATCAGTCAAATTAGGCCACGTCTTCAATAGATAATTCCTATATTCAACCGGTGTTTTCTCACAAAACTGCTCTTTATCTATCACTATGACATCTGCACTCAAACGGTCAACTGCTAAACATGAATTTTCAGATAATCTAACGTCTGACATATGATCAACATTTAAGGGGTTAACATCTAAATTTAACGGTCCTAAATCATTATTATTAACATGCAACTTAATACTGGGTATTATCATACCATTCGATAAACCCAAATCATTATCAACTACAGATGTTGGAGGCAGGGACCCCTCCAAGGCGGTGAAACGACAGCCCCTGCCGGTGGTAGTGCAACCACAGTCAAGACTATTAATGTCCGAAATGGTACTAATAGGTTCAGATTCAAGTCCATGCAACTGAACAGAACTACTGCTCCTTAATTTAGATAGAGCTTTACCCTTTAAACGACAGACAAATGTTTGGCATGTAGATGAATTTAGAGGGAAATTATTAACTAAGCCAGTGGCAGGACCAGCATCAGAATCAATGTTGAAAGTACATGGAGGCGCAGGGCCATCCGTGGTGGGGAAACGACAGCCCCCAACGGTGGTTGTGGGGCCACGGTGCTGACAAGCCAAATCCAATGGAGCCAGAGCGCAGGGCTCTAACGGTGGAGACTACATTGTTGTCTCATCCCCATATCAACCGCGGCGATGGAACCCAGCCAGGTGTGTTACCGGTCCCAAAGGTGTCCGTTGGAACTGACCATTCAAATTTACTGTCTGATTTACTCCTTTCCTATGCAACTGAGATGCATCAGTTAATTTCCTAATAGGATTATTATACCAAGTATATTTGGGAAACTTGGAATGTTCATCGAATATATTCCGAAAAACATAATTTATTCCCACATGTTTAACGTTAGGATCGCCAGCACCAGCCAACACCGTAAAAGAACACTTACATTTCACACGACCTCTGTGAGATGGCGTATACGGTCGTATTGGAAAATTGATCAAATTTTGATTAATGACGGCCATCTCGGGACTAGAGCGCAAAGAGCCAGACTGATCCAAACCGCTCACCCCATTCACAGCAGGATTCAAATTTAAAGCATCAACAGACCCAACAGTGGGAATCGGAAAGGAAACAGATTTCAGTTCATTCAAATTAGTACAAGTAACCGTCGAAACACCTTCACTGACCTGGTTACAGCCAACGCTGGCTGGGCTCTTAGTCACAACAACGACATCTCGACCACCTTGTGACGAGTCGACGGCCCATCTCTCCTCGGCATCCGATACATGCACATTGTTATCAGCCTCATCAGTCCCGTGCCGACTGCAAACTAAAAAACCTTGGAACGAGAATCAAGTTCAGCTGAAGAGTCTTTTGCACGTAATTTCGACTTACAGTCTGCTTCCTTATGGACACGCTTTTTCTTCATTTTATATGCGCAATAAGAACAAATATGAAGATATTTATTATCCCCATCCCCATGGTCACGAAAAATCCCCATGATTTACCACGATTCCAAATGATACAAGGGCGGCCATCAATCTCCCTGTTAAACTCACCCACTCCAACATCTCGGGACAACTTCACAAGCATTTTTTAAACCTGTTGCCCCAAGCCACAAGCATCCCGACGGACATCAATTATCTTAGCTTCATCCTCCCACTCATCGGGCAGTCGCTTATCAGAAATCATGTTGAACACCTTCTCGCTATACTCCAAACAGGTCTGCCAAGTGTAACTGTAAGCCAGCTCTAACATCGTATCTATATGATTATCCAATTTAGGGATCCATGCGGCAGGCACATCACCCCGTTTGACCATGCGTCTTATCGCAGACAAATACTCGTACCACTTTGACTCCCCCCAAGGCAACTTTACCTTTCTTCTCCTCCCTGATGACATGTTTATGAGGTAGAAGCTTCATATTCTTCCCTCGCCTCGCTTTCTTCCCAGCAATCCTAATTAAGTCCCTCATCACGCCGGCATCACTATCCGAATCAGTATTAAAAGAATTACTCCCCGTAGTGCGCTTACGCTTGTTGCCACACTTACAACCAAGAGACGATTCGGTGGCGGCTACTATGCATGATGCAATACTGGTACTGAGGGAAACAATGTTACCTGAGTTTAATGTCTTTTTCAGTGCCCATGCTGCAGCCCACGCATGAGCGAGCCAGGCGAATCGTCCTTTTTGGCGTCATGCGAATCACAGTCACACCATCGACCTCGGTGACATCATCCAGCGCCACATCCGGCCCGCTCGGCGGCTAGCTGCTCTTGAAATAGTGTCCTGACACATTACTTAATTCCAAATTAGCAATACGGGCTATTAACGGCTCTGGTGCAGCCAACAGTTTCTCATCGAGCAAGCGGGATACATCCTCCACCGTCGCTGCCCGACTAGAAACCATTAGCACTCCAGGAGGAGACGATGACTGCAGATTATCCAAATGCAATCGACCTGACGAAAGCTGACGGCCTAAGGACCATCTGCTGCTCGAAGCACCCGACCGACACGGAACCTCCATCGACTCCAGCAAGGCTCGCGAATACTGTCCCACCTCAGACCGAATCTTCGACGCCTTAGGCATGATGAACAGCAACAAACTTGACACTTGAAGTTTTGTGTGTTACGACTAATCGATCCATCGTGGATGATTGCTAGGCAGGAACTGGATTATCCTTTGAATCTACTACTGGAAGTTAACTTGGATCCTAGCAACGCATGCTATGAACAGTATCTATGGTATTCATAATATCAAGCCTGTAGTCAGGGTTTTGAATTAAGATTGTTACCGGCAACATGGTGCAATGCAAGCATTATTGCGGTGAGGTGTGGTTAGATCAAATGGAATGCAGTCCAGTATTAAATATATGTATTTTTGCCTTTTCCTTTACATTTTTTATTCAAGATCAAAGAGAACTATTTCAGGATCTATTGCTGGAATTACTGAAATGATAACATGATTTCTGAAGGTTTTTTTAGAGATTGTTATGACCTTTTCAAAATATTCTTCTGTATAAATATATTAAGCATACTAGTCTGTTAATAGATTCGGTCTGTCGATATATGACCTATCCTAATGATAGTGGTCATGCGGCGAGGCCTGACTGACTATTCCATAGGTATGTTGCTTTGGCGAGGAAGAAGGAAATTGTATGCATGTGGTTTTGCATATGGGGGAATAGGTGAAAAACCTCTCTAGTAAGTGGGTTGGGGTGTAAATAGGTTTCTTAGCCATTTGAGATGCAAACAGGACATGGTGTGCACATTTATGTTCTAATCTTTCGAGCTGGGCTCTTGCATGCAACTCTTCAGTATTGGTCGTAATGTTCGCATTGCGTTTGATTCGTGGCGGGGGAGGAGCACCCCCCCCCTCCTTCATCCCCCCCCCCCCCAGGCCGCGACCGTTGGCTCGCTGACATAACTCTCCCCCTCCCCCCTCCCTCGGCCCTTATAACCGGCCGCCCTAGCTGCTCCTAGCCACTCGCCTATCTTCACCCTCCAGGCCCGGCCCATATTCTCTACTTTGGCACTCTCTTCACACGCGGGCCGTCACACTCCGCCGCCTCACGCGACGCCGCCTCACACGACGCCTCCCGCCACCTCGCCTCCCGGGCCGACGCTCACCCACACTCTCAACCGTCATGCCAGCCGGATCACGCCCCCGGGGCCGCCGCGGATCGCGCCGAGGCCAGAGCGCCTAGGCCGCCTCACAGGACGCCGCCTCCGCGACCTCCGCCGCCCCCAGCCTCCAGTCGGAGGCCACCTCATGGGCGAGCGCCGTCGACGCCCGGATGGACGCCCAGGCCGCCGCCATGCAATGCCAGGCCGGTGCCATCGACCACCTCACAGCCCTGGTCGAGTCGATCACCCTCGCCCCACCTCGGGCCTCAACCTACGCGGACCCTGCCGCCCTGCCCCCGCCTCGGGCCCCGGCCGCCTCGCCCCCATCCATAGCCGACCGCATCGCAGATATGCTGCAGGAACTCGCCGCCGGGACTGGAGGGGGTGCCCCCCCGGCCACGCACCCTCGCCTCCTCTCCGCCCCCGCCCCTCCGACGCCCGCCTACGCCTCTGCGACGCCCGCCAGCGACGTCCACCCCACCTACCAGCCCTACCTCAGACGCGGCCTCTACGCCACACAGCAGGCCGCCTCCGCCGCCCCCCGGCCCGCCTCCATCCACCCAGCCCCCGACCGCTCCCCCGCATCCGCGCCCGACGCGGTCAGGGAGATCCTGGAGTCCGCCGAGGCGCAGGGAAGCGGGCGGCGAAAAGGTATACCCCCAGGTTACCTTTTTCCTCACGACCTCATTGAGAGAGGCCCCGAGGGGAAGGCTCTCAAGCGAGGCGAGGCGACCATGGAGGAGTACAACCTCGCCCTCCGCATGCTCGAGTCCCACCCCTCCTTCCCCACCGACGCCCTCCCCGGATTAGTTCACCACAATATCACCGTCCTCAGGGACGCCGTCACCCATCCCTGGCCTACCATCCGGCGATACTCGGAAACCATCTTCGGATGGGTGGCGCGACCCAGTCGCTATCAACACCGTAAGGATGGACGTGATCACCGCCCCCGCGACTGCCTCCGGGGGCGGAGCCAGACTACTCCCCCCCCCCCCAACCCGCGCCCGCCCCACCCCTCCCCCCACACAATCCCGCCCCACCAACGCCGACCCACGCACACCCTACACCCGAGAGGCATACGGGATACCCTGCCCCGCCTGGAACAGAGACCCCGCCTCGTGCGATCTCGCCCCCCCGGTGAGGCCCACGGTGACCAAGGTGCGAGGAGGAGGCACGCATGCGCGTACTGCGTGAACGTGCGCCGCATCTTAACCGTGCATAGTGAGGCGGTCTGCTACACCAAGCGCACCCGCGACCGCGCCTCAGCCGCCCCCGCGATCACCTCGCCGGATTTTTAGCCCGGTGGCGGCGACGCGGCCCCACCCCCGCAACACACCCCACACACCCCCCCCGCACCCACCCCCGCTAACACACACCGCCCTGGAGACGTAAACCGCCTGCCAACACCCGACACCGCCACCGCCCTCAGATCTCAAGCCGACACAGACCGCCCGCCAACACCCGATACCACCCCCCGCCGCCTCCCTAAGCACCCCCGCTACGCCCGCGCCAACCGCCGCCCCCGCCAACCGCCACCACCCTGTCCTCACATCTCACGCCGACCCCCCCCCCCCTAACACCCGCCGAACCGCTCCCGCCAGGCGCCTCCCCTCACATCTCCGCCGCAACCCTCCCCTCACATCTCAACCGCCCGAACACCGCACCCACCCCCGCCAAACCGCTCCCGCCAGGCGTCTCCCCTCACATCTCCGCCGCAACCCTCCCCTCACATCTCCGCCGCAACCCTCCCCTCACATCTCAACCGCCCGAACGCCGCACCCACCCCCCCACCTGCACCAGCCGCACCAACCACCCCCCCTACCCCCCGCCCCGGCGACACTGCATACATAGGCCTCCCGGCCCCCGCCCCCCCTGCACCCGCCGCACCCCCCCTCCCCCGCGCCTTCGCACTCCCCCTCTCCAACCCCGCCCGCACCTCCTCCCCCCAACCCCCTCTCCACTCCCCCTCTCCTCTCCCCCCTCCACCCCCCCAGCCACCCCACTCCACACCTCGCCCAGCCCCACCCCCCCACCCCCGGCGACCTCAGCGAAACCGTCGCAGAGGTCGTCAACCCCAGCATTCAAGACACCCTCCCCGCCGCCCCCGCCTGCGGCCCAAGAAAGTCTTAACCACCACCATGATGCGGGAGACCATAAAAGGTCACTTTAACACCTTTAAGCCCGATAGGTGAGTAGCTCACAGAAATCAAGGGAATCCCCGATTCCATAATCAAAGAGATGGACAGAGATGTCCACCTAAATGAGGACCGAAAAGAAGTTTGAGGGTGTCCTCCACACGGTACACAAAGCGGTCCTTGGGGCCCCGACAGCGATTGTGCCAGTGGCTAATTGCATGCAGACCGAGAACACGTTCTCGTCTTTGGCCAGAACAATGGACATGGGCACAGCGATGCTGACAGCGGCAAGTAATTTCTTGTCCTACAGACGATTTGAAAATGTCTTCAAAGCAGTCTGTACTGACGCGGGCAAGGAAGTAGCAAGGTCCAAGAAAGTGGTCGATAACGACGGAAAAGAGTATACTCTTTTCCTCCCGCCCAGGCCAGTGAAGGGGAAGCCATTGGACAAAACCAAAATGTTTTGGTGGGCAGCTCCAGTACCTCTTTAAAGAGGTAGAAACTGGGTCGAAGTGCGGTAAGCATATGGATGCTAAAAGGAAACCCACTGATGGCAACACATGCTCCCGGAAGGACCGCATGGATTTTCGCAACCATCGGACCGGCAGAGGCGGACAGTCCGGCCCGACCTTCGGCTTCCAGCCCAGAGGCCGAGGACAGCGCCAGCCATACGGCTGGAACAACGGCAACCAGCCATTCAAGAGGGAGTACACGACCAGGAAGCTGTTCCCCCAACTAGGGAACAAGTAGAGGTTGCTATGCAAACCTCTACGGCCACCGAAACACCTGTAAGCACATTTAAGGCTGGGAATGTTAAATATTGTGTGGACGAATGGAACTTAATTACTGATAATTTAACAGGTTTGAGTATTGTGGAGGGGATACGTATTCCCTTTACCCGTTTACCGGTACAGAAAACAATTCCTTTTCCCTATCGGTTTGATGTCAACGAGAGAGAGGCACTAGATAAACAGGTGGGGCATTTCTGTCAGAAAGGCATAATACAAAGGGTGAACCATGAGAGAGGCAAATTTATTTATTTCAAATATATTTTCGTGACCTAAACCCAATGGGGATGTTAGAATGATTTTAGATCTAACAAGACTAAACAAGTTGGTCGAATATAAACATTTTAAGATGTTTTCTCTCGAAACAGCAAGAGATTTGATAAAGGGTTCCTGGCTAGCATTTTCTCGCTGATGGCGCGGAAAGGACATATTTTCCCATATATTGATGATTCATTTATTGTAGCACAGTCAAGGACAGCCTGTCAAAATGCAGTAAATGATCTCTGTGCAACATTCACTAGATTAGGATTTTACATCCATGAGGAGAAGTCAGTATTTACTCCAACTACAGAATTAAAATGTTTAGGATTTCTGTTAAACACAGACGAGATGACGGTGTCGCTAACAAAACAGAAACTAGACAAGTCTATAGATACGGCAGACCATTTGTTACAATTAATGAGGCCAAACATTAAGCAGGTCACCGTTCTAATCGGTATCATGATAGCCTATGCCCCTGCTATTCTATATGGGAAAGCTCACATTAAGTTGCTAGAGATAGATAAGAATTTAGCATTAGCCCGTATTAAAGGGAATTTTGAAAGAAAATCTCAACAGAAGGACTAGAGGATGTTGAGTGGTGGTTTAAACATATTAACTCCTCTGAATTTGATACGCATGGGTCAACCCAACACTGTAGTTACGACGGATGCGTCATTAGACAGATGGGGGGGGGGGGGCATCGTGACAGTTTGGCAACTGGAGGCAGATGGCTAGAGGAAGAAATATCAGACCATATTAATGTTCTGGAACTAAGAGTGGTTTATTTGGAGTAATGCAGTTTAATCCGCATACCAAAATTTCATGTCAGAATTCTGACAGATAACACCACCACAATGGCCTACATTCGTAACATGGAAGGGACTAAGTCCAAACCGTGTAAAAAAAAAAGAAGCAAAATTAATTTGGAATTGGGCGCAAGAGCATGAAGTTTGGCTAACTAGCCCATATCCCAGGTAGTCAGAACACATTAGCAGACAGAAAGAGTTGACATTTCAATGATCATTTGGAGTGTTGTTGAATGACAAATTTGAACAAATTTGTCAGAAATGGGGATGGCCACAGGTATACTTGTTTGCATCAAGAAAGAACTACAAAATATCTAAATATGTTTCCTGGCATCCAGAGCCAAATGCTTGGCAAGTGGATACATTTTCATTGATTTGGGAAAATAATTTGTATTATATTTTCCCACCATTCAGCATTATCAGCAGAGTGGCCAGGAAGATCAGAATGGATCGGACACACACAATTCTGATTGTGCCCGAGTGGGACACACGGCCATGGCTAGCAGCAGTGGCATTGGGAGCGAGAGACACTCTCAGATTCCCAAGAGCACGCAGAAATCTACAACATCAAGGACCGCTCCTGATTCACGGAGACACGTCAACAACACCCCTTCTGGCATTCCTTTTTTGAAGAGTTATTTGGAGCAATTTGTCTTAGATAAAATTAGAGGCTGCTTTCCCATGCTTGGAGGAAAGGAACAGTAAAATTATATTCTAGTTATTTGAAGAAGTGGGGACTTCATTGTTTAATTATGAAGGTTAAGCCCTTAAAGCCTACTATAGCACAAGTAGCTAGATTTTTGCGGATGCTAGAGGATGAGGGCTTAGGTTTTAGAGCAGTTAACGCTGCTAGGTATGCTTTGTACTCCTGAGAGTAGATGGACAAACAGTTGGTAAACACTAAGTTATTCACTGGTTCATGAGGTCTGTGTACGAGAGAAATCCACCAAAACCAAAATATAATTGATTTTGGGATGTATCAATAGTCTTTAAATTGTTTAAATCCTGGCCTAGTAATTATCATTTAGGCATTAAGGAACTAGGTTTTAAGTTAGCAGTTCTATTACTGCTAGTCACTGGACATAGAGAACAAACCATAGTAGCATTGTCTCTAGATGGACTGGAGATAGATCGCAGGGAGGCAACGTTTGATTTAGAACAATTACTGAAATCAAACTGCACAGGGGACCCACTGTCCACAGTGCATTTGAATAGCTTCCCGGATGACCGGCGACTTTGTGTAGTGTCAGCCATACGGGCTTATATATCCAAGACAAAAAGGAATTAGAAATTCAAGACAGCTTTTGGTGAGTTTTATTAAACCACACAAGGCCATTTCGAGGGACACACACAGAAGATGGATTATTAAAGTGCTTAAGGCCGCAGGCGTCGATACGGGACGATACGCTTCCCATTCAACAAGAGGAGCATGGAATGAATGAATGAATGAATAAATAAATGCTTAATGGCATACCAGCACACTAAGGGCTATACAATGCCATCAAAATGTCTTTAAACCGGTTAAACAGTCGAATGTGCTTTAAAAACGATAAAACTAAGGCAGTACTAACAGTGTCAAATAAACATTTCATACTTGCTACATTAAAATACTGTGCTCGAACATTTGCAAAGTAAATCCATTCAATCAAAATAGATTTCACAGTCAGAGGCACTCCACATGGTATGCATTCTGGTTGGTCTTCTGCTTTAAAAAGGTAACTATGAGTCAAATAACTATGTCCAATTCGCATACGTGCAACAATGGTCTCTTCATGTCTATTTCTATGACAAGCACCTGAAAATTTGCCAAGGGTGGGCTGAATTGCATGAAGCTTGTTCATGACAGCTTCATCCCATTGTAACTGCCATCCCATTGTAATTTTCCTTATGAGTACACTGATGTGCCTTTTGAGGTCCGTGTGAGGAATGGGAAGAGGTGTAATGCATTTGTTGAGAGCTTCTTTGGCAGCCATGTCTGCAGCCTCATTTCCTCGAATGCCAACATGACTCGGCACCCAATAAAAAAGCACAGTTTTGTGAAGTCCTGAACATAAATAATGTAGCCTTTCTAAATTCTCGTGGATCAGAGGGTTCTTCCAATCCTTGTTCTGAATAGTTTGTAGGCATGATTTTGAATCCGAACATATCACAAATTTTCTATGGGAATAGGTTTCTACATGGTCCATTGCTAAGAACATGGCATCAAGCTCTGCTGAATATATCGAAGCACCCTTTGGTAATCGCTCCGAGAAGGTGTGCTTGCTCATGACAGCTGCCGCTGCAGCCTTGTCATCCTTGTAAGAACCATCAGTGTAGATGAACTTATGATCAGAATGTATGTCTTTAACCTCCCTGAACATACTGTTGTAGATCAGAGGGTCAGTTGAGTCTTTCCTTGCTTCAGAGCTTGCCAAGTTCACATTGACAGCATATGTCCAAGGTGGTGTGTCTGGATATTGGAATTTTGCAATGTTATCTACATCAAACTCGAGTGTTTCTAATGATTCCTTAATACATATACCGAAAGTTGGAATGGCCTTGGGTTTATTGGCAAAGAGTGTTTCATTGCTTGGGTTGAAAATGCAGTCATAGGCAGGGTTGCTGGGATCTTGGATGCATACTGTAGAGCGAGCATGGTCTCGAAGGCACGACAACTGGGGATCTCCGTTAAGAGGATCCTAGCACACGCAGGCTGGACGACAGCTAGATCGTTTGCAAAACATTACAACAAACGGCTAGAGAAGTCAAGCGGCCTAGCGACATGCTTACTCGCCGGTTAACACGACAGGTGAGAAGATCACAAGTATATATTTTTTCGTAATACTAATGTATACTAAATTGAAATGATAAGGATAAAAATGAAGTTACGTAAAAGTCTCCCTCGGCTACGAGTAGCCCATGGCTTAGTACAGAGGTAAAATAGTATAGTTATACGAAACTTACGTGGGTACAGATGATGAATATCTGTTGTTTTCCCGAGGTACAAGCCTCGGATAGTCATGGTCTAGGGCCTGCCCACCCAACCCTGCCACGACTATTACATTTGCTTGTGCCAAGACGAAAACAGTGAAGTATCCATAGAAGTTTATGATCATTTTTATCCTGAATAAGTAGGTAAAGATTGCTGGACCCGGATGTGCTTCCTTCTCCCTAGCCCACAACTATCCGAGGCTTGTACCTTGGGAAAACAAAAGTTATCCATCATATGTACCCAGGTAAGATTTGTATAACTATACTATATATATATATTATAAAGATAAGTACATCTATTAATTAGAATATAAGCCTCTGTTTTTTTATTGTTTTACATCATATCAACATCTAAGGTCATATCTTGAACGTAAACATGTGGAAATAAAGTCTAACATCTAAGTAGCTTAAAACGGTAATAGTATAAAACATTTTCACATATAGTTAGTTGACTCAATAAGCCCAATTGTATTTAATTATGTCATTATTGGAAGAACTAGTTAAACAAGTAATGATTACATTTGTCAGTTTGCTAACTAACTTGTAGTGTGCAGACTGCTTCATATGCCGGCACATGGAGCTTTACAAACATCTGACTTCACTCAAATGTCTAGACATTCTAAATAACATTATTATAGCATTATTTTAAATTATTAGTTTTTAGTCTAGTCCTGCTGGACTGCCAGTTAAATTACTATCACATTACTTATTCATAGTTATCACATTCGAATATTACCAGTCATGATTTATATACCCTGAACCTACGTATTCTTTTGTAGTTATGTAGGACCTAATGCCCCATCTCAGCTGGTAGCGTATTAAAATCAGGTGACCAGATCTTTAAACCATAACTGTGCAGTGTATAATATGGGTACAAAGAATCCCGAGTGGGTTGATTTTGATTTCAGGGATGCACATATGGAATTTTCTTACAATTGTTATTGTGAATGTGTTTGGCTTTTACAGACCTGCCAAATTTGTTGGATGGCAATCTCTATTTTTCACCTAAAACTGTATGAATCTGTATCACATAACAATTCATAGAGGCCTACCTATGTCCTGCATACCATAAACAAATCTGAATACAATTAGTGATTACATAATTTTATCCCTCAAACATATTCAACAAACTACATTACATTCCCATGCAACAGAAATCACTGTGGCTGTAGTTACACATTTTAATTTTCATAAATTTAACTTAAAATCCACATGAAAATGGAATACGGCCAAATCACAAAGAAATAACACCAAATCCGTATCGGATACGGGTAACCCGTATCATGTGGCAGACTTTGCTTATAGGTTTAACTTTATTACATGGAATACAAGAAAGTCGATATGAACAGGGAAACATAGTGACATTTTAATGTCATCTGTGATAAAAAGTGATGTCAAGTCACAGATGAAAATGACGGAATTTATCAGACCATCACACGCCAAGCGGTATAAACATGAACTGAACTAGGTAACTGCTACAATATATGAGCGAAATCTAAACTTTGCTTAGGACATACCCTAAATGTAAAAAAATGTACTCCTTTTATTAAGTGTACGAAGCACATACCCTAAATGTACCAAATTTACTCCTTTTATTAATTATATGAAGCACACATACCATAAATGTAATAAATGTACTCATTTTCTTAATTGTATGAAGGCACTCAATATACAGGTGCACACAATACGACACAAAAAGCAACCAAAAACATTACATATGGGGACAAATCAATGATTTATTAGACATTGATTCGGATTTTAGATGCTTACAACATATCAGGTTATAGGACAAGTACCAACTTGTGACTGCACATTCGTGACAGCTTGATCCGCCACTGAGATACAATACAATATCCTGATCAATCACATTATCCTGACAGGTGCTAAGTGCCAGGCAAAGAAGCAACAAGTGGCAATTTTCTATGTTTAGTTGCTGGAGATCGTATCCATAGCCGTGTTCACACGGGCAAAATGTGAAGCGAATTAGACAAATCGATTTATATGAAGCGATTTAGCCGCCCGTTCACACGGGCAGCGCTTGAAGGCGGAAGTGGATATCTGCGCATGAGCAAGTCCAGACTAGCCAGCGCCAGTTTGGGTTCATCGACGTCGGCTGAGAGAGTGGGTTCGACCTAGATATGTATGGACTGAATCGTATTGGTTTGGAACAGTCAAAACTTCTGCTGGGCAGTGAAACCCTAAAAATAAATCATGAAAAAAATATATGTGCACAGCTAGCGGTTTCATAGACCAAATTATATAATATGCGCTTTTGATCGACCGGAAAGTCAACAAACTAAGGTCTCGACTGCGCATGCGCGTTACGTCCTTAATCCGCATCAAGTAAGTCGGTTGCGTTCACACGGGCGATATAAGTCGAATCATAAAATTTGCTTCATATAAACCACCTACAGAGGTGGTATAGATGAAGCGATCTAGTTGATTCGAATCAGCCCTAACCCGACTCAGACGCGCGTTCACACGTCAAATCTGAGCCGAACTAGGCAAGTCGATTCATATGATTTGAATTAACTGCTCCGTGTGAACACGGCTTAAGATCTGCCATAAAAGAAGTGACTTTTGACAGGTGAGACATCCTATCAGTTTGTTGCATATCACGAGAGCAAAACCATTCAGTATGATTGCAAGCATGGAAAGGAGAGCAAGAACCATAGAAATTATAGAGGCAGAGTGCACTGACTAAAATTCATTCTTTATTAAGGGTAATACCGTGATAGAAATTGACATTCAAGGCCAGACTCAAGACCGTCAGTCTGGTAGTACCCCTTCAAACCCAACTGGTCTCTGCCTCATCGCAATCAATATGGAGAATTACCCTAGAATTAGCTGGTTATTCATCCTTATATTATTAGCTCTATGTCTTTAGAAATGAATATTCAATAGGGCCTACTCATAAATAAGTATGTGCTTGGAAATATATTTGTCAATTCAAATACCAGGCTGCTAGAGCTAGTGATTGATAGGTCAGTCACCATGGAAACTGTCCACTAAGTGTTTATAATCAGCCACCACACGGTTAGAAACCATGTGCCACTTTCGAGGTGGTCCTGATTGGTAGGCAAGAGGGTAGGGTTCTAAACATCAACATTGGAGGCAGCACCAGAAGTTCTAGAAATAGGACGCCTGGTTATAATTCGCAACCCACCGGTTGGGACAAGAATAGTGTGTCGTATTAAATGAATTGCATAGAATGTACAATGTTCCACTAGCTTAATTTATGTTTCCGGCAATGAACCATCGCCAATACAAAGGTAACAAAATAGCATCTTTAAAGAGGATTCTCATGTATGCAGGAGAATTATTTCCATGCTTTATTTTAAAATAAGTTGTTGGTATTTGGAAGAGAATTAGATTAAATAACCATCATTGCTGGTGGGTTCAGAATATATTGTTATAATTGCCTTATTCGATTAAACCATCATAAATCTTTTGACCGAAGACATTTAGATAAATTTTACTATTTTAAAGAAGTACGGTAAAAGCTGAGAATAATCAAGACTAGACAATATGAAGTCCTAGCTAAGTAATGAAATGGCATTGAGAGTATATGAAGGAGCTATTAAGCATACTTCTTTTCCAGGAAAAACCTTTCGGATTTATTTAGTACCTTTCACATCGTTGATAATATGTAGAGCTCCAAATCCACTTGGGAGCCCTGGTACAGTGAGACTCCGTTATAACGCAACTGTTGGGGTCCATAAAAAGTCGTCAGGATTGGTTGGTGGTTTTTCATCCACTGGGAGACCAGGCTGCCAACACTATGACCTGATAGCCCAATCAGTCACATTATCCTGACACTGAGCCAACCAGTCCTTGCCATAGCCTATCGAGCGCCCGACTATGAAGCAGCAAGTATCAATTTGTATGTCATTGGTCTGACTCGGACGATCTACCAAAAATGGAGGACGGACGCTCAACTCATTCAGCCGTCCCGTCTGGTCAGGTCATCACGAAAAAAGCGGGGTCGCCTTAAACCGGGATTCAGTCTTCTGAACAACCTTTGGATTAAAAGAATCATGGGGCCAAAGACTCATCGCGTTATATATACCCGAATTCGCGCTAAATCGGGGCTTCACTGTGTTATGCTTCTGTTATCCATTGTTCCTTTACTAAATTAACGATTTGTAAACTTGATATTGCTCATTCTGTTCAATTCTTTTTAAGATATGATGGTCGATTGTGTAAAATGTTTATATCAATTGCAATCAATGTTGTCATTCTATTACTTTTGCTCACTCATTCCGACTATTAGGTAGGCCTATGTCCGTGTGTATGTAAAATGTCTTTCGGTCAAATAATATTGATGATGCATTGCCCCCCCCCCCCAATTTTTATTCCAGTTGAATAACATCTTTTTTCAGCACCAAGGCGCTGGTCTGCCAGCCTTAACAATTATAGTGCATATGAACTATTTATGGATGAGATGATGCGATGGTATGAACAATATAGACAGTAGTAGGTTAAAATGAGGCATTACAAATATAGTGGGGATCTTATTTTGCACATGTAGACTTGAGAATAGCCATTTACCTTTAGACTATATCAGTGATTTGATGATCATACCTGTGAGGAGACATTAATATAATGGGCATGACTTGCTGATACAGGTAGTCGTGGATTTTGGATTATGCAAATAATGGTTGCACGACTCATATAAATTGTCTTGGGTCAACTATAGCTTTGTCAGTAATATATGTTTTATTGGTTTAGTCAGGTGTTATAGGCTGGTGGATATACTTTGGTAGTTCTTTTACTATTTTTGCCAGTTGGTTTTGAAACCATTAGTAATGGAAGACGATGTTGCATGTGTGTTCTGGGTCCCCCCCCCCTTCCCCCCAATATTTTGTCAGGCATTGGCAAAGGTAAAATAAGTCTAAAAGTCAGAGAATGATACATTAGTTCTTATTTTGTAATGTTTCGTTTCCCCTTTCCCATAGGGTGTCCATGGAGGGGGTGGGGGTAAGGCCCATATTGTGTGTGTTTTTAAAGTGATACAAAAAGGGGCATTTTGATTTTTTTTTTAAAGTGCCTTAAAAAAACGGATATAAATTCATCAAATGCATGCAGTAGAAAGGAAATTAATATTATTTTGGAAAGTGCAATTTATTCAACACCCTTTTAAACAAATGTTACTAGATCAGGTTTGTATTGTATTTATTGTATTGCAAGCTTTAATCGATTGAAGTGGTTCTCTTTCTTATCTTCATTACCGTTAATGACATTTATCTTTAGTTTCATTTCTATTTCCAATATAGAAAAATAGAGGATGTGCCTACATAATGATGCATATACATAGTGGAATCCCTTTTATTACCTCAATGGAATGTGCATGTTTAAAAGAGTAATACTTGGTAAAAGTGGAAATGTATATAGCTTTTTTTTTTAAAGATACCTCATTAAATTCATCTAGAATAGTCGTAGCACCATGCCTTCTCCAGGAGCTAACGTGAGGTTACTGAGGTCTACTAAGTCGTCCTCACCCAACACGTCACGTGACGCCATTCCCGTCACGTGACATACAACGCGTCCCATTAGCACGCCCACTGAGTGGAAGAAGTCTTTGTTTGATTCAGTGTCACCAAAGTTCAACACGATGAAGTAGGCATTGTCATCTTTCAAGAATCTCATGAAGGAGAAGATCTCTTTAGTGGTACTAACGAAGTGAATCCGGCCTAGTTTGAACGGGCCCTCATTACGCAGCATTACAATGCGTCGGTACAGCTGCAGTGTGGTTAATGTATGACCTTCCTTCGCATTGGACAATTCCACCTGAAACAAAATAAATTCATGCACTTGAATGATTACGGTCATGGTTCCCTTTATACCAGGTATTACTATTACTATTACTAATTATGGAAAAGCCCCCCAGAAGTGCCAAGTAGTTTGGTTGGTTGTTGGAGTTTTATGTCCTGGCAACATCTAAGGTCATATGAGGACGAGTATCGACTCTTGACAGTGTGCACTCATTGTGACTTTATAGTGCTGCCCCACTGGGAGACCAGCACCATGACCTGATATCCCACGCAGTCACATTATCCTGACACTGAGCCAACCAGTCCTTGCCCTATCATAATAATGCCGAGCACCCGGCTAGGAAGCGACATGAATCAATACTTAAGTCATTGGTTAGACTCAACCAGGGTTCTAACTCATGGATTCGATTCCCACGATCTAGCAGAACGGGAGACAGACGCTCAACTCATTTGGCCATCCCGTCTAGTATATACCATATAGAATCGACACTATCAAGTCAGAGCGTTTAATCAAATATAAAAAAAGTAATGGTAAATGCAAATAGTCCTCCTAACCTCAACACTAAATTTAACAAACAAGCATCATAGATCAAAGCTAGTGCTGATTAGTGTAAGTACTCCTTACCTCCACATTGATAGTTTCATAATCCTTGTACACGGGGATCCACGTTTTCTCAGCCGTTGAAAAACCAGCATTCCGTGCAGAATTCCACTGCATGGGTGTTCTCGACCCATTATGCGACCTGTGACTGAAATGCTGCAATGACCAAAAACACCAGTTAGGCCCACTATTACATACACATCCACATCCATGTCTACTGCCAAGCATAACTGCAGACGGGCAGCACCGTAGTGTCCATGGACCACACTACACTGGACAAGGTTTTCATAGAGCTTCCATTATATAGCATTTCCATTTATAAGAAAGAACAAAGAACATGGTGGGGGCAGCATTCATAGACTTTAGCAAAGCCTTTGACACGGTGGACCACACCATATTAAAATATATATTAATCTGAATGGGGATAAAACTACCTGCTAAACCGGAAACAATGCACTATAGCGAATGGGGCAACATCGGGGGAAGAATACTTACACTACGGAGTACCGCAGGAGTTCCGTGTTGGGCACCCTTCTGTTCCTAATTTACATAAATGACCTCAATAATTGGTTAGAAAAAGAACACCTGCTTTTATATGCTGATGACAGCAAATCACCTGAGGAACTAGAAGCAACCCTAAATAAAACACTATTGAAGTTAAACGAATGGCGCCAACTAAACAAAATAACATAAATACAAGTAAATCAAAAACGGTACTGTTCGGTACCAGGCATACCAAAAACCTAAAGTTAAACTGCCAACTGGGGGAAGGTCAACTCGAGTCAGTAGACATCTATCGCTATCTAGTAGTGGACCTAGACAGGCACCTAAATTGTGACAACTGCATAACAAATACAATAAAGAAAGATAATCATAAAATATGCCTACAAGCAAAACTAACATACTACATGACAGAAAGCATGGCTATAAAAAAATACAAAGGTATGATCCTACCGTACTTTGACTACGGTGACATCATCTACATGGGAGGGAATGCAAACCTGCTAAATAAATTACAAGTGCTACAGAACAGAACACTAAAGGTATACCTCCAGGTCCACCAAAGATTCCCAACGATGGAACTCCACATTAAATGCAACACAAAACTACTAACAAATAGATGAGAACTACACCTCAAGCTACTTGCACACCACACAACAAGGTCTCACAGTGACTGCTGGTAGAAACACCAGACATACAGGCGCACCAGTGCTAAAAGAAACCATAGCATGAATAAAATACCTGAGAGAAGTGTGTTAGTCATGGCCGCGTAAGCCTGGAACAAAGAACCACCTCCAGTCAGAGCAATCAAGAAACTGGAGCTCTATAAAATATTTCTTTAAAAAACTAATAAAAACCATACACCATCATATGGGCACTAAATAACACCTGACTGGGTGCCGTCAAATCAAACTGTGAAAAAGCACACATGCCAAGGACAGGCCACGGAAGAGGGTGCACATCAAACCTATAAATACAGAGCCATCTGGAGTAGTACTGGGAGGGTTATAAGAAATGAGGCCATAGCCCACCTTGGTATGTGTTCTGGCACAAATCACAAAAGGTACGGACAGACCAACCATGCTCACCGAACCCAACCTAATAATGCAAACAAAACAAACAAACAAATTCTGGGAACACATCCTCATCCACAAGCCTATTACCATCTCACTATATGTACATACTAGGCTACAATATTAGTTATATGATAGGAAGTTATACCACCCAAAAAACTAACAGATACTAATTACTTAAATAAAAGCTGGTGGATGTCCCAGATACCAACTCGGAAATGGAACCCGGGCATACACCATAACATTCCTCACAACTGTCCAGATTGAAAACAAGCACCCTCACGGGAGCTTACAGGCTACGGGCAGAATAAATACTGTATCAATAAAATATAAATAAAAGATATTAAAACTGTATAGTCCGATAAAGGATTAAATTTTCAAAAGCAAAACACTCATATATCTTATATCTAACGTAGATGCTGATGCACTTATTAAGTATGTCTTGCCACGTAGAAGGGCATTCAGCGTCAATTTAATAGAACCGGTTACTGCTGAAGCTTATGGGGGTTGCTTGCCTAAATGAATTCTGCATGTTTGCATTTCAAATATCTCAAGAGTTAGCCATTTAAAATAAAAGTTACTTCAAACTAAAGTAAGGTAATTTGTAGCAATTATTTTAATATATTTATCTCAGAAAAAATGACAGAAACTCAAAACCATCGGATTATGCAACTTTAAGATAGCTGAGAAATCTATCAGCAGAAATCACAGCAACAATCAAAGTAACCGAAATTCAAAGTTACAACAGGAGTTACCTGGTCCCATAAACTGAAAGTGGCTAAAGATTTGATTGCTGGTACTATTGCATAAGACACATGGATACATCAAACGAACGAAGAAAATATAAGATGATTTAATCAATCATAGCCTTGAATATTAACACTAAAATATCATGTCTAAATAACGATAATCAACTTGGTGGATTTTAAAATCAAATGCTATAAGCATAACCCAAGCAATGAGCAGAACTAGAATAAATTAATGAATGGACAAACACTTAAAAAACAGAAAATTAAACGATCGTACAGGGAAAAAAACAGATCCATTTAGTCTTCGTGAGAATTAGTTTATACAGATACTTTTCTTTATATTCTTATATAAATTATTAAGATTAATTTTCTTAATATCTGTATATATAATATGATATATTATGAAGATATATTATACAGATAAAGAGAAAAGTCTTTAGAACATTATTACAAAAAAATATATTTCTCTATATATTATATAGATATATTAGATAGATATAGAGAGGGAAGTCTTATAAGATTAAATTAAAGTAAAGTTGATAACGATATGGACAATTCTAAAATGAGATACAAAACCTATTATCATCAGCACAATTCAGTGATGAGTAACTTCTGTACATTTGAGGGAGGAACAAGCTGACCATTCAGGTACCCACCTCCCCGACAATGACGTCAGTTGGGGACGTGCGGTGGTGCTCCATGCCAATCTCGTCCCCATAGTAGATAACAGCGCCCCCTGGCAGAAGGAGCTGCAGCATGGCAAGCACGCCCTTGTAGACGTGGCCCTTACGGGACGAGAGGCGACCCACCTCGTGGTTACTCACCTGGGTGGCAAGAAGTGAGCAACTATGTAGGCTAAATACACCAATTGGTTTTCAATAAGCCCTCAATCACATTAAGTACTTGTTGCTATATAGTATACCATACTCATCATCATCATGCTGTCGGTTGCGATGCGACAAAGACTGCTTTCATTTCTTGACTGCCGCTCTCCATATTTCATGAAAGCTGCCTGCAAAAGTGTTTGAAGTGCTGCTGGCTTTTGCAAGTTACCAGCGCCACTCTCTCGGGGAGTAAATAGAGGTGTCACACCGGCAAGAACATGTCAAGACAGGCGCAAAACTATTTGTCCCTGCAGTGGCTGGTCGGGAGATGGGAGTTCCATACATCAACCACCCTTAATGCTGCCACAGTAACATGGTTTTCCGTTTAGGGTTTGCTCCCTTAGCCTTCGGTTCTGTCAAGAACCTGTACCACAAGGCAGTGGTTTACAACTCTGCAGGGCAGGGGCATCAAACTAGCAGCTATAGCAATACCTGAGGTATTGCTATAGCTGCAATACAGTATTGCTACGGTAATACAGTCAATCAAACACCTTATCAGCTACTGTGTGATAAGATAACTCCACCACTACAGCTGGCCAGCATTGAAAACAAGCCCGAGTACTCGAGCATATATGCTATGGGCAGTATAAACACAGCCTCAATAAATAAATAAAAGACAAAAAAAAGAAGTAAATGTTGGCGCTGCTTACATACCATACTAAGTCAATTTAATAGAACCTGTTAGTGCTGAAGCCTATGGGGGAAGGGGATCGAATCAAAGTCTTGACAAGTATGCCAAAATTTACACTTCAAATATCTCTAAAGTTAGTCACTTTAAATCAAAATGACTTAAAACTAAAGTAAAATAGGTTATTACGATCAACCTATTTTTATCTCAGCAAATGAGAAAAACTCAAAACCATCGGACTATGAAACTCTAAGGGGCAATTTCTGTTCTCATCTATGGCATATTTTGTTTGTAATTCGGCAATAGCCAGGGCCCAAGGTTGACGGATTAAAGAGGTATAACCTGTATCTACTGGATGTTTATTGTGTATACCAGCATGTTACGCACTGTTAATAGAATATATACCCACCACCCAAAATGTACTGCGACTTTCCGGCACATCCAGCAGCCACCTGTCGACCATGTCGTGGATGCAGTAGCCGTCGCAGTCAGTGGCCAGATCAGCTAGCAGCAGGCTGAAGGGGGCGTCCGCCCCGGTCTGGTAGTAGTACATGACGTCAGCTATACGGTCATCCATCACCTCCACACCGAGGAAACTGCATATAAAATGGTCCACGTGGGAGTCAAAGGATTGCTTGGTTGGTTGTTGGAGTTTTAACTCCTGGCAACATCTAAGGTCATATCAGGACGAGTAGACTTGTGACAGTGCACACTCATGGTGACTTTACAGTGCTGCCTCACAGGGAAATCAGGACGCCCGCACCATGACCCGATATCCCACTCCGTCCTGACACTGAGCTAACCAGTCCTTGCCCTATCCCATGAATGTTGATTGCCAGGCTAGGATGCGACAAGTATCAATTTTAAAGTCTTCGGTTTGACTCGACCGGGAGAGCAACTCGGTGTCAGGATGGCCATGTCTTTTTTTAGCCAGTAAATAATCTTACTACTCTCAATTAAAAGAGAAATTCAGCACTGGTGCACTGGTATTCTAGCCATCCAAATGCATCAGTTAGTTGCCCATATTTATTTTTGCATGAGATAAAACGTTACAAATTTTCTAACACATACACACACACATACGTACATAACAATATATAAACAATCTCTCTTTTTTACCGGTAAATATTTGTAGTACTCTTAATTAAAACAGAATTTCATCACTGGTGCACTGGTATTCGAGCCATGCAATGCATCAGTTAGTTAACCATATTTATGCATATGACTTGACATAATATGCTACAAACTTTCTAAAAAAACATACATATATATATATAAATAAACTTAGAAGGATGGCATCATTATTAGCTTATTGCTACGGTCAAAGGCAATGTAAAGTAATAAGAAAAGAATATTACCAGATATGTGGCATGGAAATAACCATTAACTCTACTGAGATAAAAACGTGTAGAGGAGAGGATGGTTGTTGGTGTTTTGCATCCTGGCAACATTTAAGGTAATATCAGGATGGCTAACTATATAGTGCTGACCCACAGGGAGCCTAGGTAGCCAGCAGCATGACCCGATTTCACACTCAGTCACATTATCCTGATAGTAAGTTAAGCAGTAATAATGCTGAGTGCCAGGCTAGGTAGCGATGAATTAAAATTTTGTTGACACCACAGATCACCACTTCCACTCAAGTGAAGTGAAGTGAAGTGAAATGAAGTGAAGTGAAGTGAAGTGAAGTGTGTATGTGTGTGTTTGTTTGTTTTGCATAATATATATAAATTTCCTAAACACTTACAGGTAATAAAAACCGATCGATACTCAAAAACAATCCTTTAATGGAAAAATATCAACATGAATTTCTGCTTAAGTAATATTGATATACTTTTCCCCGTTTTTCTTCTCTTTTTTTTTATTAAAGAAAAAAGATGGGTTCAGCTTGGCTTACACTTTGCGGTCCGTACGATGCATATAGGCATCGATCTGTTCTCGCCACGTAGCGAGGAACTCGTGAATCTCTGGTTGGTCGTCTGTGAAAATGTGGTCCAGGTACATCCAGTCATCCTGCACAAGCACCCAAGGCAATGTTAAGGGCAAATAGGTCACATATAGCCCCAGAGAAACACGGCCCCGCACCTTCATGCAGGGATCAAATTGATCTCAACACGTTCCCATACGCTTAGCACTGTCAGGGAATCGTGGACAGTTCCATTTTGAACGCATTTGAACAACTTATTAATAGACAGGATAATTATTATCATTGTATAGAAAGGCGGAGCGGCCTATCTTAATTATTGTGCTGATTATTACTGGCTAGTAAGATGTCAGGTATTTAATGCGGATTAATATGTATATTGGCCTATCATGACCTGAATTGATCGATCCCTCTGTGCGCTACTGCAGCGCCACCGCGTGTTGGTGCTCTGCGACCCGCTGCTCGGCCATTTCGCACCAGGTTTTCAAACTTGTAACCTGCTAGGCAATTATCCTAGCCAAGGTCTAGTATTAAACTGATCAACCCATACTTATGTTTGTCTTATGTTCTAGAGTGTCGCCTAATTTTATATTAGCATAAGTTGTACACCTGCGGGATTGCAGTACAGTAAAAATACGGAAATCCGCGAAATCGCGGAGATCTTTCATTCCTGCTTCTTGCTTATGAGGTCAGTGCAGACTACTAACCTTGTCCCTCAAGTTTATTAAATAGTTTACGCCCATAACTCGGTTAATGCTTACACACATACATGTAATGCCCTCATGTAAAGAGCTGGTTCAATGCCATACAATATGTAGCATGTACAGAATATTGGTCATGGCAACCAGTGTTGCAGGGATGTAAACTAGAAATCTGCACTGACTTCACATGTAAGGACCTACATAGACAGATAGATGTGGGTAGGACGACTGCCTCTGGGAGCTTAAACGGCAGAGGTGTGTGTTTGATGTCAGCTCTAAGCACAATGTTCACTTTGTTTACAACATCCCCACAACCCTGGTTGTCACGACCAATATTCTGTACATGCTACATGTTCTATGGCATTGAACCAGCTGTGTACATGAGCGCATTACTTGTACATAACATATGTAAGCATTAAATGAGTTATGGACATAAACTATTTAATCGACTTGAGGAACAAGTTTAGAGGTCTGTATTGACCTCACAGAGACACGTAGCTGTGGGGTAGGGTGACTTCCTCTGGGATCTTAGATTGACCAATGGTTTGGACGCTCGCCTCAGAATGGCAGAATTGTGGGTTCAAGTGCAGCCAAAGGCATGATTCCAACGCCACCATAACAGTAGTATGAGGACAATGACCCTGGATAGGTAAGGTAGTATGACATACAGAGTAATAATCTAACTACATGGATAAGGATATCAGCGTTCAAAATAATAGCTTGTCCGCTCCAAGTGAAAATTCCGACGAACAAGTGAAAATGACACTAGACTTGTCTGGTGGACAAGTGACAATTTCTATCAGGACAGCCAGCCTATGATAGGAACCACCCGGACGGAGGTGGTGACTGAAACCAGGCCTGTCTGCCCCTTTGATGTATATAGCCTAATTATGGGTTAATTATGGTAATTGCTTTACAGCGTTTGAAATAAGAGCTTGGCCGCTTGTCCGGGAAAATTCAGACGGACAAGTGAAAATCAAACCAGATTTGTCCAGTGGACAAGTGCATTTTCCTTTGCTTATTTGTATCACTGGATATGGATAACATGAGAATAGTTGAGATCACATCCCGTCAAAATTGTACGATCAGATTTACAGAAAGAACTCATGGTTATTTTGGAGAACATGAACAGTGCTGACCTGGTGGACCCCTTCGCGCTCGGAATCTGGTTCGTCCAGAAACAGGTCATCGACCTCAAACACAGCTTGTACACCTTCAAGGTAGATGCCATCCACGCCTCCTACCAGCCACTTCTCGAAGATTTTCTTCAGAAAAAGAAATGCTTCATTCAACATAGAAATGTAAGCATTGCTGAAGCATTCTGTCCAGTGTTGAAAACAAGCACCCTCACGGGAGCGTACACGCTATGGGCAGAATAAATACCGTATCCAAAAAAAAAAAAAAAATCGATGAAATAAAAATAAAAATTACAAAACCTTCAGTTAAGGCCCAATTATTTCTTCTAATATCCCATTTGAACATGTTTCCGGTTCTTCAAAAACGGAAATGATTTGTAAACAGATGATATGAATATATTGCCGGCTTTGCAAAAAAACGGAACTGATTTGCTAACAGATGATGGCGGATCATTACAGTTCCTCCATTAATTAGGAATATAGTTCGTTACTTGGTGGTCTCATTATTGATTAGTTAAACACTACAGCTATCATAGGCTAATTTCTCCCTACCGCAACCACTCCATTTCTTACATTGCAATTATGTCTCATACTGGAACTAAATATAATTTTGTCTTTGAAACAAGTACCACAATTTAAAGCTGCATCGTCCGATGAAATATCGAATTTTCCAAACCAAAGTATAAATAATATAATTTTGTCTTTGAAACAAGTACCACAATTTAAAGCTGCCTCGTCCGATGAAATATCAAATTTTCCAAACCAAAGTATAAATAATATAATTTTGTCTTTGAAACAAGTACCACAATTTAAAGCTGCATCGTCCGATGAAATATCGAATTTTCCAAACCAAAGTATAAATAATATAATTTTGTCTTTGAAACAAGTACCACAATTTAAAGCTGCCTCGTCCGATGAAATATCAAATTTGCCAACCCAAAATACTCACCTAAATTTGATTCTACATATCCAACTTAGATACTTATTAAGCATTTGTTGCCACATAGAAGGGCATACTGGTTCAATTTACTAGAACCTGTTACTGCATAACGTTATGGTGTCAGAGTTTTGACATGCTTGCCAAAACTAATGTTGCACGCTTGCATTTCAAATATCTCAAAGGTTAAGCACTTAAAATAAGTTACTTCAAAGTAAAGTAAGGTACATTATAACAATCAACTTAATATATCATATTTCTCTCAGAAAAATTTCAGAAACTCAAAACCATCGGACTATGCAGCTTTAAGTAGAATGGAACATGAGAGCTTACGATGAACTCTTCTCGGACTTGAGGACAGCGATGGTTGAGGTCAGGCATGTTGGAACCATACTGATGTAGGTAGAACTCACCGCGAACATCATCCCAGCTCCACATGGAGCCACCATATCGACTCAGCTTTACACGAACAGAAGTAATTAGGGAAACATAGCATCAGCACTCATGGCAACGAAGCACACGCCTACATTTGCAACCATCGTGTGTGAAGAAGCTGAACGCTTTCCACCAAAATAAAAACTTCAATAACGTGTACAAATTTGAACAACCTTATCGGAGAATATTCTGTTTATAGCAGAAAATCAGCAAAAGTTAAGAGCCTGGACTAAGAATTACAAGAAAGTAGTTCAATTTTCAGAAGCTTCCACAGCACCGACAGCATAAACAGGATTCTAGATTAAAAACCATATTGACTACATTCTAGATAAAATACCACGTTAACTACATTCTACAGTAAATAGTAGCTTGACTACATTCTAGATTAAATACCATGTTGACTACATTCTAGATTAAATACCATGTCGACTACATTCTAGATTAAATACCATGTTAACTACATTCTAGATTCAATACCATGTTGACTACATTCTAGATTCAATACCATGTTAACTACATTCTAGATTCAATACCATGTTGACTACATTCTAGATTAAATGCCATGCATTTAGTTTGCTTGGCTAGTTTTAAATATAAGTGCATGATTAAACTATTGGTATCGTGCGATTCCAATGGGCGGTTGTGGTAAAGCACTAACAATTAGTAACATCACCTAATAAGTACATAAATAGAGAGGTTTAACAGATCACATACATAGTCTAGAATTAGATACTCCAAACTGAATTTTTCTTTTCGCGAAGTTAATTTGCAAATGATACAGTTGGAAAGCTCTTATCATTTTTAATACAAATATACCGAATAATGGAAAATTGGTCTATCAGTCCCTGAGTTCTGGATTTTTTAATATTTCATTTTTGCCCTTAATTTAACACACATTTTTCATGATTCTGCAATTGCTTAAATCCTGATGTTTGAGACTGCCTGCTGAAGGCAAATTAAATTTTAATCACATCATTATTCTTTTAACTTATTATTTCTAGTACAAAATTTAATCTCAATTTTGTTCAGACCCTACAAATAAATATTTGTTGAGCAATTTGACATCAAACATGGTAAATCGTGTGATTTTCACTAACCGTCCTTGATCGAATCTTTCGAAAATTAGCATCTCTGGTTCTATTTGAGATATTGACTTGATTTTTATATCAAAATGATCAGAATACAAATATCTATGTGATTACATTGTCTTTAAGCTATATCCACATGTACAAAATCACTAAATTTGATTGCTCTAATTAGCATAGGCATTCTATGGTTAAGTACAAACTGCTGAGAGTGAGTGCTAAATGGTGGTTAACAATCTACACAGATTTGTAAAGAAAGAATTTTTCTATGTAAAATTATATCTTTCATAAAACATATTTCGCAAAATCATGTTTTACAATCTTTCCAGTTTTCAAACCTCAATTTATTTTTATTTTTCCCACCCTAAGTTGGTCATAATGGATACGAAACTAAAGCTAGTGATCTCTACTTTACTGTGAAAGTAGTTAATTTTAGCTCTGATGCACTCACTCGCAACAGACAACGTTCAAAGAGGGGTAGTGTGCTGAGAGCAAGTCTCCTATTCTTCCCAATGGCCAGTCAGCATCAGCAACCAGTCCTATGTTTGGAGTACCTAATAAAATGTTATGAAATCTGGATTTGTGGTTTTCTTTCACCCAACACGCAGAAACAAATGGCATTGGTTTTCGCCACAAGCATGGGTCACCTACCCAGTTGTTGGGGCGGACGTGAGTGCCATTGTCGAGCACTAGACCGGGACTCCAAATGTAG
The DNA here is from genome assembly GCA_030323885.1 of Branchipolynoe longqiensis. Classification (NCBI taxonomy): domain Eukaryota; kingdom Metazoa; phylum Annelida; class Polychaeta; order Phyllodocida; family Polynoidae; genus Branchipolynoe; species Branchipolynoe longqiensis. The sequence continues at coordinate 91,468,308 of CM059191.1, read as the reverse complement.
TACTCGATGTACGGGTTATTGGCTCCACCCTTACGGCTCTCCTGAAACCACCGATGTTTGTCCGATGTGTGGTTTATTATGAACTCTATTATTATGCGCATGTCTAAAAACAAAGCACATAAATCTGGTCCATGATATGCACTTTACTTCGCTTAAATAAATAACTAGAAATAAAATCAAAGGGCCTTCCCCGGAAAGTAAAGCGCTTGACTATCCTTTGGTGACTATACTAAGTTAATAAAAGTTGCATAATCCGAAGGATTCAATTTTCTGCGATTTTCTCAGATAAATACATTAGATTGGTTGTTGCAATCTATGTTCCTTTAGTTTGAAGTAATTTTTATCTTAAATGGCTAGCTTTTGAGATATTTAAAGTGCGAACATGTAAAATTAGTTTTAGCAAGCATGCCAAAACTGACACAATAGGCTTCAGCAATAACAGGTTCTATTAAATTGACTTACTATGTCCTTCTATCTGGGCAACAAATGCTTACTAAAGGTATCGGTATCTAAGTTACATGTACAATCAAATCTAGATAATTGCTTTGGTTTTGAAATGTTGATATTTTCATCGGACTATGCAGCTTTAGTGCAAATGACATGTGAGGGCCTTTTCTAACATGTATGCATGGGAGTTTTGGCAAATCTCACGCCATGAGGTTTACAATCTGCATCCATATACCAAGCTTCTACATTTTCAAGTGTTATACCAAGCTTCTACATTTTCAAGTGTTAACTCCATTAAAAAATTATGAACATGACGAACGTTTGTCTAGCCTAGTAGCAAAGTATTTTGTTATCCAGGATCTGTTCATCAGCTCTGTCATAGAAGCTGTTAGGGTTAGGGTTAAAGTGCAGGTAAACCACAAGCTAAAGTATAAATTGGCAGGTAGACTGCACGCTAAAGTGGCACCTACATTGGTTATTCTTACATGATTTTCACCACACTTCTCTCTATTGCGAAACAGTCGATATACGCAGTCAATATACAACACCTACCATGGTCGTGTAGTTCCTTGATCAGATCATCGAAATCTGCTTGCGTGCCTAACAGAGAGTCAACTGTCATGAAATCTGAAATCCCACGATCTGCCCCACCAGGGGGCGCCTCCATCACCGAGTTGAGCATCACAATGTTCACATTCAACCCCATCAAATGTGACAAGCGTGACTTAATACCTGCACAAAGAAAACATTATAAGAAACTTACTAACATATTTTGATCATTATATTGTTGGTTGTTGGAGTCTTATGTCCTCGCAACATCTAAGGTCATATCAGGACGGGTACTGACTTGTGACAGTGTGCACTCATGGCAACTTATAGTTGGTGCCCCACTGGGAAATCAGACCGCTGGCACCGTGACCCAGTATGCCACTCAGTCACATTATCCTGACACTGAGCTAACCAGTCCTTGCCCTATCATATTAATGTTGAGCGGCAGGCTAGGAAGCGACAAGGATAAATTTTATAAGTCATTGAATTGGTTTGACTCAATCGGGAACTGTACCCCTGATCTCCCGCACGCGAGTCCTGCGCTCTACCAATTCGGCCGCCACACCCGGTGTTGGTCATTATATTTAACCTGCAAATTAAATTCATGAATATAACGATGTTTTAATAGATTTGAACTCCTTTAATTTATATATTCGCTTAGATCCAAAGTTCTACCAACAATAATAATGTACGTCATAGACATAGTTAGATTAGTTCATTTAAATTAGAGTTGTACAATGAAATTAAAGAGATTCAATGGGCTACAGAGATGGCACTCAACAAATGCTCCCCAATCACACATTTGCCCAGTTTTTCAGTTCATGCAACCAAATATGTTGAGGTGAGGGTCGGGGGTGGGGGGTGGGGGGTGGAGTGCTGAGGTTGGTGCTACTGCTGTTTTGTAAATCGATGTTGGTTAGTTGGTTGTTGGAGGTTTATGTCCTGGCAAAAGGTCATATCAGGATGGGGACTGACTTGTGACAGTGCACTCATGGTGACTTTATAGTGCTGCCCCACTAGGAGACCAGACCACCAACACCATGACCTGATATCCCACTCAGTCACATTATCCTGACACTGAGCCAACTAGTATTTTCCCTATCCTAATAAATAATACAGAGCACCTGGGAAGGAAGCAAAAAGTACAAATTTTTAAGTCATTGGTTTGACTCGACCAGGATCTACCAAAACGGGAGACGAACGCTCAACTTATTCGGCCACCCCGTCTGGACTTAATGGGGACCTTTCAGTTTGCATGATTCTCTCATCAGATGGCGCACCATGCCGGTCCCATGTAATGCTGCGGTTGGATAGAAGCAGTTCCTTCTACTATCAAGTGCATGTAAATAAGAGGGTGTAGTGGGGGTTGAGGGGGGTGTAGTTGGGTTGAGGGGTGTAGGTGTGCATGGTGGGGGTATATGTGTGTGGTGGGTGTGTAGGGGTGTGGTGAGGAATTTGATGTGTGTGGTGGGGGGTGGGGATTTGGTGTGTGTGAGTGGGTATGGTGGTGGGTGTGGTGGGGGCATGTTGTGTGGTGGGGTGCAGGGTGTTTGATGGTGGTTGGAGGTGTAGGGTGTGTGGTGGGAGGATGTTTGGTGGGGGTGTAGGTGGGTGAGGTGGGGGTGGGGGGGTGGGGGCTTACGGATGTGGTGGGTGCGGTGGTGTGTGGGGGTGATGTGTGTGGTGGGGGTGACGTGGTGGTGGGTGCGTGTGTGTGGTGGGATTGACGGTGTGTGTGTGGTGGGGGTGTAGGTGGTTTCTGGTGGGGGTGTCTTGCAGAGCGGCAACTCACAATCTTTAGCATCCCTAAACCCCCCACCACAGCCCTAAACCCCACCACACACCCCTACACCCCACCACACACCTATACCCCAGTACCCCTAAAATCCCCACCACACCTATACCCCCAGTACCCATTACACCCCCACCACACCTACACCACCACACACCACCCCCACCACACACCTATACCACCAACACACACCTACACCCTTCTATCCAACCATGATGGCCGACTTGCACTGGGAACAGGTGCCACCACCAAGTGAATAGCGAGAGAAATGGCTCATAAAAGGTCCCCATTATTTCAATTTTTTAGAGTAGTACACATATACAGGACAAGTTGGTACCATGCACCACCTGTGGGGGGACCTGAGAACTTCTGGAACTTGACATGCACCACCTGTGTTGAAATAAGCTTTACTAGCATGGCCACAGGTGACAGGGCAGGGTCCCTTTAGCTTTCAGATTATGAACTTTGTTTGCTTGTTGTTTTACGTCCTAGCAACATCTAGTGTCATATCTGGACGGATTTAGATGGTCAAAACTAAATATCCAGAACTTAATAAATGACAATACATCTCCCAGTTTATTATTTTATTAACTATATATATATATCCACGTTTTTTTGTTTGAAAGTAATAAAGAAATCCCTCTGATAATGAGGATGTCTCAATTCAACTCGAAGTGCCACTTCGAAGTGGTAACGAGTTTCAGGGAAGTGAACGATAAATGGGGTGTTCCCCGTGAGATAGTAGTGGGAAGTAAAGTTGACCACTTTCATTTGACAGGACAGTGCAACGTCGCATCCCAAGCCAATGCTAAACAAAAATGAATACGTCATGACATTACATTAATACATACCGTTTAGGTCGCCGTAACCATCCCCGTTAGAATCCTGGAATGATCGTGGGTATATCTGATAAATGAGAGCGTTGTGCCACCAAATATCCTTGCTCATCGGTTTGTGGGTATCGTGGCCGTGCACTGCTCGCAGTTCATGCATCTCATGTTTATTTAGTTTAAAAGAAACAAATACGACAATGGCAACAATCAGCGCCATGAGAAGATAACCATTTGCCTCGTTGCACACTGGATCCCTGCGTCGTTTGCGTTTTGGTGCAAACTGTGGGGGACCTGGGTCAAAATCATCTTCATCGTCGTCGTCGTCCTCGGCCGGTGGTGGATGCTGCGAGGACGGCGCAGTCCGCGCTCCCCTTCCTTCCTGCTGATCCTGATCCCGATTCTGGGTCTTTGAGATTGCCCGCTGAACCAGTCCTGGCCGATATGGGTCGGGGGTGTGCATGGTACCAACGTTAATGATGCCCCCAGAATCGACCAAATAATGAGGAGACAGCAATAATGGTGGTTATTATGTATTAGGGCAGCAGTAGTGCCGTTGTCACCACTGGCTCTGCTCTAGTACACTGGCCTCATTGTCACTACTTGGGTACTCTACGGGGTGTACATATGTGCGTGTCCCGCGCCAGCGTGTGTGACAATAATAGGATACGGTTGACCAGGATACGGTTGACCTGTTGGGTGGATAGGTAAGCCCTACAAATATTGTGAACGAATGAAGTAGAAAATGATTTTAACGTTTAGAAACTAATATATGATATAATATATATGTATAATGCATATGAACACATACATAGCAAATATAGCTTCTCAATGTACAGTATGGGCCTACATAATATATATTCAATTCAATTCTTTATTTCAGACTCAGGATTATGGTAGTTACATAATTTGGTCCATAGTAGGTAGATATAAAAATTAATGTGAATAGGATATAAGTAATGGTATGAATACTACCATACTAACCAATATCAAAATATTGGTTTACATACAGTAGTTTGTACCAATGCCTTTATATGGCAGATGTAAATCTCATTAGATCACTCTCCTCTATTTTTACAAGCCCCTGTATTATAACATTTTCTGACTTGTCAAGTCTCGTAATAAATTTGAATATTAGATTCCTGATAACAGCCAGACAGGCTGGCACATCAATATTGGCAAAAAGCTGACTAGCACTGTGATACCTATAGGTAGACGGAGTAATAACCTCATAATGTCATTATATGCTACATTCAGTTTGTTCAATGCTATGCATTCTATAGTTCCACCAAATCTGGGAAGTATACAAGGGAGAACGATTTAGGTAATTTTCTTGTAAACCAAGATTGTACTATTACATAACTGCACTTAGATCAATTCTGGGAGTGTTCAATGCATTGTATGAAATAAATGCACTAGAAGCATTCAAATAATTTCGATGCAGCATATAATCCAAATAATAAATTAACAATAATTAAAATAAAATATCAAAAGTTAAGGGAAAGTTAACTGTAATAGAGTAGGTAATGGAAATTTCTATCACAGACAATTAGTCTTCCTCATTCCAGTGTTCCTTGCCCTATCCTAGTAATGTCAAATGCCAGGCTAGGAAGCGACAAGTATAAATTTTTAAGTCATTGGTTTGAGTTGGCCAGGTTCAAACACCGGGGGTTCTAATCCCCCGACCTACCAAAACCAGAGGCCGACACTCAATTCATTCGACTATTCCGTCTGGTGTTGTTTCTGTTTTTAGGCCTCTTCTCTGCCCCCTCCTTCAAATCCTTCTTCCATACCTGTATGGTCTGTCAGTCAATTGAAAGATTCTTGCTATCTAAACTAGTTATCTGAGGAAGTGCGCTTCTAACTTTTCTTATGTTTGCGTGTCTTCTTATATGTGATATCAGCCTCTTCTTATTAATATTATGGCGTTTTCTAGTCTAGTGAAATAACCACCTTATGGTGCCTCTGGCTTATATTTTGCTTCCTCCTCAAACGTTGCTTCATTTTCTTAGTGACTGCAGGCTCTGAGATAGGAAGATGGAGCTCTACTGCATCCCACGAATCCTCGCTTAGTGTATATACATACATTTGTGTATACTCTTCTGACTTCGACTCGAGGAGTGCACGAGTGACGATTATTGTACTTGTTGCCCCAGCAATTCCATAATCTTATCCCCCCAACGATCACATAAGGGCCACTTGGGACTGCTGTAGTATATTTTCAATGAACCCATTATTTTCTGTCCCAGAAGCATAAATGTTTCTGGACTATTCTATTGTTTCAATAGATATTACATATTGAAGTTAAATTTGATCTGAAATTGTTTAGTATCATTTTTATATAATTATTATCGGTCATTTTCTTTCATTGAGTTGAATAAGAAGAAAATAACTACACGTAAATTATTCCCCAAGGCTAATTGTGTAAACGAGAGTATGGGGCTCTAAAGGCATGTTCCCTGTGACTACGTTTTATAGCTTACTATACACTAGCATGGCTCTTTCCCATTCCAATGGTGGTGTAACCTACCAAGACTTCACGAATTTGGTATTCTTTGTTGAAAGATTTAGGTCATTTTCTTGCAAACCAAAATTGTACTCATTGAAACTATAATATAAGGGCACTCGTGCATCAATTCTGGTGGAGTTTTCCATTTATTGCATACAATAAACGCAGTAAAAACATTCAAATCAACTCGATGCAGCATATTAGAACAATCTGTGCAACTGAAAGAACATTGGTTCACAGTTATGGGAATTCTTGCGGTTAATGTCCACGGCGGTTAAATTGGCAAATCGCTGAAGTGGGTGGGGCATGGGGAGGGGGCGTTTACCCACACATGTGCGTTTAAGGATGGGGCATTTACGAAATATTGGCCAAGTGGGGGCGGGGGGGGGGGGGGGGGGGCGTTAACCCACACCTGAGCGTTAACCCTCGAGAATACGGTAATACAAAGTTCACTATGCAACACGGATCCACAAAATGTTGGGTTACATAGAGAAATATGTAATAATCACTATCAAAAGAAAGAAAAAAACCACCATGTCCAAATTACATGATTCTGGCAGTAACACAGCGGTCTTTTAAATAACAGTAAAAATCGTATTTTCCACATCAAAATATGCATAAACTAGGATCCTGTTTTCACCATAGGAATTAAATCTCACTCTGGTAAGTGTTCGTCGTATCTCACCTCTCCCTTTGTTTTCAACAGAAGACACAGACGTGCCTGGCACAGGTGTACTCTTGGACAATAGCCCCAACTAAACTCGTGATTAGATCTAAACCTAATTCATGGAGCAAGGGCAAATGATATAGTGAGTAGGCAGAGATGTCTAAACATTTAAGTTGACGATCACAATCATTTTTATCCACACAATAGAATTGTTATGACAGTAATGTAGGTTTAATAACAAGGTGCCCCCCCACGAATAAAAAAACAGGAAAAAAAGCCCTAATATAGATCAAATGGAAACGTAAAATGTGTAAGTATAACTTTCACCCTAAATAAATTGGCTGTGTATTCTTAGCGTAGTATTTCTTAACCTGCAAACAATTATTTTATTATAGATTACTCTTAATAAATATCCTGTATGAAGCTATATATTTTTGTAACTGCTGTAATATATGCTAATGAGATGCATGATGGGATCCAGCCATTGAGAGAGAACAAAGGAATATGTTAATGAGATGACGTCATGGAAAGGTGTGCCGGTGGTTCAGAGCCCTGGATGGTGAATAAAGCATTCAGTATCCAGAAGTCAAAGTGTTCAGACGTTGTACTTTTACATGGTGTCAGATGAGAAAGAATGCCACCTGCTAATTCACTGCCGGGTCTCAGGCCACCAGGACAGCTCTTCCTCAGCAACAACACACGATCGAACTGGAAAACATGGATCAGAGCATATGATATATATGCCATTGCTGCAGGTCTCGTAACGAAGGCAGAATGAGTGCAATGGTGCATCTTTCTTCATGTCGCCGGGGAGGAAGCGCAAAAGGTATTTGCCAATATGTCCATCACGCCCGCTGATCAAGACAAGATCGGACTGCTCACAGACGCATTTCAGGGCTATTGTACAGGTAAAAGCAACTTAATAATAACACGCTACCAGTTCAATTCTCATAACCAAGCTACTGAGAATATGTCTACGTATGTTACTGCGCTAAGAGACAGGGTGAAAGACTGAGTATGGATCGGTGGAGGAGTCGCTGTTGCGCGATCGGTTGGTGGCTGGCGTAAAGAACACGACTTTGAGAAATAAACTGTTGCAAACGGCGGATTTTACGTTAGAGAAGCGCATAATCATGTGCGAACTCAGTGAGTTCAGTTCTGAGCAGTTAGAGGACAAGAAATCAGACGGGGAAGTCAAGGAAATCGATTTTCTAAATAGGTATGCGACTGCCCGTACCGGAGCACCGGTGGTTCGTCCGTCTGGGCCGCCATCTTTGAAGTCGCCATCTTGGAAAGCTGTCGGCACCGGTGCAGGTGAGTTCAAAGTACAATGTCCAAACTGTGGATATGAACATTGCCGTGGAGTCTGCCCAGCGAAAGGGAAGGCTTGCGTCGTCTGCAGGAAGGTCAGGCACTTCGACAAGGTCTGCCGGAGCAAACTGGGCAGAGTTAACGAAGTAACCATGGAAGAGCCCGACCCTCACAACGTAGAACAAGACCCGGATCCGGCGGAAGTCAATGTGTTGACGACGGATTTGTCTGTTGGAACCATCGACCATGGCACAGACAAGGAGGAGAAACTCTGGTATGCAACCGTCCGAGTGAACGGTCATCCAGTCAAGTTCAAGCTCGACACCGGATCGGAGGCGAACGTTCTGCCAAGGAACATCTTCGACAGAGTGGCACCGGGGTGACTGGCGAACACGCGCTGTTCGCTTCTGACTTTTTCGGGGCATCGGATCACCCCGGACAGTGAGGCAAAGCTTCGGATCAACCAGAGACTTCACGTTCCAAGTGGTGCAGAACTGTCAACCAATTCTCAGTAAACAGGCTTGTGTTGTGTTGAACCTGTTGGCATGGGTCGACGAGGTTCAGTCCAGTGCGTCGAGGAACATTTCCACACCAACTGCACAAACACAGTGCGAGTGCCGAACATCTGGTAAGCAGATACAAAGATGTTTTTCAGGGTCTAGGTCTCATAAAATCTAATGCTGTCATTCATGTTGATAAATCTGTACAACCTGTTGTTGACCCGCCGAGGAGGATTCCGTATGCAATTCAGGACAAAGTTTGCAACAAACTCAAGTGTATGGTGGAAATGGGTGTTATTGTTGAGCAAGATGAACCCACTGAGTGGGTCAATTCTATAACTATCGTAAAAAAATAAAATAAAAATAAGAATCTGTCTGGATCCGACTATGCTGAACAAAGCTATCAAGAGATGGCCATTTCTGACCAAAACCATTGATGAAATTATAGCTAAGACGGCTAATGCCAAATATTTCTCAGTGTTAGATGCTATGACAGGATATTGGCAGATCGAGTTGGACTATGAAAGTTCATTGTTATGCAAATTTAACACTCTATCGGGCCGGTACAGGTACACCCGTCTGCCTTTTGGCATAAAAACAGTCGCTGACATTTTTATTCAGGAAATGCACCGCATCATGGGCGATATACCCGGTATTGGTATAGGCACGGACAACATTTTGGTATTTGGGTCAACCGTGGAAGAGCACAATGACAGGCTCAAAGCAGTGTTAGACCGAGCTAGGTCGGTGAATCTCAAATTGAACGAGTCAAAATCTTTGCTATGCAAAACTACAGTAAAATATGTAGGTCATCACCTTACCCAGCAAGGTGGGAAGCCAGATCCAGACAGAATACAAGTGATTGTAGACATGCCAGAGCCGCGTGACAAGCAAGGCATGCAGCGATTCCTAGGCTTGGTTGGGTATGTGCACAAGTTCATACCTAACATGTCCGAGATTGCCAAACCACTGTGCACGCTCCTCGCTAAAGATGTCGCGTGGCACTGGCAGAGCGAACAACAAGCTGCATATGACAAGCTCAAAGAAAAGTTGAGAACTGCTCCTGTGTTAGTATATTATGATGTTGAAAAGCCCATTGTTGGTCAGGTAGACGCTTGTCGGTCAAGGTTAGGAGCTGTGTTGATGCAGGGGGACAAACCGATCGCACTTGCATCTCGTGCACTCGACTCAGTGCAGTGTGGCTATGCCACTATTGAAAAAGAAATGCTCGCCATATGTTTTGGATGCCAGAGGTTTCATGACTATATCTTTGGCAAGGAAGTTCAAATTCAAACGGACCACAGACCGTTGGTGGCGATAATGCAGAAACCCATTGATAAGCTGTCGGCACGAATGCAAAGGATGCGAATGCGTTTGCAAAATTACAACATTAAGTTGTGTCATGTTAAGGGTTCTCGAATGTTTTTTGCAGACACATTGTCACGAGCACACAGTGCCAATGTAGGTCACACTGACCTGTTTGACGACACACTCAGTGTCGCTGCAGTGGACATGCAATCATCCAGTCTGTTAAAGTTGCATGGTCCGATGAAATATAATTTTGTCAAAATTAAAACAACTACTTACACTTGATGCTATATATCCAACTTAGATATTGGTCTATTAGCTAATGATTTGGGACAGTATATACTGAATAACCAGTGAGTTTATAACCTCACCCCTTTGAACACTCAGTTTGAAACACCCATTATGCAGGAAGGCCATTAACCAATTAGGCCAATCTCGTGACCCCATTAGCCCCCCCAACCAAGTAGGCCTGCTGTGCAGGGTCATAGAGGGGAAGGGGATATGAGGTGGATGTGTGTGTATGTGTCTGTGTGTTTCCTGACCTGATTTTACAGAGACACAGAGACAGACATACACACAGACATACACACATAGACATACACACACAGACATACACACAGACAGACACACATAGACATACACACACAGACACACATACATATACATACAGACAGACATACACACAGACATACACACACAGCCATACACACAGACATACATACACAGACATACACACACATACAGAGACCCATAGATAGGCACACACAGACAGACATACACAGACAGCACACAGATACACAGAAACACACACATGCACACACCTGACATACACAGACACACATACACCCAACCTGACTTTGCAGAGAGAGAGCCACAGACACACAGACACACACAGACACCCACAGACAGACACACACAGACATACACAGACATACACACACAGACACATACATACACACATACATACATACATACATACATACACAGACACACATACATACACACAGACATTACCACACATACATATACACACACAGACAGACACACATAGATAGACACACACAGACAGACATGCATAGACAGCACACACAGACACACAAACACACAGATATGCACACACCCGACATACACAGACACATACACCTGACCTGACTTTGCAGAGAGAGAGACACACCCACATACAGAAATACATAGACAGCCGCACACAGGCAGAGGCAGACACACATATACATGCACACACATACATACAGACACACACACATACAGACATACACAGACAGACACATCCATACACACACAGACACACATACACCACAGACATACATACACAGCACAGAAACACACAGATGGACACACACAGACATACACACAGACAGACACACACACAGATACATACAGACATACATAGACAGACAGACACAAGCAGACAACAGACACACATTTTTTTTTTTAAAGCCCTAGTGCCATGGGCCTATGTCACTAATCCATTCCCAGAATGTAACCCACCCAACCAGGAATACCTACCTACAGTCCTGTAAGGTTCCAGGTCATCTCACATCACGTGGTCACCGCGAGATGACATCTGGGTCATAGCCACAGGACTTTTGGAAAGCTTGTCGAAATTATTTTTGGTTCTTTCAGCTCATATTACTTCAAAACTAATCATCTTTAATCAAAATCACTCCGGAGTAATGATTAGTAGCTTGTAACGATCAATTTGATATATTTATCTCAAAAATAAGACAAAAATTCAAAGGCCATCGGACCATGCAACTTCAAGTAAAAATTGTCTGGGAGTATGAAAAAGATGTGTCAATGTCCATGTTAATAATGCAGATTGAGAGTGGCTGGGACATCACACGCATACAAACACCTCCTTGTCTAAGACAGTACATTCCATACAAAGACGAGCTAATGGTAGAAAATAACTTAGTAATGAAGGGCAATCGGGTTGTAGTACTTCCAAAGCGCCGCGGTGAAATGATTGAAACTTTACACGGGACGCACTTGGGCATCACTAAGTCCAAGCAGTTGGCACGCGACTGCATATTCTGGCCTAACATAAATAAACAAATTGAAGACAAAGTCAGTCGGTGTCAAAATAATCAGAAAAGTTTGCTCAACGAGCCTTTGGTGAACCACCCGATAACATGTCAACCTTAAGATAGGGGCAGATTTGTTTGAATTAAATCACGAAAATTACCTGATAACTAGATTATTACACTAAATATCCTGAGGTGACGCTGTTGAAGGATACGTCTTCTGTCACATTTATTGAGGCCATGAAGGATAATTTCCCTAGGCATGGTATTCCGACCCAGGTCATTTCAGACACCGGTCCGCAGTCTAAGAGCCACGAGTACAAAGAGTTTGCACAACACTACAGGTTTAAAGCCACGTATTCCAGTCCACAGTATCCCCCAAGTAATGGCCGGGTTGAGAGATTCATGCAGACAGTAAAAAACATGTTGAAGAAATGCTCAGATACAAAGTCAGATTTTCAGCTAGCATTGTTAAACTACAGGAACACTCCATTACCCGTGTTGGATGCGTCCCCGGCACAGCTGCTCATGAGCAGAAGGTTGAGGGGGAGAGTGCCGATGGCGGAAGAGAATTTGATACTCGAAATTCAGAACCCGGAAAAGGCACAAACAGCAAAGCGCCAGCAGAGTCAGAATATTTTCCATAACAAAAAGTGTGGCAAAGCACACAAGCCATTAAGAACTGGCGATAGTGTGAAATACAAAAAACCAAAGGAGTAATTTTGTGTCGGATTGGGGTTTCAGGAAGGGAGTATCAAATTTTGAACGAGTCAGGAAATATGCTATATAGGAACAGGGTTCAGCTGATACGAGCTCCGGAAGTGGGACAGCCCGAGCCAGTCGGGCGAACACAAAGTGTACATACACCGCAGCCAAGTGTAAACAATGCAGCAAATCTAACTAGGTCAGAGCGAGTGATTAGGCCGGCAGACAGGCTAGACCTCTAAATAGTCAGTTAGGAATATAACACACACACAAACACATGTGTATGTTAGTTTAAGTTGTTTATGTGAAGATGGATATGTTGTTGGATATTATATTTATACGTTGTCGCAAGGAGGCTATGCAGCCGGACAGTGTAACAGACATGAGAGACTTGATACTGTGGACAATAGTAACGCTTGTGGAAAGTTAAGTAACCATATTTGGATATATGTTTTTTTTTTAATATAAACTGTTGGTTTTTTGTTGTTGACTGTCTTGTGAGGGGCTATTTTGAGATATTGCATTCTCAGAAATACTTTGAATGGGGGGGATGTAATATATGCTAATGAGATGCATGATGGGATCCAGGCATTGATAGAGAACAAAGGAATATGTTAATGAGATGACGTCATGGAAAAGTGTGCCGGTGGTTCAGAGCCTTGGACGGTGAATAAAGCATTCAGTATCCAGAAGTCAAAGTGTTCAGACGTACTTTTACAACTGCGTAGGAATAGAAGTTGGTTGTCAATTAGGCATTTAACTCTCCAGTTGAATATTATTTGCTTATTTAACTTAAACTAGAAACTATATTTTAGCAATCGGTAACCGGGTTATTGATTGTTTTTACTTCTAGAGACAAATTGGAATATTCCATGATATAAGCTCACAGGAAAAGCTCACACCCTTAATGGAAAAAAAGGAGACAAAAGCTCAGAAGCCTCATTTCACAGCTCCTTAATCACACATATTAGGTATGTGACCAAAAAAACTGTATTCACGCAATTGTACTATAACTGGTATCATTGGACAAAATTGTTTGTTTTGTTTGATGTTGTTTCATGTCTAGCAACGTCTATGGTCATATCAGGACGGGTACCGACTTGTGACTGTGCACTCGTGGTAACTTTTAGAGTGCTGCAACACTGAGAAATCAGGCTGCCAGCACCATGACCCAATATCCCACTATTATCCTGACACTGAGCTAGCCACTTGCCCTATTCTAATAATGCCAAGCGACAGGCTAGGTAGCGACAAGTATAATTTGTGTAACTTAAATGTAAATAATTGGTTTGAGTCGCCCACGATTCAAACTCAGGACCTTCCACACAGGACGCCTGCACTACCGATTTGGCCAATGTGTCTGGTTCCATTAGAAAGAACTGTGAATTGACTATTAAAATATTTCTGAAATTTTGATTCTATGAAAAAAACTAAGTTATGTCCCTTTAAAAACAATCGGGGTGAACATTCATCCTTTGTTCTAATGGAACACAAAGAAAAAACTGACCAGTCCTTTAAGAAATATTTGTGAAAATATGCCAGCTTATTATGCATGTTACATTCATGTATTTGGTTATAATTCTTTTTTTAATTGTTGTGAGCTTTTGTCTCTTTTTTCATTAAATGTCTGAGCTTTTATCCTGTGAGCTTTTGTGTTGTGAGCTTTTGTCAGCGGACCGAAGGAAAGATGTTAGGCTTCTGTTTATTATACATCATAGCCCTGTACACCAGATAAATTATCGCTGAAATTAATATATTACTTAGCCAAAGCGGGATAAAGATGTGCCAATTTATGCGCTGATATCGGTTTTCAATTGCCCTTTTAAAAGAAATGTGACATCATATTAAGACACTACAACTATTAGAGGGATTCACATCAACGAGAATCTAGAGACACGTGTCCTATGTGGTGCTGACTGTCAACTTTATTTGACCCACTATGAGTTGAACTAAGGCAATCTTAAGCCTTGTTCACACGGGCAAAATGTGAGGCGAATCAGGCAAATCGAATCAGGTGAGGCGAATTAGCGCCCGTTCACACGGGCAAAATTAACCGCATCACAGGAATCGATTCTCGTAGACTACCTCGCTGAGGTGGTCTACACGATCCGCATCACGTGAGTCGAATCAGCCCTAATCCACCTCAGACGTGCGTTCACACGCGAAATGTGAGGCGAACTAGGCAAGTCGCTTTCTACGAATCGATTTACATTGCCCGTGTGAACACGGCTTAGAGGAGCTATTATTTAAGGAAATATATGTAGAATGGCATTATGTATAATACAACTCAAATATAAGTCACATACAATTACTATAGAACATCATGTATAGCGACGAGTGTTGAACATAACGCTTCATATCGCAAAAATAACAACGGCATTTGTTGTAAATTATATAGATTATTAGTCAATTGACGTCTTTTCAGTGCAACATGATTTGATGTTGTTTCTAGGCATATCAACATTGATTGCACCTAATAATATATGGCATGACATAATTGTAGCTGCACTATATAATCATGGAACTAGCTAGTGTTTTTATAGTTACGTTACATCTAGAGTAATAATAATAATAAAGGTATTCTTTTTTTCTTTTACCAATAACATCCTGTGAAAGTTAAGATGTTATATTTGGACTTTCCTATCGTTGTACTAATTTGTAAAATACGTACAGTGGTTTCCACTGAGATAAATAGAAACTGTGGAACAAGCACAACAGCAAATTTGGTCCTTAGTAGCTATTCAGTGTAAGCCATTAATCATTATGAGTGATCAAAACAAAATCATTTAAAAAACCATGGGAATATTACAATTTCCTTTGAACCTAATTTATAGACACACAAAAATGAACGCTCGCATATCAAACTGATGAACCACACGGTCTTAGTCAAACATATTTAATTGATTGATTTATTATAGGTCGTTGTTTTTAAAAAGTCAGAGACAGTATTTCTAACTGGTCCAAATTCCATATGTGCCTCGTATTCTGATGGTAGTATTATGATAGTCAACTAATCACTCACACCACAGGGTAGGGCAATAAGGACTGCCCGGTTACCCAGGGCACCTAGTTTACTCGGTCGGGCAGGTGAAGTTCCCGGTGACCTGCCCAAATGGGCAAGGCGTTATTTTTCTGATCTGCAATAGCAGATTTCAGTTTCAATTGGCTGACTTGGGCTTGGGAAAGTGGTTTTGTCACTTGGGCAAGTAGAAAATTCAGTCACTTGTCTGATTGGGCAAGTGGGAGGAAAAGTTACTGTCCTACCCTGCACCGATCAATCGAACACTGTCAGTCATTCGAACACTGCTGATCAATTCAACACTATAGCCCTGTTTACACGGGCGAATTAATTCGCTTCATATAACTCGCCTTGCCTAGTTCGCCTCACATTCGCCGTGTAAACGCACCGCTTAAGCGGATTAGGGCTGATTCGCTTCATATGATGCGCTTTTTGTAGATCGACCACGAGAGGTGGTTTATATGAAGCGATTCCACTTGTTCCGCGGCAGGGATAGTGCTTGCCGGCAACATGCGCAGCTGTAACAATCGCTGGTGCCCGGCAGTGTTAGGGACCGATTAGGCCGAAATCTATTGAATGTGATCATATTTAACAGAATTACATACTCAAATAATGAAATTTAATTAAATTAACCCTAAATTAAAAGCGATATTAACGTAGCAGCTTCATCGGCGCGGAATCGCCGAGTGTAAACTCAACAAATATAACAGTGCTTGCCGGCTACAGGCAGAACTAAGGCTGCTTGTTCCCGGTCGCCGACAGACTTTCAAACTTGCTCGTGTAAACGCGCCACTAATTCGCTTAATATAAATCGCATTGTCTAATTCGCTTCACAATTCCCCGTGTAAACACGGCTTTAGACTAGCATTATGCGCATCCAAAGCGAACAACACTTTAAGGCACCCAGGTGATGATATAACCTCCAGTATACCCACAGCCAGCAGAAGAGATTATTCGATGGGTTCATGCGAATATGACTTAGTTTGTCATTGGACCAAAGTGATATAGACACAATGCGCTTAAAATATAAAGAATAGATTTCATGTCAAAGAAGGCCATTGGATGTAAGAGTACAACATAATTTGGCAAGCTTGTAACTTTCTATAGGTCGCAGTTGTATACGATGAGGGGATCGTAAGGTACACCAAAGATACTACCACACAAAGATTGATCATACCAGGGGCATAGCTAAAAAAAAAAAATTTTAAATGTAAGCACCAAATAGTTTACATGTGCTTACAGGAAATTAAAAAATTGTAAGACACAATAAAAATGTGCATACTATAAAAGATCTAGTTTGGGGGAAAATGTGACACTGAGAGAAATTGTTCCCACGCGCTTTCAGTGCGACAATGTAGCTATGCCTGCATACCGACATGCCAATGGGAAATTGTGTAATCAAGCTCCTGTGGCACCACACAATGGTGGATGCAGAAAGACAGTTGATTCACTTTTTGCCCTATCATTTATAGTGGAATATCAACATTATCATGTCTCATTTTGCATGATTTTACACGATTGACAATGCTATGCACATGGATTTCACTTTGTTCTTTAAAAAAAAAAGACTTCAGTTAGAAAACAGTTGATATACCAAAGAACTCTTGATATATGAATTAAATCAAATCAAATAGACTACATCACCTTCCAGACGAGCGGTGCATTGTGGGATGTGTCAGAGCAAAACAAACCCGCGAGAAGCACATGGCACATGCTAATATACTGGGTGCAGTTATGAAATGTGCTAGTTTCAGCTCATCTCAGCTCTTGTTTGAAACATAGAACACTAACTAAAAAAATATATATAATAAATTACGATATTAATCATTTATCCAGCGTGGATTTACATCAATATAATCAGCACATCTTATGCCATGTGCATCTAGATTTAGACAAATCTGGGCACTCAGACTAGTGTTAGAGCCATAGCCAGAGTCAGTTTTACTTATTTTATTCATGTTTTTATTTATATCCTATGGTTAATGACATGTGTAGAAATAGAAAATGAGTAGGGTTAATCAGATATTGGTTATATATTTCTTTGAAACAAGTTTTTGTTGACACATTTGACATTTTAATATTTAGAACAAGAATTACTTATGGCTAATCAATGGTGATGTAAACATCAGCCTGTAAAGTGACTGAAATTGTATGTTTCTTAGCTCAAAACGCTTAATTATGGAGAGTTGTGTCTTAAATATATTCATTATATTATTATATTGCATCCTTCCGTCCATTTTGTGACAAATTGTTATGTATTTCTATTAATTTTGAATAAAATGGAAGTTTTGCCCTACGTGTATCGGCAAACTCAATGGCTTTGCGCCTTTGCTTTGCTCTCAACGCCGTTTTCAGCGCATGCGCACTCGGAACCGTGATCTCGTCTATTGTACTGATCACGTAGTCTGGTCCCATGGCCATTTCAACACAATGCTGAGAGCTCTGCTAATGCTCTACTGGTCCATACTAAACCACTTTAAGTGAAAGGCGAGCAGCACATTCATAACCAGGCAAAGCATTTGAATTTTGGTTTGGTTTCTAGGCTCTCGATTCGCTAAATTTACAGAGAAAATGTATATAATGACTTGTCTGTGCAACCATTAAGCCAAGCTGTTCTCCCTTTGATGAAGCTAAATATAAATCAATTTAATAATGTTTCAAGTTCATATGCTTATAGCTATTTTTGAAGGGCAGTGACGGTACACTTAAAACAAATGTATTCAGGTTTTAACAAAGCTATTCATATTCTTTGTTAATTATTTAGGATTCAGTCGTTACTGTATGGGCATTATATGTACGCACTTTATGTTGACATTATTTGATAGATCGTGGAAAACATTGTTTTGGATTAAATTCATAGCTAGTTGATCCATGTGTATATCGTGTTTAAGATTGCATAGTCCGATGGTTTTGAGTTTCGGTTATTAAAAAAACAAATGTACCTCACTTTAGAATGAAGTAACTTATTTTACATGGCTAACTTTGGGGAGATATTTGAAATGCAAACATGCAGAATTAATGTTGTGCACACAAAAACTCTGACACCATAGTCTTCAGCAGTAAAAGGTAACAGGTTCTATTGAACTGATATAGTATTATTCCCTTCTATATGGCAACTAATGTTTAATAATGGCACCAGTATCTAAGTTACAAGGGCCTAGATTCCATATACGCAGGTAACCAGCTGCGCACCACCTGATATCACAAATGGTTTTAAAAAAAATCTAAATATATTAGGTAGATGCGTGTAAGCTCGTTTTATTCCATCGTGGAAAAGTCTAGGAACCATCTGAAAATGTCAACTGTCCCCTGAGTTAGATATATGGAATCAAATCTAGGTATCTGGTTTGGGTTTGAGAATCTGAAGCTTTCATTAGATTGCAGATTTAAGCGCTCGACAATTGGGGAACAGCAAGCAAACCGATCACACTGAAATTGATGCATAGCCTATCTTATTGTAGTAGTATCTTTGGGCATGCAATGCGTAATACTCATTAGCGCTCAGTCACAGTATGGCTTGCGACCACTTTGCAACCACTTTGCGGCCAAAAGCAAAAAAAGGCGGGAAAAACATTGATCGATGACCAGTCATAAGCACTGGAAATTGTTTTGGTCGCAAGCAGGTTTTGGTTCAGCAACTGCAGGAACCTTGTGACTAAAATGGTCACCCAATGGTTGCCGACCGCTTATGACCACTTTGTGACCATCCCTTTTTGGTTGTTGCAAGGTGGTCACAAGCGAAGTGTGACTAGGGTATAAAGGGTGGCCTGGTAAGTTGGTAACAAATTTACTAATTCACAGAAACCTATTAACATGGTCTGATGGATTATACACGTCAATATTTCACGACACAATACTTTGTACAGTATATATTATCACACAACAGCACCTCCATGCACTAGCAGGTATCAATCAACACACTGTCGATATTCATTAGGGAAAAAAGAAACATAACATGAAACAAATCTTGTGTTCACTAAGGCACATACAAACTTACAAATATTAGAAATATATATATATTGTCCTCAGCACATACATATGGGCGTCAACAGCTTAACCTTGGTCGTAATGCTTCCTCTCCTCCTTCGCCACGTATCATCTAATATTTGGCGTTTAAAATATCTTTCATATTCGACGGCTAAGTTAAAGATGGCTGTATTTTAACAAATCGAAGAAAAATAAGATGCCAGCCTCAAATAAAATAACCATGATGGGAAAGTACAGGGTTTGTATGATAAACCAGGATATGGTTCTCACAAACACTTTCACTCCATTTTACATGTCTAATCACAAAGAATTTTCACTTGTCAACATGCAGACAGGTCTTTATTTATTTCAAACGCTAACTTTTAATTAGTTAAATTCAACTCAACACAACAAAATATATGACAATTATTCTACTTATTAAGACTTATATATCGACTTATTCTTAAACACCGGAGTACATTTAAAATTAAGTTAGAATACAGCACACATGTACATTGAAAGGCCTATACTCACCTGTTCTAGATGTGACTATATAACCCACATGACACCATTTGTGGGATAGGCACAAACTATTTTAGACTAACTGGATACTAAGTCTTTTCCCCCCACAATGTAATTTTCTCCCGATTTCTCTATGTGCCGGTTAAGGACTATTTGTTGAAACCAGGCACACTATATACATTCGAGACGTGGTGGGAGTGAGTTTATACAGATTTTTGCATTTTACTAATGCTGCCAACCTAAAAACTCTTCCTCACTTGTAACTCTTTGTACTTTGAACCTTGGACATGAAACATATTCCATGATGGAAGTTAATTTCAGATTCATTACTGTCAGTATTGGGACTAAATGCAACGATAATATCAAATCTGAGGTAGGAAGTAATTAAAGCTGCATAGTCCGATGATATATCAAATTTTCAAAACCAAACCAATTATCTAGATTTGATTTGACATGTCTAAGATAGATACTGATGCACTTATTAAGCATTTGTTTCTGCGTAGAAGACAATACTGAGTCAATTTAACAGAACCTGTTCCTGCAGAAGTCTATGGTGTCAGAGTTTTGGCAAGCTTGCCAAAACTAATTTTCCATGTTTGCACTCAAAATATCTCAAAAGTTTACCATTTAAAATAAAAGTAACTTTAGACTAATGTAAAGTAGATACTAGTGATCAATCTAATATATTTATCTCAGAAAAAATACAGAAATTCAAAACCATTAGATGATGCAACTTTATTAGAACAATTGTCATGTTAGTTCCCACTTCTTAGCGAATGTCGGAAGCATTTGACAATATTATCATTGTCCATCATGTCACAACTTAGAAAAGGTGAATAGACGATTTCCACGACCATCTGTCTATGCAGTGCATTCTGGGGGAAAGGATTTCCATCAGCAACCTGCCCTCTTATGGCAGTGACAAGAACTAACGTAGTGGGTGCCATCTCACTGTGCACGCTCTGTAGAAAAGGTCTAGAAAAGTTGCTGTTTCATCTTTGCAAGTCACCCGCCATATTTGCAACCAATATAAACCGCTCCGTCATTCCATTCTATGTTTTTGACATTTACGTCTCCTGCAACCTAGTTTATTTGAGAAGTGGCATATGTTACTACTGCCTTATAACAGGAAATCGAAATAAAATATTAATTTGTCATGAGTTAGATATTTTCAGAGTTGCTGTTCTCTTCAATTAGATTAATGGTGCTGTAATAATTTATTAAGAGGTCAGATTTGTGTGATTAATGACAAAGAAAGAATGTAGTATGTGTACCAAGGCAGAAATAAAAATACTACTTTTGTGCAACCAAATTCTTAGTTTTCCTCCAGTACTTAAAATATGACAAAACAAAGCTGTCAGACAATTAACGATATATATTCTGAATAAAGTAACTTATTTCATTAGCATCCCAAAGAATTTGACATTCAAGTTAAGTTTTGAACAAGAAATGTAAGCAAAATCCAACGGATTTGTCCAAACATAATGCAAAATTATCAAAAATCTTACTTTATCCGACAAATACGTGAATATCCAACGATAGTCGAATAATCCGACTCAATAGAAACACTGACAATGTCATTTTGCATAATTAATTACAAACTAACAATGTTTGTATCAAATTTGTCAGGATGACAATTGATTTTACAATTTTCCACAAAGACCCCAATGTCTGTGGTATTATTATAGGTCGGTGCATTTTTAATGTGTGCATGAGGCACCAGTGACCAAATACTGGGTGATTGTTGTGGATATATGATTTCAATAACATCAAAGTAATTCTTCACATAAGGATCTATTTACTTGTCCAAACCCTTTCTGGTGGTTTTCCTCCTCCTTTTGTATTTAGATTGATCTGTAATAAGTGGTGTTCTCTGTGGCGGAGTGGTTAGAGTGTCTGACTTTTTTCTAGGTCCAACTCCTAATCTGAAAGTCGGTGGTTCGATTCCCTGTGCCCCCACCTCTGCCAATTTGGATTTCCACCGCTGTGGATAACTTACAGCGTCATCAAAGGCCAGTTGCTCTCATACCATGTCTAAGTGGTGTGGGAGGTTAAGAATCCCTTGGGTCGGTAAAAGTGTAGGCTCGGGCTTTCTATCGACAAACTGTCTAATGGTGAAAACAAGTCTATTCAGGCTTATCCATAATAGGCAGTATAAATCTTCAAATCTTCAAGGAAAAAAAGTGTGGAAGCATTTAATGTGGGCTCGTGTGTATGGACCAAAATGAACCGAGCATATTGACAAACTACATACACATTTAAGAATATTTACAATTTTTTAAGGAGGGCAAACAGAAGCATAATCCAGTCCCCTGGTTTGATATACTCACATTGCTTTCTGACATAGTCCTAACATTACAGAACAAAAAGTATTGATATAGAAGATATCCAGTACTTTAAATGATGCAGTTGGCAGGGAGGAGGGGGAGGGCATTCTTCTCTCTTTTATTACAATCAAAAGTTGTTTATCGTCACTAAATATCAACTTGTTCAATATTTGTACCTCTACAACATTATTAAGAAACTATACATGATAGCCATTAGTTACAGAACAAAATGCTCAAGATATAAAGCATATCAACTTAGATTAATTGCCCAAGTTGCCACCAAAAAAAAAGCTTTGTCTTATTGCAACATAAATTAATCAAGATGTCAGTCGATTAATGTTAATCCTAAATCAAGACATTACACGCGAAAAGAAAGTAAACCATATAGACCATCAAATAGGTATTAGCGTTTTAATTGCTCTTGTGAATATTCAAGGTCTGGCCTACTTCTGTAGTTACATGTCTACTGGTAATCACGTGACCAGGTAGTGGTGCTAATCTTGTTTCGCCGAACTCTTGGGTGTGTAGTAGGTAGCTATTTGACGTTCGAACGAATCTCGGATTGCATCCCTGAAGAACAAGGTACCAAAATAAAATAAATATTAATGCAGGCAAACTATACGAGACATGTACTTTATTCTTGATCTTAGTTTCATTACATTAGATGGTTGGTTGGTTTACATCCTGGCAACATCTAAGGTCATATCAGGACGAGTACCGACTTGTGACAGTGCACACTCATGGCGACTTTATAGTGCTGCCCCACTGGGAAACCAGGCTGCCAGCACCATGACCTGATATCCCACTCAAATCACATTATCCCGACACTGAGCCAACCAGTCCTTGCCATATCCTTATAATGCTGAGCGCCTGGCTAGGAAGCGGCAAGTATAAATTTGTAAGTCATTGATTGCCGTGGGTTCGAATCCCATGGCCTATTAAAACGGGAGACGGACGCTCAACTCATTTGGCCATCCCGTCTGGTCAATGACATTACACATTTAGTTTCTTAAAAATAATATACATTGTGACTGTGATACAAGGGGCTTAGACAGAGGGTGCAGTTTATATCTGCTAATACAGTTTTGATTTCAAATATGACGCATTAAGTATGAATAACTGGAGAATAAACATGGATTTAAAACACGCTACATAATACAGGTAGGGAGGAGGAAATGGTTTTGGTCGGGAGGGGGTGGGGGGACGGCTATTCTACTCATGCAGGACACTTGGCAAGGCAGTGACAAACTGGTTTGTCTCAGGCGAGGATTGAACTCACGACGTCCCGGACGAAGAAAGCAGGCACTCTACCCATTAGGCTGTTCAGTCGGTTAATGAAGAATTATGGAAATCCGTGCTCTGCCAATACTATATGTCGTTATATAAACTAAGATAATGCTGCTTCTCCGGTGTCGATTAGAAAAATAGAAAAGCTATATTCAAATGCAAAATGTTCGCTAATCACACCTCACATATACTTCAGTCATTGAATCACTGTCTTATCTAAGAGAGAAAAATAAAAAATTTCTTCTCCATGCACATTTATTTCATAGTATATATATTTTATTGCACAGATATTTCTTTCTGCGTATACGGCAAAACAAAAATTATAAATACATACATATGTGTATGTATGTATGTATGTATGTATGTATGTATGTATGTATGTATGTATGTATGTATGTATGTATGCATGTATGAATGCATGTATGAATGCATGTATGAATGCATGTATGTATGTATTATCTATGTAGGTCGCTCTCTGAAGCTTGGGACCACATATTTGGTGTCCCATGTTATGATTGACATAATTACTTCTTTCTTTCTTTAATAGCAAGTCAAATAATTAGTTATGTTGCCGAGGCTAACATGGGTAATTTGCTCAACGAGGCAACTGGTGCGCCGAGTTTTCTTGCGGTATCCTGGTACACGAGGTAGTCACTTGTCGCCCGACTGACAGAGCATCAGGTTCACTCTCCCACCCACCCTGGGGTTGAGCGCTGGTTAACGTATAAGTCGACAATCAATTAGTTACCTGTTTCTCTGTATTCCACTACAGCCTATTTTATCCAAGTGAATTACTGGTCCATACAATCGGACAAAAGCTACTGTTATCCTGTATTATTTCTAGGCCTTGTTGGTCACCTGCGTCATCATCATCATCATGCTGTTGGTCGCGATGCGACAAAGACTGCTTTCATTACTTGACTGTCGCTCTCCATTTAGCTCTCTGTAATATTTCATGAAAGCTGCCTGCAAAAGTATTGAAGTGCTGCTGGCTTTTGCAAGTTACCAGCGGCATTCTCTCAGGGAGCAATAGAGGTCTCACACCGGCAAGAAAATGTCCAGACAGGTGCAAAACTATTTCTCCCTGCAGTGGCTGGTCGGGAGATGTTGGGAGCTCCATACATCAACCGCCCTTAATGCTGCCAGTGACATGGTTTTCTGTTTAGGGTTTGCTCCCTTAGCCTTTGGTTCTGTCAAGAACCTGTACCACAAGGCAGTGATTTACAACTCTGCAAGGCAGGGGCGTCAAACTCCCTGAGGTATTGCAATACCTGCATACCGGCGTATTGCCGTTTATTCCTTATATGTACTAGTTAAGTTTATGCCAAACAGAACTTGAAAGCACAACTTCCTTGAAGTTACGGACTTATTTTTGATTAACTAAATATTGTTGTTATATTAAAACTTATATTCATGTCTTGACTTTGTTTGTTTCTTTGAGTGAATTGTTACCTTTGTGTATTAAGTATGTTAGCAATACTATATGTATTTAATCTATCCCACAAAATGTATCAAAATTATGCTTATATACTTTTGTGCTAAAGTGAAAATTTACGTATTTACATCAAAATTGACACTTTTCTCCAACTTAGTTTAAAACTTTTTTTTGTATGTATGTATGTATGTATGTATGTATGTATGTATGTATGTATGGATGGATGTATGGATGGATGTATGGATGTATGTATATGTACATGTATTATGTTCATATATATGAATACACACGTTATATGCATACATAATGTGTATATATATAATATATGTATGTATACATACACATATATTTATCTACATATATATATCACTATATATATCACCTTATCTATAAATACATGTCTAACCTTTTACTATATATATATATATACAACAAAAGGTTAGAAAGTAATAAAGAAACAACAGAGAAATAACACTACCTGAAGACGTAGCTATTGAGAAGGAAGGCCCCGATGTGGCCACGGTTGATGAAGCGCTGCTCGGCACCTGGCCACAACTCAGCCAGGCTCATGACGCGATCACGTGGTATGTAGGCGTCATTGACTGCCGAGACGATGATGATGAGGCGTGGATCAACTGGCACGGAGAAGTTCCCGAGATGGGTGCACTCATCCATGACGCCACACATGAACTCGAACGCGTCCAGAGGCAGCTCCTTGTTGGCAGCGTTGCCATGGAAACTCTTGATGAGCCGTTGGTGGATGTTCCATGAGCTTCTCTTGGCTTCTTGGGCCGCTGCAAACACTGTGGAATCCAGTGCCGCTCGAGGCCGCTGCGGTGGTGTGTCTGATGAGACGGTTGGACCGGAAGTGGACATGGTGGCGAGTGTGCTGAAGCTAGTTGAGCCCTGCGTTCCACTGTCCAGGCTCGTTGGCTGCGAGTTTGTTTTTTTCGTGCGGTCGGTGTTGCTCAATGGCTTGGCGCCCTCTTTGGGGGGCTGTGGTTGCTGTAAGCTGCCTTGAACGGTATTAAAGTTGTGCACGTAATCATGGAACTGTTGCCCCAGTAGGAAGGCCTCGGTCTTCGTATGGCCACTCTTAGAAGAGAGAACGAGATCAACATTAGCTTGTTTGTTTGTTGTTTTATGTCCTAGCAACATGTAGGGTCATATCAGGACGGATACCGACTTGTGACAGTGCACACACATGGCGCTGCCCAACTGGGAGGCCAGGCTGCCAGCACCATGAGGATATACTCCACACAGTCCTTGTCCCATCCTATTGATGCCGAGTGTCAGGCTAGGTAGCGACAAGTATCAATTTGATAAGTTATTGGTTTGACTCGGCTGGGATTCAAACTCCCAGATGCAGAAGCACGGGAAGCCAGTGATCTACCAATTCGGCCACTGCATCCTGTCAATATTAGCAGAAATTACCACTAAATACTATTAATGAGTAAATAGGGCATAAAACGTTGTGCATGAATAGGACAAACTACGAGGATTTCAGATAGATATCAACATCCAAACACATGATCACAATTACTGAAATAAAGAAATGGATGTATATATAGCATAGTGTCGATAGGTCGATTGCATGTTATGAGGACATTTGGCTAAAAACACCAACGTCAAATGACAAACATGAATGTAATGTGATGCATATCACCATGTAAAGTCAAATGCTCGAATCTGTGGATGTGTAGGCAGGCTATGGTGAAATCAATACAGACAAAGAGAAAGGAAGACTATGAAGTGTAAAGAAGAAGAGATAGTCCAGACCTCTGGTTTATTATTTATATGGTTACGTGGGTTCATTATAGAGTATCACACCACCCCTTTCCCCCAATGGGAAACAAGCATTCTTGGCCCTACCAATAGGGATCGAGCATTCCTGGTGCCCATGGATACCAGTGGTCTGCCCATCACCACAAGTTGTATGCCCCATGGCCACCACCACCCTTGACCTTTGAGTGTGGTGATCCCTATCCCAGCAGAGGGGGTAGGCCCTGAGTCCAATCACACCCAGACCTGCCAGCACCACTATGTCTATTGACATCCCACTCAGACACCACCAAACCATACATATATATATATACATACATGCGCCTGGTCACATACACTGGTCAGTAATAGAACATTTGTATTCTCCCTCTGCTGGATATCGGAATATCTTACAACCAGATGTTCTCCAATAAGTTTTAAAATGGTTTGTACAAAAGGTATCAATCACGAACGCACAACTTCCCTCAGAATCAAAGATTTAGCAGCTATGCATTTGATTAAATAATAATCAAACATTAAACAAGCACTTCAGCTACTAATCGACTAAATACGGAAATTAGCTTCTTTATCCGTTTATTTTCTTGGTTATTAAAACTATATTTTGTTTAAACACTAAAAAAAACAACTAACCTATATTTGATCTTACATATATAACTTAAAAACTGTTGCACACATGAACCATTTATTGTTGCACAGAAAGAACAATACCTTAATTTAATTGTCAAAACCTGCCATTTCTTAAAGCTGCATAGTCCAACAAAAGCATAACATTTTCTAAACCAAAGCAATTATCTAGATTTTATTCGACATATCTAACTTAGATACGGATGCACTTAGTACGCCTTTGTTACCACATAGGAGAGAATACTGAGACAATTTAATAGAACATGATATTGCAGAAGCCTATGGCGTCAGAGTTTTGGCATGCCTGCCAAAATCAATTTTCTATGTTTGCACTAGGCATATCGCAAAGGTTTGTCATTGAAAATAAACGTTACTTCAAACTAAAGTAAAGAGGATTATAACTATCAATCTAACATGCTTACCTCAGAAGATTACAGTAACTCAAAACCATCGGTCCATGCAACTTTAAGCTTATATGTCTGCATTGCATTGCCAAAATTATTTTTAATGTTTTTATTTCAAACATCTCCAAAGTTGACCCTTTAAAATAAAAATTACTTCAGACAAAAGTACAGTAGATACAAACTCAAAAGCATCGAAATATCCAAATTTAAAGACAAATCTCACCTTTTCCGGGGAGTGTATCAACTTGCTTAACACATTGCCATACACATCATTTTCTTTATACTGCTGCTGTAATTGTTTCCATGGTATTGCTCCACTCAACACTCCCTGAAACGAAGATACTTCATGAAAAGTGGTTCTATTTAATGAACACTATAATTTTTTTTCTTTTCAATTTTCAGAATCAATATAATCGATTTATGTTACATTACCTACAGGAACCAATTGTGCCATTACTATAACCAATCACCATCTCTCATTTGCGATGTCTTTACTTTATCATTAACATTATCCATACCAAGTGTCCCTGGTACACATACGCTTGGTATGCACCATAAGGGGTATAAGGTTGCCATATTTTCTATATTCACACCGGTTTATGGATAATAAACCGATGATGACGACTTCATAAATAGGTCAAGTTATTATAACAAAAATTAAACCATCAGATTATCACAGATATGCATTTGAGAAATAGAGAACATCCTATAAAAAAAAAAAAAAAGATAACTATTCAAAGAACTCTCTAGGCACATATTGGAATGTACACAAAGAACCTCATCTTGTGCATTTCTTGATTAAGCAATGGGAATTTCAGTTACAAACAATTTTGGTCCCTGTCTATTCTATACCGTATACTTATATTTTTATACAGAATTCACCATTTATATTTGGAGACTTAAAAAATACTTGAAAAGAAAAAGAAGAAAAAAAGGTGTTTTTTAAAATTAGATGTACTTCGCCATACCTCTACACATAAACAATGAATCAGGGGTGAAAGTAATCTCCGGTGGCGGGGGAGGGGGGGGGGGCGGAAATCGGTACCTAGGTGGTTGCTAATTCAGTCAAAACAGTGATAGTGGACCACTCTCCAGGGATAATTTGGACTGAGTGGACAGTGATATGAAGCTAGGACAATGCTAGGAAAGTACGGGATGAAATCTGACTTTCAGTCATTTTCCGTCATTCTCTGACAATGCTAAGCCTATGGGAGAATTTCCGTGTTTTCACAGAAATTCACCCCGCTCAGCCCCACACCAGCCGACCGCTGACCCAACATTGGCCATCACAGAGAGAGTGGGGAAAAATGTAATGCTTGGCATCTTTCTAGAATGTTGTGTTGATATTGGGTAATCGATGGAGAAAATGTTATGTATAAATTCTTATGTGTATATTATGATGCCTGGAGGGCAGGCTGGCTGCTCCAAGCAGCTCTACTCCCATCCTTCCCTCCAGGTGGCACCTATGTACCCCTCCAGGTGGCACCTCTGTACCCCTCCATCTGCCCAATCCTCCTACGATTTTCGCTTAAATAAAGTATGTGGTAGGTCTTTTTAGGCTCAATTCAACTTTCTGTCTTAGTCTTCCTTTCTTATGTAATGTAATAATAATACATAAAATTATATTTGTTTGCTGGGGCTTTACATTCTAGTTATCTTAGAAATAGCACAAATTACCAAAAACATTGTAAAACCGCAAAAACACGGAGTTCTTTCGTCCCTGATCCATTCACCATCCAAATTTACTGCTGAGGGATTTACTTGGGTTTATTTAAAGCTGCATAGTCCTATGAAAGCATCAAAATTTAAAATCGAAAAAACTTATCTAAATTTGATTCTACATATCTAACTTAGATACTAGCACACTTATTAAGCATTTGTTGCTGCATTGCACAGAATATTTAGTCATTTTAATCAAATCTGTTACTGCTAAAGACTATGGTGTCAGAGTTTTGGGAAGGTTGCCAAAATTAATTTAGCATGTTTCCAAGTTAAATATCTCAAAATTTAGCAATGTAAATTAAAACTTACTTCAAACTAAAGTAAGGTATATTGGTCGTAATGCTTGCATTGCATTTGATTCGCGGCGGGGAAGGAGACCCCCCCCCCCCCCACCCCCGCTCCTGACCGTTTCCCATTACCTAATCTCCCGCGCTCCCCCTCCAGCCACTCGCTCCCAGCCCGGCCACGCTGACACTCCCTCCGCCATTTTCTCCACCCACCCACCCACACTTCATCACTTATTGTGGTGGAGGGCTCATCGCCTCCTCCCCCCCCCCCCCCACACTGACTTTCTAGATTAGCCTCCTTATGAGCTTCTTACCTTACTCACATTATCTTCGCCTGTCATTATCCTGTTTGCCATTTGACCTGTATTATCCTGTTTGTGCCTGTAATTATACTGTTCGCTATGCCTCGCACTTCATAATAAAGTGCTCTTTCTCCACCCCCGCCTCCTCGTTCCTTCCTCGTCGCGCATCATAAGTATCAACCTGATATATTTATCTAAAGAAATGACAGAAACTCAAACCCATCGGGCTATGACACTTTAATAGCTTAACTTTAAAAGGCGCCCCAGAGATGAGACGAAAACAAAGAGTAAGTCTTACCCGTTTCCTGTAACTTATAAGTTATGACAAATGGCGATTCTGTAAGTTGTGATGTGCAGATGGCAGGTGAGACTGAGAGAGGAGAAGACGCTAACAGAACCTACCTTGGTGAATGCTGAAGACGCAGTGCTCCAAGACAAGCACGGGATGAGTGACAGCGGTTTGTGCCAGTTACTGGCCGCCAGAGATGCGTTCTGGTGAATAACACAAGAGGTGCTAATTGTCAACAATCAGTTAGAATTTAGTCCAATTACACAAACTCCAGCCTGCACAGTCGACCGATATATAGATCATGGTCGCATCGCTTAGTCCAGGCGTTTAGAAAGGGTCCCGATTTGCTTGAACATCCATAGTTGGCTGAGCCATCACTGGTTAAAGCGGAGGATTGAATTTGTAGTAAAAAAGAAAAGCAAGCAGGAAGAGTGGGGGAGAATAGTATTAGGAGAACGATAAGGAATTGGCACCTCTGATGTGTTTTTCACCAGTAAAAGTCTAATAAAATGTCAGTTAACAAAATGTGAACAATTGACTGTTGACACGTCGACAACAAGGGCCGTATTCACAGCGAGAAGTGTTTTAACTTGTATTCTGTCCATTTTGGTTTAACCATCACTTTTACAAATGTGAATATCTGCTAGATATAATCGGTTGTGGCGATCGAATGCTCTTAAAGAATGGCAAGAAAATTAGTCTTGAATGAAAGAACAATAAGAAAAATTTCACCAATCTTGATTAAGTATGATTGGTCGTAATGCTCGCATTGCGGTTGATGCGAGGCGAGGGAGGACCCCCCCCCCTCTCTCTCTCCCCCCCCCCCTCTGTCCTCCAGTCCCTCCTCACCTAACCCCCCCCCCCCCTCCTTTTCCCTTATAACCGCCTCCAGCTCTCCCCTCCTGTCACTCGCCCTCCTGCCTCCACACTCTGCACTCCTCACATCTTTTTCTTTGGCTTTACTCTCCAAGCACCGCACCATGCCTAACGGACGAGGCCGAGGTAGGCGCGCCGCCCGCCGCGAGGCCCAGCGCATATCAGATGCAGGATCGACCGGATCGACTCACTCGTCCGCCTCCTCCTCGCCCCCTCAGGCCGCCCCGCTCCCGCGGACCGCCCCCGGCGACCCCCCCTCGGAATGGGGGCGCACCATGCAAGCCACGCTGCTCGACACGGTCGCGGCTTTGGAGCGCATGACCGCGAGACTCGACGTGATCGACGCCCGGGATGGGCGCGGAGCCGCGCCCCACCACGCCCCCGCCGCGGCCGCCGCGCCCCCCCGCCGGCGCCGCCCCGTCCGGCTGAGCCCGCCCGCACGGCCCCGCCATACCGTGGGCGGGGCTCACCCGCCTCCGCCGCCCCTGCCGGCAGCTCCGGGGGCCATCCATCCGGACTACCCTCCGCTTCACTAGGGGAGGGGCAGCCGCCTCTCACCCCTCGGAGGCGCCGCCTCCACTCCACTACCGCGACGCCCACGCCCACTCTGCCACCTCCGCCGCAGATGCCGTCCGCGAGATCCTCGACTCGGCCGACACGCACAATGCCGGCCGACGCAAAGGTATTTCGCCCCACTATATATTCCCCTGTGATCTCGTTGAGCGGGGGGCGGAGAGGAAGGCGGTGAAGCGAGGGGAGGCCACCAAGGACGAGTACTCCCTCGCCCTCCGCATGCTGGAGGTGCACCCCGCCTTCCCCGCCCACTCCCTTCCCGGACTCAGCCACCACGCCCTCACCATACATCGGGACAATCTCGTCCACCCCTGGGCTACCGTCCGCCGTTATTCTGAGACGGTATTTACCTGGATCGCGGACGGTAGGCTCCCCCACGGCTGGCACGACCCCGCCGCCATCAACATGCTCCGGATGGAGGCCCTCACCACCCCCGCAGCCCCCCTCTCCACCCCCGTCCGCGCCCACTCCGACCCCCCCCGCCCCGCCCCCAGACCCCTCCTCCCCCCCCCGCCCCCAGACCGACACAAGGACCCCCTACCTCCGGGAAACCCACGGCGCCCCCTGCCCCTCCTGGAACCGTGACCCTGCCTCATGCGACCGGGCAGGCGCCGGCGAGTGCCACGGGGAGGGGGCGTCGAGGTATCGACACACGTGCGCATATTGCGCCAACGTGCGCAAATTCCTCACCATGCACTCAGAGGCCGTGTGCAACAGTAAAAGGACCCGAGACCGGGGGGGGCCCGCCCCCGCGGCGGATTTTTAGTCCGCCGCGCCCTCCAGCCCGGCCCGGAGGGACCCAGCCGGCCCCACCCACCCACCTATGCCGACCCACACGCACCCACAACCGACCTCCCTCACATCTCACCGCCTCACATCTCGCCGCCTCACATCTCCCCGTCCGCCCGGCCCGCCCACACCACAGGGCGCCCAACCGCTTCCCCTCAGATCTCCCCGCCCCCCCCCACACACGCCCGCCAGCAGAGCACCCAGCCACCCACGCCACCCCGGGCTTCAAAGCCCTCCCCCCGGCCGCCCCCCGCCGCGGCCCAACAGACCCGCCCTCTCCCGGCCGCCCCGCGCAAAACCGCCACTCCTCTCTCATCTCCGCCGACCACCCGGCTCTCATATCCGCCGACCACCCGGCCACTCCCCGCGGCCTAACCACAGGCCCCGCCGCCCCCCCCACACCCGCTCCAACTGACCGCCCTCGCCCCCCTCCCCAACCCTCCCCCCCCTTCCCGCCCCCCCCACCCCCCTCC
Source organism: Branchipolynoe longqiensis (assembly GCA_030323885.1). Classification (NCBI taxonomy): domain Eukaryota; kingdom Metazoa; phylum Annelida; class Polychaeta; order Phyllodocida; family Polynoidae; genus Branchipolynoe; species Branchipolynoe longqiensis. The sequence goes on along the minus strand of CM059191.1, from coordinate 91,434,971 downwards.
CCTGCCGACACAGCTTACCTCACCCTCCTACCCGGCCCTCCCCCCTCACCCCGACCCCCCCACACCCCCCCCCTCCCCCACCTCCTTCGCCGCCCCCCTCGACCTCCCCTACCGCTCCTCCTCCCCCATACCCCCACCCCCCACCTCCCCCCCACCTCCCCCCCACCACGACCTAAGCGAGCACATCTCTGACGTCGTACAACCACACATACAGGACACCCTCCCCGCCGCCCCCTCATGCGGCCCCTCCCCCCACCAATACCGCCCCACCCTCCTCGCCATCTGGCCCCACGCCTCTAAGGAGGTCTGGACCCGCTACCCCACATTCATCCGCGCATACAACGCACTCAGGGAAGCGGGCCTCCCTAATTTTTTGGCCCGCCCGCATTCCCCTCCCCTCAGGCCTCCACATCCCCGCCTGGCGTGACCGCCTCCGCGACTACCCCGACCCCGCCCTCCTCGACCTCCTCGAGTTCGGCTTCCCCGCCAACTTCTCCGCCCCTTCCCCCCCCCCGCCCAACCTTCACCAACCACCGCGAGGCCCCTGAGCACGCCCCCCATATAGAGGCCTTCATAACCACCGAGCTCGCCCTCGGCGCCCTCGCGGGCCCCTTCACCACCCCCCCCTTCACCCCCTGGACCCAGGTCTCCCCCATGATGACCCGCCCCAAATCCGATCCGGGCAAGAGGCGGGTCATCGTCGACCTATCCTTCCCCCCCGGCGCCAGTGTCAACGCCGGCATCCCTCGCCGGGAATACCTCGGGAAGCCCCACTCCTACACCCTCCCCTCCGTCGCCGACCTCGGGCGCCGCCTCACGGGAGAGGGCTCCGGCGCCTACCTCTGGTCCGCCGACATCTCCCGGGCATACCGGCAGCTACACGCCGACCCCCTCGCCTGCCCTCTATATGGCATAACCCTCAACCAGAGGATATATGTCGACCTCGCCCTCCCCTTCGGCTGCCGCTCCTCGGGCGCCGCATGTGTCCGGATCACGGCGGCCGTCGCTTGGATCATGAGGCGCGACGGATTCCACACACTCGTTTACGTGGACGACTTTGTCGGGTGCGAGGCCTCCTACCTCAGGGCCTGCCAGGGGTTCGACGCTTTCCTCGCCCTCGCCGCCGCCCCTCGGGCTCGACGTGGCCCCCGGGAAGTGCCACCCCCCCCGCTCTCCGCCTCACCTGGCTGGGCTTCGCCCTCGACAGCGAGGCCATGACGGTGCGCATCGCCCCCGACAAAGTCGACGACCTCGTCGCCTCCTGCGAGGCCCGCCTCACTTCCCCAGCCGTGACCAGACGCGAGCTCCAGAGCCTCCTCGGGCGCTTGAACCACGTGGGCAGCTGTGTGCTCCCCGCCCGGAGGTTCATGAGTCGCCTCCTCGGGGCCCTCCGCCGCTGCTTCGGCTGCGCCTCCCTTACCCTCGACGACGACGCCCTCCGGGACCTGAGGTGGTTCGCCCTCTACGGCCGGGCCTCCAACGGCCTCCACCTCCTCCGCGCCCCGGCAGGGCGCGTCCACGTCATAGAGTGCGACTCCTGCCTCACGGGCGGGGGGGCCTACTCCGCCACCCACTGCTACGCCCGAGGGTACACCCTCGACTTCCGGGCGCGGTTCCCCGACATTCACGAGTTGGAGGCCGTCAACCTCGTGGTTGCACTGCGCGCCCTCCTCCCGGAGGACGTGGCGAGGGCCACCATCGTCATTAACACCGACAACATGGCCTCCGCCGCCTCCCTCACCTCGGGCCGCGCCCGCGACCCTACCCTCGGGACCTGCGCCCGGGAGCTCTGGCTCCTCGCGGCGACCCGAAGCTTCACCCTCACCATTCTCCACAAGCCCGGGGCCGAGCTGGTCCTCGCCGACGCCCTCAGCCGCGCCCACCTCGACGGACCCTGGGCCGAGGTGGCCCGCACGGGCGTCGCCCGCCTCGGGCTCCGCAGCGTAGCCCCATCACACGACGCATTCCCCTTTAACCCCGGCCTCTGATTCAGGTTTCAGTTCGGCCGAGGTGGAGGATGTCGCCCGCCTACGCCTCGCGTCTCTGGCTCCCTCGACATGGAGGAACCGCCGGCGCCAGGCCCGCGACTACGTCGGCTACTGTGTGGCCCGAGGGCTCGCCCCCCTCGCCCCCACCGACTTCCAGATCGCCGCCTACACCGCCTCCCTCTACGCCCGCGGCCTCGCCCCGGCCTCCGTCAAAAACGCCATCTCCGGGGCCCGGACCTGGACCGGGGCGGCCGGGGGCCCGACCGCCGCCTTCGACTCTACCCTCGCGAGGGACGTCTCCCGAGGCGGCGAGCGCGCCTCCACCCACGCGCCCCGCCAGGCGCCTCCTCTGACGCCCCCGCTGCTCGCCCTCGTCATCGCTCACCTCGCCCTCGCGGGGGAGGCCTCCCTCGCCCCTCGCGCCGCCCTCCTCCTCGGGTACTTCGGCATGCTGCGGCAGTCCAACCTGCTGTCGCCGAGTCCCGAGGGCTGGGGGGGGCCCTCACACCATCACCCGCGGCGACGTCGCTCCCGCCCCCGGCGGCCTCCGGGTCACCATCAGGACGTCCAAGACCATATCCGCGCCCTCGGGCGCCGTCGCCCTCTTCGTTCCTGCCTGCCCGAGGCCGGGCCTCTGCCCCCTCGCCGCCTGGAACGCGGCGACTCGGCAGAGCCCCGCGCCCCCCGGCGCTCCGGCCTTCATCATGCCCTCGGGGCGGCCCCTCGACCCTCGCACACTCACCGCCCTCATGCGAGGCGCCCTTCACGCCCGAGGTGTCCGGGGGGCTGACGCTTTCACCCTCCACAGCCTCCGCCGGGGCGCCGCCCAGGCCTGCCATGCCGCCGGGGTCGACATCTCCGACATCATGGCCCAGGGCACCTGGACCTCTGAGGCGGTCCACGCGTATGTGCCCCGCCTCGCCCCCTCGGCGGCCCCTCGCGCCCTCTCCTCCATCTTGGTTGAGGGCTCCTCGGGCCCACCTACCAACCACTGACATTGACACTGACATTATTATCATGAGCATGCATTTGACATTACATTGATTACCTATTGATCCTCATTTTGATCTATTGTACCACCACTATGTTCATGATACCCTCGGGCACTTAATGAATAAACTGCCCTCTTTTTCCACTTCCGCTTTCTCGTCCTTCCTTGCCGCGCATCGGTCGTAATGCTCGCATTGCGGTTGATGCGAGGCGAGGGAGGACCCCCCTCCCCTCTCTCTCCCCCCCCCCTCTGTCCTCCAGTCCCTCCTCACCTAACCCCCCCCCCCCTCCTTTTCCCTTATAACCGCCTCCAGCTCTCTCCTCCTGTCACTCGCCCTCCTGCCTCCACACTCTGCACTCCTCACATCTTTTTCCCCACCCACCATCCCTATACACCAACTCTCCACTCTCCGGTTGAGGGCTCCTCGGGCCCACCTACCAACCACTGACATTGACACTGACATTATTATCATGAGCATGCATTTGACATTACATTGATTACCTATTGATCCTCATTTTGATCTATTGTACCACCACTATGTTCATGATACCCTCGGGCACTTAATGAATAAACTGCCCTCTTTTTCCACTTCCGCTTTCTCGTCCTTCCTTGCCGCGCATCATTGAAGTATCGCATTGAATGTAGGTGAGGGCAACATCACAGCTACTGCAAACCCACGGCATAAACTATTCCGATTTGGGTTATAATGTATGATGGGGAACTGTGCTTCGTGTATCAATGTATGTGTGCATATATCTATAAATGTATGTATGTATGTATGTATGTATGTATGTATGTATGTATGTATGTATGTATGTATGTATGTACGGATGTATGTATGCATTATGTATATATTATGTATATATGTGCATCTAGTTTGTTTGTTGTTTTATGTCCTAGCAGCATCTAAGGTCATATCAGGACGTGTACTGACTTGTGACAGTGCGCACTCATGGTGACTTTATAGTGCTATCCCACTGGGAGACCAGGCCACCAGCATGACCTGATATCCCACTCAGTCACATTATCCTGACACCGAGCCAACCAGTCCATGCCCTATCCTAATAATGCCAAGCACCTGGCTAGGAAGCGACAAGTATAAATTTTTAAGTCATTGGTTTTACTCAACCAGGGTTCAAATCCCCCGAGCTCCCAAAACAGGAGACGGACGCTCAACTCATTCGGCCAGTCCGTTTGGTCTATGTGGATGTATGTATGTATGTTTGCATGTATGTATGCATGTGTGTATGTATGCATGCATGCATGTACTTATGTATGTATGTATGTACACATGTATTACGTATATGTGCATATGGATGTGGATGAAAGAACAACATTCAAATAGTACATAACGTTATTTTTGTCCAAATTAGATACCCCCACCCTTTTAGAACCCTAAACAATACACCACATAACGCTTGGACCTGCACTCCCCACCCCCAGCCCCTAAGCGTTACGTAATATATGAATGGCCCCTTAGTGAATAATATGTATATATGTAAATGTCGGAACATATATATGTATATGTGAAGATAGAGATGCATATGTATATGTAAGAGGAAAATATGTTCATTTGAAAGTTGATTCATGTCTAAGTTATTGAATTGATTGATTGATTGATTGATGGTTTCTATACGCCATGTCGGCAGTGTAGAACATATTCACGGTTACTAAGTTATTGGAAGCCGGAGGATCGGTTGAGCATGCAAAACCCATGGGAAAGGCAGCAGTGTTATCTATCAGAAGGGTGAGAAAACACCAGGTGCCAACCACTCGCACATACCGACTCAATCAGGTCCCGGGGAATCTGCACACAGCAATAACTGGTCATGTGTCTTCTGCATTTACTCATGAGTGCTTGCTGAGTGTGTCGGGTGATTTGGGGCCCTGTTATAAACAACTCGCACCAATAAACCCGACTGACTTGCGTGTTCACTACTGTTGCAGCTGACCGGGTGGCAACTTATCACTGGGTCGAGTCAGAACAGGAGCTGGGTGAGTTAATCGGCTGCCCCCTGACCCCCGCCCCACAGTCCAGGGGAATCTGCACACAGTAATAAGTAGCAGGGATGAAAGTGGTCTCCGGCAAAAATCGCGGAAATCAGGCCGCCAACGGCAAATTTCTGCAATAACGCAGATCTTCTCCCATAGACTTAGCACTGTCAGGGATTCGCGGGAAAAATACCGAAGTCAGTTTTCAACTAACCTTGTTGTGACTGTATTATCGCCCATACCAGACTCACTCTTGTTTGGGTTTGATGTTCTAGCAACATCTAAGGTCATATAAAAATGGGATTCGAACTCCCCCAAGTGTTGTCATATACATATAATTTTTTTTAATGTTTAAAGTTAATCGGTAAATATAAATAATCGCGGAAATCCGCGAAACCGCGGAGATCTTTCATCCCTGAGTAGTCACATGTCTTGTGCACTTACTACTGAGTGGTTGCTGAGTGTGCTGAGTGATTTTTTTTGCCGTTATAAACAACTCACACCAATGAATCGGAGATCGTGCCTTGGGAACGGGACTGAGTTGTGTGTTCCCGACTGCTGCAGCTGACCGAGTGACAGTCAATTTATCACTGGGTCGAGTGAGAACAAGAGCTGGGTGAGTTAATCGGCTGATACATAACAGGTTTCTCACAATTAGAATAAAAGAGGAATTCCGGAGAAAACGTAAATATATCAAATAAAATAAAAGACGAGCCTTAGCTGTGTCCTCCCGTGTCGCTGACGTTCGTGGGTTCTTTAAATTACTTATGTGCTTCACCATTGGCCTAATCGATAAAGTACTTACCAGGACTCCATCGTTACATGACCGCTTTTGTGACAAGCTATAGCAAAATTGGGTCGTGTGTGTAGGAAACTCACTCTATTACATTGAGTTGGGGGGACGGAAACAAAGAAGTGTGTGTGGGGGGGGGGGGGGGGGGGGGGGGGGAGGGGGGAGTATTTCAATTCGTCTATCCCCCCCCCCCCATCCCCCATAGATTTGATTTTAAAGCTAGGAATCGATTTGTGGATACGACCCAGCTTTGCGACCCTTATCACGTTATCTGACTGACTGTTTGATGTGCGGGGCACGCATGCGCCGTACACGTGTGCACGTTACCTCTGTGAATATAGGGGAGGCGGTCGTCCATGAGAGGCAGGGAACACATGACAGTGGCCGGTGCCAGTTGGTAGCCGTCGCTGATGCCATCTATGGGGCCAAAACCAAACCGCTTCAATCTACTGTCAATGTAGGCACTTGGACATATTTTTTCAAACACGCTGAATGCATTAAATTCATGTTTTATCGGCAAGAGGCTTTTAGTTCTAAATATTGCACAAAAATACCTCATTTGTTATAATAACCTCATTAAAACCCAAGATATGATGCTTTAAAGGTGACAAATTCAGGCCCTTTTGTTAGTCGTATTTGTATTACAAAGCTTGGGAAGATTGTGACAGACTTGACATTTTGGACAAAAATATGACATCGGCTTATGTCAACACAACCCTATCAAGTAACATATCAGATTAAAGGTAATCAAATCAGGAATATAACTAATGGCATTAACTGGGGATTAGATCACCGAGGACTAAGTCAGGCAGGACGAAGTGACTGACTCGAAGAAATGAGAGGTGAGTGAGCAAGGGGACACACACTTGAGGAACTTGAAAACACCCATGCGGATATTCAGATAGTTATGAAACTTCACATAATGAAAGTTAGGACATCAAATAACAGTTTTTTTTCCAGTGAAAAAAAAAGTGTCATGTTTCATGAGTGTACTAACGGAGGGAAAATTAACTTCAACTTCAGAAACCTGGAGTTCTGTCAATTCTTGATGGATATTGACCAGACAAAAACTAAAATCAGTGGAATTCAATGGACTTCAAAATAGCACTATTACCTGCACAATTTGAGCAGAATTATCCCTCAAATCCGTATTTCCATGCTCGACGAAAAACGGCATGCTGAAAAGTGATGATGTCACAGCGCGACAGGCATGTACTGCACATTTCCAAGTGCCATTATTGCTCCTTGTCACATAACTAGGTCACACACACAACATCCCTTAGTAGGCCGCAACTTGGTCAAAGCAACTCAGGGGGAAGGGGGAGATATCAGATTTTTATTTGATATGTTTGATTAATTCTTTTTTATTTAATTAATATATATATATATATGTATTTTTTTTAATACAAATTTGTATACCATCTGCCAACACTGCACCCACCCAAATGTAAGAACATTAAATGTTCCAACACAGTTATCAAACAATAAGCAGCGTCCTCCCTCACTAACAGCAACATATTGACGAAGGTCAAGCTGAATCGGACAAACCTAAAGGATAAGCTTATTTTAATCAAAACAGAGGAGCCAGTAACTTACTGGTGCGTTTAGTTATACTTAGAGATAGAGTTAGGCCAATGGTAAAGAAAGAGTAAGTATAGCTAAACACGCCAGAATAAGAATAGCTAAGCACACCAGAATAAGTATAGCGAAGCACACTATACCCACCTCACTTTTTTTTCCTTTCATTAAGAAATATATGGATAAATCTAACTTTACGAACGCACCACAATTGCCCTACACTTATGGTCGATAACAAAATTAACTTATATACCAAACTGATGGCTAATATTCCAAATACTCAAACTACGATATGATCCCTTTAGGGGAAAGCAAAGTACATACCTATATGCATAACCTGTGTGTAAAAGTAAATGAAAATTCATAACGAATAGTTTCAAATGGCTCCCTATAATTTCTTTTAAACCGTCAAATGGTTTTCCATTGGTCGAATTTTTCCATTGCGACACATTTAAACACATTTTAATTAACCCCACTCTAACCTATTAAAATATTATTCTTTACAACTTAATTTATAACAGACAGAAGAACAATAAGCGTGTTATTTTATTGACTAACGCCGGAATACTATCGAATTCGCCAAAGGTGACCCCTACCCCGACAATCGCACTTTAATTTATATTTTAATGTAAGAAAAAGGCGATTCTGACGACCGGCAAACAACTTCAATGAAAAAACTTTGAGGATATTCTTAGATGAATCTAAGCTGTTATATAGCGTTCATAAGAAGTATTCAAACACAAAGAAGAACAGATTATTCGAGACTTTTTTTTCGAACATGTACACAAAGATAATTTTACAGACATTACGTAGCGAATAGTTGAGAACATATGTGTAATGAATCCAATTTAATATTTAAAAAATTCGAAGACTTCCGAAAAAAGGGTAACAGAACTGTCATGATTAGTGCACACATTTATACATAGGAAATGTGAATCTTGTTTCACCTTTTAATCATTACATGGATTGCCTTACCGTTACCAATATTTGTATATTTTCTGTCATTAATAATTCTAAATTTTCAAGGAAAGGGTAATCTGCACCATTTTTTAGAAAGCACAGTAAAAATCTGCATCAGTGTACTTGCTTAAACAATTTTAAATGAGGATTTGCATGTAAACAAATATATATATATATTAAATTAAATGGAATCTTTCTTAATTTAAATGGAACCTTTCTGAATTGCTGAAAGCAATCCACTCCTAAAATACCTTCGTATTGCTTTCCAATGTAATGAATTTAATTAATCAAAATGACGATTTTTTTCCCAGCAGATTCCAATGTCGGTCTGAATATTCGAAGGCCCTTCAGACTTGCAAGCCAGAGTCAGTAATACAACGGTGGCATAGTTTTGACGCGCTTTGTTGCTTGCCCATGTGCACTGATCTGGGTACTCACATGTCCTCCCAGGGAGATGCCCGTGATGCCCAGAGGTCCGTAATCCTGCGCCTCCAACCAGTGGAATAGCGCTATCGACTCCAGGACCAGGGCACCACCCATCACGAACAGGTCGGACACGTGGTCCAGCGAGGACCGAAACTGGGCCTTAGGCTTACGAACTCCATCTGCCATTCTGTTAATGGTATTTTAAATTTTATTTCTAGCCTGTTATGTTTCAAAGCTACTACATTTATCGTGATCAGGGTCGTTGTATTAGCATGATCACAGACTTGCACCATAAGAGTTGACGTATTTACACAAGTTTAAGCCGTTAAAATAGCCTTGAATTCAAGGCTATTTCAAGGCTGTTTTTTTAATATAGGAATTCAAGACTATTTTCATTTGGATTTCAGGGGAAAATAAACAATGGTGAATGGTGATTTCACACTAATTTAGATTAGTGGGGACAGTTTAATGGAATTCAAGGCTTTTCAAGACACATTACCCAAAATATGTTCAAACTCACGGATTTTCAAGGCCTTGAAATGGGTAAATGAAGTTAAAGTATTTTCAAGACGTTCCAGGCCCCATACGGACCCTTCGTGATAAAAGTAGTTACTATTCACCTGTGATTTTATTCTATTTACAGCACATTGTCAACAGCATTTGCGCACGAACGCACTCACACACACAAAGACACCCGTTTTACAGGTTCAACTCTTCTTTGAAGTCCTGTACTTTGGATTACAATATCTGATCTGCTGCCTTTATAGCAAACTCTACCATTTTTGTCTTCCAATTTCTAATAATTTAATTTGTAGATGAAATTCAAGTTCCTACTTGACTCTACCTTGTCAGCCCTTTCATTATCAAACTCTGAATTTATACAGCAAAGCTCAAGGGCATTTTGTAATTTTCCCATGACCGTACAAGTCTTTTCCAAATTGAAGGGTAGTTCAAGAGATCTCCATAAACTCCAGGTCCTTCCATTAGATTTCTCATCACCTACTTTCTGTACAATAGATCAAGCTTTAAACTTGTAGAAGACATTATCTAACGACACTTATTTTATATTCAAAGGATACAATAAGGGTTTTCCAAAATCACAGATCCGATACCACTTTCCCTTAACAATGGTTTCGCCATCATCATTCTTCTACGTCCGAATCTCTGAAATAAACAAGGAAACATTGACATTAATGGAGTGCTGTCTTAATGACATGAGCGAAATGAATTGGGAGCTCTGGTTGGTTGGTTGTCGGAGTTTTACGTCCTGGCAACATCTAAGGACACATCAGAACGGGTACCGACTTGTGACAGGGCGCACTCATAATGACTTTATAGTACTGCCGCATTGAGAGACCCGGCCGCCAGTAACATAACCCCACTCAGTCACATTAGGAGGCAACAAGTATCAGGTTTGAAAATCATTGGTTTCACATGAGTGGGAATCGAACTCACGACCATCCGCACAGGAAACTTGCGATCTACCAATTTGTCCACCGCGTCCGGTCAGTGGCAGCTATCAAGACTCCACAGTACATATTACAATTAAACTAGACTTACCTGTAAGTTGATGTATTACTTAGATTCTTACGAACCTTATGAATACGAAGTCACTGATCAGGAGAGAGAGATATAAATAGACCCCACTCACCAGGCCAGTCAGCATTCGTAGCATGAGGACTGAAAAACCTAAAAGTAAAAATAGATAATCAGTACAAACCAACCCTCAACCTAGTCTTAGTAAAACTCTTGTAAGTAATCTTTTACCCATCATTCATCTAGATCTTGGATCTTTAGACTAATACCAAGTCTAGGTGGGGGTGGGTGGGTCCATGATCATTGACTTTGTATTCATAAGATTTTAAAGAATCTAAGTAATACGTCAACTTACAGATAAGTCTAGTTTAACTGTAATATTCTTACATCATCTTCTGAATACCCGAAATCAACAAGCAGGGGAGAGATTTCATAGATCTTTAATTTATTAGTCTGAATAAATCTGATATTAATTTAATATCCACTTTCCCCCCCCCCCCATTTCATTTCCCCCCCCTTTCTTTCTTTAAAAGAATTTAACCATGAAAACCTTCATAACTTCACAAATCAAACAAATTTGTGTACCCTAATTATATTATTAAGAATTGCTCTTTGAAACTACTCACTAACAGGTTATAGTATTGCAACCCACTGAACATTTTGCATGATCACAGACTTGCGCCATAAGAGTAACAAGTTTAAATGATAGGTATGACCCTTGGCTGAGAGGTTCTTGGGGCATAACCACACAGAAAGAACTATTTAATTAAGAAATATCTCATTCTTATTTTGTCCATAAACTGATGGGACCATTCTAAATCAACAGTCCTATATAGCTAATGGCTGCCTTTAGTAATTTTAGTAACTCTGAAATATTCGGATTCAGAATGGTTACATCTGTGTATGCTTCCTTTGTTTATTGCGATTTCATTTCCCAGAAGCATATTGTCATACCAGGACGGGCACATTACTCACTTACTTAAATGAGCAATACAAGCTCTCAGTAGAAATTCTCCAGTAAACTGGAAGGAATGCAAAGTTTTAATTTTAGTTTAAATTCTTCAATGTAAGGGCTAAATTGGGAAGACCATGAATTTGTTAGTCTTTATTGACTGTTCCAGTGTGAACAAGTCCTTAACCATGTGTAAAAATATACAGATTTTCGGTTTAGAATTATATATTGGCAGAGAGCATTATTATTCTTGGGCGACAGAGTGGGGACCATGTTATGTAAACTAAAAGTAATAATATCCCATTCCCATTATGACATGATATAAGCTATGTGAAATATATGTTCATACATGATGCCTAAGATTAATGGAGAGATGTTCCTATATAAGAGACAGTACATGATTGTTAAAATGTTTCTCATTGCATCCATAAAAGAGTGCAATTGGAGAAAGAGTCATTTTAACAGAGATCTATTGTAACTGTTGCAGCTACCTGTCCCTACATGACCACTGGGCCAGCACACCAGCCTAATCTGCATATACACACAAAACACCACCTGCAGCTGGGTTGAGTGACAGCCACCACTACTGGGGGTTGTCACACTCACAGGCTGTGGGGGTGCCTGATTGGCTGGCTGTGGGAATGCCCAGTCACCTACACTACCTTGGCCTTCTGACCACACTAGCCTCACTTTGAGATTAATTAATTATTCAAGACACTGCTTCAGGCACACTGGAGAGTGAGCACTCTACTCCTGGCTCTTGAGTGAGACACACCTACTCTTGAGCAGGAACCCCAGACACTCTGTCTGATGCTAGCAAAATTCATATATTCCAATTGAGTGTGAACACAGCCATAGGACTCCTGCTTCGTGGGCTGTAGACACTGCTTTCTATACAGGCTAAAGTAGTAATGAGATACTGTGTGGCTAGAAGGTAAGGGGTGTGGATGATAGGTCACTGATAGGTGTACAGGAGTTGATGTTATTAAAGCACAACTTCCCCACTGTTTATCTGTGTGACTTGTCTTCATTCTTCCTTAGTATTGGTTAATGAGCTGATAGATAAGTGATATGAAGGGGAGAGTTTTGTAGTATTATCTGGTGTTCATGTGGCCGGGCATCCAGTAATACTATACATGGTTGACTCGTTCAATGTTCATTAAATGGTAGAGTTCTGTAATGCTGGTTTGCTTCTACCCTATTTGTACCAGGTTATTTTAAAGCCAAAATTTAGAAGTTTACTTTCGATGTTCCAAAAGTTCACCAGATTTTAAAGACCTTGTCATTTAGAGACTTTTGTCCCGATTTGTCTTCTGTGATCACATTCTCAAGCTCTGGAATGTGAACTAAAATATGACCAAGGACTCCAATCTTGGGTCTGATTCCACATCTGTTCAGCAATAGCAACACATTTTTCTGACCGTGTACCCACCATGCTTATGTAGTGGTCTGCACTGACCTCTCGGGCAAGTAACCACATAGACAGGTAGGCGTGGGGAGTGTATTGATATCAGGGAGCCTAGGTGGTGTAATGGTTAGCACACTGGCCCGGAATGCAGAGAGATGTGGGTTCGAGTCCCGCTCTAGGCACAGTATTTCCCATTTTCATCACCCCCACGACACTGGTTGCCGTGATCAGGATCCTGTACAAGCTTTGCGCTGTATGGTTGTTGAACCTACCCTGTGTATGTATGTGTTAGTGCATTGCCTGTATGTATGTAATTGTAAGCATTACAAGACTTACAATTCCAGGGGGACGAGTGTAGTGGTCTGCACTGACCTCTCGGGCAAGTAACCACATAGACAGGTAGGCGTGGGGAGTGTATTGATATCAGGGAGCCTAGGTGGTGTAATGGTTAGCACACTGGCCCGGAATGCAAAGAGATGTGGGTTCGAGTCCCGCTCTAGGCACAGTATTTCCCATTTTCATCACCCCCACGACACTTATCTAAGCGAGAGCTATACTGCTCTCCATTGCTAAATCAATATGGCATTCTGGAAATTTGTATGTTTTCCATTCCAAACAAAATCACTTTGATCAATTAAGCCACTTCCAGCAAAAGACTCATTGTGTGCATACCAGCCTAAGTTTGAAGCACCTGAAAATACCTTCCATTCCAACGATTTCTTGTATTTCCCCAACCTTGTTCCTATGTAAGGACTTATAGTGGGATGGCACATACTCCATACCAGAATTAGATCAGTCTGACAAGACTTGCTATTTTCTCTATCTAGACTAAGTGCACATACATTCCAGAAAATGTCCTTTCCCTTGCATCAAAGAACTTTCTACATAAATTAGAAACCTAGTTATTTCCAACCTGTCTTGAGAATTAAAAAAATTCTAGGAGCAGGAGACTAAATCGAGGGAGTGATAATAATTAATAATCAATGACTCCTGACAGCAAAGATTCAAATCAATAATAATATGCATGTCACATTGGCCCTAGCCATCTAACAGTATTCGACCAATACTGATGCTGCACTGAAGCTAAACATCTTGAAATGGTTGCATTCAAGATGTTTATTAAGTAAGATCCAGGATCATCCATATTTTCCGAAGTTTTTAGTCCATCCGAAAATATTTTAAATATTATATTTAATTTAAAGTTAGAATATCAGTGTCTGCAACACCCGTTCATAACACATTTTAACCATAGCCGTAGATCCCATACTAATGAGAATTTCTGTAAAAGGATTTCTAATCTTCATATTGTGATATCTCCAAATTCTGATGTTTATAGTTATGAATTTAACCATCAAAACCAGGTTTAAATTGATGCACGAAACACTAACCTAGCCCAGTGATCTTACTAGGTACTCCAAAGTGGGCGTATATGGTGTCCGCAGCGCGAAATTTGACATATTTTAACCCTTTTTAAAATACTTCGATCTCCACTAAATCTGCTTCACTTGAAATACAAATTATATGAAATTAAAGCTTGTTCTTTTGTCTTTTAGGGTATCTGATTTTTAGTTAGACTGAAATAAATTAGAGTCAATGGAAACTTGTTTGGGAGTACCATCGGCAGCTCTATGCATGCTCACCGAGTTTGTCTTCATCTAATCTGAGCTACTCCATTCCCTAAAATTGATACCTTGGTGAGCAAAGTGACCTGAGCTAAAAATAACCACCAATGAAAGACAGAGAAGAAACTAGGCTTCATTAGCATGTCAAGCATGGCTGTTTTTAAGTGGGAAATTTGATTGAACTGAAGGAGTGAAAACATTAAGACAACAATCCTCCTTGAAAATTGATCAGGATCGTGCTGAAAATTATATGATCAGAAAGCTCAAGTCTTCCTCTACCTAATCAGAACAATAGTTGGTTGAGATTTATATCATGCTCATCAAGGTTGGTCTGAGAAGTGACTGCTGCAAGAATGTGGCTATTGTCAGCTCGCGATGCCTAAAAGTGAATCTTGTCTTTCTTTCTCTGAACAGTTAGAAAATTATGTCATCATGTAGAGCTTTTAATTCTGGTTATTTTGGTATAAAGATTGCAGTGATAGGACAATTAGAACGGGAGTAATGCTATTTTTCTGAATTTTACTGAATTTATTATTGGTGGTTGCTGCAAATTACGGAATTTAGCAAGTTTGACATGAAATTTCAGAAAGAATACTAACACTGATAGTCTGTAAAAAATTGAGCTTCTTATTTGTACTATAGAGAATGAGGTTCTTTAATATTGGACAGATCATATGCAAAATAGCTTCCAGGTGGGACCCTAAAAACCAAGATTTGGCTAATTTGGAAATGTGCACAAATCCGGGTAAAAAAGATCAATTTTTAAACACGCATAACTTTGCAGCTATTCAATCGATCTAAATGATTTTTATATCATTGAGATCCGATTTAAAAGATCTGTACAGATATATAACTTGTAATACTGACCTGTTGAAAGAAAAATCACTTTGGAGCACCTAATCTTACTTCCGGCTATAATGCAGCAATGTGTATTTCAACCTGACTATGAGAGTGTAGATAGGTTCTAGAAGGCTTGCATTCCATAGGGGTATTCCAATCATACTGTAGGAATCCATACAGCCTAAGTTAATGACACTACACACATTCAGAAAACTGGCATTAGATGTCGATACTTTAGCCACACTATGAGAGTATGTATGCGTAACATAGGTTCACCACACCAAAATGACAAATAGATTAGTATTATGTCTGTGCATTTTCGATGTGGCATAGGTCAATGTCACAACAGGCAATCAGAATATAGGCATTATAAGCATGAACTTTCATTAATTTAGGAGAGTGTACATAAATCTTGTCCTGAAAATGACAAAGCATTATTAGTGTGCATTTCAACTATACCTTTGGAGAATATGCCACTTAGGCCCATAACAGTATGAGTAAGCAGAAGGCTGTCATTAGTTATTTTCATTCCAACCATACCATGGGGTGTGTACTGAGCCTAGTTTCATGATGCTAAGTACAAGCAGAAGGCTATCGCTTGGTATTTGCATTTCCACAGTACCAAGAAAGGCTACATGGCCTGGGTGCATTACACCATGCACAACATGCACAAGCAGACATGCACATGCATTACACCATGCACAAGCTGAAGGCTATAATTGGTTGTCTGTATTTTCACCATCCCATATGAGATACCAGGGTCTGGATACATTACACACTGCACAAGCAGTACACAAAGATAATGGAGGCTGTCATTTGGTGTTTGCATTTCAACCATACCATGAAAGAGTACACGGCCAGGGTTCATTACAGTGTGCACTAGGCATTGGCTGTCATTTGGTATAAATTTGCATTTCAACCGTACCGTGGGAGACTACACAGCCTGGGTTCATTACACTGTGAACAAGCAGATGGCTGTCATTTGGTATTTGCATTTCAACCAGACCATGGGAGACTACATGGCCTGGGTTCATTACACTATGCACAAGCAGACGGCTTACATTTGATGTCTACATTTCAACCGTGGCATTCTCTTTGGCGGAGTGGTTAGAGTGTCTGACTTTTTTCTAGGTCAGACTCCTAATCTGAGGGTCGCGGTTCGATTCCCCATGCCCCCAGCTCTGCCAATTTGGATTTCCACCGCTGTGTATAACTTACAGCGTCATCAAAGGCCGGTTGCTCTCATACCATGTCTATGTGGTGTGGGAGGTTAAAAATCCCTTGGGTCGGTAAAAGTGTAGGCTCGGGCTTTCTATCGACCAGCAGTGGATTGAGGAAGACCAGTCATCTATGACTGAAATTTCCCCTGCTTAAACAACTAATGGACAAAAAAAACAACAACAAAAACTGTGGGAGAGTACTCAACCTGGGTTCATTACACCATGCCCAAGCATAAGCCTGTCATTTGGTGTATGCATTTCAACTGTACCGTGAGATATTGCACAATCAGAAAGCTTGTATTTCAACCATGACATGGGAGTGTACAGGGCAATTGCTAGTGACACCTATTGTGATGGCACAATGTTTATATAGTCCTTGAGTAACCTCATTCCAATGACGGTTCAAACAAAAGATATGTTTATTAGATATAAATGTAATATAACTATATATAAATTCTTAATATATAATACCATACTAGTTAGATAAGTAGTATATTAATTATACTATTCCTATGGCAAGATGAAGGTGCTATCAGTTTTACTAGAAACAACACACAATTATAACACAAGTGACAGCCTGTGGCGCTGTCTTACCAGTAAAATAGCAAAACAATTCAGGTACATCACTGTATTGCCATTAGGATATGGTAAAGTAACTGAATGTCATAATATAAATTAACAAAACTATCATGGATATATGAATTGAATTCATATTCAAATAACTTTATGCTGAATATTAAACACCAACAATAAATGAGAAAGCCCCGTCGGCCCCGGGCTTGTGAAGGATGGTGAGGTGGAAGCAACCTTTGGCAGCGAGGAGCCAGAGCTCCCTCGCACAGGTCCCGAGGGTGGGGTCCCGGGCCCGCCCCGAGTCGAGGGAGGTGGCAGAGGCCATGTTGTCGGTGTTGATGACAACGTTGGGCCCCGCGACGTCAGCCAGGAGGAGGGCGTGAAGCGCCACCACGAGGTTGACCGCCTCCATCTCGTAGATGGTGGGGAAACGGGCCCGGAAGGCCTGGGAGTACCCTTGGGCGTAGCAGTGGGAGGACGAGTACGCTCCCCCTCCAGTGAGGCAGGAGTCGCACTCGACGACGATCCTCCGGGTCCCAGGGGCACGGAGAAGGTGGAGGCCGTTGGAGGCGCGACCATATGCCGCGAACCACCTGAGGTCCCGGAGGGCGGCGTCCCCGAGGGTGATGGTGGCGAAACCGTAGCAGCTGCGGAGGGCCACGAGGAGGCGGGCCATGAACTTCCTCGCGGGGAGGACGCAGCTGCCAATGTGGTTGAGCCTGCCGAGGATGCTCTGGAGCTCCTGGCGCCCGAGGATGGGCCGCGCGACTCGGGCCTCACAGTCCGCGACGAGCTCCTCCACCTTGTCGGGGGCGATGCGGATGGTCATGGCCTCGCTGTCAATAGCGAAGCCCAGCCAGGTGACCCGCACCGCCAGGGGGTGACACTTCCCTGAGGCGACCTCCAGGCCGAGGGCGGCGACGAGGGCAATGAAGCCGTCAAAGGCCTGGCGGGCCGTCAGGTAGGTCAGCTCGCAGCCGACGAAATCATCGACATAAACGAGGGCATGGTAGCCCTCGCGGCGGAGGAGCCATGGGACCGCCGAGGTGACCCTGATGCAGGCGGCGCCCGAGGATCGGCATCCGAAGGGGAGGGCGAGGTCGACGTAGACCTCCCCCCTCGAAGGTGATGCCGAACAGAGGGCAGGAGAGGGGGTCGGCCCGGAGCTGGCGGTAGGCCCTGGAGATGTCGGCGGTCCAGGTGTAGGCTCCGGTGCCCTCTCTGATGAGGCGGCGGCCCACGTCGGCGACACAGGGGAGGCGGTAGGTGTGGGGTCGGCCGAGGTATTCGCGCCTGGGGATGCCCGCATTAACGCTTGCGCCGGGGGGGTAGGATAGGTCGACGATGACCCACCTCTTGCTGGGGTCGGATTTGGGGCGGGTCATCATCGGGGAGACTTGGGACCAGGGTGTGAAGGGGGGGGGGGAGGAAGGGGCCGGCCAGGGCCCCAAGAGCGAGCTCGACGCGGGTGAAGTCGCGGAGGTGGGTCTGGAATCCGGCTGGTTCGCGGTGGTTGGTGTAGGTGGGGCGAGGGGGGGGGGGGGGGAGTCGGAGGAGTAGTTGGCTGGGAAGCGGAACTCCAGGAGGTCGACTAGCTGGGAGTCGTGGTAGTCCCGGAGGCCGCTCCGCCATGCGGGGATATGGAGGCCTGAGGGGAGGGGGATGCGGGCGGCCAAAAAGTTGGGGAGGCCCGCATCGCGGAGTGCGTCGTATGCGCGGGAGAAGGTTGGGTGGTGGCGCCATGCGGGGCCGGAGAGGCGGGGCCATATGGCGAGGAGGGTGGGGCGGTAGGCGTGGGGGGTGGGGCCGCAGGCGGGGAGGGTATCCTGAACGGCGGGGTCGATTACGTCGACGACGGGTTCTGCTAGGTCACCGATGGGGGGGGGGGAGGGAGGGAGAAGGGCGTGGGGGTGGTGGAGGTGGGGGCGTTGGTGGCGGGGGGCAGGGGAGGAGGTGCGGGAGGGGTGGGAGAGGGGAAGGGCGAAGGCATGGGCGGTGGAGGCGGAGGCCGGGGAGGCGGCCGATGTATGCAGTATCGCCGGGGCCGCGGGTGCGGGTGGTTGGTGCGCGATCGCCGGGGGGGGGGGTGGCGGTGGCAGCGGAGATGTGAGGGGCGGCGTGATGGGAGCCATCTGGGCCGGCCGGAGATGCCAGAGCTTTGGCGGGGGTGATGGGGACCATCTGGGGCGGCATGAGATGTGAGAGGTTGGGAGATGACGGGGTTGCGGTTGGCGCGGGCACTGCGGCGGTGTTTAGGGAGGCGGTTAGGGGTGGTGTCGGGTGTTGGTGGTTGAGTGTTATGGTGGCGGGGCATCCTGCGGCGGACATCCGGTTGGCGGCGGCTTAGTGGATTTTGGACTTCCGGTGTGCATTCTGGGGTTTCTGGGTTTTCAGGGTGGTGGGGGTGGGTGCGGCGGGGGTGCTGGCTGTGGTGGAGGGGGTGGGAGCCGCCGGACTAAAAATCCGGCGAGGTGATCACGGGGGCGGCTGAGGTGCGGTCGCGGGCCCGTTTCGTGAAACAGACGGCCTCGCTGTGGACGGTTAGGATGCGGCGTACGTTAGCGCAGTACGCGCATGCGTGCCTCCTCCTTGCGCCCTGGTCGCCGTGCGCCTCCCGGGGGGGGGGGGGGAGGTCACACGAGGTGGGGTCCCTGTTCCAGGCGGCGCAGGGTATCCCGTAGGCTTCGCGGGTGTAGGGTGTGCGGGGGTCGGCGTGGGTGGAGCGGGGTTGGGTGGGGAGGGAGGCGAGTCGGGCGGGTTCTGGCTCCTGGCTCCGCCCCCGGAGGCAGTCGCGGGGGCGGTGATGATGTCCATGCGGACTGAATTAATGGCGACTGGGTTGAGCCACCCATCCGGTAGCCGTCCGTTGGCGATCCAAGCGAATATGCTCTCGGAGTATCGCCGTACGGTCGGCCAGGGGTGGGTGACACAGTCTCTCAGGACGGTCATGTTGTGGTGGAGTAATCCGGGGAGGGAGTCCGAGGGGAAGGCAGGGTGTGACTCCAGCATGCGGAGGGCGAGGTTGTATTCCTCCATGGTAGCCTCGCCGCGCTTTAGGGCCTTCCCCTCGGCGCCCCTCTCAATGAGGTCGTGAGGGAAAAGGTATCCGGAGGGTATACCTTTCCGGCGTCCGGTGTTTTGCGCCTCGGCGGACTCCAGTATCTCCCGGACCGCGTCGGCCGCGGATGCGGGTGAGCGGTCGGTGGCGGGGTGGGCGACAGCAGGGAGGCGAGCTGCGGAGGTGGCTTGCTGGGTGGTGTAGAGCCCGCACCTCGTGTAGCGCTGGTAGGTGGGGTGGACGTCCTGGGCCGGGGTCGCGGGTGTGTGTCCGAGTATGCGGCCCCTCCGCCCCCGGCGGCGAGTTCTTGTAGGAGGTCGGCGAGGCGGTCCATGATGGAGGCAGGTGGTGGGGCCGGCACACGAGGTGGGGGGGCGCCGGTGGGTTCCCAGAGGGCTGGCGCCCGAGGTGGGGCGAGGGTGATGGATTCCACGAGGGCTGTGAGGTGATCAATGGCGCCCGGCTGCGTCTGCATTGCCGCGGCCTGAGCATCCATGCGGGCGTCCACCGCGGTTGCCCAGGAGGTGGCCTCCGACTGGAGGCTGGGGGCGGTAGAGGTCGCGGAGGCGGCATCGTGTGAGGCGGCGGAGGCGCTCCTGCCTCGGCGTGCTCCTCGGCGGCCCGGGGGGCGACCTCGGGGCGGGACCCGGCTGGCATGATAGCGGTGTGTGCGTGAGGCGTGGTCGGCGCAGTCTGGGAGGCTTGGAGACGTGAGGAGTGGAGAGAGCCAAATAGGAGAAATGTTCCGATCAGTCAGGGCGGAGGGAGGCGAGTGGCTTAGGAGCATGGAAGCGGCCGGTTATAAGGCCACGAGCGGAGGGGGGGGGGTTACGTAATAGCGCAACGGTTAGGCAGCAGGGCAATAGAGGGGGGTCCTCCTCCCCCGCCACGAATCACACGCAATGCAAGCATTACGACCAATATAACAAATATAAGTGACAGTAGAAGTTTCCCCCAAAATTTAGACCTGCCAAGGGATGTCACCAATAACACCAATGACAACCATTGTGTCAATGTAGTGACCATACAACTGTACAATATCAGTAATTAAATAACATTTTCTAGAATGCATTAGCTATGCCCCAAGATCAAATGCAAATGCAAATATAAATAACATGTGACAGTAGCAGTCTTATTAAAACCTAAGAACTGTCAAGGACTGTCCACAATAACACCAGTGACAGTATATTGTCCACAATAACACCAGTGACAGTATAAGTCCTGGTCTGACAGAAACAACCCATGTACTTCCTAATTCCTAGGGATTGAATACAGTAGACAGTAAAGTGCATGTGTAATAGCACAATCACCTATGTCATGCCCACCTGTATATATATGGGCCTAGTGAGTCTCCTACATAAGACACCCTAATAATAGTAAACCACAGTCTACATGTCAACAGTGCACATGTACTACACTTACCTCTGCCACAGCACAGGAACTAATACTTTCTCAAAGTAATATATAACCTTTTTATCCAGTCCAGTGTATCCAGTGTCTCCAATGTCCATGTACCACGTGTAAAGTGTAATGTGTATCCACTCAAGAAAGTTCCACACTTACCTTGTGTCCCCCCACTAGAGCTGCTGTCTGTCTGGCTGCCGGCTTCCAACTGACTGGACCGGTGAGTGTGGTCTATTTATATCTCTCTCCCTTGCTTGTTGACTTTGGGTATTCAGGGGCGTAATCGATTAATCAACTCGGGTCACCCGAGCCACTTTTTGGCGCATGCACACATCCTACAGACTCAGGTTGAATAAACAAATACGCTCGGGGTGGACAAAATGGTGGCTTAATCTACTAAAACGTAATATTTTTGTTCAATAACCGATATAAGTACAGCAAAATGGATTTAAAGTATTATATGATTGTAGAAGCTGACAATCTTGGTTATTAAAAAAAAAAAGCATTAAAACAACACATAGGAGTTGTACTGGTAGCTGTTATCCTACAGGTACCAGCACAGATGTGATGTCATCGCCCCTAGCAAACCCCAGCCAAGAGGTGGGTTACTGGGGTCGGGTCATTTTGCACACAGCACATGTTTTTGTCGACTCCACTCGCTGTGTTCGATTTGAAATTCTGACGACTCGGGTGACCCGAGTCGCCCGGGTCAAGTTAATTGATTACGGCCCAGAAGATGATGTAAGAATCTACAGTTAATGGACCTACTTGTCGAATATGACATTTGATAGTAGGGATTTAATACAGTAAAATAATAGTTTGACTTGTGCAGCATCTGTATTGTCCTTTACACACATGAAGATTGTGTGAAATGGGTATCATACAGGTTTTAGGTCCTTGCAACATCTAAGGTCATATCAGGATGGGTCCCGACTTGTGACAATGCACACTCGTGAGTACTTTATAGTGCTGCCCCACTGGGAGACCAGGCCGCCAGCACCATGACCTGATATCCCACTCAGACGGACAAGTGAAAATTCAGACGGACAAGTGAAAATCACATCAGACCTGTCCGTTGGACAAGTGAATTTGTTTTGCTTATTTCTATCACTGAATATGTATATTTATTTTCTGTTCTAAGTAATAATAAAGTTACAGCATATTTTATTAAGTAGAAGACAAGAAAGAAAAACACTCCTAAAAACTCACATGATCACCAGTGCCCGCCAGGTGAAGACACATCGGCTTCAGAGGGCCTTTCCACACCTTTGGAAGAACCATCTGGAAACTAAAGTCCACACAAGTCACTGAAAATGTCGGGTAAAAAGGGTCAGGTTTTGGTATTTACTTTTAAATAGGATGATTTATTTAGCAAGCTCATTTTAACTCATATTATAATATCGTGTCTTCTGTGATTGCACAAGGTTGGTTTCTACAGATTGCAGAAAACAATCTTAGATTAATTACTATAAACCTGATGGGGAGTTCTGTGGTAGAAAGTACTTACTGTGCAGTTTTAACGACCTCGGGCATGATACCGGGCATATGTATGTCAAATGGTGACCGGAAATGACCCATAAGTAGTAGGTAGGTGTCATGTACTTCTTCCTGTCAACAACATTCATATATTCATATTATATTCATATTATACTTAGAAAACTTCAGATCAAGTATTGCTAAAATACTAAATTAATCGATTATGTATGTATGTATGTATAGTATAGTTATACGAGTCTTACCTTGGTACAGATGATGGATAACTGTTGTTTTACCGAGGTATAAGCCTCGGATAGATGTGGGCTAGGGAGAGGTAAGCACGTCCGGTACCAGCAATCTTAACCTACTTATTGAGGATAAAAATGACTTTCAAACAATGGATACTATTACTTTACCGAAAAGGTACACCAACAGAATAGATGTGGCAGGGTGTGGTGGGAGGGCCCTAGCCCACATCTATCCGAGGCTTATACCTCGGTAAAACAACAGTTATCCATCATCTGTACCAAGGTAAGACTCGTATAACTATACTATTTTACCTCGGTAAACAGCCTCAGGCTAGCCTCAGGCTAGGGAGACCTTTACATAATTCATTTTTATCCTTAATATCATTCTTTCTTATTATTATAACATTCTAAATTTTTGTTCTCACCTATTCTTGTTAGTTGGCGAGAAGACGCTTTGCAACGCCGGTAGGCTTTTCTAGTCGTTTATTATAATGTTTTGCAAACGACTTAGCCGTCTTCCAGCCTGCATGCGCTAGTATTCTTTTCACAGAAATACCAAGCACCCGTGCCTTGGAGACCATGGCTCCTCTAGTTGAGTGGGAAGAGTATTTACTCGTATCCACTCCAGCCAATTTCAACACCGTAATTGTCCATCTGGCAAGTGTGTCTCGTGAAATCGCCTTATGTGGCTTTATAAAGCTCACTAATAGTTGTTGTGATGCACGTAAATCCTTTGTCTTGTAAATATAAGCCCGTATGGCCGACACAACACATAATTTCCGATCATTCGGAAAACAGTCTAAGTGAACCGTTGATAAAGGGTCACCTAACGTGTTCGATTTAAGCAATTTTTCTAAATCAAACATAGCTTGTTGCTTGTCTATTTCTAATCCAGTTAAGGATAAAGCAACAATCGTCTGTCCTCTGTGTCCGGTTACTAACAATAACAGGACCGCGACCTTAAAACCTAACTGTTTTATATCTAACCACGAGTTGTGAGGCCAAGCCTGAAACAACTTAAATACTATAGAAACATCCCAAAACCGACTATACTTTGGTTTTGGAGGATTCCTTTGATAAATTGAACGAAGTAAATAACAAATAACATAATGTTTTCCAACTGTTTTGCCATCAATTCTAGGTAATATAATTGATAACGCATACCTCGCCGCATTAATCGATCCAAAGGAAAGTCCTTCATCCTCTAGAGAACGAAGAAACCGAGCTACTTGTGAAATCTTTGGATTTGTTGGCTTAACTTTCATTAACAAACAATGTACACCCCATTTCTTTAAATAGGTTGTATACATTTTGACAGTTCCTGGCCTCCAGGCATCCGATACTATCCTATCCTCAGTAATTCTGTCCAATCCAAATTGCTGTAGCTGCTTCCTTAGAAAAGGAATGCCAATAGGGGCGTCGTTGACACGTCGCCGTGAACCACTAGCGGTCCGTGGTGCGTCAGATTCCCGAGTTTTCTTGGGAATCGTATACAATCTTTTGCCAGTTGTGAAACTGCTGGCAGCCAAGGTTGCGTGTCCCAATCGGGCACCACCAGTATCGCATGTGTCCCTTCCAAGCTGATTTTTCTCACTACTCGGCTGATAATGCTAAATGGTGGGAAAATATAAAAATAATTATTTTCCCAGGTAATAGCAAACGCATCTACTTTCCAAGCATCCGGTTCAGGATGCCAAGAAACAACAGGGTAACTTGTTATTATTTCGTGATGCAAATAAGTCAACTTCAGGTGTACCCCATTTTCCACAAACGAAGTTAAACAAAGGTGTAGAGAGAGACCACTCTAAATGGTCATGGAAATTTCTACTTTTATAATCTGCAAGTGTATTTTGTGACCCTCGAATATGCGCTACAGTCAGCCAGACTTGTTGAGCCTGTGCCCAGTTCCAAATCAGTTTAGATAACTGATTGCAAGACTTTGATTTGGTTCCACCCATGTTACGAATATATGCCATGGCAGTAGTATTATCAGTTAGTATTCTAACCTGTGATTTATTTATCTTTACTAAACTACGTAAGCCCAGATAAATAGCACGCAATTCTAGTGCATTAATATAGTCTGATTTTTCATCATCAAGCCATCTACCTCCTGTTGTGACCCCATCTCGATGAGCTCCCCAACCTTCTAACGAAGCATCAGTAGTAATTACTGTATTAGGTTCCGCCATGCGGATTGGATTTGGTGAACTTGCTATATGTTGCATCCACCATCCAATATCCTGTAACCCTTCTTGCGAAATAAACATCTTTCGCTCAAAATTGCCTTTAGTTCGTGTTAACGCTAAATTTTTTATCTATTTCTAGCGACTTAATATGGGCCTTCCCATATAACACAGCAGGTGCATATGATGTCATTATGCCAATAAGAACAGCAACCTGTCTAATTTTTGGCTTTGATAACTTAATAAGCTGAGTCGCTGTAGTCATAAACTTAATTAGTTTTTGTTCTGTTATCGACACTGTAAGGGACTGTGTATCCAAAATAAACCCTAAACATTTGAGTTGTTTTGTTGGTTTAAACACTGACTTTTGTTGATGTACATGAAACCCCAATTTAGTGAGTAATGCACATAAATCCAAAACTGCATTCACACAACCAATTTGTGTTGATGCTATAATAAAAGAATCATCTATGTATGGAAACATTATGTGACCCTTCCTCGCCATTACCGAGAAAACAGGTTTAAGCAATTTAGTAAATAAACGTGGCGCACAAGCTAAGCCATTCGGCATGCAGGTAAACTCATAGAGTTGGTTATCCCAAATAAATCGAAGAAATTTTCGGTATTGTTCCATTATGGGAAGCGTATAATATGCATCCTGTAAATCAACACTAGCCATCCACGCATCTGGTGTAATCAGATCTCGTGCCGTATCTAGAGAGAACATTTTAAAATGTCGATATTCCACCCTTTTATTAAGGATTGTTAAATCCAGGATCATTCGAACATCACCATTAGGCTTCGGTCTCGAGAAAATGTTTGAAATAAACTGTCCTGAACAGTGTGTCACTTTTTGTATAATTCCTTTCTCAAAGAATGTATGTACCTGTTTAGTTAGTGCGTCTCGTTCAACTGGTTGAATGTTATATGGAAAAGGTATTATACTTTGTACAGGAATTTGTGTAAAGGGAATGTGAACACCCCTAACTATTTCTATAATTTCTTGGTCACTAGTAATTTTGTGCCACTCAGAAATATGATTACTAATATTACCAGCCACAAAGTTGCTTACAGTTTGTGTGTTTTTAGAGGCTTCAGGGACTTGTAAAGTTTGTGTTTGGACCTCTACTTGGACCCGCCCCTGGGGAAAGGTCTCGACGAGTTGAACCCTCGGCCTATTGGCCGTGCGGTGTTGTCGGTCCAGCCTGGGCGAGCGCCCCGGCCCCGAAACCCTTGACCGAAGCTTGAACTCGGTCTGGTTCCTCTGGTGAACCATCGTGGACGAAAATCCCCTCGTGACTTTTTGAAACGAGGAGCTTCCTGTTTCTTCTTGCCATCCATGTTTTTGCCACTCTTGGCTGCAGTCTCTACCTCTTTATAGAGGTATTGTAGTTGACCGCCAAACATCTTGGTGTTATCTAAAGGTTTCCCTTTAATCGGCTCTGGAGCAAGATAAAGCGTAAACTCCTTCCCCTCATTATCGGTAACCTTCTTAGAGTGAGCCACTTCCTTGCCAGCATCTGTGCAAACTGACTTGAAGACATTTTCATATCTTCGAAACGACAGGTAATTACCTGCCGCCGCTAACACTGCAATGCCTTTGTCCATTGTCTTAGCCAAAGACGAGAACTTATTTTCACTCTGCATCCTATTAGCCACAGGAACAATAGCTGTTAGGGTAGCCAACACTGCCTTATGCACTGTGTGCAACACATCCTCAAACTTCTTACGGTCATCCGTCATATTGACATCCCGATCCATTTCTTTAATGATGGAGTTGGGAACACCCTTTATGCCTGTTAACTCATCTCCTAACTTGGAGATAACCTCCGCCGGTTTGAACGTGCGGAAATGACCATTCACGGTCTCGCGCATAAGCGTAGTGGTTTTAACCCGCTTAGCCTTTGGCTTCTCCACCTTCTTAGCCACTTTAGTGCCAATGTCCGCATAGACACCTTCATATATGGTGTCTGAGTCTGATTCTGTAGAAGTAGACTCAGTGGACGAATCAGAAGAAGAATATTTCCTCTTCCTCTTCTTCTCTTTGGACTTAGTCTTCCGCTTTTTGCGAAACCCAGTCTCTGCCCGCTCCTTGGTGAATTCATCACCCGAAGAAATCACCTGTTTCTTCTTCTTCCTCCGTTTAGGAGAAGGAGGAGGAGGAGCCTTAAGCTCCACCGCCGAGACTGTGTCCAAGAAATCCTCAAACGAATCGTCTTGGACACTCGGCCTACGCCGCTTCCGAGACACAGGCGATTTGGCAGTCAAGATGTGGCTTTCCAATCGTGCAAAGCGAGCCTCCCAATCTGGAGGCGCAGGCACATCAGGCACTGCGTCCTCGTCCGGGTCGGAGAGGATATGCGCCCGGGGCTGTGTCGACGGCCCTGCCGACAACACAGGCGAGGAGTCGTACTCCTCGTCCACTCCACTCGGAACACGCCCCTCGGCTGCTGCTGCACCGCGCTT
This sequence comes from Branchipolynoe longqiensis, assembly GCA_030323885.1. Lineage (NCBI taxonomy): Eukaryota > Metazoa > Annelida > Polychaeta > Phyllodocida > Polynoidae > Branchipolynoe > Branchipolynoe longqiensis. The sequence goes on along the minus strand of CM059191.1, from coordinate 91,407,257 downwards.
ACTCCGCTTCGTGGCCATCGGGAGCTGAAACAAAAATTGTTGGTCAGTCCCGGTATATATATATGTCACAATATGGTTGTTTCAAACTCATTTGGACATCTATTGGTGTTAGAGAACGTGTTTATACCGTTATAACACAGGCGTAATAAGCTAAATTTGTGCGTGGGTTGTGGGTCAAGCCCAAACCTTACGCGGGGTCGGGACCAGTGTATCGGCCCGCCCATCCCTCTGTTCCGCACACTTCTCCCACCTGTGACTACTACGTCAACAAGTTGGAGAAAATGCTATGAAACTCGGAGAAACGCCTGAAAAAGTCTTGTCTAGGGGAGTCTATAAAAGAAACCCAGGAGCATCTCCAACATTACTCTCTATTAGAGTACGAGAGAATTTCCACATGAGATAGGGCGAAACCCACATCTCTACCCATAGTCACACGGTGACCCGGGTGTTGACATAACCGCTAATGACCGGTTTGGTTCCTTCGAGAAACCCACTCGAGTGTTCTATCCTTGGTTGTTTATAACCAAATAACTCGTCCAAATTGGACCAACGAAAGTCTAAACTTTCCATAATGATGCTCTAATGCATCATAATTAAGCTAACCACAGTTTTTATATACTTACTGCGTATTTGCTTGTATGTAGACTAATTTTGCCGGAGCAACCCAACGACACGTTATCCAGTCGTGAGTTGTATATGCTAATTGCTGGTACCGGACGTGCTTACCTCTCCCTAGCCTGAGGCTAGCCTGAGGCTGTTTACCGAGGTAAAATGTATGTATGTATGTATGTATGTATGTATGTATGTATGTATGTATGTATGTATGTATGTATGTATGTATGTATGTATGTATGTATGTATGTATGTATGTATGTATGTATGTATGTATGTATGTATGTATGTATGCATGTATTTGTGTATGTATGTATGAATGTATGTAATGTATTTGCCTGAATCACAACTCCGTTCTACAAACATGCTTATCTTCACAATGAGACCTCACCAATTGTGAGTGCTACATACTGCTATGGAAGTTACATAAATTACTACATAGCCTAGAAAAATAATAGCTAGGTTCCATAATGCCAATGAACACTGAATATAGCGAAATAGCGAATGGTAGACAGGAAGTGTGAACACTTATTTGTCTCTCATTTTTGCTTGAGTGCAAGGAAATATGCAACACAAGGAATAATTAGTAGCATGTGGTGAATAAGGGGTCAAATTTCCCTGGATCATCAGTCCATGCTTTTTCAAATCTGTTCTTGAATGAATTTATTGACTCGGCATCAATAACATTTTGTGGGAGACTTCCATATATTTATGATCCTATTTGAGAAACTTTGTTACCTTAACTTTGAAATGGCTCTGGGTTTTACTAGTTTGAGAGTATGGCCCCGACTGCCTTCTCTTTTATTCAAGGTGAAAAATTGGTTCATATCTATTTTATCAAAACCTTTCATAATTTTAAATACTTCAATTATGTCACTTCTTTTCCTTCTGTAGGAAGTTTCAATTCCATAAGCCGTTGTTCATAGGGTAAGTCCTTTATAACTGCAACTACTTTCGTTGCATGTCTCTGAACCGTTTCGATCTCCAGAATATCTTTCCAAAAAATTGGGCTCCGATTTTGTGGACAGTATTCCAAAATTGGCCTAACAAGAGACTTAAATAGAATGAGAAAATTGTTCTTGTTGAGGCGATGGAAAGTTCTTTTAATTATTCCTACTCTCTGGTTAGCATTTGAGATGATAGTCCTCATGTGTTCCTGAAAGGAGAGTTTGGAATCGAAGGTTACGCCCAAGTCCTTTTCATAGCTGTCTAGTTGCAGGACAGTGTTCTTCATATTATAGGCATAATGAGGATTATTTTTCCCGTAATGAATAATTTTGCACTTCTTTTCATTGAAGGGCAATTGCCATTTCTCAGACCATTGTGCGAGTTTCAGAATATCCTCTTTCAAGAGATTTTTATCTCTTACATCTTTTATGGCTCGAAAGACTTTTGTGTCATCCGCAAATATTTTTAGGTTTGATGAGACACTGTCTGGTAGGTCATTTATAAATATTACAAATAATATTGGTCCCAGCACACTTCCCTGAGGTATTCCTGAGGTGACATTCTTAAAGGACGATTTTTTATTACCTACGACTACCCTTTGCTTTCTCAAACATACTTAACTTTAAGTTCACATGAAAAAATTGTCCACACATGGGTCCTTTCCACAATGCCCTGGTTATATATATATAGTAGAAATTAAAGAGTCAGAGAACATAATTAATATCTGAATTGCTGAAGTTCATATCCATAATTTAAACATGCAACCTAAAAATCATCCAATACTGCCCATACCTTGTCAATGATAATCGGGTAGTCACTTGGCACCAAGCCTTGGCATAGGTCTCGGTCTGATATAATCTTCCGGAATTCAAAAATCCTGAGGGGGGAAGAATAACTTTAATAAAAATCATATTAATTAAACATTGCAAATGGCGAATATTTTCACATACATTTAAAAAATATATATATATATATTTTTAATGTATATTCAATTGTTATAAGAGTAAAGTATCCCAGAAAATAAACGGATACCTCCCAAGATTAGTAGGTTTAGCCTTTTATGTCAATGTAAAAAGCTGAACATATTCGATATTTAACTTTAGCATCCCCCCCCCCCCCCCGTCCCACGTGGCACCCCAAACCCCGGATACCAAAGACATACGCATACCCCTTCAGTTGTATCTACACCATTTAAACACAAAGAAGGATATTGGAATCCAATATTTTCAAACACAATTAACAACTTATCAACGTGAGATGCCCGAGATATCAACAGTGAGATAAACCTGTCGCATTCACATTTGAAAAATAACGCAAATGAACAACTGGTTTTATTTGTAAATGTTGAACAGGATCTTCAAATAAAATCGTGGCTACTGACCGTTTCAAATTATCTGGTTGACCCCATCCTTTTGTGAAAAACTTCGTTAACAGAAGTTTCCTGTAGAAGAAATCCAATTTACTCATCCTGTCAGTTATTATCTGAAAATGATAAGATTGGCCATTAAATTTCGTTAACTGATTTGCAAATTAAATACACATACTGAACTTAAATGTGCCAATCAAGTGCTAATGTAATTGATATCAGATTTTCTTTTTAAACGGATTTTGGTGTTAAGGGGAGACACGGGTGATCGGAACAGGAATTTGGGTGAAACCGGTGATTTCTGGTTTTTGGTGTACTAATTTGGTGTAAATGATATGTTTTTTGGACAGATAATTACTTGACTGGATATTTGTGTATATAATATGGGATTCTAGATGATGATACTGGACTTTACCATTTGAAAGAAACACTTTGTGAACTTTGAAGCTCGTTTTCTTAGAACTGCTTTTCCCAGGGCTTTGCCAATTTGCCCCCTCTAAAAATGTAAGTTATAATTCTAGCAGAATGTTGAAACTTGGCAGTCTTATGTAAGAGTTGCTGCTAAGTGCAATAAGATGGGTAAAAACACTGTATCTTTAATAGCCCGTTCAAGAGCTAGGGGTGGAGACACAAAAATTGACCATTGAATTTTTTTTTCCTGTGGTTCGTCATGTAGGGACATGTTGGTAATGACATATATAAATTCACAAACCACCTTCTTGCACTCAACTGGACCAGTTCTTCATATATTAACTTGATTCAGGCAAATCTAGGCACATTCAGTATACTTCCTGGAGGGGGTAAAATTTAGATTTTTTTTTGGTGCAAGATCCTTCATCATAAGACCCCTACTCAAGATAGAGCTTTGAAACTCTGCAGATATGCTTCTCTTGATACAAAGAATGCATCCTCCAATTTTCAAAGCTCTATCTTTAATAGTTTTTGAGATATGGAAATCACCCAAAAATCACCCGTGTCTCCCCTTAAGATACTTTGATACTAATCCAATTATTCGCAGTTCATCACACATAGTAAACTCTAGTCATTTTTCCACGCAAGGAGAGATTGAATGTGTGTTGTCGCATCCATTCTAGTGTCCAATAGGATCGAAGCTACCGTTTTTGTTCCTACATAAATTTATGTCAGCTTCGCCGATGTATATATATCTGAAGTGCTTCGGCACTTGCAACTTATTCACATAAATAGCAATTTTGTTAATGTGAAAGTGTAATAAATGATTTCCATCCGACTATTACAGTACAGTTGCTGATTCTTCAAGAGTTGGGTCTCACTTGAATTGGATGATTACAGAAATGTTACTTGGGTAAAGATTATGAATAATTTATACCCATGTAAGATTCGCATATTTCTTACTATCTAACCTCTTTCCTGCATCATCACATAGCCTGATAACGAAATAGGTTTATCTGTAACCATGTTGGCTATTTCACCTAACTTTCCCAAGTGCTTATTGTAGTGTTAGGAAAAGAAAGAATGTGTCTATTCTCTATAGATTAGCATATTGTCTATGAGAACGAGCTGCCAATTTGTTTAGCACAATTGTTGAAAGTGTCTATTATATTTTCCCTTTTTGTTCTTTTTTTTTTTTTACGTGAGTACGCAGTCTACAGGTCCTCTCTTCGAATTAAAAACTAATACTTTTTTGAATGTCTATGCAAAAAAAGAATATGGTGACACATGTGAACGAACCGCTAAGGTAGTGTTACTATTTTATATTCAAATTAATAAAAGATTTAAGAATGTGAGCTCCTATGGTTTCATCTTTAGATTAGGTAGATGTTATCCATTGTACGAAACAAAGACAGACAACAGAGTCTCTGCGGCAGCAATCATCCACGGACGTGAATTAGGTACGCGTATTCCAGATCAGAGTTCTATCTTTGCTGCTGAGGCACGAGCACTCCTACTCGTGTTAGAGTGCATCGAAACCTCAGCCAGTCATAAATTCATCATTTTCACTGACTCTTTTTCCTGCCTTCAGGCTTTAAACAATAGGAAACTGGACCACCCAATACTACTTAAAGTACTCATTAAACTAAACTCTCTTTCAATAGCAAAATTTGACATTCACCTATGTTGGGTGCCTAGTCATGTGGGTATCCCAGGAAATGAGAGAGATCAAGCGGCCACTCGAGCCCTGACTGCTCCTTTGGAACACTGTCATATTCCCCACTCTGATCTGAAACCTACAATTCAAAAATACATTTGGAACCTATGGCAGATCGAATGGGATGAACACCCAGACAACAAACTCCATAGAATTACCCCCTCCGTGAACGGACTGCCGCAGAGTCGCCTGGAAGGGCGACACGACCAGGTTGTTTTAACAAGATGCCATATTGGCCACTCGTGGCTAACACACGTTTTTCTGCTCAAGGGGGAGCCTCCCCCTGAATGTATTGGATGTCAATCCCCACTGACATTAAAACACATTTTATTCAACTGTGTGGATTTCATGGCCCTGCGCCAACAATTTTACACTGCAAACAACATGCAAGACCTTTTTACTAAAGTAAAACAAGAAAACATTTTAGCCTTTTTGAGGGCAGCTGGTTTGTACCAACTCATATAGGTTTTTAAACAAATTTCATCAGTGAATAATACTATCATTTAGACTTTTATTTAGCTATATGATTGTGAGTTTACAAAATTCATGAGTGTCCATTGACACAAAATTGATTGTATGCTTTTACATGTAAAAGCGATGGTTTGAACAAAAACAAACATTTCTCGCCGTGAATATGGCCTATGCTGCTGACACGGCGTAAAGCAACCACCAATCAATCAATGTACGAAACACAAAGATCTTTCTGACAAACAACACAAGTGTACATACTTCGACTAAAGGAAATATTTAACTAACCGCGATGAACAAAAAAGCTGTACTATTTATGTCTTGATTGACAGTCTTGACTGTCACAGCAATTGGTAAAGCCATGTTACCTACGAAGGCATCACTGGTATCGACACCGTCTAATTTGGAAGTAATATCTCAAATACAAATAGTGTCATCTCAATTTCAATAGTGTAATCTCAATTTCGACAGAGTAATAAATATGGCTCAGAGCAATTATAATACAAATGTCAAATTCAAGTCACATATGAGCACATACATAGTTTGTATCCCTGAACACCGATGTTCATCGAGGATTACATTAACACATAGCAATAGAGGGGAGTGCATGTGACGTCATTACTTAGCAATCAGCGGTCAGCCATCTTGGATTATGAGCACCCTCCCTAGCCATGTTGTGGATGCATGCAGATGCAGTATAACAGAGTTTTCTTGTGTTATGGGAGGTTCTAGGCAGTTTACATCCAATGTATTTACTTATAGCACTTTAGCAAGAACTTCTGAGGCCAAACTGCTCAAAACAGTGAGAACTAAACTAACAAATCAGTAAATAGTCAGTGTAGGCAGTTGCAAGCCTTCTGTATGTCATCCAATACGGCCACCGAAAGTTGTCTTGTGACGTCATTACATCCCCTCTATAGAACATGCAATCTCTTAAAACTTAGTAAAAGTGATTCCATAGGCATAGGCAACAAGCTAAGTCTGAATTCAAATACATGTATATATATATATATATATATATATATATATATATATATATATATATATATATATAATATATATATATATATATATATATATATTATATATATATATATATATATATATATATATATAGACAATACCCGTACTCAGAGGTGGAAAGTGGATTCATCAAAATCCAGCAACCGGAAACGGAAACAGCCGTATGGAGGCCGCCATGTGTATACTCGTGTTGAATCACATAATAACAGTGATTGGTTAATAATGTAGTGGTCTGCACTGACCTCTCAGGCAAGTAACCACATAGACAGGTAGGTGTGGGGAGTGTGTTGATATCAGGGAGCCTAGGTGGTGTAATGGTTAGCACACTGGCCCGGAATGCAAAGAGATGTGGGTTCGAGTCCCGCTCTAGGCACAATATTTCCCATTTTCATCACCCCCCATGACACTGGTTGCCGTGATCAGGATCCTGTACAAGCTTTGCGCTGTATGGTTGTTGAACCTACCCTGTGTATGTATGTGTAAGTGCATTGCCTGTATGTATGTAATTGTAAGCATTACAAGACTTACAATTCCAGGGGGACGAGTGTAGTGGTCTGCACTGACCTCTCAGGCAAGTAACCACATAGACAGGTAGGCGTGGGGAGTGTGTTGATATCAGGGAGCCTAGGTGGTGTAATGGTTAGCACACTGGCCCGGAATGCAAAGAGATGTGGGTTCGAGTCCCGCTCTAGGCACAATATTTCCCATTTTCATCACCCCCACGACAATAATATACTCGTGCTGATATATAAATAAATAAATCTCTGAGTATTTAGCGGGGGGTGAGTCCTACACATTACTTATTCATATTAATAATAATAATACCGACCCACCCAGGGGGGAGGCTAATGACTAACACGTGTATACATAAATAATGCCCGTACTCATAAGCTGCGTTTACACGGGCAAAAAGTAAAACGATGTAGGCAAAGCGTTTTACCTGAGGCGTTTTAGTGGCACATTTACACGGACCAAATTTGAAAGTGTTTCGGCTGCCGGGAACCAGCCTTAGTGGTGAGTCTGTAGCCGGAAAGCACTGCTATTGTACACTATCGCCGCCCGGGAACCAGCTGAAACGTTTCCTGTAAACCACCTCCTGAGGTGGTATACGTGAAACGTTTCAGCTGAAACGTTTCAGCACTAAAACGCCTCAGCGGCGCGTTTACACGGGCAAATGTAAACCGATCTAGGCAAGTGGTTCTACCTAGGGCGTTTTAACTCGCCCGTGTAAACGCAGCTTTAGAGGTGCAGAATGAAATCACCAAAATCTAGCAAACGGAAACAGATATAGCCCTGTATGGGCACCGCCATTTGTATACGCATGTTGAATAATCAAAATCCAGCAAACGGAAACGGAAACAGCTTGTCAAACTTTGTACGCAGCACACAGTGTGGACGACAGAGATTGGTTCTTGCGGTGTTCTATTTGAAATTCTAGCAACTGAGGTGATCCGAATTGCCCGGGTCGTGTTAATCGAATACGACACGGGGGTCGGTCCTAAGCTGCAAAGCATTGCTTATTCATATTAAGTTTAAATATAAATGGTCAAAAATAGGGCTTCTTACTCTATCAGAACCTACATTTAAAAAAGAAAAGAAAAGGAAAATATTGAAGCAGAACAAATTCTCCTTTGTCACACTGTCACTGCTAAAAGAAAACCTTGTGGCTGAAAACGGATCACCCTATTCTAGCAACGGTCATTTATAAAATGAACCAACTGGCAACAGATGGGAATGACATCCACCTGTGATGGGTGCCTGGCCATGCCGGCATACAAGGAAACGAACGAGCTGATCGGGCTGCAAAGAAGGCCCTGAACTGTGATCTTGAACCATGTCTGATCCCTCCTCTGAACTGAAACCACTAATACTATTAGTAATAGCCACCCACACAAAATCCAAATGGCAATATGAGTGAGATGAAAACATTAATAAACTTAAAGATATTGAACCATCTGTGAGAAAACCACCACATACTCATGCGGGAGGTCGGTGGGACCAAGTGGTCCTTAGCCACTGCCGTATTGGCCACTCGTGGCTTACACATGCTTTTCTGCTCAAGGGGGAATCTCCCCCTGAATGTATTGGGTGTCAGTCGCCGCTGACACTCAAACACATTTTACTAAGTTGTTTTGATTTGTTGGCCCTGCGCCAACAATTTTACACTGCAGACAGTATTCATTAACTTTTAGCTAAAGTAAAACAAGAAAACATTTTAGCCTTTTTGAGGGCAGCTGGTCTGTACCACCTCATATAGTTTGCTAAATAAATTCTAACAATTATTAATCAAATACTCCTTTTTTACGGGAATTTGTTTCCCTCGGCCACAATTATATAATTGTGAGCTTTTTAATTTAATGAGTGTCTCTTGGCACATAATTGATTGTCTGCTTTTACATGTTTTGAACAACAAAAAACATTTCTCGCCGTGAATATGCTGCCAACACGGCGTAAAGCAACCACCAATCAATCAATCAATCAATGAGCTTTGTGCAACTTTACTATGTCTAGCCTACTATGTCGATCTTTTAGTGTTTGTCATGCTTATACAGTCGATCTACACAGTAACTAGATACAGCAACTGATAGGATCAATGTACTCTCGTTCTCGTTATGCCTATGGGCTATGCCTATGGCACTTATCATGCCAAGATATGTGCGTGGTATGTCATTATCATTGAATGTTTAGCACGATTTATGATCAAGCCACAACAGTTGTGTCTTTAAAATGACTTCAGGGATCATTCCACTCTCTAAGCAGTTCTGCATCGGTACATGATAAGACAAGATAGGTAGTTAGGACTCCTCTGAAAGGGTAGTTACTGGTACTAGCTTTGCCTCACAATTCCCCCGAACCGAGGACTACTGTCTTGTCTACTGTAGTCTGTACTGAGTCTGAGGTCACTGAGCTCAACAAGCCGATGCTGTATAAACATTGTTTTAATTAACTAATCATTATTTCATGGTGTTCTGAAAATACAAAGTTGGCACTGTGATCTTCACATATGTGCAGGTGGGTAGAAATCTACTTGGATTGACTCCCAATTGCTCATAGACCCGATGCTTACCTGTCGATTGTCACGCAAAAGTACATAGACCGGCCATTTTGACACCAGTTCGCTGGTTATGGGCACAATTTAGTGGAAGATAATAAAGACCGAGAGAACCAGCGGATTTGCTGTGCCTTTGGGCAATCTCTCGGTAGTTCAACATGTACACACCAGTTTATAGTCAATAGAGGAGGTGTAATGACGTCAGAAGACAACTTTTGGTGGCCATATTGGATTACATACAGAAGGCTTGCAACTGTCTACACTGTGCTTATTTACTGATTTGTTGATTTATTTGTCACTGTTCTGAGCAGTTTGGTCTCAGAAGTTGTTGCTAAAGTCATGTAAAGTGCTGTAAGTAAACACATTGGATGTAAACTGCCCAGAACACAATAAAACTCTGTTTTACTGCATCTGCATGCATTCACAACATGGCTAGGGAGGGTGCTCGTAATCCAAGATGGCTGGCCGCTGACTGCTGAGTGATGACGTCACATGCACTACCTCTATATAAATAATATTAAACAGACGCTGTTTTGTAGTGCCTAGTCAAGTTGAGGCTAGTGGTGTCTCCCTGTATAATAAAACAGAAATCGTAAACTTATACAGGGAGTTCGGTCAGGGAAACGTTTTAGACCAACCTAATATTATTGAAAGGCACCTTATGCCCTAGATAAAAGATTCACCCCGTATATAATACTCCTGTCCACAAAATGATACATTACTTTTTAATATAATTATATAGTCATTAGATAAGTATCTGAATGTCAATCACTCAATCAAAAGTCAATGTTATATTTTTCGCTGTTTAGGCTAGCTGGCAAATAATGTGGATTATGGATATGTCCTACTATATAAAAGATCCACCCCGTACTTGCAGTAGCCTCTGTAATGTAGGCCTACAGAGTCAGAGGTTAATCTTTTATCTGGATATGTCCATAACAAGGCATAAGATAAGTCACAACCCAGCCTCTAGATAAAGGGTTCACCCCGTAGACCGTACTACAGTAGGCCTACCCAGGCTCCTGACACTTTCGATGAGGTTGTTTAGCAGCGATGTCACAGAGTTGCGGGAATAACTAGGACTAGGTTGTGGAAGTCCCTACAACCCACACACTGGCCTACTCAGTTACTGCAACCGTGGGTTGTAAGTCGCCTACTCCCGCAGTTTGGCAACGCGACACTCAAGACAGACAACACGTACCGGTACGTGTTTTTTTTTTTTGTCCATTAGTTTAAGCAGGGGAAATTTCAGTCATGACAACTGGTCTTCCTCATTCCACTGCTGGTCGATAGAAAGCCCAAGCCTACACTTTTACCAACCCAAGGGTTTTAACCATCCACACCACATCCGCCACCGAGAACGCCACATCCTGTTATTATATTCTTACATAGCCATTGGGGTATGTTTTGACCAATCCAAACTCGTTCTGGTTGTTTATAATGGCCCTGTCACAAGCCAATGTAGGTGTAATTTGGCCATTACGTCGAGATACGTCTAGATACATTACTCGTTCGTTAAGCCTACATTGAGATATATGTCGAGTTACGTCGAGATACAGTGACACACGTCAAGGTTTTGGACATACCCAAAACTTTCGACGTAGCTCGACGCGAAGGCCATTACATTGGGTTACGTTGCGCTCACGTTAGGCTTCTGCCAAGATACGTTAGAAGTTAGTTAGAGCTACGTTGAGCTACGTCAACTTACGGTAGACTGACGGAGAGCCCGGAGGAACGTGCAGCCCGCGCGCTGACAATGTGGTGTTAACGTATCTCGACATAGGTCTAACATGTCTCTGACATATGTCTAACGTTAGTCTAACATAAGTCTAATGTGTCTTGACGTATTCGACGTAGTTGACGAACGGCTGGCACATGCGTAACATATGTAACACGTTCCAACGTTCTTCAAACGTAAGCGAACATGGTGTGAACTTTTTGCCTCGGTGTCCGCACGCTGAGCACGCTGGACTGTCGTTAGACTGACGGTGCTCACTCACGGGCCTGGCGTCGACTCACATTACGAATTACGCCAGAGTCACACATAGCTACATTAGGGCGGGCATAATTAAGTGAGTACTATGCTGAGCCATCGCTAGGGTTTCACTAGGCTGATGCTGTTCGCGTTGGAGGCTCGTTAACCTTACGTTGGGCCTTTTTTTTTTTTACGTTCTAACTCATTGAGACACATTACAACTATGTTGGACCAACGTTACATCCACTATGTTGCACTGAAGTCCAATTTGGCCCGGGAACGCCGAGAATTTCTACGTATCTCAACATAAAAAAAGTGATTTTTACGTTGCCCACTTGCTGGCCTGTTACGTCGTAGTGTGACAGGGGTATTAGCATTGTACATGTTGCCGGTAACATGCGTAATTCAAAACCCTGACGACGGGTTCCTTGTACAGCACCGTGTAGTGTAGCATTCCGTAACCTTGGGCAGAATTAACTTCCGGTAGTAGATTTGAAAGTTAAGCCATTCCTTACCTGACACTCGATCAGTACAGACGTGAAAGCTGCAATATCGTCAATCTTAACCATCCCACCCTCCCAACTTTTTTTACTTTAGTTTAAAGCTGCATAGTCCGATGAAAATATCAAAATTTCCAAATCAAAACAATTATCTAGATTTGATTCTACATATCTAAAGCCGTGTTTACACGGGCGATTTAAAACGTTTCATATGAAACGACTTGCCTAGATCGACTCACATTTCCCGTGTAAACGCGACGCTGTGGCGTTTTAGGGCTGAATCGCTTCATATGAAACGCTTCATCTATACCACCTCCGGAGGTGGTCTAGATGGAGCGATTCAGCTTGTTCCCGGGCGGCGATAGTATAAAATAGTAGTGCGTGCCGGGAACAGGGGGAGCAGTAACTAATCGCTGGTGCCCGGCAGTGTTAGGGCCCGATTACGCCAAAATCTAGTGAATGCGATCATATTTAACAGAATTACATCCTCAAATAATGAAATTTAATTAAATTAACCTTAAATTCCAAGCGATATTAACGTAGCAGCTACATCGGCGTCGAATCGACGAGGGAAAAGTAAACAAATAGCAGTGCTCGCCGGCTACAGGCAGAACTAAGGCTGCTTGTTCCCGGCGACAAAACACTTTCAAAACTCTGTCCGTGTAAACGGGTCTCTAAAACGCTTCATATAAATCGCCTTGTCTAGAACGTTTCACAATTCCCCATGTAAACACAGCTTAACTTGGATGCTGGTGCCCCTATTAAGTATTTGTCACCACATTGAAGGGAATACTGAGGCAATTTAATAGAACCTGTTACTGCAGAAACATATGCTGTCATAGTTTTGGTGTGCTTGCCAAAATTAATTTCTCATGGTCGTACTTCAAATATCTCCAAGGTTAGCCATTTAAAATATAAGTTACTTCAAGCTAAAGTAAGGTAGGTTATAGCGATCAATTTAATATATTTATCTCGGAAAATGAGTGAATCTCAAAACCATCGGATTATGCAACTTTAACAGGATAGGCCTTAGAGCTAGATGGTCCCAAAATCCCTATGTGTGTAAATGTGTAAAAAAATGTGTTGCAAGTGATGTGTGCCTGGTGTGCTTCGACAGTATGACCGTGACCAACCCATAGATGATGCCTCCTGTCTTCAATTGCAAATAAGTAATAATTCAGTCAGGCTTCATTTTGAACTCTGGGTTGTACTACCTGGTCATCTAGGCTAGAGAAAGAAAAGCTACTAAACTCATCTGGACTGATGGATAAAGCTTATTATACCACTGTTATTGTGAGTCAGCCAAGATAGGTTACTGTAAAAATGTATTATGCCTGATTAATAAATTTATTAGCCCAAACAAGTGATTCCCTCTGTCTGGTTTTGAATTATTTAGCCATTATTAAATTATTCACAACCACTCAAATATGTCCATATTAGTTACCTTTAACTTTTAAGGTCAATTAAAAATAGCCGGTGTGGTGGTTTCAGCGTGTTCCCGTGCTCAGACGTGTCCCGTTGCTTCTGCGCATGCGCGGATTTCGCATCAACTCGGATCACCCGAGACACTTATTGGCGCATGCGCACATCCTACAAACTCGGGTCGAATAATCGAATACGCTTCTCCGCGCTCGGGTGGACAATTTTTTTTTTTTTAATAACCGATAAAAAATACAGCAAAATAGGATTTAAAGTATTTTATGATGGCCTAGTTTACCTATATTTCCATTTAATTAATCTAAGTTATTCTTTTTTGGCACACGGCACATGTATTTGTCGACTCCACTCGCCGTGTTCTATTTGAAATTCTGACGACTGGGATGACCCGAGTCGCCCGGGTAGTGTTAATCGATTACGGCCATGTTTATTAGATTCTGACGCATGTGCAGAAGCGAGGTACACGTCTGAGCACGGGAACACGCTGAAACCGCCACACCGGTTTATGCAGGCTGTCCGTGTGACGTGTCACGACTAGCTGTGATGCCACACGTCGGCACAAGTCTTCAAGACCCAAGTGTGGGTCTTTTGCTCTGTCCTTGTAGGCTACATTTTGTACCTTTTTGTAGGATTTGCCTACTCACTACTCTGCGTAGGGATGAATCTTGTATCTAGAACTGCAAAGATCTAGTCACTCCCGCAGCCAGTGTTGGATTTATATATGTAATTATATAAACGGCAATACGCTTTGAAGCATAGGCTTCAATTTTAGAGAACCTCTGGCTAAGGTGTATTAATACTTTTGACACTGGCATTTTGGGAAGGGCCTCACAAGTCACGTGAAGTTACTTCAGCAGCACTGTCTCTGTGACAATAGATTGGCAAATCTTGTTGTTTATATGCTTGTAAGATATTGGTAGGAATGTGTAGGCCGCTATATAATACATAGATCTGTTTTCAAGTATATCTTTATCTGAATCTTGCATATAATTCTAAAAGTTTGTATTTGAAAACACGGATGATGCTACGTTGGCCTCTTAGACTTCATATTAATAAAGCCTCTTTTTAGAAGCTTTAGATGTGGATTTACATTTATTGGCATCAAACCAAAGCCGTGTTCACACGGGCGATGTAATTCGATTCGTAGAAAGCGACTTGTATAGTTCGCCTCACATTTCTCGTGTGAACGGACGTCTGAGGCAGATTAGGGCTTAATCGATTCATGTGATGCGGATCCTGTAAACCACCTATCGAGGTAGTTTAAGTGAGGCGATTTCTGTGATGTGGATAATTTTGCCCGTGTGGACGCACTGATGCGGATTAAGGAAGTGACACGCATGCGCAGTCGAGACCTTAGTTTGTTGACTTTCCGGTCAATCAAAAGCACATATTATATAATTCAAAAACCAGACACCAATAAATCTTTTTGGGCTAATAAATTTATTAATCAGGCTTAATAAATTTTACACAGGCTTTATAACCCTACCATTTATGAGACAGTGTTATTGAAGCACCTTACAATAGTACAATTGCAAGTAATCGCTTTTAACTACTCTATCTACTCAGGCAGTACAACCTGGTGCAACAAAATTATTACTGATATTCATTACTTATGTGCAGGTCTATAGTTAATAATTCTATCATAATATTCATATGGTATGCAGTCTTGAACTCAGGGTTCTTTGATAGTACTTGAAATCGAGGACATGAGGCAGCAGCTAGGGGCAGATCACGGTCACACAGGCAACTCCATCCGAGACACACACAAACATATGCACATCCAGTACACACACACACATCATCATTTATCATGTGAAAATAAAAGGGGCCATTAGTTCTCAGCCCTCTCAAGAGCTATAAGTTAGATAGGGTGGGTGGGATGGACAAATTTCTCGGAATATTACTGAAGACAATGAACCGTCTTCTTTGATGGCCAGGTAGGGAATGAATCTAATCTTTGAACTACTACCGGAAGTTAACTCCGATCCTAGCAACGTACGCTACGAACGGTATCTATGGAGTTCATAATATCAAGCCCGTTGTCAGGATTTTGAATTACGCATGTTACCGGCAACATGTACAATTCAAAAACCAGACACCAATAAATCTTTTTGGGCTAATAAATTTATTAATCAGGCTTAATAAATTTTACACAGCCTTTATAACCCTACCATTTATAAGACAGTGTTATTGAAGCACCTTACAATAGTACAATTGCAAGTAATCGCTTTTAACTACTCTATCTACTCAGGCAGTACAACCTGGTGCAACAAAATTATTACTGATATTCATTACTTATGTGCAGGTCTATAGTTAATATTTCTATCATAATATTCATATGGTATGCAGTCTTGAACTCAGGGTTCTTTGATAGTACTTGAAATCGAGGACATGAGGCAGCAGCTAGGGGCGGATCACGGTCACACAGGCAACTCCATCCGAGACACACACAAACATATGCACATCCAGTACACACACACACATCATCATTTATCATGTGAAAATAAAAGGGGCCATTAGTTCTCAGCCAAACTGGGACAAGAGAGCTGATGGTCCCTTTCTGAATACTTTTTTATTTACATAATTAAAGACACTGGTTGACTTCCAGTGACCCAGTGCTTTTATGCAATCTAACGACATCCCCACTCTGGCGTACTCTTGAGCTCCCCCTCGACGCAGGCTGTGGCAAGTGACCATCGGCCACCAATGAAGACCAGCACCTTTCAGTGCTATTCGCATGCATTTGGTGAACAAACGACCAGTCAGAGGGGCCCCGTTCGACTGGTCATCCTCATGCGCCGGAAACTGCCGACAGTACTTAGTCCACGCGCGCACAGGGCAGAATTTGGTGTCGGACATTCGAGGTAGCTCAATTCTGTAGACGTCCTCCATTCTACAGGTGGTTTTTGTGCTCCTGACCTTTACTGTCAGGTGTGTCTCGTATGACTTGATGTCACCCCGGAGCAGCATGTGACCGTCATCCCCCAGTGCCTCGGAATAAAACAAATTTGATTGTCTTAGTAAGCACAAGAAACCTATTAATAAAGCAGCAATCAACACCAAACCATCCTCCTCTATCTTTCTGAATTTTAATGCAATTATTTTAATGTGTACAACCTTCAAAGGAAATGCTCTATTTACAGTATTATTTTTTAACTTATACATGCCAGCTTTAATTACTGAGAGTGCATAACAATCAAACGCCTCAGTGTTTCCCCTTAACAATCTCACCCATGTTCTGGCCCCACTCATATAGTTTTTTATCGCCCCTCCTGTTCCTAGCTTATCATTTAAATATAAAGCGTACAACATTACCGTCTTAAGTTTGGGTATCTTAGGATTGTTTTTCAGCCTTTTACAGAACTGTAAGTATTCGCTAAAGTGCACCCTCTTATTACGCCACGTTCCCTCGGACAGTCCCGCTTTAAAATACACGCTAAGTCTATTAACTACTGCACGATTCATGCCTGCAAGTTGATAAAGCCAATAAAAACAATTATCAACTGCTAAAATATTCACAACAGCAGATCAAAGATATCACAATCGTGAGAAACATGTATTTCAGTTAAAAGTTTACTACGACATAACTCGTCAGCTATCAGTTTATATTTATCATCAAAAAACAACCTACTGAGGGCGTCAGCCAACACTAGGTCCTTCCCTGGCTTGTGTATCACCTGTACCTCGCAGCTATTATCTGCAGCAAATCGCCAAATTTCCCTGGCACAGGCACACAAGACAGGGTCCTTCCCAGCGCCGGATGACAACACCTGTTGGGAAGCTGCATTATCAGTGTTGATAACGATTAAGTAATTTTGGGCGTCAAGCGGAGATAAATTGTTTAACGCCACAACTAAATTTATCGCCTCAAGCTGGGCTATGTGAAAGCCATTAGACAAGAATTTATCGGTGTATAGGTTGGAATAGAAGTTCGATTTACTGAATGCGCCTCCACCCAACAATGAGGAGTCACATTCTATGACCCACCTGTTTCTAGGGAAATGTCTCAACAAAACCAGTCCATTACTTCCTCCTGCATAACGTAGAAACCAGGCTACATCCCTAATTAACTCAAGACTAACACTAACTTTACCAACAAAGGGACATGAGCGAAGAAAACTCAGTATCCTATTCATAAAAACCCTAGATGCAACAATACATTTCGAAACACACTGTAATCTACCTACCAGCCGTTGCACATTTTTTCGTGTTACACGCCTCCCAAGAACCCATTTCTTACATTCTAAAAGGATATCTAAAAGTTTTTCTGCCGGAATTTTGATTACCATATTTTTTGCACTTATCTCATATCCTAGCCATACTAAAGTTCTCGCTGGACGACAGCATTTTTTAACAGAAAGCTGTAGCCCCAGTTTCTCAGTCAATTTCAAAATATAGTTATATGCCCGCTGCGCCTTCTCTAAGCTGTCTTCTACACCCACAAAATCATCCAAGAAACATAATGCAAAAAACCCTTTCCTTCTCATAAGATACACTACAGCAGCCGTGGTCCTTGCACACGCCATGCTGGACGTCCTGCAACCGAATGGCGGTGCAGTATCGAAATAAAACAACCCTTCAACCTTAATCCCGAACAACGGCACACTCAAGGGGCAGGTCCTTAATTGCCTGTACGCCCTTGCCAAATCGACCGACCACATATAGCACCCATTACCCAATTTTGTAACCTCTTTTGCCAACGTCATAATGGTCGGTAGATTGTAAGAATACCTTTTCCCTTGATAGAACCCTCTAACTATACCATCGTTAACACTATGGCCTTTAGGAAAACTAAGATCTACAATTATTCTACGTTCATCAGTGTTCTTCTTTGGCCGGGTCATAATAGGACTAATTTGGGCCCATGGAGAAAAAGGCGGTTCATCGAACGGGCCCAGCAATGCTTTATGGGACAATTCAGTAATTACATACTTATTAATCCAAATTAAATCTTTCTCATCACATGTATGATTAGTTTTAGTAGCAGTCGGGATAAAATCACCTGTGTAATTGGCGGGCCAGCCAAATTCTAAGTAATCGACCAGATTGACGTCGTCATAATTTATCAACAAATCTCTCCAATTTTTTATAACCAAGCCAGATGGCACAGGGATTTTTGCCTTCAAATAATTTGGCAGACCAGTATCTCTCACCGCAGTATAAATAACCTTATAATTTAGAAAAAACTGACAGTTAGTGTTCACCACTGGCCAAAGCGATAGTACATGCGCCATATATTCCACAGGTGATTTTTCGCAGTAATGCGAATGTTCAACAGGAATGGAACTCCCATCTGTGAGGTATTCAGCACCCACATCTAGACTATGTGAATCAACAGGAACAGAACACGGTGCATCAATTTTGAACGGGCTAACGGCCAAACTAGAATATTTAACAGGGCTAACGGTATGAACAATATGGACATCGGGACTCAATCTACCATTTGATTTATCCATATGCCCAGAAACTTCAGATATTGGAGGCGAACAGCCATCCCTGACGGTGAAACAACAGCCACCGCCTGTGGCATTGTTACCAGTGTGAGGACAGGAGGTGCCCGAAACTTGATCAATAGATACAGAACTAACCCCGTCCAACTCATGAATACTGCCAACACATGCAACACTGCCAGAAACCATGGGCAAAAGCAAATCAGATCGGCAAAACGGAGTAGTTGGAAGAGAGAGATTATCTAGCAAACCAGTGGCACGACTAGTTGCAGGGAGCGAATGTAAAGAGCATGGAGGCATTGTGCCATCCAAGGTGGGAAAACGACAGCTCCCACCGGTGATTGTGTAACCACAGTTCAATGATTTCAAGTTCAAATCAGAGTTCAACTGATCGAACGATGATCGGTCAATGTTAATGTCGCCTTGACAACGGCGATCCATGAGTCCAGCCAGCTGTGCAACCGGTGATGGAGGTGTCTGTATACAATCAACAGGCAACACTATTCCTGCACGACAGCCACCCTTCTTGTCTCCAACAACCGTATTATTCTGATATCTAATATCCCCATTAAACCACTTGAACCTCATATCTACGGGCAATGATGACATCCCAACCAATCCTTGTTTAGCAGATTTAGACACATACACCCGTTTACTGCGTGGGCCACCCCGATCAACAAACGGAAAACTACGTTTTTTATTCAGACGTGTGCACCCCACATCCGGCAATAGAACAGGGCTATGGATAGTATTCGTATGTGGTAACTGCGATACAGTGGCTGAACAATAGGGCAGGGACACAAAAGGGGGCTCATGCAACAACAGAGTAACCTTGTCAGACACAATACCAAGAACACCTTCACCGACCTTAGCACAGCACCGGCTGGACGTGGAGACTGGGGAGTCAGGTGACGCATCACAAACTTGGGGAACTGGGTCACGACGTTGTTGGCTCCCGACCACCGCTATGCGCACATCGCCGACAGGACGAACAGCCTCGTGCCGACTGCAATCTAAAAAACCTTTGCACGAGTATCTTGTTCGTTTGGTACATCTTTAGCACGTTGTTTGAATTTACAGTCACTCACCCTGTGGACGTGCTTCTTCTTTAATTTGTAGGCGCAATAAGCACACACATGCAAATACCTAATACTGCCATCATCATGATCTATGCTGAAACCACATGACCGTCCCCTATTCCAAATAAGACATGGGCGGCCGTCCGTCTCCTTATTATATTCAATGTTAGCGAGGCTATTATACTGGACAGGCTTCGGGGTTATTTTCGGCACACGCTGTCCTAAACCACAAATGTCACGCCTCACTTCGATAATGCGCGCCTCATCATCCCAAGCTTGCGGCAATCGCTTGTCAGAAATCATGTTAAATATCTTCTCTGAATACTCTAAGCAGGTCTGCCACGTGTAGCTGTGCGCCATCTCTAACAACGTGTCAACATGATTATCCAATTTCGGGACCCAAGATTTCGGAACATCACCACGTTTAACCATACGCCTGATGGCCGTTAGATATTCAAACCATGTGGCCTCTCCAAGACCCACTTTCCCCTTTTTCTCATTGCGAATAATGTACTTATGTGGGAGCAGTTTAACACGCGACGCTAACCGCGCCTTCTTACCAACCAGTTTAATTAAGTCCTTCATTACATAGTCATCACTATCAGAACCGTCATCAAACGGCCTATTCACCGCCGCCGTATCTGGGTCGCCACCACATTTACATCCTTTGTCCGTTCCGGCAGCGGGATCAATACACGAGACAGTACTACAATGAATAGAAGTATCGTTACCTTTACTTGGCGTGTTCGCGCCCGCAGAAGTGCCGCACCCTATGCACGAGCGGGCCGTGCGAACCACCCGTCTCGGGGGAGTCCGTAGAACCGTTACACCATCTAGTTCAGTGACGTCATCGCTTTGAATGTCCGGCCCGCCCGGCATGTTCGGGGTCAATGGCATACACGACTCAATATTGGTCTCTAGCACACTAAGCCGAGCCAATAGTGGTTCCTGAGACGTCAAAAGCTTTTGATCCAGTAAGCGTGCAATATCCTCCAGCGACGCAGGATTAACAGAAGCTACCGACGCCGCCAGAGGAGCCGATGATTGTAGATCTCCTAGGCGAACAGTACCGGACGACGATGGTCGCCCAACACGCCTCCATCCAGATGACAAAGTGGCACGAACTGGAGAATCCATTGCATCTAGAAGAGCTCTTGAGTATCTCCCAACCTCGCTGCGTTTCTTGACAGACTTCGGCATAATTAGCTCCTCGGAAATCACACAAATTTCTCGGAATATTACTGAAGACAATGAACCGTCTTCTTTGATGGCCAGGTAGGGAATGAATCTAATCTTTGAACTACTACCGGAAGTTAACTCCGATCCTAGCAACGTACGCTACGAACGGTATCTATGGAGTTCATAATATCAAGCCCGTTGTCAGGATTTTGAATTACGCATGTTACCGGCAACATGTACAATTTGGTCTATGAACCTGTTAGAGGTGCACAGATATTTTTTTCATCATTTATTTTTAGGGTTTCACTGCCCAGCAGAAGTTTTGACCGTTCCAAACCAATACGATTAATTAAATACATATCTAGGTCGAATCCACTCTCTCGTGGTGGCGCTGGTCACACTGGACTTGCTCATGCGCAGATATCGACTTCCAGCCCAAGTAGTGCTGGTGTGAACGGGCGGCTAATTCGACTCACCTGATTCGATTTGTCTGATTCGCCTCACATTTTGCCCGTGTGAACACGGCTTAAGTCTTAGAACATCCCCCACCGTTGTTCAGGAAACCTTTGATCATCCTTCAGCTAGCCGAATTAAGGTCACACCCACTTAAAAATAGTGTATATCATAGAGCTGCGAGAATGGCTCTGAATGGTCGTTTTGAACCACGTTGAATCCCTCGCTCTAATCTGAGACTTATTACCAAATATATCAAATATAGTAGAATGCTGATCCAGTCAATACTGGTAGGGGGTATGGGGAGACTACCGTGTAGTGAATAGAGGTCGGGTGGAAAAGAGAGATGAACAATTAAATCTAAGCTTGTAGAAAATAATTTAAACCGAGCTGCATACATTTTTACATTTCTTAAACAGGCAGACATAATTTGTGAACTAGTGTTCCTCCTGTCCTAAATGGAATAGTATTTAACTAAAACTTTAAAATATTTCTAGGCAAAAAGTTCTCACCATGTTGCAGCCATTCATGCATGTGCTGGCATCACAGCGCATTATCTTGGCAAGTGGATCACCGAGGAGGAAGGAAATTCTTGAAAATGTGGTGAGCATGAGTTTAAATATAATTATAAATGATAAAGTCGCCATGAGTGCGCACTGTCTGTACCCATCCTGATATGACCTTAGATGTTGCCAGCACGTAAAATTCCAACAACCAACCAGCCACCTAAAAATTCCAAGCTAGGCCCCTGCATGCTCGCCATACTATAGTGCCTAGAGTGCATTGCGATATCAATTTTATGACGACATGAAAACAACCCATAGTTAATCAACAAAACAATATCACACTTTGATGGAAGGAAAAGTTGTCTTGGTTTTATTCAGATTTTAATAGATATATTTTAGGTTCATAACTAGGACAGAGTATTGACATGATTCCTTAATCGTTGTGTAGAAGTCGAGAGGACCGATGTGAAGTTGGTTACTTATTCCGTATTTTACATTCAAAATCTGAAGTTATTTACTTATTCCTTATTCCTTATTCGACATTCAAAGCAAAAAAAAGGCGATAGATGTCACTGTACCACCCAAGAGTGGCTGGAACTATGTAAAACCTTGATCTGTGACCCTGATAAAATATTGGATTGACCCACTGACCCCATACGAAAAAGAGCAGAGACACTTAAAACCAAAAAGTTGTAAAACAAAGCTAGATATATAACACTAATTATTAATGCTAGAGGAAAAGAAGTCACTGTACCACCCAAGACTGGTTTGAAATATGTCAAGCATCTACCTCTGCCCCTGATACAATATTGCATTGACCCACTGGCAGAGATAGATGCTTGACATATTTCAAACCAGTCTTGGGTGGTATGCGACTCTTTTTCCTCTAGCATTAATAATTAGTGTTATATATCTAGCTTTGTTTTACACCTTTTTGGTTTTAAGTGTCTCTGATCTTTTGGGGTCAGAGTGTCAATGCAATATTTTATCACGGCTGTAGATCAATTATTGACAGGTCATATATACACAGGCCGAACCTGCTAACAGGACATTTATACCTAAATATATAAACAAAACAGGATACGTAAGTAAT
Organism: Branchipolynoe longqiensis; assembly: GCA_030323885.1. Lineage (NCBI taxonomy): Eukaryota > Metazoa > Annelida > Polychaeta > Phyllodocida > Polynoidae > Branchipolynoe > Branchipolynoe longqiensis. The sequence goes on along the minus strand of CM059191.1, from coordinate 91,383,988 downwards.
AAATATGAGAATTCTGTTTCATAATGCAATTCACTTATGGAACAAATAACATTCCCAACTTTGACCGTGGGCTTTTGTCTTGTGGGGTTTTGTCTTGTGAGCTTATGTCGTGGATTCGTTCTGGGTTTCATGTTGGCAATATTCTTCCATTTTCCCTTCTTAATTTTTCTTCCTTTCTCTTATTTTCATATTCATCACTATCCGTAATCTTCTGTTTTGCTGATGCCTGAAATATTTGTCTTGTTACCAATTCTCTACTGTCAGTTAGATATGAGGTGTTGTGGAGAGGTTCGCAGATAACATGGAAATAAAAGGATGGCATTAGCCTAAACCAATCATAGAAGGGAGTCAGGTGTAGAATGAGAGAAATTGTTCCGATTTAGAGATCGAACGAAATGATACAAATCAAACAAGTCCATGCTCTTCAGCGGTTGTGCCTGGAATATATTCTGTAGTGTATTCCTACAAAGGTGCTGCCACCTAGTATGAAACAAGTCGTACATCTGCGGGGCGCTTTTGGTATTAGGTGGAGCCACGAGTTACCATATCATTCGGCTTTTGTGAAGCCAGTAATTACTTACTGTAGATATTTGAGCATGCAGCGATCCGATATGCATTTATAAACACACATATAACATGACCGTCATTAGGCTATTTACTCAGTATCCTCCTGTGGTGGTGGGATTAAATTAAAACCCCTACCGATAACTGTTTAGCTATTTATTCTATTGTGAGCTTTCTTGTTTAAGTCAATTGCCATTCAATTATCTGTTTCAGATAGGATAGATTGCTTGTATATTGGAAAATCATAGGTCTGTATCAATATTATAGATATTACCATTTTGCTTGTCTGCTACTTGTAAATATAAAGCTATAGTCCAGGTAATCATGGTGTAGTCATGGTTTACATCTCCGTTCCTCCAGGCATGCACCCGCTCAAAGACCCGATAATACTAAGATGGCTCACTCCCTATCTCTCCCATGGTAATGTAAATTTTGCAGCGCCACCTTGTGGTAGGTATGAGCAGCCCAGCTGCTGGTTGGTGTTTCACATGTAAACACCTACAATTATATTATACATGAGATAGGTAAGTATGAATACACATCAATATGAAATTGCTATGAACAAATACACATCATCATCACCATCATCACACATCTATCACGTTCATATATACATTTATACATATAATATAGCACCTGTTTAACCAAGAGAACATCCAGCGCACCAAGTGGTGGGTTTGATCATTTTGATTACACAGTACAGGCTGAGTGGGCCATCTTAGTATTATAGGGTCTTTGACCCGCTCTCCATATGATGCATATCTGAGCCCGCCTGCCTTTAAAAATTATAAATAAATTATTATTACTATGAGTATTTCTACACACATTATCTATTTTTCCCTATGATTTATTTTAGGTTTTATTCTTTCAGGGATTAAAATTTGAAGTGGTCCCTTCGAATTTCGAGGAGAATCTCGACAAGACAACATTCGCCCACCCACATGAGTACGTTTTAGAAACTGCCATTGGTAAAACGCTGGAGGTGGCTCAGAGGTTAAGGAATGACAAGGTAACAGTCATTAAAAAAGAATCTACCAATAATCGCTAGAGTACACAATTTGTGCTGCAGCAGTGATCAGATATGCCAAATTTAGATATAATACTTTTCATGAAGAAATGTCAGAGAAATTGTGTTAAGTTGGGAATTTCGTAAATGGGTATACATTTCAATATCAAATATAAATACTTACGTTACACACAGGGGTGTAAGTCATATGCATTTATGCTATTAGTTATTGGAATTACGTTTTCTCATAAATTGAGTATTGAACGAACTTTCAACGGAAATTCCTAAATATCAAGGTGGTTTTTCCCCCTTACAACACATAGCATATATGCTCCCAGCGCTCGATACACCGCTTCCTTATCATGAAACAAATTGATGTGTTATGTGTATTTATACTTATAGTGGCTGAACTTGATTCGGTACCTTGTAGCTTGTCCGCTTGTCTGGGACAAGTGAACATTCAGACAGACATGAAAATCACACCAGACTTGTCCGGCGGACAAGTGAAAAATGTGGCTTATTTCTATGACTGTATATAACATGCATATATATATATATATAGCAATTATATAACACAGTATTTGAAATAAGAGTTTGTCCGGGACAACTGAAAATTCATAGGGAAAAGTGAAAATCAGACAAGAAAGATTTTGCTTATCTCTATCATTGCCGGGTTTGTAGAGACCGCCAGATTTGGTAGTGGGTGCTGATACGGTGGTAACCATGGAAGACCATATCTATGAGAAGCCGCGGGACGCGCAGGATGCCCTCGAGATGCTGACTGGGTAAGCGCATGCACGTGTGGTGTCAGATGTGGGAATGTGTTTGTTTGGTTGTAAAGGTATGGCAATTCAAGGCTTTTCAAGGCTATTTTTGAAAGGAATTCAAGGCTATTTTCATTTACATTTCAGGGGGGGGGGTAGCAATGCGGAATTGCGATCTCGGACTAATATAAATCAGTGGGGATAGCTTAAAGCTGCATAGTCCGATCAAGCATCACATTTTCAAAATCAAAACAATTTATCTAGAATTGATTCTACATATCAAATATAGATACTGGTTCACTTATTAAGCCTTTGTTGCCACATGCACGTGGGTGGTGGGGATGTAGGTGTGAGTCTGTGGTATAGGTGTGTGGGGTTGGTGTATGGTGGGGGTGTAGGTGTGTGTGGTTGAGTGTATGTGTGTGGTGAGGGTGTAGGTGTGGTGGGGGTGTAGGTGTGTGGTGGGGGTTTAGGTGTGTGGTAGGGGTATAATGGGTACTGGGGGTATAGGTGTGGGTTGTGGGGTGTAGGGGCTATAGGTATGTGTGGTGGGTGTGTGGTAGGGGTTTAGGGCTGTGGTTGGGGTGTAGGTGTGTGGTGGGGGTTTAGGGATGCTAAAGATTGTGAGGTGCCGCTCTGCAAGACACCCCGACACCTCCACCACAAACCACCTACACCCCCCACCATACACACTGTCAACCCCCACCACACACACCTACACCCCCACCACATCCCTAATCCCCCACCACACCCATACACCCCACCACACCCATGCACTACACACCACTACCACACACCACTACATCCCCACCACCCACACCAAAATCCTCACCACACCCCTACACATCGACAACACACCCACCACATAAACATATGGCCCCACCACCCACCCACCATACACACCTACACCCACCACACCATACCCACTCACCACACACCCCTAAATCAACACACACCCCCCACTGTACACACCAAAATCCTAACCACACCCCTACACCTCCACCACACAAACATACACCCCCACCGCACACCCATAATACACACCTACACCCCAACCACACCCACCCCACGCCACCATACACACTCACCACACACCAAAGCATACAGAGGCCGGCATGGTACGCCATCTGACGAGAGAGTCATGCAAACTGAAAGGTCCCCATTGTCCATGATTGAAATTTCCCCTGCTTAATCATCGAGTGTAAAAATATGTTGTTGCGAAACGGGATGCGACTATTTATACAATAGTCGTCCTGACCATTTGTTCACTGATAAGTACACTTGGTTCCATTTTATTATTCACTAGGTATTTATTTTAGTTTCAGTGGAAGAACTCATACAGTTTACACTGGCGTTGTATTGGTGTCAAGATCTGATGGTAAGTCCAAATCAATAAATAAAATCATCTTTAAAAAAAAAAAAAACACCGTACGCACACAATGGAAAGTTATTAATTCATATTTCATGAGCTGACCATCTTTAACAACAACAAAAATCATAACTGTTGGAGTGTTGAAATATTCTACACAACAATGTCAAACACGTAAGTTATTAATGTTTTTCTCATGGTTTCGCTCTGAATTATTTGTCATGTGGACAGTATATACTAAAGAACACACAAAAAAACATTGTAACATTTCTTTACTAATCAGTTGTATTTTTCTTGTCAGTTTCGCTCAGCATTGTATATTTCAAATATGTTCTAAATAAAGACAAGGAATTATACCATTTCTTGCCTGGGAGTTTGTTGAGATGTAACTGGGATTAAACATGATTTTGCTACAAATTATATTTCCACAGTTTAGATGGTATAATTTAAACTAAGCTTTATACAGTAAATCCTCTGTAACCGACACCTCCAAAGACGACCACTATATTATCGATCGCTTTATTTGGGTCCCAAATGATCGCCCATACAATACCATTTTTTTCCCCGTCCTGATATGACCTTAGATGTTGCTAGGACGTAAAACAACAACAAACAACACCATTTTAACAATGCAAAAAACTTACTAAACCGACCACCTCCCTAAATGGACCATTTAAAGTCGGTCCTATGGTCGGTTGATTTAGAGAGGTTTGACTCCCAATTATTCACTTAATTTACAAAGATGTATATATTTTTTTAATAATTGAGACCTAGTACAACATTGCGCGTTCATAATGGACCTCATAGCTCACCAGATAATAGGAGTGAATAATTTGAAGTAATGTCACAGTTTGTGATATTTGATCATATCAACCGGTAATAGATTACAACAGTTTGAACAATGAATAATTTTACTACTTTGAAAAGACAGGACCCTACCTCTCACTTTGTTTTTTAGACGGAAGTTTGGATACACGTTCATTCTATGAAGCAACTGACGTTGAATTTGCCGAGGTCTCACGGGAAACGTTACAGGCTTACGTCCAGACAGGAGAGCCGATGTGAGTGGACAATAACAGTTTCCAAATAATCACACATGTACATGTAGAATTAGTTTTATTACCAATATGCATAATCCTTGTCGCTACCAAATTGATACATGTCTCTATCTAGCCTGGCGCTTGGCATTACTAGAACAGCACAATGACTGATGTCGACCTTCATAACTGGTCAATATTAAAGTTGGATAAATTTTCAAAAACAAAACATTGGATTTGAACCTACTTATCCAACTTGGATACTGATACATTTATTAAGTATTTGTTGCTACACAGAAGGACATACTAAGTCAATTAAAACTTATTGCTAAAGTTTACTAAGGTAAAACAGGAAAACATTTTAGCCTTTTTGAGGGCAGCTCGACTGTACCACCTCATATAGTTTACTAAATAGATTATTCTATCAATTATTAATAAAACTATTCTTTTTCTATGGGAATTTGTTTCCCTTGACCACAAATATATGATTGTGAACTTTCTAATTTAATGAGTGTCTATTGGCACATAATTGATTGTCTGCTTTTACATGTAAAAGCGATGGTTTGAACAAAAAACAAACATTTCTTGCCGTGAATATGGCCTATGCTGCTGACACGGCGTAAAGCAACCACCAATCAATCAATGCTAAATTAATTTGGCATATTTACACTTGAAATATTATCTAAGTAAAGTCCATTCAAACTAAAAGACGGTAGATTATAACTATCAACATAGTATATTTATCTCGGAATACTCAAAACGATCGGACCATGCAAATTTAATGTCCTGCTGTGATTCATTTTTGCAGGGATAAGGCCGGCGGATATGGGATTCAGGCGATCGGAGGAACATTAATCAAGTCCATCAGAGGGGATTATTTCAACGTCATGGGGTTCCCAATACACCGTTTCGCTACGGAAATGTGCAGGTTACACCAAGAGAAGTAATTCCTCGGATAGTACTTAAATAGGGTTTTGACAAAATGTTCAGGGATGAAAGTGGTCTCCAGCAAAAACCGCGGAAATTACACCAACGGCGAATTTCCGCGACCTTCTCCCAGACTTGGCATTGTCAGCGAATCGCGGAAAAATACCGGAAGTCAAGTTTCAACTAGCCTTACTGTGACTGTATTATCTATCGCCCATACCTAGCTTTCTTGCTTAGGTTTTATGTTCTAGCAAAATCTGAGGTCATATAAAAACGGGACTCGAACCAACTAACTGCTGTCATTTACATCGCACTTTTTTTTTTTTTAAATTGCTTAACGTTAATCGGTGAATATAAGAAATCTTTCATCCATGACAGTCCAACTATACATTTGTATAACACCGATAATATTCACCCGTTTACAATTATGTCAGATGAGATTTTTTTAGCTGTCTACTAATAAAAACTACAACACATGATTACTAGAAGCAAACAAAAATACTTTATTGAAATACCATCCAAGTACACTTATAACAAAACTGCAACGTGGGAAAGAAGATAAAATTATGACATTTCTTTCGTTTATTAATTACTTGACGGGTTATATAAATTAACACTGAACTTTTAAAATGATGAATAAAATGGAGATCCAGTCACTTGTACATATACATCGTATTGTTAATGTTGTCATTGGAAGAGAGGCATGGTGTCAGTGAGACCAGACACCTGTCGATTGCTAGGTCCACACCGTTTACAAATGTGCACAAGTCCCAAGGCTTGCAGTCAGACAACATCGATCCACAAACAACCCGTCGTCATAAACCATACCAAACAACGGTCTACTCCGTCGAAAGCAGTATTATATATAAATCATGCAAAAATGCAAACAACTCTTGATGAACCGGCTGTGGAAGAGGGTCGTGTGATCGCATTAATATATAAAACTGTAGTAATACACTCCTTGTGATAGTGAAGTAAGGCAACCCAGGGAGTATGGTTGACAACAGGTTAAGAAAAATGCATATGTTAGTTATTGTTTCAATCTCAGAATCATACGTCTAGATCAGTGGGTCCTTTCTTATGCAGGAGACTAGGGGGTGGTCGGTCGCACAGCGCTGACCGACGCGCCACCTAGCGTACTGAGCGGTAACTAAGGACCGAGATCTGGCGAGATGGCATTCCTTTAGTCAGTCATATCAAACCCTTCGGAATCTCTCACTTTGGCAAGCATCAATTGTTGAAAAAAAATAAAAAAAATAATGGAGGGTAATAAATATTAACAATACGCCATGACCAACACAAGGTGCATTCGCAATAATACGAGTTGAGGGAACATCTTTTGACGCTTCAAATAGGGAGTGGGTGTGTGTGGGTGCGTTACAGTACCGTTACAGTAGATTTGTATAAAAAATAATCAATTTTGCCCACTAACTTTCGGCTTCTTAAGTCAACAGTGCAAAGTAACTATAACCACAATATTCTTGTTCGGTGCATGTTGCACCTTGGGTTGGCCAGGCTTGACGGTGGTAGATTAAGTCTTGTTTAAGTACGGACACACTGAATACAGAAACTGCAATTCGGGCGACTGAATATCAAGTACACAAAAAACAATACGGAAGCTATGGCCAGTGCCATTGCGGTCCCCTGTTAAGTGCTATATATTAAATTGAGAGTACACGCACACATTGAGATACTATTTGTGACCAAAACATTCAGTTTAATTCCATCTCAGATCTACCAATCTCATGTTCGACTCCAGTAATATTGAGAGATAGTCACAATTACAAAAGAGAAAAAAATATTTTTTTTAAACATTGAAATGTATTGCATACATCAATCTTAATCAATCCCAGCACCTTAGCATATCTGTATTCACAAAAAAAAATCCATCAAAGATCAACTGTATTCCCAAGATATTGTAACCATCACCACTATCATCATGCACTCTGGAATTTTAAACACTGCCACATACTGTGGAATCTGGTTTTGTCCCAACAGAATCCGAAAAACCATAGATAGGATATGGCAGTTTTAGTTATCCATTTAGCGTTTACATTTGTATTCAAACAAAAATTCTTTAAAAAACTAAAAATATACAAAACTAAAAATAGCCAGCTGCTATGCTTTTTACGAGACGCGCTATCGTCCCACAGTGAATATCATCACCTCTTCACGTGGGATAGAGGTTGTATCACGTGACCCACCGAACTAGGTCATACTGACCCTTCAACAAGGTACCTGTCATTTCAATGAGTTAACGAGTTTTAAGCTTATACGGATGGTACTCTCCCTGGACTCGCCGGCAAACGCATCAAAACCTAAAGCAGTTTGCACATGAGCGCTTCACACACACAATCTTTTTTTTTAATTTAAAAAAAAAGGACAAAAATATATTCGATTATGTGTGGGTGTTTTTGTTATAGTTCCATAGGTTTATTACTTAATTTACATAAAGATTGTTTTATGTAAGATCATGTGTGATTGTAATGTGAACGTTTAAATACGCATGGTACAACGTTAGCTCAGGTGTGTGCACTATTATATCGAGGTTGTTGTTTAATCTCCATTCGACTTTTAATACAAAGCATGTTTTGGTTCCTCAGACTCGATTTGGCACTGATAATGGACTGGTTTGATTTTGGTCAAGCTTAAAAGACCATCTACCCTAATCCCATTGCCGGATTAATATTTACGCTTAATTGTTCTGACTAGATTGTTACCGCGTATGTTACTGAATTATAAATTCGAATGGGAACCCGATAGGGAGTGGGATATTCAAATGGGAACCCGTCTTCGAGCCGACCAGTGTGGGTCACTTAACATGCATCGCCCAACACAGAACCTCCAGAACCCACTCACCATAGAGCAACATCACTAAATAAACTCCTACTACCATCAGAAACACTGCAACAGCAACAACAGAAAACGGCCTAGAACACAACCATGGGGAGGGGGGGGGGGGGGGGAAATAAGGGAAAAAACATTTTTTAGAATTGGCAATCGACCAGATTTTGAAAACAAAGCCTTGAATATACACTTTACGCATCCACACTTGAATGGCAGTTCTAAAAACATTTTGGTCTAGGTTTGCTGTATAAGTTTCCGATTGTCTCCATTTTTAGAGTTGCATTTACATAAGCAGTTTGTTCATGGGCGGGGGGGGGGGGGGAAGTAGTAAAGTGTGCTTTGAGCGCCTGAGGTGCGTGAATGTAACAGCGGGCAGAATAGGAGCAAGCCTGTATCGTGGCTAATCTCCAGTATTATAAACCCTGTGCACAACTGTAACCACACCGGTACCCCTCGCCTGTCGCCGCCGACTGACCAGCCCGCTGCGTCGTCACACCCACCCACCACAATGTTGACAATCAGTTCGCGTCTCAACACAACCTGGGGGCCTAGCACCTCACAGCACCCACGAGCCATATCCACCGCCAGTGTACGCAGATGGGGGGGGGGGGGGGGGGGGGCCCATACAGTGCACGGGCACATCGGTGAGGAATGGCGACGTGAGCGGTGGGAAAACCCCCTATTTCCTGCAAGTTATACACAGTCCAACCAATCTGGGCAACATGCACATCTCAAGGGGTACGATTTTTAATAACTGGCATATACACACACATATATATATATATATAGTTTGTCTTATACCTTTTTTTCCCCATGTAATGTTCCGAGACTTTTTCTGGTTATAATGGCTTCCCTTTAAACTGATATGGGGACAAGGAATGGCACATGAAATGTGCTCAGCACCGACGGTCATAAGATTGACCATTGTACAAAAACGACATGTCAGCAACACGTCGCTGGTACCAACCCTTTTTAACAAGCAACAATCTTGGTCAATAATATAAAAAAGAAAACAAATATTTTTTTCATTCTATGTAGATTTTTTTATATCATTATTTTATTAGAAAAATGTCCCTTTGTAAACCCACATGATCCATCCCCATTAGAACAATCGACTTTTTCTATTCTTTTTGGGGGGTTTTGGTTGCCAGGCTAAGTTTAGGCCAGGCCAGGCTTAGCATATCATAGTAGGAAACCAAAAACAGAAATCACATTTCAACGACTTGCCCTTAAAGTGGTAATAAAAAGTTACTAATGAAACTGTACTTAAAACTTGTACGTTACAAAAAATATCATTACGGCTCTCATTTGTTCTTGGTTGAATGAAGGAAGGCTGATTTTTGTTTCGACCAGAAAGGTATCTAAGAAGACACAAAGTGTGGATTCTGTTCTTTAACTAGACGAGAGAGGTGCGAATAGTGCCTTCTATACGGATTGAACTACACGTATTGCTTACAGTGCATATCTTTTTTGTTTTCATAACCGCGACTCAGATGGTTGATACAGAAATATTGAGCATATGCAAATTGTGAACATGTGACTGGTCAGGTGACATTATGCGCATGTCAAGTAGAATAACAGTAATCTGGTTGCATATATCCAACCGATGTCCCCTCGAACTCGCCGAGTCAACGTTGTTAAAAACCCACCCAGAAAGCCTCGGGGACATTACAAAAAAACAAGACTTAAAGAATCAAAAAAAGGAAATTGGGTCTCCCTTCCAATCGTTTGTTTACCTTCAAGTTGTTTGCAATGTAATTTTCCACACTGAAGCAATATGGCCTCCGTCGACCAGTTGGTAAAGATACAAAGTTGTCATGGAGACGTGTGTAACAACCATCTAGTTATCATTATTATGCAAAAACGTTTACATACCATACTCAATATATGGAATAATAACAAGGCAGCGTCCAGTAGCAAGTAGTAACACCATCAATAAATACAAAGTTACCTGATATATATATATTACGTGCATCTCAATGCAACAACTTTGTCTCATCAGCTAAGGGTAGTCGTAGTGGAGAATAATTGTGGAACGCGTATGCTTAACTTTGTACCCATCACCAACACAGAAACATGAGGGAAAACAAACACAGTCACTACTACCCTAGGCACAAGTATCAAATCACAAAACACACTACTATATCAATATGCGTCTCTGCAGAGTGACACCTGTAACGCTACGTCAGGGCACAACACAGGAAGTGGCGACAGGGGGCGCCACCGGAAGTGGTCGAACTGGTCGCGCTGGCAGTGCAGTCCGGGTTATCACAAAGTTTTGTTAACACATTAAAGCGTTTCGGAGGTAAACCGATACAAAACCGCCGGGTGTATTATTAAGTAACTGTAGCTGAATGAAGGTTGGCTTTCTCAACAAACAAACAAAATTTGAGGCGAGAAAAAAGAGGCAAGCTATCAAATAGTGGGAAATAGCAATAAATTAAATTATTTTAAAATTAATAAATATATATATAATACCCAACATGAACCCTGTGAGGGTTGTGGGTTTGAACACATCAACTTGCAATACTTTCTGCACCACGTGACTTTTTGACCCGAGGCAACATTTGACTTGACCCCTACGAACCGTCCACTTCCGGTGTCCCCTGTCCCGACTTGAGACAGCCGACTACAAGCTAACGATGCCTAACTATATATAGCTGTGGACAACACACACATGTATGGTATCAGTATCAACTGGCTACAGAGGACGAACGGCCCTAAGGACGCATTCTAAGCAATAATACATAACGTCTGCTGATTTGTTTGGGAACACATTGATAGTTGACGATAGGAGCCTCCTATACCGACCTCCGACTCGGCTCAGGGCCGCACGACACACATCAAAACGGCACAGGTCAGGGACGAGCGACGGGCCAGCAGTGACAACAAAAATATTGGCAAAAGGGCAAAATGCCGAGAATAATAAAATTACCTATACAGGACAGGTGCTGGGTTTGTTCTGCACCAGCCTGAACAGTTCAACAGTTTCCATGGCAACCACTTGTATAGCAAAGAGGCGAGCGATTCTTTTGGTTTTTGAAAATACCCTGGACTCATTAAGCGCGTGAACACCCCCCCCCCGACACCCTAAACAAAATAAAAATTGAACGCACAAAAATGCACGAGATTTAAATGTGCCAAAACCCGAAATGCTAGCCTTTGACTTCGTAGCGTAATTACTACTTGTCTTACTGGCGAACAACGAACGGGTACTGAATGGATGCGTTATCTGTGATTAAACGTTCCACCGAGAGCTTACTTCGAACAACAAGGTACATGGAAAACAAGATGATAACATAAATAACTAATCATATTAACAACATGGAATGATTCGAGAAGTCGATAATATTCTTAGCAAATTAACTCAAAGCTGTAAGCACTCGCGAAGTGTGGCTTGGACCCGTTTCATCAACAGTTCGCTACAATGAGTTGGTAATTTAATAGTAAAAGGCTGCAGGTAGCCAGGTGGACAATGGCGAGACCGGTTGCTGGATCATTGGCTTGTTTTCTAGGCCACACTCTACGCCAGCACTTCTCAACTGAATGGAATCATTTATAACGCAGTGCAAATAAAAATTACTGACTGCATGTGGTTAGTTCCCAACTGGATTACCGAAAAAAATATATTTCGCAGTTGAAATTTCGTTAAATTAAATTATGTTAGTATTGCGGCAAGAAAAACTCAAGTTTCCAAAGCAAACCCAATGAATTATCCTTTTCCACAAACCCCTTTCCTTCTTGTGTTATATTATAAAGATTATAAACTAAATGTGAATGGGGGAGATAAGTTTGCGTTTTATCACAGGAATCGACATCGCTTAAGAACTGTCTTGCTGCACAGGTGGCTACCATGGATCTCTAAATCAGGCGCATACACACATGTTACACTCCATTAACGAAACCATGTCATACTGACTATTGTTCCTCTTTTCCATTAGGGCTGTACATTTGTAAGTGTAAAATAACAAAACGCACAGAATAACAAAATAGGGAAATTGTAAATAGCATTAAAACTCAACAGGACGCTTACACCTATCCAAACTCGCGCGACTCTAAGGTGTGTAGTAATTTGGCGCGCAACAGTTGAGTCCCAGACAATGATTCCAATTGATAAAATTCGGCATGCACACTAAAACTGTCTGGTATACTAGTTCTAGTTTGGTTGATAGCGAGAATAATATTGCGGAACGTAATTCAAACAAAACCTCTTAGCAAAATCACAAACATCATACATATACATCGAAGCAATGATGAGAATAATATAGAGAACCGATTTTTTTCGCGATTTTTTTGGGGGTTTATCATTTTTGCTTGTACATGAGTTTGAATCTGCTTCGGGCAGGTAAGTTGTGCTTTAAATATTTCCTAAATGTGCATATACTAAACAACAACATAGTAAATAAACGGTACACAAAATGGCGCATGTTTGATTGACAGCCACCATCAACGACTAAATACCCTGCTAGTCGATTAGGCTGTGGGCAAACGATTTAAATTTGACAGTTTGGTAAATTGTGATAATTTGGGATTATATAGGCGGTTCACATCGATATCTGGCAACTTCAGGCACAACGCCTAAATCCTCGCCTACCTTCCATTCGCCCCAGAACCAACCTTAACGTACATTCAGGGTCCGGGAGGTGGGACCCAGAAGGCGAAAAAATCAGTCTGTTTTGACACTTTTGCAGAACTTCACACAACTATAAACTACTTTGGGATATATATATAAAAAGTGTAACACTAGAAGGGCGGGCATAGGCCGAGTGGCTGAGACAGCGAACCCCGCGTACCATCGTAGACTAATCGGTATACACTAGGCTACGAACAACATGTAGCAAAATAGTAGCATCGTAAACATGTACGTCCACTGTGCCTGCCGGCCAGTATACAAGAGTATGGTTGAAGGACGCATTGCAATGTGTGATATGAACATTCTGGTGAAAATAGATAACAAAACATCTGTGATTCGTCAACAGTTGGACCAGCGGGTAATGAGCAGACCGTAGCATCATCGACATCAGCTAATGCTTTGATTTTTTTAATATATATTTTTTTAGATTGATAGTAGTAATAATAATAACCCTTCTAAAATTGGTAAATCCAACTTTTTGTTTTAGAAATGGGTATTTTGTTTTACATTTTGCTTTGTATTGTGAGAGTGGGAGAAATAAAAAAACAAGCAATCCCCGGATTATGAAACCAACTGAATCTCCTCTGGTCGGCACACACCGACTGGTTCCTCATACCGGTGACCTTTGCATCCACATCCACGTCGCAAATTCAAAAGTAAACACAAAATTTTGCCATGGAAATCTTACAAAAACTGCTACCGTGAAAAAATAAACCCCCATCTAAGGTTGGTCAACTCTCTTATCTAAGAAAACTACAAGTTTTGCATCCGAATCACATCTCCTATTCCTGTGTAATCAGTAAGGGAAATGTGCTGGCCAATCGCGTTAGACTTAAAATTTCTAGATGGCCCGACCTTCCTTTCAAATAGTCCGAGTTGCTCCCCCACAGAATCTTACAGGTTACAATGATTAACTTTGAAATAAGACATTGATATAAAACTGACATCGGTTTGTGGGGGCGCGGGGCGGGCGGGGAGAGGGTTAATAGGAAAATGGGGCCATCTAGAATTATTAGTTAAATAAATGAGCTAGATTTAAATAGTATTGGCCTTTGGGCAGGAGCTTACTGCCGAATTTAATCAATCAAGGACAAGGAGTAGTGCATATGCTGTTCTCAAAGAATGCTGACTCATCGCCAAGAAGTGACTATCATTTAAAAGCTCCCCAGTCTACTACACATCCCATTTAATACTTATTTATGTGGGCACACAAACTACCAACACTACCTTCATAAATAAAATATATATATATATAAAACAAATCTTTGGAACTGCTTAACAGCAATGGAAAAAGCCCGTCTTAGTGGTACGAGTATATTGGTAACGCTTTTCTCAATGAGAGCACGATCACCCCGATTTCCAATGCAATTTTGGTCCGATGTTAGTCTCTCCCGGCTAACAAACAAAACAAACAAAAGTGAAGGGAAAAAAGAGGGGGGGGGAGACTATCTCAGTTTGGTCATGTGTGAGCAAGGTTTTAACTGCAAGTCTGTCAGTGCAACTGGGCGGTGTCGCCCCCTGGTGTCGATTTTTGGAATGACTAGTGAAGTTTAACAATGCTTTTAGTTGGTAGGGTCAGTTTTAGCGAACGAACGGCCACCAACCTCACACTTAGATTATACGAACACGCGGGCACTTGTACCAACACCAATCTAGCATTGCCCCTGCCATCTCCAGTCTCCAGCTTACACTCACAGCAAAATACACTCCGAAGCATTTTGGTTTGAGCTATGGCACCCTAAGCACTTTTTGTCACAGTGAAAAGAGTATTGTGTAAGATCAGTCAGTACCATACCCCCCAACCCCCCCAAAAAAGGCTTCGAACCCAGCCTGCGTCCTAATCACAAGCACGGTATGGTGTACGTATCATATACACAGCTAAAGCAATGACAAGTAACAAATAAACAACCCATATCCCTGCCCATCCGTCAACGCAACGTGCCCCCTCCCGTTCGATTTTAAATATATATAGCTTTCCCCACTCCATACCCATTCGTTTAAAAAAAAAAAAAAGTTTATAAAACGAAGTGTACTAATAAAACAAATTATGACACAGATGAGATTCTCTCATGACTCATTCCGTCCGATGTCGCCAGCAAAGTAATAATGCAACGGTCAGTTCTTAAATATATATACACACCAACACAATATCCAACAGCATGCTTAAGATCTGCTCTTGCTTAGTTTTGTCTTAGAAAAATAAAGGCAGTTTGTGGTTGTAAATCAACAACCCAATGAGTCTATAAACCCACCCTCCCGCTAACGCACATTAAATATCAAATATCAAATAGACCCATCTTTTAATTAATCTCAGCAAAGTCCTTGGAGGGAGGGGTATGGGGTGGGTGTTCAGTAATAAACCAACATAACACGTGACGTGTGACTACAAGCAGATAACATTGTGACGTTATGATGTCCGGGCGTATGGGTGATCGCGCTCTCACGGGGATGGGGGGTGGGAGTGGGGTCTACACGAATAGTATAGCTAATGCAAATGGCCGAGGTAGCAGCCACGGCCTAGGCGGCACGGCATCAGCATTTACCAGGGTTACTCAATACAGCACAACACGAAACAATAACGTTTATCACATTGAAACAACACGATCAAGCCCAACCAACGGTACATAGTGACACGCATCATAATCATATAAATGTGTATATATGTATAGTATATAGTACTTCTACGTTAACTCTTTTGTTTTACATCAGACAGCTTGCCCACGTCGCTATAGTAGTACTCAGGCTAAAAAATAACATGATGAAAAAACAGGATGACGGCTACATAAGATTAATGTCCCGGTAGTGCCAATAGTCATAATTACATTATCATTTTCATATTAACTGGTACATCACTGGATACTGAGTTGCTTTTGTTTGTTTGCTTGTTTATAAATAAAGGATGAGTGAACGACATTAAAAGGCGATAATTATTACGATTATAAAGGTTGGAACATCTGACCAATCAGCGTTGAGCCGAGAAAGCTTCAACCTCCCCAGGGTCCTCACGTCTCTATATATGATATGATCTCATAAATGCATCAATTTCAAAACCGACAGAAAACTCTCATGTTTTTTTTACTCTATCTCTCTCCTTATTTTCTAAGTATTCTGTAACAAGCTAGGAAAATATTTTCAAAGCTATCAATCAATGCTTAGGTATAAAAATGAACGTGAAATCCATGGGGGGAGGAGTGTTCTTTTTGCCTGACGACATATCTAATATGCTTCACAAGCAGCTCTTCGGAACTACGGTTACAAGTATGAAAAAAACCATTACAATAATACTTTGTTTTATCTCTGCACGTGTTGTCTTGATTATATCAAGTGACAAAAACAGCTTTCACAACTGAAACCTAAGATATTCATCATTATTATAACCAACAACCACATACTCTGTCACTGAACCGTTGAAGGTCGAGCACCTCCCAAGGTCAAGGACGTACGACTAACGAATAATACCGTATGCTTTTCAAAGTTAACTGTATCACAACAAACTGTTGGATATGAGACAAGGCCGGAGCCTATTGCTTCTCGACGTGGAATTATTAATAATAGGTTTTGGTGCTTTTGCTGTGTTGGCCATCCTGGTCCAAATCTTGAACCGGGCACTTTTTGTCCAGGGTCAAGGTCAACATGGACATGCAAAGGGTGGACACCACAGCAGCAGCTGGTATAAGAGCATTGAAGACGAAAAGGGAGAGAGGGAACTAGGCGTAAAGGGAGACACTTTCAGATTAAATCCTGGTAACGTTGTCCATAAAGAGCCTATGTACTGAGCAGCTGTTCTGATGTATATAAATACCACATTAGCAAATATCTTCAATCAAAAAATATGTCTCATCTGATTATCTGAAAGTTACGAAGTAGCAGATATTGGATACTATGTATGAAGCCTGATCTATCCAGATGTACCGCCACTCATGTGTAGCCGGGACTTGCAACAGCAGGCATTTAAAGAGTAAATTACAGACAAACACACACGTACACAGATTATAATACGAACAGAACAGCTCCCATAGGTCTACCAAACAAGTACTGAACATTAGGTTAAGTCACCAGATACCGTCCAGGTTTCTTTGTTGTATTCTTTTTTGTTTGTTTCTTCATTCTTTTTTTTGCCAAGATTCCCTGATAAGCAATCATTCCCACACTGATCCTCATTACTCTGGTATCTTTTACAATGGTGAAGAGGGAGAGGTACAGGACCAAAGGCTTCCCCTCCCAACAACAACCTAAGTGGGCTGGGGGGCCATGGTTAGAACAGGTTGTACCTTAGCAACACGCTGTAACTACATACAAAGGCTCGGTGGAATTTGCATGTAGCGATACACATACAGTCGGTAATCTTTGCTGGCAAGCACAATGGACCCGTCATCCATGAGTGACACGTCAAAACACTGTGCGTGTTTGACCTTTGACTCGAGAGCGTTGATCAGTTGGCCATCCTGCGTGAAGACAGTAAGGTTGAAGTTGTTGTGATTGTCGGCGACGAGAATCTCGCCGTTGCCGTTGATGCCTACGCCGATGGGGTAGTTGGTGATACCTTCACCACCAATTTGTCGCAGGAAGACACCTTGGTAGTTGAAGACCTTGACACAGTGTGCGCGGTTATCGCTGATGAAGATCTCTTCCTTGTCGTTAACCACCACACCGTTCGGGAACTCAAGGTGTTTTGAGCAGCCAAACTTCTGCAGCACGTTTCCCATGTGGTCGAAGATGATGACGCGCATCACCTTGCATTCAACAATGATGATCCGGCCCTTGTCATCTACAGTGACACCACGCGGATGCTGCAGGATGTTGGCGCCAAACTTACGCACAAACTCGCCATTGCTGCTGTAGATCTGCACCTGGTGTGTTGGACTGCGCTCGGTGACAATGATGTCTCCAGTCATCTTGACAACAGCAACACGGTTTGGATACATGAACTGTCCGTCGCGCTTTCCACGCTCTCCAAACTTGAACTTGAAGCGGCCATCCTTGTCGAAGATCTGGATGCGGTGGTTGTTGGTGTCAGCAACAACGATGTCGTTGTGTCCGTTGACAGCCACACCACTGGGCTCTGTGAAC
The DNA here is from genome assembly GCA_030323885.1 of Branchipolynoe longqiensis. Lineage (NCBI taxonomy): Eukaryota > Metazoa > Annelida > Polychaeta > Phyllodocida > Polynoidae > Branchipolynoe > Branchipolynoe longqiensis. Next base: position 91,365,771 of record CM059191.1, on the reverse strand, counting down.
TGACCCTCTTTATCTCCATACTCTCCAAATTTGCAGTGATAGATCATTTTCTGCCTTTTAATTTGGGACTTCGGGGGGTATATATTAGCCGAGATGAGCTTTGAAGTGAGGTCGATTACTGGATCAGAGCTTGTCGAGAAGACATCACCGTTCTGCAGAAGGTCGAAGCCGCCGTTGGACCACTTCTGGTAGGGGTTGAGGTTGGTGGTCATTTGATCAGTGGAACCAAGACTCAGGCTACCCGTGGAGGAGAACTGCTGCTTCGACGACAGCAGGTTGGTATCAAACATAAGGCCGTTGGTGGTCAGGCCATTGGTTAGACCATTGGTGATGGGATTCGCATTCGGGTTTGGGTTGGCATTGAGCGACGAACGCAGAGAATAGCCATTGGTTGGTCTGGCGATGGGCTGTGGTCTGGACTGTTGAGGGTCTGGGCTCTGGCGAATATACCCGAATGTGTTGCGGACACCAACCTGAATGGCCTGGTAGTTGGAGACAAACTCCAGGTCAAACCCATTGGAGGTATTGATGTCAGGGGTATAGTTGATGATGCCACGCAGCCGCATGGCTAGCATCTTCTTGAAGAGCAGTATCTCAGGTGTCGTCGCATGCTTGATTAGCTTTTCGATGAACTCACTGCCCTGATACAACTTCTCCACTGACTCCTGCATCCGTTGTACCATCGCATTGACAAGAACCTGCTTAGCGTTGAAGGCAGACTCCACCTCCTTGAGGGCCTCGTTTTTCCGCTCTTCGAGCATTGAGCGGTAGAAGTTGTAAGTCTCATTAATCTCGTTCTGTGCCTTCAGAAACTGGATCTGTAGGCGATTGGATGAGTGCTCCAGGCTCTTTGCTGAGCCCCGAAGATCGTTGGCCTTCACTTTGGACTGGTCGGCGAGTTGTTGCAGTGACTCAACCTCATTGGTGCCAACCTCGCTGAGATAATCGTACTCATGTCCCTTGGAGTGCTCAGAGAAGGTGCACTCTTTGCAGATAGGGATATCGCACGTCTTGCAGAAGAACCACATCAACTCGCCCTTGTGCTTGGTGCAGGCGAGCGGCTTGTCGGCACGGTTTGTGATCTCATCTTTGTTCTGGATCTCTGCCAGCGAGAATACTCGGTGACCTTCAAAGCAGTGCATGAACTGGTGCGCCTTCACACAGTTCCGACAGAGAAAGTTTGCACAGTCAAAGCAGCGTGCAACAGCACCCTGGTCAGAGCTCTTGCAGCCGGTGCAGCTGAGAGAAGCAGAGTCCATAGCAGTTGCATCGAGGATGTTGCTAACGGCAAAGTCAGGGAGCAGCCCACCGATGCCCGAGCTGCTCATGTAAGACTCTTGACGGCATTCTGGACAAGTAACCTTATCTGGAGTGTCTGTAATCTTCTCCAGACATGGTTGACAGAAGGTATGGAAACATGGCAACACCTTAGGAATAGTGTACGTCTCATTACAGATGCCACATTTTGTGTTCAGCGTTCCATCGGTCTCACCTTCCGACGAGTTGGATGTTAAACTCATTGTGTCTGCTGTAGACGGTGTTGGTGAAGACGACATCTTTGAGGTTCTTTCTGGTATATCTGAGAAGAAATAAAATGAATAACGATTAAAACCTTATTTTTAATGTTATTTATAGAAAGACCTCACGAAAATGATAGTAAAATTGTATAAAACGAGGTAAAATTATATACATCTGAAGCACTCGACTATATATTTTTTTAAGTTTGTTACTGTCAATGAGAGGAGATAAGTTTCATAAAAGAAAGAAAAACAAGAGTGCTTAAATGATCAGAAAATCCTTTCTTTAAGAGCGGGACATTTACGGATGGGTATGTTAAAAATGGGATGTTCCGCAAAATTTAACTATATAAATGGACAATTGCTCCGGAAAATGTGCTATGCCAATGCACATATTTAAGTCACACACAATATTAACCCAGCACGTGTTGATATAGTGTATGAATTCATCGAGCAATTTGAAACATACCACCAAATAAGTGGCACATCATCTTTGGTAGTATTTTTCCATAAATATCATGTTCTCGTAGTAAGCTGAGAAATTCCTAGAAGCACACACTTCTGCAGCATAGCAACAAGTTACACATGTCAATGCCCATCATGGAGATGGTAACTAACAATCAGATAAAAAGGCGCCACATTAAAAATTACACAAGTATCTGGGTTTGAAGCTTGGTATCACATATTTGGTGTCCATGTTACGATAGACATAATTCTGTTTTTTAAATAGCGAGTCAAACAAGTACTAAACTGAAAATATACACATTTAATGATTCCTGGGCGATGATTTATATAAAAATTTACTATCTTTTTTTCAACTTTTCTTAACTTGTAATTTTTAAAAATCTTGTTTAAATGGGGTGTGTATGTTAAAAATGATGCTATTGATGTATGTTTAATTTCCATGTTACACAGGACATTGCTTAATTTGTATACAAGATCAAAATCAAAAAACGAAATAGCTTTTTTTCTTCCAAATCTGACACATCCACAATATGTATACCATCATATGAATATGGATTCTATTATTTGAAACATTTTCACTTTTGGCTTCTATATTATATTTCAAGATGGAAACGACGTGATGCACACTGAAGACATGAAGACTCAAAACGAGCTCCAATCGGCAATGCCATTTTATGAACATGGGAATCCACAGACAGGTAAGAAAACAAACACTGACCATATTTACATATACAGGAACTGCTTGTAACTGAGAAAAAGGTAAATAAAGCATGAAATCGTCAATAGAACCCACCACTGTAGAAATATACCACTCAATGACAGATATGGATGGACAATTACTGGGCTAGATGCTCCCAAAGAAAACAAGGGCATGAGATCATTGCAAAATCTATCATAAACAACATTCCATCGTATATTATTATACCCCACCTCAAATGCAATCAAATGTCCCAGACCAAGGTTCATGTATTATTAATCGTATACTTTATATTTGTATGTATTTATATATATATCTCTAAATAGCATAACCTATATGGAACTCCTGTATGATCCGGTTATTTTTAACACTAATTGTTTCAAAAGGAGAATTAAAGTGATTGGCCATCGTGTCTGGTTACCATATCATATGCATGACACATTTGTAGGCATCTCATGTAATTTCCTAACTTGTACTTCATCTTGATTGTTGATGTTATTGTTAAACTCTCAAATTGTTTATAAGTTTGTTAGTTACCTTGTTTGTAGAGATTCACTTGGCTATACCAGCAGGAAGATTACCCCCCCCCCATATAGGATGCTGCCAAACAAAAACACCCTCATAAAATTCATACATCACAGCTCCCACTCCCAGTCCTGAATCGCAATCAAGCAATGCATTTAGCGCAGTGTTAAAAAACAAACCTGGCCACACTTCGCACTGAATCCATCACCCGACGACACAAGCAGCATCTTACATAAAAGTGCAGAATAACCCGGATCAGCTGATGTGGGGCATCCAGGGTGGCTGTGGCGGCGGCCACCAGGGGGGCACCACCAGGAGCGCGCATCACCTTAACAAACAGCTCCAGGTGCCTTGGGATTTTTTCTTAATTGCTCTAAATCCACATGTCGACTTCCACCAAGATCGACTTGATTTTCTCACTTTCCCCAACCCAACCTAATTTAGAATGGAACAAGTAGATAAGTATCCAGGAATGTACATTGAAAATATATTCGAATCAGTGGATTCCACCAGTTTTGTTGGTAGTTTTATGCCATGGCAACATAATATGGTCATATCAGGATGGGTACCGATTTGTGACAGTGCGCCGTCATGGCGACTTTATAGTGATGCCCACTGGGAGACCAGCCTGCTAAGTGCTAGCACCATGACCTGATATCCCACATTATCCTGACACTGAGCCAACCAGTCTTTGCCCTATTTTTAAAATACCGAATGCATGGATTCTACGAGAGCAATTGGTTTGTTGATTGTTTTACATACTGTCAACATTTAAGGCCCTGTCACATTCCGGCATATGGCGGGAGCGTATTGAAAACCTACGTATGCCGTGCTTGTGCCAGCCTATGATGACCTTCGGTGAACTTTCGGGTGGGTTTGAGCGTATGGGGGACCTATGAGGAGCGTATGGGAGCGTGCTGTGAAATATTTTGACAGTATGGGCCATACGCCCTCATAGGTCGAGTTTTTTTTAGCATGCACAAAAAAATTTGGACGGACGGATTTATGAAAGCGTATGGCGGTGTATGCCTCATACGCTTCACATAAGCCGGCATCTGGCGGCGTATGAGTAGCGTATACGGCGTATGCCGACGTAAAGTGGCTACGCCGCCATACGCTCCCGCCATAGGGCCTTTAAGGTAATATCAGGACGGCTAACAACTTGTGACAGTGCACACTCATGGAGACCAGGCTACCAGCACCATGACCCGATATCCTACTCAGTCACATGATCCTGACAATGAGCCAACCAGTGGAGAGCAATTGTAGATGGTGTATAAAAATGCACCCAATGGCCATTCCTTTGTGACGTTTTTAAAGCTACGCACCCGGAACTAACAACAGCTGCGAGGCCAACAGCCACTCAACAACAGAATGAATTAGAAGTAAGACGAATCAGCAGAAGCAGACGTCACGGTCGTCTCACCGCAGTACCTCGCCACCCCACGGCATGACGTCGATTACACCCACACTGGTCGCCCTGGTTACACATGTATTACCCGAATTAGTCTTGCCATGAGTGCTTCAGGCATAAAACGATGCAGTCATCTAAATAATGCAGCTTAATGTATTTACGCAGTTTTATATTAGTTGACATTATTTAAACTCAGATTGAAACAGGAGGGGAGAGAATCGTTAAAAGGGGAAGACGCTGACTCAAAAAAGATTTGTCTAAAAATCCAGAAATGTCAGACCAAGACACGACTAATAATATTCATTTAAGGAAATTAAAATATAACGCAGACGACTAGATTGTTCCAGTAACTTTGTGACATTATGTATTTTGCAACACCCATGCTCTAATAGTACATGGCCTCTCACACACACACACACACACACACACTCTTACATTTTCTGAGAAGTGACAGTTAACCAGCAACGGACCGTCACCGATTATCACGTGTGGTCTCACTCATGTGTGTGAAATGAGAGTCTGGAAATGAGCTGTTTGGCGACGAGAAACAACGCAATTAGTCTCTGATTACATCTAAACTCCTTTGTCTGTGACCACTGCCAGATAATGAACCAAATCTATTACAATAAACTAAGTGAGGGCTATACAAGTAGAGGGTTGACCCAGACATGTGCATGGACAGCAAAGTTATGTATGACATCGTGCTAAAGACTGCGACTGGAGCTGTGAATGTGAGCGGTGTACCAAGTGTTGACTAGGCCGCAGCCTGGTTGATTGTTGTTTTACGTCCTAGCAACATCTAAGGTCATATCAGGACGGGTACCTACTTGTGACAGTGCACACTCATGGCGACTCTATAGTGCTGCCCCACTGGGAGACCAGACTGCCAGTACCATGAACACTGAGCCAACCAGTCCTTGCCCTATCCTAATAATGCCGATCACCTGGCTAGGAAGTATCATTGGTTTGACTCGACCAGGATTCGAACTCGCGATCCCATGGTCTACCAAGACGGGAGACGGGCGCTCTAATTCATTCGCCATCCCACCTGATCCCATAGCCTGGTAAAACCAACAGGTATTAAACTGTCTCGGCGGGCCGCGACACCAGGTAGACGCAGGAAGTGACCTTGTTGACTTTCCGTCTGCATAACGCGCTCGCCGTCTGCAGCCCGTTTCACTAAGAAAACCACGACCCACTTTACCATTAACCATCCACAACAAATCACCGATACTAAACGGCTGCCATTCATGTCTTCCAACTCACAGTGAGTCACACCAGATAAGGTGCATTTGTACCATGTCCAATTAAATGTCATTATACAACAGTGCACTACACAAAGCCCCCCCCACCCCCACCCCCACCAATTGAGTCGGTTGTGGTTTGATACAAGCCCACATAGTAGACTTGTTAGTTCTGAGCCATTCGGAAAACTGTGCTTGGCAGATATGAGATAGGCAGTCGAAGGGCTAGTTTGACATTCAAGCAAGTGAAATGAATTAATGTATTGATAGCTTGGTGGTTAGGCTGAATTAGAGATTGGTCATATGCAATACTCAACGAGTTAGCCTAGCCTAGATATGATACCAATTCTAAGTAAACGCGTGGACCGTTCTTAATTACATGCACTGTTGTATGTGTCGCTCCAAACTAAAGAAGACCACATCGATGAGGCTGCCGCTACGGGAGGGAAACCAAATATGACTGGAAGCATCAACAGTGACTCAAAACACGACCAATTCCAATCCCCTCTTATTGATGAAGTTATTTTGACGTAATTGTTCACGATTCCAGCAAACACGAGTTATTTATAGAAACAATGACACCCAACCAGCAACAGGATATAGCAAATAAATTACTTTCCATTGGTAAAAACCATTGTCCAAGCTATCACATTAAAGATTCCTTACGGTCAGAATCTGCCACCCATATAGCCTCACTCGGGTCCAGCGTTCCTAAAATTAACTGCCCAGCGGCTGGCGCATGCGCAGTGCATAACAGGCAACAGGAAGTCCCTCATTGCGGCGCCCTGACTGGGAGAGTGAACATCCGCCCGATCCTGTGGCCGCGCGCAGACTGGCTGCTGGCCCACACTAAGCGCACCTTACGGTACGGTACACGCCTGGTGGTGGGAGCCCCTTCGTTACCCTACAACTTGAGCTGGAGACGGGTAGAGGCCGTTCTGACCCCTTTCCTCACTTAGTCACTATGACTAACACCGAGTGAATCAACGACGTGACTACGACGGACCAGTCACCTATTTACCCCAAGCTTCACCCACTAAGAAATAGGTAGCAGTAGTACGGTGATGTCACTGTTAAGGGCAAACAAATTACACACAAAGAGATAGTTATATATAGAGTGGATATTCCCCTCCACTCCCACACCTTCCCGATCCATAACCCATGTGTATCCATACATTTACCAGTACGCTTATTATGTTATGTCAATTATTGTATCTGCCACTACCACTCGGCCTTCACTATAGAGGGGGGGGGGGGGGTAATGACGTCACCGGGCAACTTTCGCTGGCCATATTGGATGACATACAGAAGGCTTGCAACTGCCTACACTGGGGTTATTTACTGATTTGTTGGTTAATTTGTCACTGTTTTGAGCAGTTTGGCCCCAGAAGTTGTTGCTAAAGTGCTGTAAATAAACAGATTGGATGTAAACTGGCCAGAAACTCCCATAACACATGAAAACTCTGTTTTACTGTATCTGCATGCATTCACAACATGGCTAGGGAGGGTGCTCATAATCCAAGATGGCAACCCGCTGATTGCTAAGTAATGACATCACGTGCACTCCCTCTATACACATGTCGTTTGTGCTCTTTTCTTTTTTTCTTTTTTAAAAAAAATTAAAAAGGGATTTATGGAAAGCGCTGTTTTAACCCCAATATAGCTGACATATATATATATATATGTAACCTCACCCAACCAATGACCATATTAAAATAAACCACGAAAAGTATGACTGTATTGCTTGCCAGACCTGCCTGCCTCTACTTACAAGGAGTTGACCTGTGATCATGTCTTGTGTATACTGCCTAGTCCTAGTGGGTTGCTCATGAGTAGATAGGGGCAAGAAGGTACTTACTGGTTTACTACCAGCTTGTGATAAATATAATATTTTATATTCCGATTGAGTAATTGTAACTGGTTGGTTGCTGGAGTTTTGCGTCCTCGCAACATCTAAGGGCATATCAGGCCGGGGACAGACAACTAAGCCAGGATTCCAATAGGAGAAAACGGAATGGCGAAAATGTACCTCACACATGCGATATAATGATATCATAGACGAGATCGTCATTCCGACTGCGCATGCGCTGAAAACGGCGCCAAGAGCGTCCAGCCATTGAGTTTACCGATACGTACAAGGGAAAACGTCGATGTTATTCTTTCTTTTTCTTAAAAATACATAACAATTTGGCATGAACGTCGATGCACACATGCGATATAATGATATATTTAAGACAAAACTAGCCATGGCTAAAGCATTTTGAGCTAAGAACCATACAATTACCCACAAAACAAGGCTGATTTTTAATCACCATGCTTAATTTTTGTTCCAAATATTAAAATGTCAAATGTGTCAAAACAAACTTGTTTCAAAGAAACATAACCAATGTCTGATTAACCTACCTATTTCCTAGCTCTACAGATATTAACCATAGGATATAATTAAGAACATGAATAAAATAAGTGAAACTGATTCTGGCTATTCTGAGTGGCAGGATTTCTCTAGATTGAAATTCAGATGGTATAAGACATGCTGATTAGATTGAAGGAGATATCCCAAGTGATTTTAAAAAACAGGTCTGAGCTTAATTTAATGGATTTCATCTGTTAGGATGTTTAATTTGAAACAAAATGATACTTCATTTGTCAAAATGGCTCTAATATTAAGGAAGATATGGGCGTTCTTAGGTTGTTACTTAATTGGGCCCATCCAAACCTAAAAAGATAACATTTTTGATAGTCCCCCAATTTAAAACTAATCACCCTATCTCACTTCTAATGTTTTTTCTGGTGATTTCATGGCCTGTATAAAGAGAATATAGAGATCTAGGGGTATGAGATGGTTACATTTCAAGATATGGATCTTCAAAGATGCTAAAAACTACAATTTCCGTTTACTCACCATTTTTGAAATTTAACTGTGGAGCACTTTTAGAGGTGGGCTTGTGGAAAAAATATGCACCCCAGATGGATTATTCTTATTTCTCCCTGACCTATAGGTGAGTCTTGTCACCTCTATTTTTTTCAGGACTGCATACGATTGGGAAAAGTTGATAGAAATAGGTCCAAAATGCTCCAGAGCTCAATTTGGCAAGTGATAAAATCTGGTAAAAAATGAGAAAGTTTTAAATGACAGCAAATCACCCATACAAGATAATTGCATGAAATTTTCAGGCTTTATTAGGCTCAATATCTTCTTTCTATTTCAATTATATAAAATACACTTTGATATATATGTGAATTATTTTAATTTTACAATGATTATTAACAAATCTGGCAAATTGCCCAATTTTGAACAAGTTTAAAATGACACAGAAAATCACCCATACAAGATAATTGCATGAAATCTTCAGGCTTTATTATCGTCAATATGCTCTTTCTATTTACATATGCTTTGACATATGTGAATTATTTTAATTTTATAATGATTGTGATCAAATATGGCAAAAAATGCCCAATTTTGAGCAAGTCTGAAATGGCACAGAAAAAAACACGTACAAGATAATTCCATGAAATATGGAGATTGTATTATCCTCCATATGCTCTTTCTATTTACATCATAATCTATATAATAAACTTTGATAGATGTGAATTATTTTAATTTTACAATGATTTTATACAGTTCTTCAAAAGTAGCAAAAATCCTTGCACATGGCCAGTCAGGTAATAAGTACTACTACCACATAGGTATCCCAAGTGATTTTTAAAAACAGGTTTGAGCTTGATTTAATGGATTTCACGTGTTGGGATATTGAATTTGAAAGAAAATGACATTTCATTTGTCAAAATTGATTTAATATTAAGTAAGATATGGACGTTTTTAGGTTGCTACTCTATCGGTCCTTCTCAAAGGTAAAAAGATAACATTTTTTATAGCTCCCAAAATTAAAACTAGGGCAATGAGCAGTGGAATGAGGAAGACCAGTTCTCCTGCTTAAACTACTAATGTACCCAATTTTTTTTTTTTTAAACAAACCAATTTTTAGTCATTAAATCACCGTGTGCATGAGCGCCATGGGTTCGCATGAGTGCTGGTAATTATGATTGGACAGGAAATTAAATTCTCTTTAATTCAATACCAACTTTTAATGGTTTTAAAATTATATTTTCAGTAGAAAATAGCACTTAAAATGGAAATTTTTGTAACTTCAAATTTCAATCATTTTCTCTCAAATTAAAACATACAGTTTTATACGAATGGAAACCTCGGAATCTCACCTATCTAAGGGTATTAGTACCTTTTTCCTGGGTACTTTGATCAACAAATGGCGTTGTTGTACAAATTGGATGTACACTAGCTAATTCTACTAGGGATACCATAACACATCTCCACCTGGGAATTACCATGGTTTGAGAGTGAAAACTGGGAGTTGGTCGTAGTTTTTATTTAGCACAGGCTTATTTATTTGAAGAATAAAATGAATCCAAGACCAGGTTAAAGGTAAGGGAACAAAGGTTGTTTCTGCTGTAATACATTCGTGAAAATCCTTTGTGGTTTGTTTTGCCAGGGTGTTGAAGTGGAGCATTTTTTGACAGAATTTGGCATATTCAACAAGTAATCAGCCTGTGTTTGGGATACCTAATTGAAGTCAATGCAATAACAGATCAAATATTAACATCTTAATTTATTATACATATATTTTTTTAGTTGGTATTCTGCGTTTCAAACAAGAGCTGAGATGAGCTGAAACTAGCACATCTCATAGCTGCACCCAGTGTATTAGCATGTGCCATGTGCGGGTTTGTTTTGCTTTGCGCATCCCACAATGCACTGTGTGGCTGGAATGACAAACTAGTCTATTATCTACACTATCCTGTAAAATTGTTTATTTGTTATTAAAAGGCAAGAGGAAGTAAATGTTGCATATGGTTGTTATCTATGCTGTCCTGTAATTCTTTTTTTGTGTGTGCTTATTTGTTATTAAATTGCGATGGGAAGTAAATATTAATATAGGTATGTCCATATAGGACAATGCCCAAGCACGCCTAATTTTTCTCAAGTTTGCCCTGTTGTAGTAATGCCGAGTGCCAGGCTAGGAAGTGACAAGTATCAATTTTTAAGTCAGTGGTTTGACTCGACCAGGGTTCGAACCCACGATCTCATGGGTTCTGATCCCCCAAAACAGGGGACGGACACTCAACTCATTCGGTGAGTTGAAGTGTTCTTTGGAAAGCTCGCATGACACAGCAGTTGGACCTGATGGAATTCATTATCAATTTTTGAAACATCTCCCTGAACATGCACTGAGACTGTTGCTTCACCTCTTCAACAACATCTGGGAGTCGGGTGTCGTCCCCGGCAGGAGGCAACAGTAATACCGATTCCCAAACCTGGTAAAGACCAGAGTGAAGCCAACAACTATTGTCCCATAGCCCTCACAAGGTGCATCTGTAAAACCATGGAGCGCATGGTAAACAACCACCTCGTCTGGCTACTGGAGTCAGGACACCCCTTGTCCAACCATCAATGTTTCTTCAGACGGGCCGCAGCACCCGACCATTTGGTGCGCATGGAGACCTCGAAAAAGCATATGACACAACATGGCAGCATGGCAACATGGAGGAGGATCTTCATGCGATTGGCCTTCGTGGCCACATGCCAATTTTCATCAGGAACTTTCTAGCCTTCAGGCATTTCCGCGTCCGTGTCAAGACTACCTATTCCAGCCTACACTCACAGGAACTAGGAGTACCTCAAGGCAGCATACTGGCCGTGACCCTTTCCGTGGTCAAGGTCAATGGTATTGCTGCTGCTGTAAAGCGGGGGGTGGGGGGAGGGGTCTCCTGTAGTCTTTTCGTGGACAACTTTGTTTTATATTACAGCGGTGCTAACATGAATGTCAGAGAGACAGCTACAACCAAGCATAAATGGGATCCATCGATGGTCAGTTCTGAACGGTTTCAAATTTTCCAAGACCAAAACAGTCTGCATGCACTTCTGCCTGCTGCGTAGAATGCATGCGGAACCGGAGCTGACCCTGGATCGGGATCCCATTAAAGTCGTTGAGAAAACCAAATTTCTGGGCCTCACTCTCAACGCAAAATTGTCTTTTGTGCCACATATAAAGTACCTGAAAACAAGATGCCTGAAAGCGCTAGATATTCTGAGGGTGCTGTCCAGCTCCAGAGTGGGGAGCGGACAGAGATGTTCTGCTCTCCATGTACAGAACGTTGGTTCGGTCACGAGTGGATTACGGCAGCATAGTATATGGTTCCGCAAGGAAATCATATATTGGGCTGCTAGACACGATCCACCACCAGGGACTGTGCCTGACCCTTGGGCCTTTCCGCACCTCACCGGTTCAGAGCCTCTACGTCAAAGCCAATGAACCATCACTTAACAACAGGAGAATCACACTGGCCATGCAATATGTAGTCAAGATAAAAACTAATGCAATGAATCCTACACACAATTGTCTATTCGAGCAACATGACGAATCCATGTATGAAGCCAGGCCGAATTACATCCGGCCACTGAGGCTCCGAATGAAACCTCATTTGGAGGCCTTGGGCGTGGATTTGGACGTGTTGGAGGATGCCAAAGTCCCAGAACATCCCCGTGGTCGTTGAGAAAGCCATCGGTTATCCTCCGACTCACGGAACTGAGGAAGTCTGGGACACATCCACTCAAGTACCAAGGACTGCATTCAGAGATTCAAGGCCAGTTTGCAGACCACCTCTCCATATACACTGAAGGTTCGAAAGACCAAAGCCGGGTGGCTGCTGCAGCACGAAACATTTGGCGTACGTTTGCCCGATCAGAGCTCGATTTTCACTGCAGAGGCCCAGGCACTCCTTGTCGCGTTGGAGTGTATCGAGCTATCCAACCACACTAACTATGTTATATACAGTGATTCGTTCTTTTGCCTCCTGGCTGTTCGACTGAAAACGAAATCACCCTATTCTAGCAACGGTCATTTATAAAAGGAACCAACTGACAACAGACGGGTATGACATCCACCTGTGCTGGGTGCCTGGACATGCTGGCATACAAGGAAACGAATGAGCTGATCGGGCTGCGAAGAAAGCCCTGAACTGTGATCTAGAACCATGTCTGATCCCTCACTCTGATCTGAATCCACTAATAGCCCCAAAAAAAATCCAAATGGCAACATGAGTGGGATGAAAACATTAATAAACTTAAAGAAATTGAACCATCTGTGGGAAAGCCACCACAGACTCATGCGCGAGGTCGGCGGGACCAAGTGGTCCTTAGCCGCTGCCGTATTGGCCACTCGTAGCTTACACATGCGTTTCTGCTCAAGGGGGAACCTCCCCCATAATGTATTGGGTGTCAGTCCCCACACATTTTACTAAGTTGCGTTGATTTTGTTGGCCCTGCGCCAACAGTTCTACACTGCAGACAGTATGCATGGCCTTTTTACTAAGGGAAAACAGGAAAACATTTGAGCCTTTTTGAGGGCAGCTGGACTGTACCACCTCATATAGTTTACTAAATAGATTCTATCAATTATTAAAAAAAACTTTTTTTTCTTGTGGGAATTTGTTTCCCTTGACCACAAATATATGATTGTGAGCTTTCTAATTTAATGTGAGTCTATTGGCACATAATTGATTGTCTGCTTTTACATGTAAAAGCGATGGTTTGAACAAAAACAAATATTTCTCGCCGTGAATATGGCCTATGCTGCCGACACAGCATAAAGCAACCACCAATCAATCAATCAACTGAACTCATTCGGCCACCCTGCCTGGTATATATATCAATGGAAAGCTATGATCCTGACCTACGTTGCTGTGTGATTTTTGTAACGATGTACTTCGGTGTTAAGTTTCCGTATCCACTTGACAGTTTAGGCTGTGATCACTTCTCAAAGAACTCCATACCATTGATATGGAAATACCGCTCTCGGAAAGTCATGGTTTTTTTTAGTTTGTTTTAATAGATTTATATTTATTAATTTATTTACCCTGACCATAAAACTTTAGGCTATGATCAGTTTTCAATTCTATACCATTAAAAATGAGGAGAAATCGCTCTTTAAAATGATGACATTACCCGGAAATATCGCTCTAGGAAATTCTGGCTTTCTTTTGCTTATTTTCTTTGTTCAAATTTTTTAATTTTTTAAATTTAACCTGCCCATAAAATTATAGGCTGTGATCAGTTCTCAAGAACTATTAAAAAGGAGAAAGCACTCTTTAAAATGATATATAACAGGACCCAGAAATATCGCTCTCAAAAAGTTTGTTTCTTTTTGTTAATGAAATTATTTACCCTGCCCATAGCACATGTATCTCTTTATGACCTGACCAGATGGGGTGGCCGAATGAGTTGAGTGCCCGTCCCCTGTTTTGGGAGATCGGGGGATCCGAACCCATGAGATTGTGGGTTTGAACCCTGGTCGAGTCAAACCAATGACTTAAAAATTGGTATGTGCTGCTTCCTAGCCTGACACTCGGCATTACTAGGATAGGGCAAGGACTGGTTGGCTCAGTGTTAGGATATCAGGTTATGGTGCTGACGGCCATATTTCCCAGTGGGGCAGCACTATAAAGTTGCCATGAGTGCGCACTGTCACAAGTCGGTACCCGTCCTGATATGACATCCGATGTTGCTGGGATGTAATAGAACAACAAACAAAATCTTTATGTCCTAATTATCTCAATTATATTTATGATATCTATAAGGTTTTGCCTGTACATTGGCATTGTACTGATGGCAGAATTGATTATAAATACAATAATGCCAACAAAAGTTTTAATTTGACATTTTGGGGATAATTTCATTGCCCAGAATTTTTGAGGCATCATATTTTCTTTTTTCATCTGTAGTTTGGCTAGAAAAAGTATTCACTTGACGACTTTGTTATAGACACTGTCTACCAAATATGACCCCTTCATTATGAAGTTTTATTTTGATGAGTGTTGAAAAATGGTGTTATTTGCACAAATAGCAAAAATATACATATTTTCAATCTGCCACATCTCATTTTCTAATAGAGCTAGAGACTTGAAATTTTGCATGTGAATTTACTTTGATACAAAGTGTTTCATGCAAGTTTCCTGTCATTTGGTTCATTTTTTAATAAATGAGTGGGTATACCTAATCAATACAATTTAAAATAAGCCGATTGTTGGCAACATCAAAGGTCCTATCAGGATGGGAGCCGATGGATCTCTTGATGGAACACTAAGACTTGTCATCATCATGCTGTCGGTCGCGATGCGACAAAGACTGCTTTCATTACTTGGCTGCCTCTCTCCATTTAGCTCTCGGCTGTGAGAGTGATGTCCATGAGTCGGTCTTAATGTCTCTCAGCTTCAGGTTACTTTTGATGGTATACATTTCATGAAAGCTGCCTGCAAAAGTGTTGATGTGCTGTTGCAAGTTACCAGCGGCACTCTCTCGAGGAGCAAATAGAGGTTTCTCACCGACAAGAACATGTCAAGACAGGCGCAAAACTATCTGTCCATGCAGTGTCTGGTCGGGAGATGGGAGTTCCATACATCAACCACCCTTAATGCTGCCAGAGTGACATGGTTTTCTGTTTAGGGTTTGCTCCCTTAGCCTTCGGTTCTGTCAAGAACATGTACCACAAGGCAGTAGTTTAAGACTTGTACAAGGGGGGTATTTTCACCATTTTCCGATTCTTAACAAGGTCACAGGTAAAATTATGTTTGACTTGGTAAATCAAATATAAAATAAAACCAGGCAAATCTTGTGTGGCACATTAGTTGGGTGGGAAATAAATTAATACATTAAATTATGGTATGTTGCTCTAATGTTGCTTGAAAAGGCATATCACATGTGAACCTATTCATGGTTCAAATGTGATATATACGTTTCAGAGAATACGGTATTAGAACAGCCTAAACATCCAATGTTGTTGTTTGTTTGTTGTTTTACGTCCTATCAACATCTAAGGTCATATCAGGACGGGTACCGGCGACTTTATAGTGCTGTCCCACTGGGAAACCAGGCCGCCGGCACCATGACCTGGTATCCCACTCAGTCACATTATCCTGACACTGAGCACACACAGTCCTTGCCCTATCCTAATAATGCCGAGCGCCTGGCTAGGAAGCGACAAGTATCAATTCTAAAGTCATTGGTTTGACTCAACCGGGACTCGAACCCACGACCTACCAGCACGGGAGACGGACGTGTTCTCTGTGGCGGAGTGGTTAGAGTGTCTGACTTGATCTAGGTCAGACTCCTAATCTGAAGGTTGGTGGTTCGATTCCCCGTGCCCCCACCTCTGCCAATTTGGATTTCCACCGCTGTGTATAACTTACAGTGTCATCAAATGCCAGTTGCTCTTATACCATGTCTGTGGTGTGGGAGGTTAAAAATCCATTGGGTCGGTAAAAAGTGTAGACTCTGGCTTTCTGTCGACAAACTGTCTAATGGTGAAAACAAGTCTATTCAAACTGTAATTTATTTTCCACCTAACTAATGTGCCACACAGGATTTGCAGATTGCCATGATTTACCAAGTCACACAAGAATTTAGCTGTAACCTTGATAAGAAATGGAACTTGGTGAAAGTCTTCACTTAACAAATTTTAGTGTTCCATCGGGAGATAATAAATAAGCACCATCCACCAGCTTCTCTTAATTTATTCCGAAACAGAAAAAATACCATAATAATCTGAAATTTGTTGCATCATATCCAATTACAAATACATGTATACCAAGGAGGAAAAACCCACTACAAATGAAAACACTGCCGTTTAATCTTGTCTAGACACTGATAATATGTTATACTAAAAACAGGCCCCCAAGTTAGTCAGACTTGGTGAGTGCAAAAGACCTAAATCAAATTTGCAAGCTAGTTTATTAATGCTGCTGATCACAAAAGACTACTCACTGCTCAGAGATGACATCATCACCGTCAGTGCTGGAGGGTGCGTGCTGAAATGGTACAATATCCTAGGCACGTTGCCTCGGGGAGTCTTTGTTCCAACACAGAGTAGGTGAACTGCATGGTTCATCCTGGTCGCCCCTACCTGATTTACCACCTCCCCATCCAACCCCACCCCACCCCACCCATACACACCGACGAGCGGACCGTCTTTCTGCACTGACTCAGTTGATGACTCACGTGCACCCCACTCCCAACCCGCACACAAACAACCGTACTGATCATTATGATGCCTGTTGGCTACAATAAATCAACGCGAAATTTAGTTACTGAGTAGGTGTATACATAAAACCTCCTACTTCGACCGGAACTAACTAAAAAAATAATAAAAATAAACAGGATACAGACGTGTAAATGTCTCCTGCAGCTATATCTATCCGTGTTATAAAAAATATATATTAAAGGATGGAGGGTGACAAAGTTTTGGGCACCCAAGATTTGACTATTTGGAGGCCTAAAGATTCAGAAATTATTAGAAATAGGACCGCAATAATTCCACAAAACTGGTAATCGATAGCACGTTGTGGCAGCTAACGGTTTTTGGAAATTGTTCAACAGAGGACTCCAAGTCTAGAATAAAATCGGAATGTTGTGACAATTCCCTGTCTGTAATAGAAAATTTGATGGGTTTGATTATTTTTAATGTGCTATATTAATCATTGCTACAACCATGAAATGATAATTGGCAAATAAGTGAATATTAATAGGTAAGTACCATCAGGTTAATTTTGTGTTTGTGTGTGTGTGAGGGGGTTATGTACCCATAAGGGATGCCAACATTGGACAAAAATTTAATTAAGATTACAATATTGATAGTCTACAACCACCTGAGACAAATATAATGATTAATGGCAATACTAAAATTATGTCACCCCAGCTCTCTACATGAACTTAACAAACAATACGATATAGGCATGGCCAGGCGTGTTTCTTTTGTTATAAGGTGTGTGTGTGGGGGGGGGGGGGGGGGGGAGGAGGAGGAGGAGAACCGATGCACTTGAGAGGGCAGGTGGGAGGGGGCAGACAGTGCCTACAGTGGGCCAGTAGCTGCACTAAGCATTCAGTGTCTGGTTTGACTCGTTTCTTTGTTATGCCAGCCGCTGGTTTGGACCAGTCCCCCTACTCCTCTGGTGAACCCTTGCCACCCTCCCACCCTCGGGGAGAAGAGGTACCCCCAACCCCACCCCATCCCCGGCCCCCGCCACAATCTGTCGCCCCATTTCATCGTGTCTGAATTAGGCGTGGCGGTGCGGAGGCAGTGGCAGCGCGTGCAGCTGCTGGGTGGATGGCTTAGCCCCGTGCATGCACGCTTACCGGCACCTCTCCCCCTGCTGCACCCCATCCCCTCTCCCAATCTAGGGCTGGGGTTGCAGGGGGGGCTGCAGCAGCCGCCTCCGCCGCGTCCAGACGGGACCGCATCGCACATGGCTTTGTGTCGGGTGTGCGCCGACGGATCGGGGCTACCCCAGCATCAACGGCTACCACCACCCCGCCTACCCGGTGTCACAAACAACCCAGCATGCCAAACAAAGAAAGCTTGTTGACATCACTACAATATCCTGTCAGCCACCGATTAAAATTATGTAAATAGATGTTCTAAATTATGTACAATAAATTGTATTGTTGTTAACAGCTGAATTCTGCAATCACAACATTGAATGACTGATTCGCGATAATGCACAATCAATCATGTGGCTCCGACTGTTCGAGAACGCGCCAAAAGAAAACAACAAAGATTAGACAACGGGAACCGGACAATCGTCTTAGAATTTACATCAGTTTTCAAAATAACTGCAAGTCCGGATGGAAAGGAAAATACGCTAAAGGCAAGAGACATTAAATTAATACATGAGACCGGTGATCGCCGAAGTAAAAGCATAGTCTGAAGCGAGAGCACGACGGTCAGCCACCGACACCGGCTGGGCACAGGCCGCAGGTTTGCAGGAGACCTGTCAACCTGATACACTATAAATATAATAACATCCACTAATCACCCGATCTGCTGTTGGTAAAAGCTTGTCACATATTTGGAAAAACATGGGTCAGTCATTTCTAATCCATGATTCATGCACTGAATAATTAATGGTTAGTTACAAACTCAACTTGGCATTCACGCAAACTGCCGAAGACTCAAAAGAATCACACCCCACACGGCGCCAAAAGATTTGGCGCCATTTTTCTGACACAAGAACCCCCGTTTAGTAACAACTGACTAAACGTCATGACAGATACGTAAATAGTATTGCTATAGCCGATCACAGCGAACCAAGCTTCCAATGGAGGCCAGCATTCTCAACTTTGTGAACTGTATGGCGCGACATGAGCTCATCACGCTAGCCACCCAGACAAAGAAATCAGCTGGGTGGCACGTCGTGTTTACGACAGAACAGCACAAAGATGGAAGCTTGTGGCAACGTCAAACTGTCCGCAAGGAGACAATTCACCGACAATAAAGCATGTACACATATTGAGCTTACCACCATGTGGTTGTTATATCCTGAGAGGTGGTCGATCTTTGGGAAATCGGTTAGGAAATAGTAGTACACATCAGCTTGGTCTAGCACAACAAAACATCGCCGCGACAGACAGTTTGAGACACAAAAAGAACTACGCACCGGGTGGAAAGGAGCCCTGCTAAGAAACATAGCAACATCAGACACAAGCCTAAGTGTACACCAACATCATCACGCTTATATATACTACATAATAATACCGAGATATAGTGAACACACTTACCTGATCGCGAAATATTTGCAAATTTTCGCCAGGAAGACATGTGTATTTCTTCAGCCCGCCATATTCTCTGGGTTGTGCTTGCCTCGTTCTGAACGTGCATTGGTGATTAGCATGAGTCATAGTGGGGCGCCACCTAGGACGAACTGGCAGAACCAAGCTTTTCTGTTATATTGAGCCGACATGCCACCTCAGACTGCTTTGGTTTATTCTCAACTTCAAATTTCCAAAGTGGGTATTTCTACTCAAATACGACTGATAATTAATACGAATGACATATATATCACATAGAAATCTAGCAATTATAAAACGAACAAAAACAACCTTTCTTCTTTCATCTTGTTGATTTTAGAAAATTGCGAAAGTAGATATCAAAATAGATTTTAATATCAAAATGTTCTTCCTTCATATATTTGTTGTTAAAATAGTAATCGACGACCTTATAGTGCTATGTGACACCTCAAAGGAAGTAATTGTGATTTCATTGTTAAACATAATAAACATTCTGTTATTATCTTGATCCACTTAAATTATGTTGGTAACTATGAAATATACAAATACAAAACGTATCACCCCTTTTTGTTTGCTTGCTTGACCCCCGCCCCAGAAAAAGTAAATACCAACTTTAGGGTCATACAGTAAAAAACTAATTTAGCAAGAAAACTGTTTAAACAGCTGATAAATATTTAAAGTAAACAACAATGTACAACAAACAATATAAGCATAGGACCATGGTTAAGCATAACAAAACAAATTGATAGTAACAATTTGTTTCTGTTTAAAATATCATAATCAGTCATAGATAGAATCAAAATGATTCCATCACATCCTCTCTACCATATACACCATCTCTAGCTGGCTGCAGGTGATGACACCCCACCAAAACACCTCACACACTCTCAATCTATACTGACAGCTTCTCACATTAAGGCAGGGGATCCCTAGTCAAAATAAACCTGTGGGTCAAATATATATGACCAATATGAGAACGACAAAGGACAATTTCATCCCGTCTTGACTATCTATGGGACGACTGTCAATCTCCCAAGACTAGATTCACAGAATGAAGTGTGTTCACTCCCGCATTGTTCCATTCATCACTGCATGATAAAACTTACGCATTTCAATGGGTTTTTTTTCATTGTTGTTTGCGTAAACTCAGATTTAGAATACCTCACAGCGATATTGGTATTGGTATCTATGCATATTTATCTGGGTTAGTTCAGGTCTTTGGGGGGAAGGAGGCATTATAGAAAGGTACATATTGGGTTTGCAGCTTCAATTAAAGAAAAAGAAAAGAAATCGCCGTGAAATACGCTTCATTTTCATTGGGGAGAATCATTATTTGTTATGCTTTAACGGAGATGGACTGTTATATATTCTGACTAAGTATATCTATATTATCATGTTTAGTTTGGTAAGTTGATATTAAGATGATTATAAGAGAAAACCTGTCCACGGTCACCACGAGAATCTGTGTACATAATTTTAAAAAGCACTAATTTGAAATTCAACAAGTTATTAATAACTACCATGAATACTTGCTACGTGACTACATTTACATATTCCCTTTGTTATCACAGATCCCATACTATATTATATCAAATACAAAGAATTGTATTTCTATTTAATTGTGATATGCATCAAATCCAACCATGCTAGGTAATAGATTTGTTAAAAATCCATTGCAACTAATGTATGGGAGATAATAAAATATAGACGTGCAGTGCCAGTGATTAGCCATTCATTTGTGGGTATGAGCGTCTGTGTTTTTAATTAGTATGGAATTAAATAACATGATATTTGATTATGCTACAGTACATCGAATTATATATATGTATATATATATTATTAATAAATCACAATTCTAATTAAAGGTACAATGTGTTAGCTGATCTTAAGCTTACATTAAAATGGTAAATAAAAAATTCACATTTCACTAGCAACATGCAGGTCGGTACAACAATAAAGGTTCTGGTGTCCCCCGCTCCCACCCACACCCTGTCGCTTGCGCCTGGATACACGCGCGCCAGTTTCCAGGCCATCATAGTCACACAAAGGATTTAGGATAGGATCACATCTTGTTAGTTGTGCTATGGCCCCCAACACCGTCTCAGCTGCAGAAAAGCATCTATATGGAGATATGAAATAAATCCGATGGAACAAAGGGCAATCAATGATAATCCATACATCTAATCGGCTTATGACTATTTCTAATGGCTTATCCTTGGGCATATAGTTTAGTATCTGTTCTCCGTTAGAAGTAATGCTAGACACTCGGGTACAAGTGGGTATATATTATATATACATATATATTATATATATTATGGTGCGTTATGGCTGCATGATCGTGTTGAATCTCGTTAATTGTTGATTAATGGTGTACTTAATTAAGTAAACCTCCGAAATATAAATTGAGTATATTACCCAAAAAGAGTGCATATATACACACAGACTAATATAGGATGTAGAATTAATTATGCGGATATAAATAGGTGGAGTATTGCCTTCATTATTATTATTGCTATGAGTTTATTCACAAAATACATTATGTCCAATTGTTGACTTTCCTGGATTTGTCCCGGGTTGCCTCCACTAGCGCCGTCAACGGCCACTTCCGTTGGTGCTCGCACCAGGTCAAGTCACTTGCCCATTGGATTTGAAACTTTCAAAAAAACATTGAGATCGGCAGATGAGCGGAAAGAACATAGCGAAATGGCCGCTATGGCCGCTATGTCCTTAGACAACCATGAATAGAAAGCATGAGAAGGAATCGAGGCACTGAAAGCAGAACTGAGGGTATCGGCCCTCGAGGAGGAGTACGAGGAACTTGTTGCTCAGCATGAGAGACAACAGAATCGGAGGAGGACGACCATTAACCAAGATGGCAGACAACGGAGGACCGCTGTGGTGGGAAATCAGCACGCCACCATAGATGGCCCAGCGGACGACTACAGAAGGACAAATGAAGCTGCGTTACCCCACCTACATGGACGCAGGGAAGTGAGGTGGACAACAGACATTCCTCATTCAGGAGATCGCGTCGGCGGTCGCGGGGATCGGGCAGAAGGAGACAAACATCGAGATCAAGCAGCGACGGGAGTTCGTCCAGACATCAGAGAAGTATGTGGTCTCTCAAGAGATACTCACAGGGGAAAGCATTCGGAAAATGAACGCGCACAACTTAGTGAGGGTTTCATCCCAGTGGTGCCTGGACATTCCAGGCCTAGCAGTAGCAGACTACAGGGCCTTTATACAGCATGTGAGCTTCATTTCTACTAGGGTGAGGGAAGACCATTATAAAGACATTGCTCACGTTGACCATGTCTTAGCAACTCGCAAGCTAGCGGAGAGCATTGGTTTTGCTGCGTTCAGAAAAGCCCATCAGGATGAAAGCATCGAACACTATGGCCCACCTAATATGAAAGCAAAGAAAGCGGGAACTGGGAATTACAGTGAGCGTAAGCTATCGCCAGGCAACTTCACACGGAAGGCTTGTTATGCCTGGAAAAGTGAATCAGGATCTGAAGACAAGTTTGTCTGTTCATGCATATTTGCTCTGGGTGTGACTCAAGGTCACACAAACGCTCTAAGTGCAAAGATTGATGTGGGAGGATGGATACGGTAATGACTGTGCTGAGCGAGAGCGTTGATATTAACACGATGAGTGCTGTGAATAGTAGCGATGGAAATCAATTACGAGATGAGACCATGGTCAGCGAGAACGGTGTGAGTAACACGGTCGGTGCAGTGAACCGTATCATTGGAGAACGGTTAGGAGGTGTGACTGTCGGGGACAATAAGATCAATGGTCAATTAGCAAACCAGGTAACAGGCTCTGAACTGTTGACTGTTGAGAGTGCGTAAGTGTGTGATGCCCCCGGTGACCTATTGAGAGCCGGCTGTTTGCCTGTCAGCTGAACACCGGTCAGCTGTTCCCCCAGTCACGCAAACTTGGACAGTGTTTTCTTGAATGTGCCCAATGACTCTTTTGAATATGTTTTTGATAATGTTAACCTAATCGATACTGACTTGCCTGATTCGTTCCCCGTTAACCATGAACAACGCATAACATGTAACATGATGTTTCAGGTGGGGTTGAGGCGGTTGGTGTGGGCGAGGTTAATATAAGCCAAATTCAGTCAGTAGCATTGGTGGATGGGTTGCATTGGGTGCAACCAGGTGGTGCCAGCAGTGATGATCTCTTATTTGTTGAGCAGGGTGATCATGGGTACCTG
The DNA here is from genome assembly GCA_030323885.1 of Branchipolynoe longqiensis. Taxonomy (NCBI): domain Eukaryota; kingdom Metazoa; phylum Annelida; class Polychaeta; order Phyllodocida; family Polynoidae; genus Branchipolynoe; species Branchipolynoe longqiensis. The sequence goes on along the minus strand of CM059191.1, from coordinate 91,342,050 downwards.
CTAGTTCACATTAGGGAATGGGGTGGGGCACCACCTATGACAATTAAGGACACTAAGGAGTGTGTGCAAGGCTGTTGTAGATGTGTGCACAATATTGCTGGGGTCGCTACTCAACTTAAACCATGCAGATTTTTTGTTGAGTTATTTATGCAGGGTGACACTGAACCGGTTGGTTGCACCACATTATAAGAGTAACTTTTGGTTTTCGGGTAATAAACCCATATGTGCGGTCAGTTATGTGCCAGATAGGGCTAAGAGGAAATCGGCTTGGGAGAGCGAAATTATTAACAGCAAGTTTTGCGATGAGGAGATAGGTGGTGTCATCTCGGTCACCAACGCTTATCCTATATGCACAATGCGCATTGCCTCCTAAATGAGGGGGGCAGCATGTCTGCCGTCAGCACTAAAGTCCATGAGTGCGCACTGTCAAGTCGACCCGTCCTATAGACCTGATGTGCAGGACGTAAACAACAACAAACAAACAAGTAGTAATTGATTGCAGTAGGCTTTCGGAATTGTCGGTTAATAATTTCACTGATCAGGTTTGTCAGAAATTGTCATATAAAGGCCTAGATGACATCACAGACATGTTAGAAGGGGGGATGTCCTTGGAACCATAGATATTAAAGACACCTATAGGGCGGTCTCTATACACCCTGATGATCAGCAACGCCAGGGGCTCCGATGCCGGAGGCCTGGGGATGAAGACTTAACTTATTTTCTAGATAACCGCCTCAGTATCTAGCCCATACATCTTTTCAAAGATTTCTGATTTTGTAGTCAGATGCTGTGTTTGAGAGGGATTCGACAGAGTTGTAAATTATTTGGATGATTTTTGTCTAGTTGGAGGTACTGCTCAGGAGGTGGAGGGGGCTCAGAGGATGTTGATAGCGATACTGAGAAGGCTAGATATCTTTGTGAGCTTTAGGAAAGTAAGTAAAGTCGACACCAGGGTTTGATTTCTTGGTATTTATGTCGACTCTGTAAGATTAGAGCTTAGTCTTCCACAGGACAAATTAGATAAGACCATTGACATTTTGCATAAGTTGCGTGGATGGAAGAAAGCGTCCAAAAATGAACTTGAGCGTGTTGGTGGCCTTCTAGCTCACCGCTCGAAAGTCATTCGGGGTGGGAGAAAATTCACGAGACATATTTATGACCTTATCGCTAAGCTTAAGCAACCATTCCATAAAGCGAGATTGAATAAGGGAATAAAGGAGGATCTGGACTGGTGGCTTAATTTCGCGAGGTCCTTTAATGGTGAAGCCAAGATTTTGGGGAAGTTCACTCCAGTCATCTCTACCTATATCGATGCCTCCAACTGGGGGTTCGGGGCCCTGCATGGCCAGGATTAGGTAGTTGGTTCTTTCGCTGATGGAGTGGGAGAATTACTTGATGCTTATGCAGGCCACCACCACTTCCGCCCACCTGCGGATGTGGGGGCCGCCCACATCAACGTACAGGAAATATTGGCGGTCTACGCGGCATGCCTTCGCTGGAGTGCTGGATGGGGCGACAGTCATGATGGTGACTGATAATGCCGTAGTTCAGGCAGCGCTGAATACGGGGAGGTCCAGGTGTGAGTAGATTATGTTTTTCCTTCTTAGGATCTTCTGGTTTGCAGTAAAACATTAATTTTGAATTTAGTTCCATGTATATACGGAGCCGTGTAAATGTTGTTTGTGATGCACTAAGCAGACTAATTGAGGGAGATAGTGCTGACATAATTAGGAGAGTGGACGGGGCTAGGATCCTATGTTGTAGTCAGGTTTTTGATATCTCATTCATTTCTTTCAGGGATAGCGGTGCTAAGAACGAGCAGCAGGGATATCAGTGCCAGTTCTATGCCAAGAATTTGGCTGTTGCAAGGGGGGGTTCAGATTTGAAAATATTTCAAGTGTGTTGAGCTGTTTCATTCCTTCAGGGCCCCTATACCTTGCTCGAGGAGCACGTAGCACTCTATGCATCCTGGCTTGCCCATTCACTTAAGTATGGATCTGTCCTTAATTACCTTAGCAGATTGAATTATTTTTTAAGGCAGAACGGTGAGAAGTCTATTGATTAAAAGAGTTTTGTTCTAGCTTTGACTTTAAAAGGGATTCGCAGGGTTAAGGGGGATGTGCCATATCGTGCCATGCCGCTGCTCCCTCACCTGTTGTGGAAGATCTTCTCATTATTGACGAATAATCCTGGCCATGTAGCATGGAGGGCAGTGGTCCTGTGTTCATTTAGGGGGCTTTTGCGTAAATCACAGGTCACAATGTCTGATCTCACCCTGCGAAGAGCGGACTTTGTTTTCTATGATTGGGGGTTGGTTTGCTCTAAAACTATTCAATTCAGGGAAAGGGTTCTTGAGATCCCTATTGCACGGTGCTGTGACACAAGTGTCATGCGGTCTACTGGACCGAGATGCACTTCAGACAGATCAGGGCGGAACCAGCAGATCTTGCGTACCGTATCGCTTGTATGGGTGGGGGCTCCTGCCCGCTGCCATATAGCATCTACCAGGAGACGCTGAAATTGTTTGCATCAAGGGCAGGGTTTGACGCTTCCACCTTCTCGTCTCATTCACTAAGGAGGGGGGAAGCATGTTCCTGGCCATGTGCGGGGCGATGATCGAGGAACTGAAGGTCAGGGGTCATCGGGCATCAGAGACCATATCTAGCTACCTGGAAACCCCTTTAGGGGCTTGGATAGTGAACGACATGAGGATGGTTGCGACACTCTGTGCGGATCAGACGACTGGTGGGTTTGGGTGGAGACGCGTAGGTGTTCTCCTTTGGCCTGTTATTGTGCTAGCCAAGACACTCAATAAAAGTTTCCGACCCATCACTCGTCTGTCGCTGTCTGTTTGTTAACATAGCCCTACTTTATAGGATGTATAATTAATTATGCGGATATAAATAGGCAGAGTATTGCCTTTATTACTATTATTGCTATGAGTTTAATCGCAAAATACATTATGTCCAATTGTTGACTTGCCTGGATTTGCCCCGGGTTGCCTCCGGTAGCTCCGCCAATGGCCACCTCTGTTGGCGCTCGCAGCAGGGGCCATATGCAGGAGTCGGTGAAAGCGAGCCAAAACAGTGTTTGGCGGGTATCCCCGTTTAGCGGCGAACAAGTGGTATGCACGAGTCAGTGATAGGCCTAACACCAAAAGCTTAAACGAGGTTAGGGTAACCCTGTTCCATAGGTGGTTTAAGGTTGGTGTTAGGCACCAATTAAGCCCAAATCTATACAATGCTGGCATATGTAACAGAATTACATACGCAATAAGTGAAATTTCAGCAAATTAACCCTAAATTCGAAGCAATATTAATGCTGCCGCCGCAACGGCGGCGATATTAATATTGTCGAACCGACGAATGCAAGCAACCGCCGCTGCCGCCGCCAGTATGGAAAGCGACATCGATGCGGTGGCGGCGGTGGCGATTTGTTTACTTTACATTCGTCAATTCGAAAATATTAATATCGCTGCCGACACGGCCGCAGCATTAATATTGCTTCGAATTTAGGGTTAATTTAATGAAATTTCACTTATTGCGTATGTAATTCGGTTAAATATGATAGCATTTAATATATTTAAGCCTAATATATGGCTACAGACGCAGAGGGATTTCCCAAATCTATAAATACATTCACGTTTAGCTATAATGAAAGTGTTACGCGCTCCTGCATACCGCTTGACCGCATTCCCCGGATCGGGGATAGCTAAATGGTATCAGGCTGTAACACCAAAACCTGCTATCATCGACTCCTGCATACGGCCCCAGGTAAAGTCACTTGCCCATTGGATTTGAAACTTTTACCCATAAGCCTGTTATTGTGCTAGCCAAGATGCTCAATAAAAGTGTCCGACCCATCACTCGTCTGTCACTCTCTGTTTGTTAACATAGCCCTACTTTATATATATATATATATATATATATATATATATATATATATATGTATAGTATTATATATATATATATATATAATACTATACATATATAAATTTAGATATAGTATTATATATATATATATATATATATATATATATATATATATATATATGTACACACACATAAATGAGAAACTTGCATATACCAATTAAATAACTAAATTAGCAAAACCCAATATTACGACTGGTCATTGTAATCATAAGTAGGCTACACAAATGGGGACACGCTCTTTAAAAATGTGATGCCAGATCCTCCTTACTATAAAAATGGTATATGCATAAAATATGAAAATGTTATGTTTTTGTAAAATAAATAATTAGCGTACATTGTAGCACAATTAATCCTTGCAAAAGTATAATTCATGTGTATACTGATTGGTGAGCATTGAATAAGATGTAGTATAGTTCGTCGTAACAAAATAGGAACTACTTCATATCGGCCTTTTGATATGCATGCAAATTGCAAATGTACCTCCCGCTGCCTCCATGGAAATGTCATATATTTATTAGTCCACTGCAGATAATCATACGACGTAACACACATGCACAACAAAACAAAACAAAAACAAGATTAAAAAAACATAAACAAAACATCCGGAAGTCCTGTAGGTTAAAGGTAGAGTATGTAGTTCTACCTTCAATAGTACCTTCAATGCTAAATTTGCATGGTTTATTATCCACATGATGGTTATTTGTCACATATGAGCACCTAGTTTATCAGCCTATCAGGATTGTCGCTGGAGTGTGCGCGGGGGCGGAGGAGTGTCTGTGTGTGTGGGGGGGGGGGGGGGGGCGCCATTCTACTAAGCCAGCGAGACCCACATGGATCACACATGGATGTGTTGACTGGCAGAGTGAACTTAGAAGACCTATCGCCCTACTTCGGGAGAAGTGGGGTCTATTTGTGGAGATGTGATCGTTGGTTGTCCAGAAGGTGTTGATTGTGCGACCTCAGCAGAAGCTTGTATTTCTCTGAAATAATAATGCATGGATAGGAATACCTCAGGCATGTGGGATATATCGGTCTCTGGGTCGAGAGATTGCGGCTTAAAGGGACCAGCTATAGCTCGCTGGGACACTGCGCGTACTCCGACAAATGCTCTCCAAGCACAATCTTGTTTAGTTTTTATGTTTAAATGAACCAAGTATGTGTGGGGAGAGTATGGGACCAGGGCACTGCTAGTCTGAACTGCAAAGGCAGTTTGTTGTCTTCAAAATGGCCGCCCCCATAGGCGGCGGCCATTTGCAATGCAAAAGCTGCGCTGTGATTGGCTGAAATTGTGCCGGCAACAGGCTCACACAGTAACAAGATTTGCTGGTTCCCAGTATGGGCGGCAATAAATTTCAGACCGATTACGCCGAAATCTATTGAATGCGATCATATTTAACAGAATTACATACTCAAATCGTGAAATTTCATTAAATTAACCTTAAATTCCAAGCGATAGTAACGTAGCAGCTCGATCAGCGTCGAATCGCCGAGTGTAAACAAAACAAATAGCAGTGATCGCCGCAACGTGCGAAAATCCGCGCATGCGCAGAAGCCACGACAGGCCGCTGGTGTTTTGGGGAGTTTTCAGTCGCAACAGAATTTCAAATCGAGTTCGTTTGTTTTCCACGTGGCGGATAGCTGGCGACTTTAAATTGAACATCTCACAGATTGAAAGGCTATCCAAAAAAACTATTGAAAGGCTATCCAAACGTAGGATAGAATCAAGAATACTCGCATGTTTAATTGACAATGGTGGCAATATTATATTCGGCCGGTTCATATTTTAAAGAAACACTGAAGATGTGCATAAGTCACAAATCACAAGAATTAGATATGAACTTAAGCCCCGTTCACACAGCACAACTTTAGGCTGAACTAGATAAGGCAAACTAGATGAGGCGAACTAGTGTCGTGTCCACACACGGAGCGGTTTAAGGCAGAAGTGGATATCTGCGCATGAGCAAGTACAGACTAACCAGCGCCAGTTTGGGTTCGTCGACGTCGCACGAGAGAGTGTGGGTTCGACCTAGATATGTATAGACTGAGTCGTATTGTTTTGGAACGGTCAAAACTTCTGCTGGGCAGTGAAACCCTAAAAATAAATGATGAAAAAAATGTATGTGCACCATCCACACAAGCAAGGTGGGCCAACTTAAGCTAGTTCGCTTCATCTATACTACCTCGCGAGGTGGTTTACTTGAAGCGAACTAGATGAGGCGACTCAGACTTAATTCGCCTCAGAGTAGTGTCCACACGACCAATTTGAGGCGAACTATAGGAGGCGAACTAGTTGAGGCGACTTAACGGGCCAGTGCGAACGGGGCTTTAGTATATTATTATTAGGACGTTACAAAATAGTTTGTTATTGTTTTACGCCCTAGCAACATCTAAGGGCATATCAGGACGGATACCGACTTGTGACAGTTTGCACTTATGGCGATTTTATACTGCTGCCCTACTGGGACACCAGGCAGCCAGCACCATGACCTGATATCCCACTCAGTCACATTATCCTGACACTGAGCCAACCAGACCTAGCCCTGTCCTAATAATGCTGAGCGCCAGGCTAGGAAGTGACAAGTATCAATTTTTAAGTCATCGGGTTGACTCGACCAGGATTCGAACCCACGAACCCATGAGTTCGGATTACAAAATAGTAAATATCCATCAAGTAAATAGGCATCCGTGTTTCGCGTTACAGCGCATTCATGTAATACTAAAGGCCCGTTAATAGTTAGTTGTGACGGCGCTAGACGGCGTTAAACGGCGCAACACCTTGCAAGCCAAAGCTCCCAGACTTTACGTCGACGCTTGACGGTGTTTGACGGCGCAAGATGGCGCAAGCGTTGAACAGAGTTCAACTATTTTGAACTTTCAAGGTCAGCGCTTCAATACATCAGCAATTCAGACTGACATTCAGAATATCCCAACTTTCACTATTATCTCTGCTTTTGAATCCTTTCAAAGAAAATTGCTCTTAGGTTAAATTAAATACTTCAGATCTTCCCCTTCAATTGCACATTAAGATTTTTTCAATCGATGAAAGCTTTAAAATTTATTTTGCAAAGATTAATGCTCCGCATAGACATAGCATTGCTGCAGCACAAATACTGCAGTCAACGTTGGCGACCATGTGCGTCAAAGCATTCAGACTTTCGGGACCACATTCACTCCCCACAGTTTTGTACCATCACACGGCTCCAACCCGTGTAAAGTTGACGGCTTTATACGCCGTTAAAACTATAAACGGGCCTTTGCGTTTCTGTCATTTTCTGAGATAAATACATTAAATTGATCGTTATGAGCTACTTTGCTTTATGTTGAAGTAACTTTTAGTTTAAATGGCTAACTTTGGAGATATTTGAAGTGACAACATACCAAATTAATTTTGGCAACTACACCAAAACTCTGACACCATAGGCTTATGCAGTAACAGGTTCTATTAACTTGACTCCCCATGCCCTTTTATGTGACAACAAATGCTTGATAACTGTACCAGTATCTAAGATAAATATGTAGAATCAAATCTAGGTAAGTGTTTTGGTTTTGAAAATGTGATGCTTCATCGGACTATGCAACTTTAACAGTAACACTGGGTTGTTTGTTGGTTCTTTGAGTTTTATGTCTTGGCAACATTTAACTCTAAGGTCATATCAGGACAGGTACCGATTTGTGACTTCACACTCATGGCAGTTTTATAGTGCTGCTGTACTGGGAGACTAGGATACCAGCACCATGATATGATATCCCACTAGTCACATATTATCCTGAAACTGAGTTAACCAGTCCTTTCCCTATCCTAATAATGCCGAACGCCTGGCTAGGAAGCAACAAGTATCAATTTTGTAAGTCATTGGTTTGACTTGACCGAAAATTGAACTCCCCACCTCCCGCACGAGAGGCATGTGGTCTACCGATTCGAGAACCGCGCAGATGTGGGACTCAATTACTTAACCATTGTTATATATGCCAAAACAGAAGGGGGTTTAGCAATGCTCATTTCTGTCATGGCTGAGCCAAACGCTTTGCTTTATCTCAAACCATATTCATAAAACAAACCATTTTAGTAGATAAAAGTAGATAATGGCAAAACTAATATTCATTGAAAAGTGGAGTCAGTTACTCGTTATTAGGCCACATATAAAAAAAGGTTGGCGATCGTCCTTTTGATCACACAAATCAGGATCGGGCGGATGCTTTATATTTTTTATTTTTCTGGCATATGACATATATACATAATATGTAACCAGACGCGGTGGCCGAATGAGTTAAGCATCCTCATCCCGTTCTCGTATGTTGTGGGATTCGAACTCCTGGGTCAAGTCAAACCAACGAAAGTTTCATTTCTGCTAGCCCGACGCATTTTTAATAGTTTAAATCAAAACAAATTCGAAAATAATAAATCAGGGGCCAAAAAGGAGAGTCGTGGAGCAGGAGGATGCAGGAGGAGGAGTGGCTGGAGGCTAGCCAGCTTTAGGGTTGTCTGTAACCTTATGATGGTTACCGGCTGCAGAACTGCAGCAATATAGAAAGGCACTAATAAATAGTCCCAATCTTTGGTTGAAGATTAATCTTCAGGTGGGATGGTTGTAGAAGCTGGGGATGTCTTTACAATCAATCAAACGACGAGTTGTTAGGGCGGCCCCGAATCTCTCTAGTCTGGCGATAGCAGAGCACTCGTATCCAGTAACAGCAGCAGTTCAGGAGGAAGGGACAAGATTCAGCAGGTTCCAGCAACAAGAACAAAACGAGAGAGCGATAATGTACAGGAACCCCACCCAAGCAAACAACTCCCTTCATCAGGGGGAGAAGAAAAAAAGGGTAGAGCATATAGGAAAGAGAAATGAGGAGAGTTGAGTCAAAGGGCCATGTCTCTTTGCTCTATGGTGACCAGCAGGCGATCCAGAAAACCCGGGCGGAGTAAGAGTAGAAAGTGAAATGCTGCTGAGCTCCCCCTCCTGGAACTCTTTTCAGACATTATCAAGGAGGAGCAAGGCCAGCAGAAAGGAGATAGAGAGAGGTGTGGACGAAGTGCGGTCCGGATAGCAAGTGGCGGCTGGAGACAGCGGCAGGCTGCATTATAAGGAGGGGGAGTAGGCCCCACGGGGTCGGGGAGAAGGTTGGGTGGGAGGAGCAGTGTGTGTGTGGGGGCGGGGGGGGGGGGGCTGTGGGGAGGGACTTTCTCCCCAGCGAACAAACACAATGCAAGCATTACGACCAATTACAAATAGCTGAATGACGAGCATAACTCACAGTCTCATGCCTGAAATTTCAGCACAGTAATGATTCAAGTGTTTTCAACTTTTAACATTTTAACACCCACTACTACCATTATACTATTTGTAATATTATTAAAACAACACAGTGAACATCAAACCGAAAAAAATATATGCAGAAGGTGTTAGGTCTGTTGTAGCTTATTAAATAGCATATTAATATAGTGAATCATTAGTGAGGTATCCAAGTTAGACAATTAAAATTCCTAGGGAAGCCAATCAAACTATACACACCACTAGAATAGAAGCAGGAGCCCCTAATAGAGTCGTACCAACCCGAAATGTGTTAAATTAAAAAGAACACACAAAACACGATTTGTATCTTTAAAGGAATGGGGTGGAGTAATAAAACCTATTGTTCTTACTGCTTCTAATAATTCTAGTGGTAATGTCTAACAATCAAAAATGCGTTGTGTTAGCACCAGTAAGACCCATAATAATTAGCATTGTACCATGCCATATTCATAATTGGCGCACAACTTTTATCTAACGCAGCCAAGCGATTGTGTACAAATAGAGTCGATGCAATGGAGGGGTACTACGTGGAAGGGTGTACACATACATACACATATAATATATAATATTGTAGTAACCTGCACCGACCTCTCAGGCAAGGAGCCGCATGAACAGGTAGGCGTGGTTATGGTGGTGACATCAGCACTGACATCAGGGAGCCTAGGAGGTATAATGGTTAGTAAACTGGCCCAGAATGCAAGATATGTGAGTTGGATTCACACTCTAGGTGCAACATTTCCCATTTTCATCACCCCCACGACAATGGTTCCATGACCAGAATCCCATACAAGCTGTGGATTGTATGGTTGTTGAACCTACCCTGCGTATGTATATGTAAGTGCATTGCCTATGTGTATGTAATTGTAGGGATTAAATGACCATTTAAAAGACGTACAATTCCAGGGGGACGAGTGTAGTAGTCTGCACTAACCTCTCAGGCAAAGAGCGTGGGCATGGTAGTGACATCAGGGAGCCTAGGTGGTGTAATGGTTAGCACACTCTCCCGGAATGCAAGAGATATATGGGTTTGATTGCCGCTGTGGGCGCAATATTTCCCATTTTCATCACACCTACGACAATATAATTATATAGATATATGGTGCAACCATTACATATATATTTACAAACATATACACGTACATATATTTAAATACATTCCGGCTACATCAACTAATTATAACAACAGACAGGCTAATACTAGTAATATGCCTAACTATCACGCAAGGCTTTCGAATTCTAAGCCAGGACCAAACACACTTTCGGCATTATACACACATATATATATATATATATATATATATATATATATATATATATCAGAGCTAGTGGAGGAGAGGCCCCACGCAGGAGGCGGGGAGGTGCATGCTGGTACCCCCCCCCCCCCCCGAGGGAGGGGTGGTGGTAGTGCCACCCACTCCAGGTCTTATTACATGCGATAATGCGCTTATCACTATCCACATATATTATATATTACATACATAATATATATATATATAATTCATATCCGGGCCTGTATTCACACAAATCGCTGTTGTTCTAACAGAACAACCAATACTGTCCGGAATTTGTAAAAACCACCAAAACAATCCAAACAACAACAAAAACATAAAAACGCCTAGCCTATATATATATGTAGTTATGAACTGTGATATCTAAAGGCCCAGTCACACCTTACTGGACACTGTCCGGTACTGTATGGCGATGTCCGGTACATGTCCGGTACCCATCCGGCAGTGTCCGGTGGTGTCCGGTACAAGTTTTGAACATGCACAAAACTTCTACCGGACACCGCCGGACTGACGTGTCTGGTTGGTGTCCGGTTTGTCCAGTACATGTCTGGTACCCATCCGTACATTCCCGGTACCCATCCGTTGGTGTCCGGTTTGTCCGTTTTGTCCGGTACATGTCCGGTACCCATCCGTTACGTGTCCGGTTCTCGTCTGGTTCTCATCCGGTACATGTACTGTACATCTACGGTACTTGTCCGGTTGCCTGGCGGCAATTGACCCAATTACGCTCCATTTCGATACATTTTGATACATTTTTGTGTACCGGAGAGCACCGGACTAGACAATTCTTTGTCCGGTGGTGTCCGGTACTCAGACCGGTAAGGTGTGACAGCCGCTTTATGGTGTGAGCATACAAAAGATTGATTATGGGTAGCCCGTCGTAGTTGGTTTAGGTGAATTAGATTAAGCCGCTGCAGTGTGATTGCGTCTTAGATTCTTACTGGTGAGCTTTACTATCGTTACCTGCAGCTATATATTTACGAGTGAAGATCTCTCGCCCATTCACTGAATCATTATGACAAGGTGAGGAGGACAGAGGAATAAAACCTATGTTACTGTTAGATAGAATTTACACAAAAGTGGCCACAGAGGTGGCGCCACCTTGTTTAAGGCGGAATAATACGCCGCTCCCACCTGTGGATATCTTCAAAGTTGAAAGTCATGGTCGTTGGTGCTCCGTCTGTACTAGGTCAAAGACCCTATAAGACTAAGATGGCTCACTCAGCCTGTACTGTGTAATCAAAATGATCAAACCCACCACTTGGTGCACTGGCTGTTCTCTTGGTTAAACAATTGCTATATTATATGTCATCATCATCATCATCATGCTGTCAGTCGTGATGCGACAAAGACTTCTTTCATTATATTATATGTATAAATGTATATATGAAGGTGAAAGATGGGTGATGATAGTGATGATGATGATGATGCTGATGATGATGTGTATTTGTTCATAGCAATTTCATATTGATGTGTATTCATACTTACCTATCTCATGTATAATATAATTGTATGTGTTTACATGTGAAACACCAACCAGCAGCCAGGCTGATCAAACCCACCACAAGTTGGCACTGCAAAATTTACATACCATGGGAGAGGTAGGGAGTGAGCCGTCATAGTATTATAGGGTCTTTGATTAGGTAGAACAGGTGAGGATTGGTTGGTTGTTGGAGTTTTAAGTCCTGGCAACATCTAAGGTCGCATACTCATGGTGACTTTTTAGTCCTGCCCCATTGGAAGATCAGGCCACCAGCACCACGATCTGACATCCCACTCAGTCACATTATCCTGACAATGAGCCACCCATCCTTGCCCTATCCTAATAATGCAGAGCGCCTGGCTATGAAGCGACAATTATCAATTTGGAACTTATGAGTAGGCATGTAGTAGATTGAGGTGGGGGAGCGTGATTTTGTCATATTATTTCTAGGTAGTTACTCCTGCAGCACTGTCTCTATAACAAAGCTACAAACCAACCCTTTAGAAAAAAGGGTTTGAAGGCTGGGTTATCGAAATAAACACACGATTTTGTAATGTAAAAGCAAAATATATCGTTCAAACACTTATCTGTCATAGCTCGCTACTTTTGGGGTGAACAATTTATGAATTCATATAGAGTAATGGAATTTAAAAGTCTAATTAAGAACTTCTGAATCCACCATCCTGTCTTTTTTTTCTCCCTATTCGCTCCCAATTTCTCAACTCTATGCCAATATCGATCAATCCTGCGAACTGGAACCACCAGCCCCCACAGTTATCTCCTACCGAAGCAGTTTTTGCTGAGATTTCTCACATGTCTAGATAGGGGTCGATCTTTTATATAGGAGGATTGGTGCTGCAGTAGGGTGCTGAAATACCATACCTATTCAAGCTGAAGATATTTGGGGTAAGACTGATGGTCTATTAATGACTATTAATTCAAAGATCCTTGTAAATTGAAGAGGATAATTTTCTTCTCTTAGTTATCTTATCGTTATAGTATAGGTATTTAAGCCTCTGCGCCAAAAGGTATATCCAAGTATATTTTCTTAGGTATAACTTGTTATGCAAATATTATTTAGGATTCAGCTTAAACATTGATTGAATATTTTGAATGATAGAAACGACAGGGACAGCACCCAACATCTGTGGGGTAAACATACCAGGTCCTAGATAAAAGATTCACCCCATACTTCCAGTACAGGGGTGAAAACCAGCCTTATATAAAAAACGGTCAAAAATTGGGCTAATGAATTGAGTCTTTATGAGAGCCTAATTTCACAATCTAAGAAGCAACATTTATTATTTGTATATATATTCATGTTTACCCGCTACTTTTGAGTTGAAAATATAATAAAACATATACTTTCATGCAATTTAAAAGTGAAATCGACGGCATTCTCTGGCCGCCATCTTGTCTTTTTGCATTCTCTCCCATTTCACCAACTCTGTGTTGATATAAGTAACCATTCGACAGTGGTGCCAAACATTCTACTTGTTGTTCCATACTAACGCTATTTTTGCCCGTATTTAGACTACGTTGTCATTCACCCGTGTACTACAAGTATCGGGTGAATCTTTTATCTAACCAGGTCCCAGCTCCAGGCGACCCCCATAGACCACCGAGCAATAACTCAGAAAACACGTACAGACAGGTGCTAATACAAACAAGTGTTTAGAATCAGATCATTATGTAGTATTAATCTTATATTAGGAAATATGTGAGCGCATGTCACCGAGGAATTGTAACAAACCTTCCTGGTATGACCAGTGTCCGTTGACTATTAGCCAACTACTAGATAATTTACTGTCATTTAAAGTTGCATCTGATCTGATGATTTTCCATTTTTGCCATTAAAGAGAGGTTGGTCATATTTGAAGCAAAAGAAATTGCATCTATACTTTTAGCATTTTGTTATATACAATAAAATGCTGGACAGCATATAGGCTTCAGCATTGACAGGTCATATTTAAAGTCACCGGTTATACCTCACCCAGATACAAATGAATCCAGCATCAAAAGCTCTCTAAACGTACCTTTGCTTAGTTTGTTCAGTTCATGCCACTGAACATGTGGGAGGAGAGTTGAGGTATGTGATGTATGAATGACATCATAGGTGGGATTCCCTCATCACATGACCTAGAGGGGTTCCCCACACACAGGGGAAGGCATGGCAACCACCAAGATGGGAGCCACAGAAAGCTCTCAATTCAACTTTTAAAGTCTATTAATCTACATGATTTAATCAATTGTTTACACAAAAAGTAGCTGGTTATGATAAATAAACATTTGAACTTTATATTTATTATTTTAGATTGCAATTTCTAACATTTATTTCTCTATATGGTTGTCTAAAAGTGTCAGTGCTGCTGGACTAAATTAAACACTACAGAAGCAAACAATGTCAGCACTCTCCCCCCACATATGTAGTTGCATAAACTGAAAACAGGCAAACGAATGCTTGGAGAGCATTTGTCGGAGTACGGGTCATCTCTCAACGACCTATAGCTGGTCCCTTTAACTGATTGTGGCCTTTTATGCCAGAACAAATGGTTAATAAGCGGACCACTGTGAGTGAACATGTGGAATCAAATCTAATTGTCTTCGAAACTTTGATTCTTTCATTGGACTGCAGTTTGAAGTATGCACACTGACGCTAGACCATTACAGTGAAATGCTATATGATCTTTGCATTGCAGTTTTGCATTGCTGTGAACGGCTACACAAACCACCGTCAAAGGCGGATACGAGGACCCATCCCCGGGGAACAGCGGGGCGGCTGATAAAACGGCGCGTGAGTTCAGGCCAAAGCATATCAATGCGCCGACATGTGACCCTGCATCAGTGCTTGACCCCCGCTCTACACGAAGATTGGTTGGTTGTTGGAGTTTTACGTCCTGGAAACATCTAAGGTCATATCAGGATGGGTACTGACTTGTGACAGTGCACACTCATGGTGGCTTTATAGTGCTGCCCCACTGGGAGACCAAGCTGCCAGCACCATGATCTGATATCCCACTCAGTAACATTATCCTGACACCGAGCCAACCAGTCATTGCCCTATCCAAATAATGCTGAGCGCCAGGCTAGGAAGAGACAGGTATACATCTTTAAGTCATTGGTTTGACTCGACCCATGGGTTCGAATCACACCATATACCAAAACGGGAGATCGACGCTCAGGTCATTCGGCCGTCCCGTCTGGTCCGTTACTCGAAGAAGATGTTTTTTTGGGTGTTTTTTTTGGTCCATAAAGCTAAGATTCCTTACACGCGGTATGCGGCATGCGGTATCCGAATGCGAATGCGGCAAAAAAATCGAAACGCCTTGAACTCAATGGGCTACAACCCTTACTCGCGATATGCGAATGCGATCGGTCCGGCATGCGGCATGCGGCACGGGGGTGCGAATAGAAAAGCATCAGTCGCATTTGTCCATTGATATAAGGCTGGAGGAGGCGACTGATAATTACGGACAGCCGGGACAAGGTGGTCCGAATAGAAAAGCATCATTCGCATTTGTCCATTGATATAAGGCTGGAGGAGGCGACTGATAATCACGGACAGCCGGGAGAAGGACGGTTGTAGAAGATTTAAACCCTGTAACTACACCATCAAAGGGTAGCCCTTAGTCTTTAGCCCTGTATCTACACCAATGGGACGGTCCTAACATGGCTCAGTTTAGCTTGCTCCGAGGGATGTTAGGACCGTCCCAGATTTTGTTGACCGAAAAGGACGGTCCTAACATGGCTCAGTTTAGGATGTTAGGACCGTCCCAATCGGTCATTAAAGCCGTGTTTACACGGGGAATTTTGAAGCGAATTAGACAATGCGATTTATATGAAGCGAATTAGTGGCGCGTTTACACGAGCGAGTTTGAAAGTCTGTCGGCGACCGGGAACAAGCAGCCTTAGTTCTGCCTGTAGCCGGCGAGCACTGCTATTTGTTTACTTTACACTCGTCGAATCGACGCCGATGTAGCTGCTACGTTAATATCGCTTGGAATTTATGGTTAATTTAATTAAATTTCATTATTTGAGGATTTAATTCTGTTAAATATGATCGCATTCACTAGATTTCGGCGTAATCGGGCCCTAACACTGCCGGGCACCAGCGATTAGTTACTGCTCCTCCTGTTCCCGGCAGGCACTACTATGTTATACTATCGCCGCCCGGGAACAAGCTGAATCGCTTCAAATAAACCACCTCGCAAGGTGGATTACAAAAAGTGAATCATATGAAGCGAATCAGCCCTAATCCGCCCCAGAGTCCTGTTTACACGGCGAATGTGAGGCGAACTAGGCAAGGCGATTTATATGAGGCGATTTAACTCTCCCGTGTAAACACGGCTATAGAGTGCAGTAAGGAGTATACTTGTCCGGACCGCACTTCGTCCACACCTCTCTCTATCACCTCTTTGCCGGCCTGACACCTCCTTGATATGTCTAAAAAGTGTTCCAGGAGGGGGTGCCCGCCGGCATTTTCACTTTCTGCTCTTACTCTGTCCGTGTCTATGGCTCGCCGGATGGTCACCATAGGGCAGATAGGCACGGTCCTTTGACTCAACTCTCCTCATTTCTCTTTCCTAGATTCTGCCCATTCGATTTCTCCTAGGCACACTTCTTCCCCTAACCAGGGTTGTTGTGTTCTTGGGTGGGGCCCTTGACCTATTACGATTTCTCTGTCTGGTTCTTGTTGCTGGAACGACCGCTGCTCTCACCTTTGCCCGCCTTCCTCGAACCCCTGCTGACCGGATGCAAGTGCTACACTACACTACACACACCATACAGCTCTACTACATACATACCGGCACGGAGAGATCCGCTGCCACCCGGCGCCCCGGCGTCACTACGTCGTGAAGGATGTCCCAGCCTTCATAACACTTCCTCTACGAAGACCACTTCCTCTACAGAAGACATGTCTTCAAACCAAAGATTGGGCCGATTTATCGGAGCCTCTCTATAATGTTGCAGTTCTGCAACCGGTAACCGTCGTAAGGTTACAAACAACCCAGTACCCTACCCTACTTGTTTATTTTTATTTTTTAAATATAGCCAGTCGTCTGCCGCATGCCGCATGCCGCATACCGCGTGTAAGGAATCATGCCATTCGCATGCCGCATGCCGCATGCCGCATGCCGCTTACCGCGTGTAAGGAATCCTAGCTTTAGTTGTTTAAGCTGGGGAAATTTCAGTCATAGACGACTGGTCTTCCTCATTCCACTGATGGTCGATAGAAAGCCCGAGCCTAAACTTTTACCGACCCAAGGGATTTTTAACCTCCCACACCACATAGACATGGTATGAGAGCAACCGGCCTTTGATGACGCTGTAAGTTATACACAGCGGTGGAAATCCAAATTGGCAGAGCTGGGGGCACGGGGAATCGAACCGCCGACCCTCAGATTAGGGGTCTGACCTAGAAAAAAGTCAGACACTCTAACCACTCCGCCACGGAGAACGGTTTCTTGGCCTACAACGGAGCTACTGGAGGAAGTTGGGCTTACTGGCCTACTCCGCGACCTATAGGTCAATTAGGTCATTATCCCCCAGTGTTATCACAAGTCTTATGTTTTGAGGAATGCGAGAGCAGGAAATTGTGGATTGTTAATGGCATAATATGGGAAGATGTGCATTATCAGTGGTTATGGTGGTAAGCAGGCCATGAGAGCCAGCCGCTACAGATGTTGCCTCGGTTGAGCAGTCATCACTTTTGGATTAGCTTTCGCGATAGCAGGACGACATTATGGAGGAGTGGACTGCCACCTGGATACTATACAAGAGAGGAGAAGCGGCTGGTTCGGGTATTGTTCATACCAGAATGGCCTACACAACCCCGTTTCACACTATTAGAGTAGCTGAAGGACACTGGTGCTAAAGGGCACACTAACCACAGGGGCCATATGTATGAGCAACTTTTTATCGGCTCCGGTGTTAACGGCGGGTCCCGGGTTATCTAACGCCGGTGTTCCAGATGTGTCACGGGGTATGTATGTGTCCAAAGTGCAGCTGGGTTAGTTAACATATTAGTTATTTAGCAACTTGGAGGGCCCTCTGAACCTGTACCCGGCGAGCATCGCTATTTGACAATATCGGCGGCCAGGAACCAGCAGCCTTCTTAGTGGTGAGCCTGTTGCCGGCGAGCAACGCTATTTGACAATATCGCCGCCGCAGGAACCAGCAGCCTTAGTGGTGAGCCTGTAGCCGGCGAGCACTGCTATTTGTTTAGTTTACATTCGTCGATTCGACAATATGAATAACGCCGCCGATGTAGCAGCTACGTTAATATCGCTTCGAATTTAGGGTTAATTTAATGAAATTTCACTTATTGCGTATGTAATTCTGTTAAATATGATCGCATTGAATAGATTTGGGCGAAAAACATTGCCGCTGGCATTATGCCAGTATGGATATCGATGTCGCGGCGGCGGCAGCGATTTGTTTACATTACATTCATCGATTCGACACTATTAATATCACCGCCAATGTGGCAGTAGCATTAATAACGGTTCCAATTTAGGGTTAAATTGATCAAATTTCACTTATTGCGTATGTAATTCTGTTGGTTGATTATGATCGCATTGAATAGATTTGGGCCTAATCGGTCCCTAACATCGACATTAACCATCCTATGACTTGGGGTTAGTGCAGGCGACTTTAAGCTCGCGGGGTTTGTGTAACGCCATCACATACATACAGAGTTATCACCGCTAACCCGGTAAACCCGCCGAAAACCAGCTTCGCAGCGCTAGCCCCGACACATGCATATGGCCCCAGGGGAAGGCCATGGAACACTTTCTCACTCACTGGCTAAATTTATATAATATCGATTAGACTCTAACAAACATGTTTGAGGCCATAGAAGCAAGCAGAGGAGTGAGCTACCTCCACATGAAGGCAGTATGCAATGGTGTTGATGATGAGACGAGTACACTGTTTAGAGCAGGGGATACAGATCCAGTGAGTAAAATACTACAATAAAGGCCCTGTCACACCTCACTGGATTGGGGGAAACAGACAGAAACTGAACAAAGTCTGTTGATGTCCGGTTTGTGTCCGTACAAGTTTTGAACATGCACAAAACTTGGAACAGATGCCGCCAGATTGACATCTCCGTTTCTTGCCCGGTTTGAGTCCGTTTACCATCGGTTGGCTATCCGTTCATGTCCGTTTTAAGTCCGTTTCATGTCCGTTTCATGCCCATTTGTCCAGCGGCCTTTGACCCG
The DNA here is from genome assembly GCA_030323885.1 of Branchipolynoe longqiensis. Lineage (NCBI taxonomy): Eukaryota > Metazoa > Annelida > Polychaeta > Phyllodocida > Polynoidae > Branchipolynoe > Branchipolynoe longqiensis. Next base: position 91,322,832 of record CM059191.1, on the reverse strand, counting down.
ATATTGCAACATTTTGACACATTTTAATACATTTTGATACTTATGACGCCCGGACTAGACAATTCTGTCCGCTGCAACCTGCTTCTTTCTACTAGTTGCAGAGCAAAGACTATAAACACCAGTTCTGATGATTTGAGTGGACTTTAGATGAAGAGAAGGGGCATCATATCGTATATCCCCAAGATGAAGTGAATATGATCCAAACAAGATCCTCAAGTTTAAATAATACAAAACTGCAGAGCTGTAGCTCTACTTGAGGTGAAAACAGCACTGGCAGTGTTTGTCACTGTGGGCAAGCCACACAAACAAGAAATTATCTCGAGGTACATGAACACCACATTGCAGGAAGCTGATAGATTCACAGAACACTATACTGCCTACTCCTGCAGGCATCTAGCCACCAGCATGACAGTCATATGACATGTACCAGTAGCTATGATCTTGGCGACTGTTGGCCAGAGTTGGATGTTCAAACCTTTCAACAACGCACTGCTGAGGGCTGAATTCCAAACAACAAGATTCAAACCGGCGACGTAGGAAAGCCAGAATAATACAGATACAGACTGAGCAAATGCACAGCACGGAACAAACATATATCCCAGAGACATTAGAAACACGAGAGACACTACACCACAATGTCCAATATGATTATGATAATGAGAATAACCTAAGTACTTAACTTCCAAGAAAAAGATTGCAAGCCATCTTATTGAAGAGTAAAATAAATCAAATTTGTAGAAATGACTGAGGATTGAAGTCTTCCATTGGTCTCTAAAAAGAGTTTAAACCAAATAGAGTGAAACAAACAACTACTGGTTAGCCACTCGTAACATCAGGGAGGAGGTGGCCATCATGGCATACTTACCAACATAATATAGCAATTCTTCTATTAACATACAGCAGAATAGTGATTCCCTTTGTTTGAAATAAGCCACGAGGGCCCGAAACAGGTGCACATATAAGTAGAGGCTAAAGCACCAGAATGCCAAAACAATCATTATTCTGCTTCATTTAAATATCATAATTAGATCTGATTAGAAGACGTTTGACACAATTGTTGATAAGCAAAGTGATACTCCAGGCTTTATAATTTCAACATATATCCTGACCAGGGGGACCAGAAGGACCTCGGGAATAGCAGCTATGCATACAGACAAATTAAATGTACATTTAAGACTAGTTTTAAAATCGGTAATACATTATTAATTAAGTTTCCTTTTTAGTTGTTGTTTTTTTATTTAGAAAAAAAATGAACACCTCATCACGAATTGTTCTGAGAGTCGTTTCCGATGTCAGCCCGAGATAGATGCTTAATTCACATCAGCTAATATTGCGCGTTACTTCCGGGAACTTAAGAAATGTGGCTCCTGGTGTCTTCATTTTATTCCAAGAAAATAAAGAATAAGACAAAGAGCGAGGCAGGGGGAGAGGGAGAGGGAGAGCGCGATAGAGAATGAGTGAGCAGGAAAGAGATAGAATGGGTGAGGGAGGGGGGAAAGGGACGGGGGAGGGGGAGGGAGGGAGGGAGGGAAGGGAGGGGGGGAGGGGGGGAGGGAGGGAGGGAGGGAGGGAGGGAGGGAGGGGGACACATTGAAGGAAGGATAGGGGGGAGGAACAGGGAGAGACAGAGAAAGAAAGAAATAAAAGAGAGAGAGCTAAAGAGAGAGGATGGAGAGAGAGGGTGGAGAGAGAGAAAAGGAGAGAGCGAGAGAGAGAGAGAGAGAGGGAATGAAAGCATGAGGGGGGGGGGGGGGAGTGAGAGAAAGGAGCTAAAATCAAGAAGTGGCGAATGCACTTGTATCTCATAACTCTAGAACACTGCAACCCGTCCTCCTCTGACTCGCGTTATTGATCGAAGGGTCTGGGTGCACCACGTAGCACCCCGCGTGTCTACCCTAGTCTCGTACCCACGCCCCGGTGGTTCCCTGGAGATGACGCCTACTAGGCACTCGTCACACCGAGTAGACTTGCATTCCGACTAAGTAAGAGTAAGAAATATTACCACCCCAACCTGGCAATAGCTGAGTCAAGTTAATACTGGGAGCGTACTCCAATAGTCATTTTAGTCTTTAAAAAATTTTTCTCTCACAATTTCAATACATATTCTACAAACATAAACTAACCTGTTGACAATAGAAATTGTAGGAGCAGTGTAACCAGTAATGGTTGTCTTCCCACTTCCCCTTATTAACAAAATAATATGTGGTGATTTTGTTGTTGTTTTTAAATCATGAGCCCTGGGGCTAATATACAAATAACAAACAGACTATGATGGTGTATTTACCAGCGCTATTGATTGGCATGGCCGCATATTTGATAACTATCACCGATTTCTAATTGATAACTATCACCCATGTTGACAGGATAAATGAATAAATAAATAAATAAATAAACAAATAGAAATATAGGCGGGGCTTGGTGGCCTGCACTCCGGTGCAGACACCCTAGGCCTGCCTTTGTCGCATCGCCGCGTTGCCCTGCTCCACACCCATGCACGCTCCTCTCCAGGTTACCGCCATGCCACTGGGCCAGTTTCACTAACAAACTGCCCCCTGCGCACTTAAATCTAAAAGGGGCATCAAGCAAATCTAGGAAATCACCCCTCAGTGTAATTATACTATAGCTGAATGCAATAAACTGTGGCTATCCACTGGTAGCTTAGGACCTATATGTGAAATGGACGCAGCATTCGGCATGCGAATATTAAGATTATTCAATGTTCAAACGCGTGAATATGCTCGACAAAGCGTCGGGAATATGTGACCCCTCCCCCCCCCCCCCCCCCAGGCATATCTTAACATAAAACGCTCACCCAGCACGTTCTCCGCTCCCAACCGAGCATCACACAAAGGACCACAGGTGACAAAGTTGATCAACTTCATAAATGTTGGTGGCTTAAAAAAAAGTGTTCTTCATTTATTTCTTTGCAGCACTTTCAAAATATATGAAAGTATGGCATATATTTTGTCGAAGCTTACAAATGTACCAGTATCCTTTTAATAACAATGATTCCTTCTATAAATATGTCCTACGCGTTATCGAAATGAACCTTTTAAATTGATTTATTTATATATATTTTGTTATTAAATATTTACAAGGCTACCTAAACCGAAAGGCCTAATGCATATCCAATCCTCATAGTTAAGACGTACAGTTCATCGTGCATTTGTAATATATTAGAAATGCCTTGAATATTAAAGTGATATACATTTGTATAACTATAAATGATATCCACCATAATTATCTGCATACTTCTTTGATAAATTAATTATCGAACGTCTAAATGCAGTGATGTCAGATATGTGCAGATATTGAGATTGTCTAAGGTTGTATATTACTACTGCTCCATGAGATCAATTTAGATAAATATGCTGATCATATGGATCTAAGATGCATATAGGCCTATATGGGATGTAGGTCTATACTCAGTGATATCAGCCAGTGAAGTATCAAATTCATAAGTTATCAAGAGAGTAAATCACCATCAAAGAGGAAAGAATTCGTATAATGTCCGGCTATCAATGTTTGCTGATGTTCCTTTGAAATGAATAAACTTAGGACATTTCACAAATGTCTCTTATGCCTACTTTCTTACACCAGACAAGGGTAGGTATATATGGTGTGATTTCCATGTGGAAAATTGTGGGATCAATGGCTAGCCAAGTCAAACTAAAGACTTACCAAATATAATTGAATTTCATTCTTTGACCAAATCAGTGCATATTTCCAATTATCGTTGATCTAAATACACAGATCGGCAATTAGCATCCACAGATTGTATGAGAATCGTGGTTGGACTCGGCGTCCTGTGGTGGTGAACGGTGTTATTTTCCTGATACATTCAAACCGATCATTATTGGTAGCCATTACCTAACACTTTCTTCTGTTAAAATATCAAATTTCCTTCTTTTCAAGCAAAATATGAATATGACAGATTGAGATAAGACCGAAAAGACTCTATTCCAACACTCAAGGTTTACGTGCGCGTTGGAGTACAGGCCTACCCTTATAGGTTTAGAATCGGGAATGCATGATGGCTGACTTGACAACCCCTGCTGCCACCTGGTAGCTCCACCTAGAACTACTAGGCCTATTGGGTGCTTGTCAGCAAATCGCTACATGATGGACCCATAGGCCTATACATACATTATACATACACAAATTTACCATAATAAAGGCATATCTGCCCTACCTCCTAGAAAGCAGCAATCACGATGTATCCAAACAAGATGTAAAATATTCCGATAATCAGCAGAGGGGGGAAATGGAAATCCTCTATTATTATTCTGTGTGGCCGGCCAAGAGTGTGTGTATATGTATGTTGTGTGTATATATATATGGCTTGGCCCATGCTTGAGGGCAGGTAATTATAGACATAGGGATGATTGGCAGGTCTGGGTGTGAGTGGACTCAGGGCCTGGCTCTCTGCTGAGGTAGGGGTCAATGCACACAGGGGTCAAGGTTGGTGGTGGCCACAGGTCAATCAGCTCTGGTGGTGGGCAGACCACTGGTGGTCATGGTAACCAGAAATGCTGAGTCCCTATTGGAGGAACTGGGAATGCTGCGTCCATATTGGTTGAAGTGAATGGCATGATCCTATACCAAGAATCCATGTACTAAACCAGAGGAGCTTGGACTCTCTCTTCCACGCTTAGTTTTGCTTTACTTTCTATCTTTCTCTCCGTCTGTATTGTTTTTCACTTTAGCCTACCTACATAGCCACAGACTCCAACACCCACTCTACAAAGAGTATTAAGCAGTTTTAGGCAGATATGGAATTTGAGGCCCGAGTAACATTAACCCAATATTATGCATAGGGCCTAAAGCGTGTAGGCCTATTTAATAAGTAGCCATATTTCCTTTTCAAACAGTATGCCTAGTCATTTTGAGTTTTAGCAACTGCATTACATATTACGATAACTAATAACAATTCAGGTTATCGGTTATCCAGAATATAAGCAAATAACGAATGGTCTCACGTAATGGAATTGGACCATAACATTCATGAAATGTCCTCAAATTCTATAGGGGGACTAAGAATGACATGAAGTATAACCTGAACAGTGATGGTGAAATAAAGCAAGCCATGAATAGGCCTAGAGCATAATCTATTGCCCGCGAAGTATATACTATCATGTAGTATTGGAATGTTTGCTGACGACATCAAAGAGGGGGCAGTATAAATATTTCATATATATGATCTGAGAGGAAAAATCTACTATGTATGGACACCAATACTTTAGGTTCTTTTTGTTTGTTTTGTAAGAGATGACACATGACTTATCATACTTAAAGGGACCCTGTCATGGCGCTGCTAGTAATGTTAATTTCTACACAAGGTGGTGCATGGCATTTTCCAGTATTTCCCCGTTTGACCTCAGTTATAGCCCTGTCACACTACGATGTACCCCACGGGCGTGCCACCAATGCGCAAAATCACTTTTAATCATGGAGAAACGACAAGCTTTTCGGCGTCAGCGCAATGTATTGGTAGCGTGCAGCCAACGTTGTGCAAAAAAAAAGAGAAGAAGTTTGGCATGCCATCCTGATATAACCTTAGAAGTTGGTAGGACATAAAACAACAACAGACAAAACAAGAAGCAACAGTTTGGCGCAACGTGTGGGAACGAGCCTCACATGCGCGTGGCGTGTGCATATCGTTTGCATAACGTTAATCCAGCGACGTCGACGTGCTTCTGACGTTGCCATAATGTTGGCACCCCCGCGTTGTCGCGCGTTGTCGCACGTCCAAAGTTTTGTGCAAGCACAAAACTTCACCGATACCCTGACGTGCCTCGCCGACCATCGCCATCCATCAACGAATACCAACGCGTGCCTAACGCGCGCGTAACGCTTCCAGACGTCTCCCGACTTTTGCCAAAATATGACACACATCGACGCGCGTTGGCGAGAAACGTCATAATGTGACAGCACCATTACACATTTGCGGTTTTATGGAGGACACTAGCCATGTATCCCAGTATAGACTTGTACTGAGGTTATTCCTGTGTTGTAAATGACTGGATGAGAGTGGAAAGAAGGGAGAGTAAAAAAGTATTTCAATTTTGAGAGTACTATATAAAGGAAATATATTTGATATAATGCAAAATATTTGTTGGTACAATTGCATTACATAATTTCATAGCAGTGATCAATCAGAAACATATATAGGGGAGGGAACAATATTTCTTTTAAAGAAGTAAATGTAAAGCAACAAAGATTGTGTGTAAAAGTAATACACTATTACTTATTAGCCATTGCACAACAGGAGACAAATGTAACTGGATTTAGTTGACAGAATAGCTAACACTATTAAACACATAGCGAAACACTAAAGCTAGAGATCGGGTTCAAATGCGCCTACTGGGGGGGGGGGGGGGGGTTGGATGCTAGAGAAAGTGAAAGCAAGCCCCTACCTCGGTGCTGTAGTCTGACCAACCCCCAGGTCGATGTAACTGCTGACTCCCACTGTCCAGTGCGTAAGTATGGGGGTCGCTGGTTCGAACCCCAACACAGACATACAACATAGAAACGGTTCCACTCTAATAATATTCGTATAACTGCTTTATATCACACATATATGAATTACACTCATTATATATTCATATATTTACAGAATCAACTTGTAGTTTGTTTCAGTACAGACTATATGTAGTGGTAATAGGACACTAGTAGTAATACTGGATACTAACTACAGTAAAACCTCTCTAAATCGACCTTCCTTGGGAACGACTTTATGTGGTCCATTTAGGGAGGTGGTCGGTTTAGGGAGTTCGAATATGGTTAAAATGGTATTGTTGGGACGCAAATAAAGCGATCGATATAGGGGAGTGGCCGATCTGTGGAGGTGGTCGGTTCGGGAGGTTTTACTGTATATATATATATATATATATATATATATATATATATATATATATATATATACAACATCAAAACGGTTCCATGCTAATAATATTTGTATAAATACTTTATACCACACATATATTAATTATATATACCCATTATATATAATGAGTATATATAATTAATATATGTGTGGATATACACTCATTATATATAATTAATATATGTGTGGTATAAAGCATTTAGACGAATATTATTAGGGTGGAACCGTTTCTATGGTGTATATATATATATATATATATATATAAATATTTATATATACACACACATAGTATCCAGTATTACTACTAGTACTTTATTACCACTGCATATAGTCTGTACTGAATCAATAAACTACAAAAATATAATAGGTTGCATAAACTGAAATACTAGGCCAAACATTGGGGGAGAGCATGTCAGAGTACTACAGCTCGTCTCTGTGGCCTATACCCGATCTCTTTAATGCACTCATTTCTATTTTGGCATGTACTTTTATCTTGTCTAAAAAGAAGACATAATTGATATTTGATAAGAATGACAGGCGATCTCAAAATAACCACATACCGGTACTATAGGCCTATATATTTTTCTCAAGAAGGCCGAAACCGGAGCTTGGCCGTGATGTCAAACCATGTTTCTTTTATTTAAAAAAATAATTGACAAAATCGGGAAATGTTTGTGAAAATCTCGAACCGGCCCTTCCAAACGATCCCGATTCTGCATCTGTAGATATATTTGATTTGGTTAGGTCGAGTGTTGACAGAAACTTGATAAAAACAAACAACAAAAGGCCGAAAGAAGTAAGGAATTGACTATATCCAGAGTCAGATTCTAATGTCCATATACTACTTAGTTTATTGCGTCAATGGGAAATTTAGGAGAGGATATTGAACTCTTTAAGTGCGACTCAAGTGAATGATATTGCCCACTCAAAGATACATGGCATAGGATGTGCATACAACACAAATTAAAAAGTGGGTTAGACAACCAAACGGTCCTGTCTCGAGGTGGTTACCCTTCTGTCTGGAGGCTGATACAGTGGTTGCGCCCAGTCTAAGATCTAGTTGGGTGGTTGTTGGAATTTTACGTCCAGTTCAAGGATACCATCAAGAGAAACCTGAAGCTGAGACACATTAAGATCGACTTATGGACATCACTCTCACAGCAGAGAGCTAAATGGAGAGCGGCAGTCAAGTAATGAAAGCAAACTTTGTCGCATCGCGACCGACAGCATGATGATGATGATGATGATGTCCTGGCAACATCTAAGACCATATCAGGATGGGTACAGACTTGTGACAGTGCACACTCATGGCGACTTTATAGTGCTGCCCACCTGGGATATAAGGCCACTGGCATCATGACCCGATATCACACTGTCACATTTTCCTGACACTTGCGCTCTCCTATTAATGCCAAGCGCCAGGCTACGAAGCAATAGTATACATTTTATAAGTCATTGGTTTAACTCGACCGTGAACCAAACTACTGACCTTCCGCGCGCGAGACTCGTCCTCTACCGATTCGGCCATCGCGCCCGTGAAGAGCCAGGACAGAGAAATGGTCCTCGGTCGGTGTGGCAAACATGCAGCAGACATCCTCTCAGTTAGTTAAATTTCCCAAGCATCAATAACCGAGCCTAACAATCATATTAAGGGTAGTGATAACAGCCTTCAATATGCGTATTCATAGTTAGGCCAAATAAAAAAACTAATTGGTAATTGTCTCCGTCCATGCCTGAAAAATCGGCCACCCCTGAATATAAATTGTTTGTAAGTGTTAAAAATGCGTCGGGCTAGCACCAATTAAACTTTTGTAAGGAAACAATCTGTGCAATATAGCTACGTGTCTGTGTTATGGACATAACGACGTGGTTTTGCAATCTAATGTGCTAAACATATTGGTCACATGCTTATCTATCATAGCCGTTTCTTTTGAGGTGCAGAATTGGTTAAATCATGTAGATTAATCGACTCGAAAGCATCCAATGACCACTGTCCTGAGTTGTATTGCATAAACACTGTGCACAGAAACAACTTCATCTACAGTATGGTTATAGTTGATTTCATACCAAGGCCATTTTTGTTCGGATTTAATCAGGGTTGTCATTCACCCCATCTCTGGGCGGGTGGGTTGGTTGTTGGAGTTTTACGTCCTGGCAACATCTAAGTTCATATGAGGACAGGTATCGACTTGTGACAGTGCGCACTCATGACTTTATAGTGCTGCCCGACTGGGAGACCAGTCCACCAGCACCATGACCTGATATCTCACTCAGTCACATTATCCTGACATTGAGCCAACCAGTCCCTGCCTTATCCTATTAATGTCTAGCACCAGGCTAGGAAGTGACAAGTATACATCTTAAGTCACTGGTTTGACTCGACCAGGGTTCGAATTCCACGATCTACCAAAACGGGAGATGGACGCTTAACTCTTTCAGCCATTCCATCTGGTCTGGGCGGGTGGGTATAATTTAGTGAATATTTGATGTAGTGTCTGTCCTGATATGACCATTGAAATTCCGCAGCACACGAAAACTGCAACAAATAAAATTCTATTACTATAAGTTTTGTGGAACTATATTTGGAGGGGGAAAACAGGTAATGCGTGTAACGGGGTTTGCCTACACACTGATGGCCGGTGTCGCGGTTTCAGTTCTCAAGCAGTTGCAGTTCTCAACATTGCTTCTGCGCATGCGTCAAAGCATCATCTGCGCATGTGTCAACATTAGCCTGATTCAAACCATCGCCGATCGCCGCAAATTGCTGTCACTATAGCGTCAGTGTGACTAACCTTATAAATTTAATATAATCTTTTCGGTAAACATGTTTTCTATATGTGTACCAAGCGATTTGTTTCTAGGTGGTGTGGTTTTAGAGAGATTTCACTTTTTCTATATGAAGATTGCTCCCGACCATTGACAATGCCTTGAGTTTGGCAGTACGCGAAGTGCAAAACATTATTCAAAATTAATAGAAATCCAGAACCCTAACCATATCAATTTAATATAATCATGTTGGTAAACAGGTTTTCTATATGTGTACCAAGCAATTTGTTTCTAGGTGGTTTGGTTTTAGAGATATTTCACTTTTTCTGTGTGAAGATTGCTCACGACCATTGACAATGCGCAGACGATGCCATTAGATGTTGATGCATGCGCAGAAGCGATGTTGAGAACTGCAACTGCTTGAGAACTGAAACCGTGACACCGGTGTCATGAGGAACCTCTGTCGGCTTTACAAGCAACCACTTGAACAGAATCAAGTGTAAGAAGGATCGGGAAAAAACACTAACATTGAGACCATTGTAGCATTCATTTGCGACGTTACGACAGTCAGTTCACAAAGCCTTTGTTGTGAACAGCACCAAATCAACAAAACAAGACAACAAATTAAAACTAATTACTTTTATTCCGGGCACACATAACAGCTAATAAATAGATCCTCATCGAACCGACTCCCACATCTCAATGCCCCTCCCATTGTAATATATCACGTAAATGCCTAAACAGGAGTGCAGAGGGGGAAAAGCTTAATTACAAAAAGCCCACCAAAAAACACCTCATCATTTCAGAAGATTCATTTGTTTAATAATACAAACATTAGTTTGACAGAGTAGTTGTCTTGTGAGTTTATGTCCTGCAACTTTAGACCACCCATGTTAGTCAGTTTCCGATGTAATTAATGATCAAATATGACGTCGCTAAATCAAATTTAACATATGTATTAATTAAAGCTCCCATTCCCCGTTGAGGACCTATGTACTTATATTCATTTTAAAATACGAATAGTGTCATTGTTTCTTTGTACGTCTACCGCACAGAATGAGGCCATCCTATTGACCTACCCCAGTCACACGGGAGGCAGCGTTGGCCGCCAACCTCCCTACGCCTAAAAGGACGCCAACCACCCAGCGTTCCATTCGATATATTGATTCAAATACATTTTAGGCGCCATGTCGGCGCCATGTCGGCGCAATGTCGGCGCCATGTCGGCGCAAGGTCGGAGCAGACCACACGGTGACTGCAGCATCGCATGTGTTGGTTGTAAAACTCGATGCCGTGACTAGCTCTACAACAGCTTATGATTGGGTCAAAGCTAGTCACCTTCACAGGTAGACACTCTATTGCCTGAGCTACACCCCGCTTCCCTGCTTATCTGAACCGTGACAATGTGTTTGACCTATTCTATTTCTGATGACACCGTAAATGTGTCTGCGTCATCATTTTATGATTTTAATTACATATAATATGCATGCAAATAATGGTGAAAAGAAATCTACTGTTGAACATTTCTTCTAAAACTCAGGTCGGTTTGCCGATACCTATTTAAGGATAATTGACGCTATTCACGCCGCGGCCATGTTGAAACCATACCGAGGCCACATACACATCTGCTAGGTGCCGCTGAATGAAAGGTGATGCAAATACTTTTTCGTTGACCGATACTTCCTGAAATCACTCAAATTTGAGGGTATTCATTTTTGAAACTACCATAATTATATTTGCATACTTGTTTTCTATCTATTGGCCAATTTTCACGAAGATTGGGTGACCCTAGCGTGTTGATTTTCCCATTCTTTAACTACAATATGACTGTCAACTTCAAGTTATGGTGGTATCATGTACCATGCAGCAGTATCAGCGTAGTTATCTGTGTAACACATTTAAACAACTAGTCTTAGTAATTACAAATTAATAAAAGCTTTAAAATGGTTCAAATATATATTTTTTAAATATATATATTAAGAAAGTTATGCAATTTTGAATTTAAAAAAAGGTTGGCAACCAGAGGGCGTGATTCTGTTGACATCGCCTACTGAAATGCATCTAATCATCACTCAATCTTCATGAAAATTGACCAGTAGATAGAAAAAAGGTTTGGCAAAATGATCATGACAGTTTCAAAAGTGAATATCGTCAAATTTTACTCCTTGAATTTCTGTAGTAGTTCATACACATCGGCACACAGCAGTGTCTTATGGCCATTTCCAAAACCCGATGCATACTCAGTCTCGTTCTAATGCCTTATTAGGTCACGCGTGAATAGTGTGAATTATATAGGCTACAGTGGCCTAGATTCCATATACAGCTGCGCAGCCTACCACCTGAGATTACAAATTTAAAAAATGATGATGAAAATTTATAATGTTTTACAACATTTTATTCCATCTGCGTAACCACCTGAAAATCACAAGATAGGCCCCTGATGTACTGAATGTGACAAAACAGGGGAAACACAAGACTCTTACTGTCCAGCGGCGAAAACAAGTCATCAGAATTAACCGTTACAACCAGCATAAATACACAGTCACAAATATATATAAAAGGAATTTCACCCAGATTTGTCTTTGAGAACCCAACATACTTATACCACAGTCACACGACGGCCAGAGTTTGCCGCCTACCGTCCTAGCACCAACATGTGGCCGACCTCCCAGTGACCCACTCGCTACATTGAATCAAAGACGCGGTCGGCAAGCGGTCAGCGACCTCATCGGCAACCACTCGATGACCGCCCGCTGATGTTTAGGGATGTAAAATATTCCGATCAAACTCATTGTTGGGGAATGCAAATGGTCTATAAAGGAGTACAAATGGTCTATTAATGTAAATGATGTATAGGGCCAGGTGCATGAATGTATTTATGTAGTTGTTGGTGATTCTTTACTTGTGGTCAATAGTCATTGTGTATTAGGTAGATAGTGTGAATGAGGCACTAGCGTTAGTGTGTGAGGAGCCCCAAGAGCCCTACTCACTACCCCCTCCCCCACAACTGTTAGTCACGGATCACCACACACACAGCAGGCAGGTGCAGGACAAGCAGCCACACCTCATGGTGGTGGTGGGTAGATCACAGTAGCCATGGTGACCCCAGAATGCCTACTGTTTATTGGTAGAACTACAAATTTTTAAGTCATTGGTTTGACTTGACTGGGAACCAAACTCGTGAACTCCCGATCTTCCGCACGCGAGGGCTGTGCTCTACCGATTCGGCCACCGCGCCCGGTGTTGCTGATTGGAGATAGTGGTCAGGTGGTATGCCATATCAGATCCATGTACCACTATATAATAATAAACCTGAGGGTGCAAGCTCTCACTCTACTTTCATTCTTTATACTCTTCCTTTCTCTTCTTGCCTGTATTGATTTCCTACAAACCTGTCTACACAACCCACAGATGCCAACCGTCGACTTTACAGGTAGGTTGGTCGGCGACCGGTCGCCGAGTGGTCACGGACCAAAATTCCTGGGGTGGCACTCGCTGAGCGGTTGCCGATGTTTAGGGGGATTGGTCGCCGAGTCGGCAAGTGGCCAGCGACCAAAATTCTCACGCGCCAGGCGTGGTAGTCGCCAACCAATGGCGACTCGTCACCGACCGTACAAGTCGCAAGAAGGTTGCAAGTACATCAGCTGCAACCTCTTTATTGCACTGTCACATTACGACGCATCGCGCAAGCACGTGGCCAACAGCTAAAATCATTTTCAAACGTCGAGATGCGTCAAACTTCTCGGGGCGGGGGGGTAAAGTTGGATGTATACATACTGTATACACAACATAATGAACGTATGCAGAACGTATGTCCGACCTATTGCTAGTGTATGGCCATCGTATGTGTAGCATATACATACCGTATACATAAAGTGATAAAAGTATGATGAACCTATCCAGAATGTTTGTCCGACTTATTGCTAGCGTGTGTCAGTGTATGAGAGCCTATCATATAATGTAGCAGTGTATGGCCAACATGCCTCCGGGCGAAAAACGCTCGCAATACGCTCGCAGAACACCGGTGAACGTTATATACATAATTTGATGAACAGAAGTATGCCTTATACGTTACATACGTCAAGACACAGTGGAGAAATGCAAAACGTACATTATACATAAGTTATCCATACGTTATTTGTGTGTTGTCAATGCGTGGACTGTACGTTTCCGCTGGCTCTCCGTCAAACTGATGTAGGTAACGTAATAATATGTATGAACGTTTGTCTAACATAAAATCGACATATGTCTAACATATACATAACGTACGCCTGACATAAAAGCCACACATTTGAGTAACGGATATCGACGTACGCCGATGTATTGGCGCAAAATCACCTACGTCGGTCCACGCTTGCGCGATGCCTCGAAATGTGACAGGGCTATTACGATAAAGATTTTCCCAAATGGTCGGCAACCAATCGCAAGGAGGTCGTATGGTGGTCACGAATCGATCGTACGCGAACACAGGCCTCGTGTGGCTGGGGTATGAGGTAGGTATACGTGCCCCTGGAAGCAGCGTGTTCCCAGTGCAATTTTCCACTATTTTGCGCATGCGCATGACAGCAGAACGCATCGTCCGATGATAACATCAAATTTTCAAAAAACGAAAGAGTGATCTAGATTTGATTCTACATATCTGATTTTGATACTGGTGCACATATCAAACATTTGTCAGCACATAGACCAAATACCGGGTCGGGTGTAGAGCAGAATACTGCGTCAAATTATAGAACCTGTTACTGCAGAAGCTTAAAGGGACCAGCTATAGCTCGCTGGGACACTGCGCGTACTCCGACAAATGCTCTCCAAGCACAATCTTGTTTAGTTTTTATGTTTAAATGAACCAAGTATGTGTGGGGAGAGTATGGGACCAGGGCAGTGCTAGTCTGAACTGCAATGGCAGTTTGTTGTCTTCAAAATGGCCGCCCCCATAGGCGGCGGCCATTTGCAATGCAAAAGCTGCGCTGTGATTGGCTGAAATTGTGCCGGCAACAGGCTCACACAGTAACAAGATTCGCTGGTTCTCAGCTTGTGCCCGGCAGTGTTAGGGACCGATTACGCCGAAATCTATTGAATGCGATCATATTTAACAGAATTACATACTAAAATAATGAAATTTAATTAAATTAACCTTAAATTCCAAGCGATATTAACGTAGCAGCTCGATCAACGTCGAATCGCCGAGTGTAAACAAAACAGTGGCTCGAGTGACCCGAGTTGAATAATCGATTACACCCGAATATACAAATCGCCGCTGTGATTGGCTGAAATTATGCCGGCAACAGGCTCACACAGTAACAAGATTCGCTGGTTCTCAGCTTGTGCCCAGCAGTGTTAGGGACCGATTACGCCGAAATCTATTGAATGCGATCATATTTAACAGAATTACATACTAAAATAATGAAATTTAATTAAATTAACCTTAAATTCCAAGCGATATTAACGTAGCAGCTCGATCAGCGTCGAATCGCCGAGTGTAAACAAAACAGTGGCTCGAGTGACCCGAGTTGAATAATCGATTACACCCGAATATACAAATCGCCGCCGGCGCATTCCCGAGTTCGTTTGTTTTCCACGCGGCGGATAGCTGGCGACTTTAAAGTTGCATAGTCCGATGGTTTTGTATTTCTGTATTTTTTCTGAGATATATATATTAAATCGATCACTAGTATCTGCTTTACATTAGTTGAAAGTGACTTTTATTTTAAATGGTAAACTTTTGAGATATTTTGAGTACAAACATGTAAATTTAGTTTTGGCAAGCTTGCAAAAACTCTGACACCATAGACTTCTGCAGTAACAGGTTCTGTTAAAGTGACTCAGTATTGACTTCTACACAGAAACAAATGTTTAATAAGTGCATCAGTATCTAAGTTAGATATGTAAAATCAAATCTAGATAATTGGTTTGGTTTTAAAAATTTGATATTTCATCGGACTATGCAGCTTTAATATATGGTGTCAGAGTTTTGGCATGCTTGCAAACATTAATTTAGTATGTTTGCACTTCAAATATCTCAATAGTTATAGCCATCTAAAATAAAAAGTTATTTCAAACTAAAGTAAGGTAGATTATAAGGATTATTAACCTAATATTTTTTATCTCAGAAAATGACAGAAATTCAAAATCATCGTATTATAAGATATATAGACATAACTTTCTTAATATTTACTTTAGAACAAATATATTACAAGCAACACCTAAATTAGAAAATCGTGAGAAAAATCATTTAAATAATCCCACACGTTTTGAAAACTTTGGAAATTGGTGAAGTATTTATCATACTTCAGAACATGTAGCAAGACACGATTTCCGTGACGGATGCGCAGACAGTAATCCAGACTGGACTTGTGGGTCACAGAGTATGTGGAGAGGCAATTGACGCTCTGTTAACACTGGCTTCATATAGAGGGTATTCCTGTGACATCATCAAACGGAAGTACGGCCATTGTGTCGATATCAACTAGTAAACAACCTGGGCCGCGTTCAGGGTTCGTCTCGGCGATGCTTTTTGGCTTATTACCGTTCAGGGTGCGTCTCGGAGACGCCTCCTATTTCAGACAGGAGATGAAAAGCGCCTCGAAAATGGCCGCTGTATTCAGTGGTTTCAACCAATCACAGCGCAGCTTTTCCATTGCAAATGGCCACCGCCTATGGGGGCGGCCATTTTCGAGACAACAACCTGCTTTTGCCATTCAGACTAGCGTGACATCAGGGCCATCTCCGATGTCCCTCTGAGACGGACCCTGAACGCGGCCCTGATAATGCATTGAGTTTGCTGATATGCGCAGTGCAAAACGTCTATTTCATTCAAAATTAATAGAAATGCAGAACCCTAACCTTATAAATTTAATATAATCTGGTCGTTGAATGTGTTTTCTATATGTATTCCAATCAGTTTGTTTCTAGGTGGTGTGGTTTTAGAGATATTTCACTTTTTCTGTATGAAGATTGCTCACGGCCATTGACAATGCATTGAGTTTGCCGGTACACGCAGTGCAAAACATCTATTTTATTAAAAATTAATAGAAATGCAGAACCCTAACCATATAAATTTAATATAATCTGTTTGTTGAATGTGTTTTCTATATGTATTCCAATCAGTTTGTTTCTAGGTGGTGTGGTTTTAGAGATATTTCACTTTTTCTGTATGAAAATTGCTCACTGCCATTGACAATGCATTGAGTTAGTTGGGTTTGTTATTGTTGTATTGCCACAATGGCCACACTTCCGTTTAGCGTGATGTCAGTGCATACTGTAATATATGTGTAAAAGACATCCAGGCATGTGTAGAGAACTGCGCACGCTCCTCGCTAAGGATGTCGCGTGGCACTGGCAGAGCGAACAACAAGTTGTGTATGACAAACTCAAAGAAAAGTTGAGAACTGCTCATGTGTTAGCATACTATAATGTCGAGAAACCCATTGTTATTCAGGTAGACACCTGTCAGTTGGGGTTAGGGGCTGTGTTAATGCAGGAAGACAACCCAATCGCACTTGCATCTCGTGCGCTCGACTCAGCGCAATGTGGGTATGCCCTTATTGAGAAAGAAATGCTCGCCATATGTTTCAGATGCCAGAGGTTTCATGACTATATCTTTGGCAAATCCAAATGGACCACAAACCGTTGGTGGCGATTATGCAGAAATCGATACATAAACTGTCGGCACGAATGCAAAGAATGCGAATGCGTTTGCAGAATTACAAAGTCAAGTTGTGTCATATTAAGGGTTCTCTAATGTTCTTTGCGGACACGTTGTCCCGAGCACATAGTGCCAATGTAGGTCACACTGACCTATTTGATCACACACTCAGTGTCGCTGCAGTGGACATGCAATCGTCCAGTCTGTTAAATAAAATTGTCCGAGAGTATGAAAATGATGTATCCATGTCCATCTTGATAACACCTATTGAGAGTGGTTGGGACACTACACGCATACAACCACCCCATGTCTGAGACAGTACATTCCATACAAAGACGAATTAACAGTAGAAAACAATTTAGTTATGAAAGGCAATCGGGTTGTGGTACCTCCAAAGCTCCGCAGTGAAATGATTGAAGCGTTGCATGAGACACACTTGGGTATCACTAAGTCCAATCAGTTGGCACGTGACTGCATGTTCTGGCCTAACATAAATAAACAAATTGAAGAAGAAGTCAGTCGGTGTGACACATGTCAGATTAATCGTAAAAGTTTGCACAACAAACCTTTGGTAAACAACCCGATAACATGTCAGCCTGACGAAAAATAGGTGCAGATTTATTTGAGATAAATCATGAGAATTACCTGATAACTGTAGATTATTACACTAAGTATCCTTAGGTAACGTTGTTGAAAGATACGACATCTGTGACAGTCATCATGGCTATGAAGGATAACTTTGCGAGGCATGGTATTCCGAGCCAGGTGATTTCGGACAAGGGTCCGCAATTTCAGAGGCACAAGTATAAAGAATTTGCAAAACATTATGGGTTTACGGCCACATATTCGAGTCCACAGTACCCCCGAAGCAACGGCCAAGTCGAAAGATTTGTGCAGACAGTCAAAAACATGTTAAAGAAATGTTTAGACATGAAGACAGACTTTCAGTTAGCTTTGTTAAATTACAGAAACACTCTGTTGCCCGTCTTGAATGCATCTCCGGCTCAGCTGCTCATGGGCAGAAGGTTGAGAGGGGGGTTGCCGATGGCGAAGGAAAATTTAATAACCGAAACGCAAAACCCGAAGAAAGCACAGACAGCAATATGCCAATAAAGTCAGAAAGGTTTCCAAGACAAGAAATGCGGCAAAGCGCACAAACCACTGAAAACTGGCGATAGCGTAAAATACAAGAACCATGCAGGGGAGTGGAAGAAAGAGGTAATTTTGGGTCGTACAGGAGTGTCGGGAAGAGAATATCAAATTTTAAACGAGTCAGGGAATATGTTGTACAGAAACAGGGTTCAAGTTATAAGGGCTCCAGAAGTGGTACAGCCCGAGCTGGTCGGGTAGGCACAAAGTGTGCCGACAGCGCACTCAAATGTAAACAATGCAGCTAATCTAACTAGGTCAGGTCAGGTGATTAGACCAGCGAACAGGCTAGACCTATGAGTTAGTCAGTTGCAAACTGTAATCACACATAAACACATGTACATGTTAGTTTAAGTTTTATTGCTTCTTGAGTTGTATATTGTTATTATGTCAAACTGGACACCGTGTCGCATAGGAGGCTAAGCAGCTGGACATTTCAAAGGACGTCAGTGACATGGTGCACTTGGACAGTTGCTAAACCTGTGGTTAAAGCTAAGTACCCGTGAAATTTTCTTGTATTATTGTGTTTCAATGTATGTTAAACATGTAGACTTGGTATGACGATGACGATTTTGAGACATCTCATGTCTCAGAAATACCTTGAGGGGGGGGGATGTAATATATGCGTAAAAGACATCCAGGCAAGTGTGGAGAACAAAGGATATGTAAATGAGATGATGTCATAGACAAAGGGTGCCGGCGGTTCAGGGCCCTGGACGGTGAATAAAGCATTCAGTATCCAGAAGTCAAAGTGTTCAGATGTTGTACTCTTACACATACAGAGCAACTGACAGTCTTTTTGGCACAAATGTAGATTTATAGAGAAAACATATTTACCATTTTTTAATCATTTTTGATTATTATAGCTATATCCTATTGATTGATTGATAAGTTTCATTGTCAGTGTAAAACAACACAGTGACACACTGTCGACCCATAACACGAGTGTTGTTGCCTATCATCAGGTGTCGTACTAGTTGTGGAAATTGTGTATTCGCAGTCAGGCTTTATCGTCTTTCTAGACTCTGCTTCAAAATGTTAGGTTCTAAAATGCAACAGACGGTCAACCAGACTAGTATTAGGAGTATGACTTAGATAAAAGATTCACCTCTACCTCGAATGACAACCATGTCTAAAAACGAGCAAAAACTGTTTAATATCAATCAACCAATCAGAGATGAGATCCTGGTTCCCTCAAAAGTTCATGAGATGAGAGAGAATGCAAAAAGACAAGATCGTGACTCCAGAATGTTCTATTTTTTTACTTTTAAAGTCTAATAATCTACAATTTTTAATCAATCCTTTACTCAAATGTTGTGGGTAAATATAAAAAGGTAGATACATTTTGCTTCTTAAATTAAGAAGTTATGGGCTCATTTCATTTACCCAGCCTTTCACTACTTCTATAGAGGGGGTGTAATGATGTCACGAGGCAACTTTCAGTGGCCATATTGGATTACATACAGAAGGCTTGCGCCTGTCTACATTGTGCTTATTTACCTATTTGTTGGTTTATTTGTCACTGTTTTGAGCAGTTTTGCCTCAGAAGTTGTTGTTAAACTGCTGAAAGTAAACACATTCCTTGTAAACTGCCCAGAACAGCTCAGAACACAAGGAAATGATAATTCAAAACCAGACACAGGGAATTATTTTTTGGGGCCAATAAATTTATTAATCAGGCTTAATAAATTTTACAGTAGCCATTGATATTTCTATCACTAGCTAACAAACTAGACAAGCTTTTTGCCAATCAGTACAGATGATCATAATAGCTTTATCTACTCTATTCTAATTAAGGATAGTACAATCCAGAAACGTGAATTAAGCCTCACTATTCATATTACGGGTTTGCAGGTGCTGATGAACAGCTATATGTTTGTTTGTTTCTTGTTGTTTTACATCCTAGCAACATCTAAGGCCATATCAGGACGGGCCAGCTATATGTACTCTAATTAATTAAATTATATCAGCATATCTATATATATGTTCTTGAAATTGAAGACAGGAGACAGTAGCAATGGGAAGATCACGGTCATACTCTCGAAGCACACCAGATAAAAGATTCATACTATCAGACATAACAGGATAAGGACCATCTAACTCTCAGCCCTATCAATTAAGGTCAATAGATGGGATGCTGGGATGGTTCTTCAATCTACAGTGTTAAACCAACCATGGTCAGTACAGCTCGGTGATACAGCGACGAATGATTTCGATCGAGCAGAGCACCTGGAAGTCAACTAAGGTCAAGGTTACCAAATGCTAAACTGCATTTGGTATCTACGTAAAGCATCATTATGGGGCCCGCGGTCGATGCTTTGAATTATGCATGTTACCGACAACATGGACAATTCAAAACCAGACAAAATTAATTAATTTTTTGAGCCAATAAATTTATTAATCAGGCTTAATAAATTGTACAGTAGCCATTGATATTTCTATCACTGGCTACCAAACTAGACAAGCTTTTTGCCAATCAGTACAGATGATCATAATAGCTTTATCTACTCTATTCGAATGGATAGTACAATCCAGAAATGTGAATTAAGCCTGATTATTCATATTACTTATTTGCAGGTGCTGATGAACAGCTATATGTACTCTAATTAATTAATTATATCAGCATATCTATATATATGTTCTTGAAATTGAAGACCGGAGACAGCAGCTATGGGAAGATCACAGTCATATAACGATGTTGATATTCTTGGTCTGATGGAAACTTGGCTTCATGAGGGTGACTCTGATCAAAAGATTTGAGTTGATTTGACTCCCAATGGGTATTGCTGTATTGTACAAGAATTCTTTGGATGTGAGGTTTGTAAATCATAAGGCTTCATCATTTGAATGCATGGAGGCATACTTCACATCCTGTGACACTCACATTAGGTTACTTGTTGTGTATCGCCTTATTCCACGGAAACGTGTGAATGGAATAACAATTCTTTACTGAATTTACAGAACTTGTTGATCAACTTGTGATGAAACCAGCAAAACTCATCATGATTGGTGATTTTAATATACACTAGGATGTTCAGCGTTCACCTGATACTAAGCATCTGATTGATCTGTTACATTCACTTGACTTACAACAAACTATCACCGAACCCACACATGAGAATGGACATATAATTGATCTCGTTGTTTCCCGCCAGGCAGATAATTTGCTCAAATCGTCATATGTATCCTCCCAAATATCGGACCATTGTGTGGTTCATGCGCTTCTCAATGTGAGTAAGCCCTCTTTCCCCTGTAAACGTGTTTCCTATCGTAAATATGGTTTTATTGATATTGCGCAGTTTTGGGAAGACATCAGTAGCTCTGAAATGGTGTGTGAACCAGCTTCATCTGTTGATGAGCTTGTTTCCCAGTACAATTGTACTCTTAAGAATTTGCTGGATAAGCATGCCCCTCAAAAATCCTGTTTGGTTGTTGATCTTCCCATGGTACCTTGGTACGCAGACAAAACATCTGAAGCCAAACGTTGGAAGAGGAAGTTGGAGAAACAAATGAAGAGAACAGGTCTAATGGTACATCATGGAATGTTTAAAACGGCAAAGACTAAGCTATGAATGTTAATGGGAAAATCGAAAGCTGACTTTTATAATAGTAACATAACCAACTCTAAATCATTATTCAAAGTGGTAGATACACTTCTGCACCATAAATCGTCAGTGTTACCATCTCATGCCCTGAAGCAGTCAGTGGCAGATGATTTTGCTAAATCTTTTGAGAACAAGATTGATGTTATCCGGAGGGGTATTGGTTCCCATGTTGAAACAAACCCTGACAGAGGATGGTTGTCTAGCATCACTTTGCTTATATTTACTCCATTATCTGAGGATGAGGTTCCAAACTGATTGTATCTTTGTCCAGTGCAACCTGTGATAATGATCCAATACCAACTTCCATTGTTAAAGAGTGTCTCGATGTGATGTTGCCAACTATCACTAAAATTGTGAATTTATCATTGGAGTGTGGTGTATTTCCATCGGCTTTAAAGTCTGCAAGAGTAGGTCCACTTCTTGAAAAGTCCACTCTTGATCCAGAGCAGTTTAAGAGCTACCGCCCTGTGTCAAATCTACCTTTTCTCTCCAAGGTTATTGAGAAAGCTGTGGTTCTTCGCCTGAACTCATATATGCATGACAATGGACTCAAAGAAAAATATCAGTCTGCATATAAACAATTTCATAGTACAGAGACTGCCTTGGTATGTGTGGCTAATGATATACTCTGTTGTGCCGATGAGAAGAAAGCAGTCTTGCTGGTGCTGCTTGATTTATCAGCAGCTTTTGACACTATTGACCACAATATTTTGTTGGATCATATGTTCAGGTGATTTGGAATTCAGGACACGTCTTTGTCTTGGTTCTGATCATATTTGAGTGATAGAAGTCAGGTGGTTTAGATTGATGGGTGTGTTTCCAAGATTATGTGGTTGCTTTGGGGTGTCCCAGAGGGGTCGGTATTGGGTCCACTTGTGTTCTCAATGTACTCAGGACCTATTTGTGACATTGCACACAAACTTGGTATCAAAATACACACATACGCGGATGATACACAGTTGTATTTGCTGTTTGATGTATCTGATGACATGTCTGAATGCCTGAAGATAATGGAGAAATGTGTTGGTGAAATTAGAGAGTAGATGAGGAAAAATATGCTCAAACTCAATGATGAGAAAACTGAAGTTTTAGTCATCTCCACTCCCTGTTTCAGAATTGGTGATGCTAGCGTTCAAGCTAGTGAGTCAGCCCGTAACCTTGGTATGATCTTTGACAATACTCTTGATATGTCTAATCACATCAAGATGGTGTGTGGGGCATCATTTATGCAACTGAGACATCTCAGATCCATCAAGGATGCCCTGACACATGACTCGTTAGAGAAGGTTACTCATGCTTTCATTGGTTCACGCCTGGATTATTGTAATGTTCTCTTGTATGGTCTGCCACTGTCAAGTACTTCAAAACTGCAACATATACAGAATGAGGCTGCCAGGTTGTTGATGGGTACAAAGAAATTTGATCACATCACTCCTGTACTGAAATCATTACAATGGCTCCCTGTGGAGAAGAGAATTGATTTCAAGGTGCTGCTTCCTGTATATCGTGCCTTGCATGATCAGGCTCCAGAATATATGAGAGATATCCCAGTCAGTATTCCCAGCTGGGCCCTGGGTGGGGCCCCCATGGGCAGCCCATCTGGGGCCCAGCTAAATTTGGCGACAGGCTCCAAGTGTGCCCCACCTGGGCTAGCCCAGGTGGGCCTATCTCAGTTATTGAATATGTTCACTATATCTTAGACAAAATATGATTTTTTTTTTTAAAGCTGGGAATCTAGCCCATGTGGGGCCCATCTCACACCCACTTCACAGCCCATCTGGAGCCCCTGCCCCGCTGTGCGCAGCTCGCCCATTCACAACCCAAGTAGGGCCCACCAGGGCATGTTGGCTGGGATGCTCCAGGAGAGAACAAATATTCGAACACTGCGCTCCACAGTCTCCGGCCAGTGAGCAGTTCCTCGTTGCAGACTGAAAGGCTTTGGGGATCGTGCTTCTAGTATTGCTGCCCCTAGATTGTGGAATCCTCTGCCAGGATATATCACTGATTGTAAATCTGTTGGCGCTTTTAAAAAATTTGTTTAAATCTATCTGCTTTTAAGTAGGTGAAATTTATTTTCCTGTATATTTGATCATTAATAAAGAAACTACAAAGAAATGTTGTTATAATTAGTCTATCTAACAACGCTAAATAAGGCACTTCTCTAATGCATTAGCTAATACAAAAAATCTTAAATTCAACAAACTTCAAATGCACATATATTTATTTATTTATTTTTTTGGTCCATTAGTTGTTTAAGCAGTGGAAATTTCAGTCATAGACGACTGGTCTTCCTCATTCCACTGCTGGTCGATAGAAAGCCAGAGCCTACACTTTTACCGACCCAAGGGATTTTTAACCTCCCACACCACATAGACATGGTATGAGAGCAACCGGCCTTTGATGACGCTGTAAGTTATACACAGCGGTGGAAATCCAAATTGGCAGAGCTGGGGGCACAGGGAATCGAACCGCCGACCCTCAGATTAGGAGTCTGACCTAGAAAAAAGTCAGACACTCTAACCACTCCGCCACATCATTCAATTTTTGGAATATCTTAGAAATTCAAAAAGCATATTGCTTTTGATTCATTCGAGCTTCCAATGAAATTATAATTTGGATGTTTGGAATAATTTGAAAATTTTAGTGGGGTACCTAAACAGGGCTAGGCATGGGTGCTCGTAATCCAAGATGGCTGATTGCTGACCTCTGACCACTGAGTGATGACGTAACGTGCACTCCCTCTATTAATGGGTTGTTCTTTACACCTACTGTAAGTATGGAGTGAATCTTTTATATAAGACTAGAGCTAACAATATGACTGTGTCCACGGATATGAATAGTCGCACTAACATCATTACTGACACCAGTGACACTGAACTATATATCTATAACTAAAATTAAATGTTAAACAATCGGTGATTTCCTTTGGTTCTGTTTTCAAGGAGGGACATAGACCATGACCATTTATTCGTGAATAATTGCACTCACACCCTCATCATAAACTTGCATAATTTTCCCTTGGGAAAATTCCTGTTTGAATTTCCCTCCTGTCAAACTCGCAACTTGTCGGCCATGACGTCTCGTGCTCACATATATAATCACGTGACCCACACATCCGCGCAGGCGTACAGCGACCTCTTCCCTTGTGATAATGGCGACATGTGCTCTCTGTGAAGACCGTACTATTTCCACGGCCATGTTCTAAAGAATGTACGCTACGTAAATTATCAGACTTTCGAATTTCTGTGGCCATCCAGAAAACTCCTTCAATTAAGCATTCGCATTGAGTGGAACATTGTGGTGAAACGGAAGGAGGACCTCGCGTGGAGCAGCGCACTTGCAACGTGCCTTACGTGGTCTGTGCCTCATGTTGATTTTGTCGCTCAGAACTGGGCCAGATGATAGCTTTGCTCTGTAAATTTCCACTCTGTATATTAATATCTTATAATATATGTCTGGCTATATCATGGGATATATGACTTGCATCCATTTAAGGAATACAGTCCACCAACCAGCCGTACTTCTAAATAAATATGTGCCACTAATGCAGCATGTTAAAGTGTCAGTTCGGGTGCCACATGTGTTGATCACCAACGACAGCGTACTGTCAGTGCAACTTGTTTTGCTGTCACACGCTTAAATCTAGGGATATCTGGACTAGGTCACGAACATATGATTCAACAGAGTAACATATTATATCCGTATAATGTTTGCGATAACACCCATAGTCCGATAATTGCACATGACATGGTTGTTCTGATGGTAACCTAACCGTCAACACTCATTTTCAGACTCGTCGCTCGAGGTTCTCCAAAATGGCTACTGCTGTGGAAGTTAGCAACCCTGGAGGAGTCCAGGATTTGCCAAAAGAGCAACCGACTTTGGTGTCGCAGCCGAAGGCAACAAAACCAGAGGATGCGGAACAGCTTCTTCCTGGCAAAGTCTATGCAAAGAAGGGCGATGGGAGTGGTGACACGTCGAACTCTGGCATAGAAAAGGGCACCACTGCTACCTCAACGTTAAATCCTAAAGGAGGCGACGGGAGAGAGGGCAGAGGAAGTGAGAAAGTTGAAGGTGATGGGAAGTGCAAAGATCAGGCTGGTAAAGAAGTAAAAGAAGGACCAAAGGCCAAAATATTTGATAATAAAAACTTTATAGAAGCACCTCTTCCGAAAACGAATCCATGGATGAAAAATCTGGCAGCTGCTCCAGTGACAGTGTCCCCGCCCCTAAAACTCGAAGCTGCACAGCCGACAGTTAAAAAAACCAAATCAGCGAAGGTTGACCAAGCTCCTGCCCAAGTCCCCACTCCGGTACCAACACCAACAGCCGCCCAAAATGCTGTTCCATCATCAGGTAACTATTTACTAATTTATTTTGGGACCAATATTAAATGTGCTTTAGTTCAGGGTTAGGTACCCACCTTAAATTTTCAAAGGTGTACAAGCATTACAATTTTAATTTCATCGGAACATTGAAGCTCCAGTGAATCAAAAGCATCCCAATGTCAAGTGAATGTGCTTTTTTGAATTCTCAAAATGTTGCACAATTTTCAATTATTTTGCATTTGAAAGTTTTTGACTTTCAGATCTCTCGTCTTAGCTAATGGATTAGGGAAGTGAATCATTAAGAAGTGATAAATTGGTTTCTTTCTAGTTTTCTTTATTAATGCTCAGATCCTGATAAAATTTGACATAGGTTTTTTTTAGTATGTCAAGTCACATCAGCATTTTCAAACTGCTAAAAAGAAAAGTTACATCATGGAAAAATGTAGGCCTTCACGGCAAAAGGAATATGACCACGCCCACTATATGATATTTACAGGCTGTCAAGTGTCCATGATGCCTTATTTTCATTTTGTTTAAATCTTATTTCCCCCTATTTAAACAAATCTTTTCATCGGTTCCATCTTTTAAAAAAACCCTATAATTTGTCTCTGCTCTGCACACTATTTGTGCTGGGTTGTTAGAAACCAGGTTTTTGTTAGGAAATATCTATTTTTAAAGAAAGATAAAGGGGCACCGACTAAGGGGGGATTGCATACTAAACGTAGATTGCCTACTATGCTAGGTACCCCAGTAAAATTTTCAAATTATTCCAAACATTCAAATTATAATTTCATTGGAAGCTCCAATGAATCAAAAGCAATATGCTTTTTGAATTTTTAAGATATTCCAAAAATTGAATGAGATATGTGCATTTGAAGTTTGTTGAATTTAAGATTTTTTGTATTAGCTAATGCACTAGAGAAGTGCCTTATTTAGGGCTGTTAAATAGACTAATTATAACAACATTTCCTTGTAGTTTCTTTATTAATGATCCTATCCTGATCAAACTTCACACCAAGGTTCTTCTTCATATACCAAATCACCCCAGCTTATCAAAACTGATATATAAAAATTAGATCACCGGAAAATATAGGTTTCCATGGCAACCATAATGCAATCACTCCCACCTACAATATGAGTCAACTGTAGCTATTTTTAAATAATGGTCAGATCCTGATGAAATTTCACATCAAGGTTCTTCTTGGTCTGTCAAATCACCTCAGCTTATCAAAACTGATATAAAAAAATTAGATCACAGAAAAATGTTGGTTTCCATGGCAACCGTAATACAATCATGCCCTACAACTGCAGTTTCTTTATTAATGGTTTGTTCCTGATCAAACTTGACATCAAGGTTCTTCTTATACCAAATCACCCCAGCTTATCAAAACGGATATACAAAAATTAGATCACAGGAAAATGTAGGTTTCCATGGCAACCGTAATACAATCACTCCCGCATACAATATCAGTCAACTGTAGCTCTTTTTTAATAATGGTCAGATCCCGATGAAATGTCACATTAAGGTTCTTCTTGGTCTGGCAAATCACCTCAGCTTATTAAAACTGATATAAATAAATTAGATCACAGATAAATGTAGGTTTCCATGGCAACCATAAAAATGTTGGTTTCCATGGCAACCGTAATACAATCATCCCCATAACTCCAGTTTCTTTATTAATGGTTTGATCCTGATCAAACTTGACATCAAGGTGATTCAAACAACCAACAATCAAACCCAGATGTAGCAGTCAATGCAGTGTGCCTGTGTGCAGTGTGCCGTGAGTCACTCAACTAGAGAATCCAGTCAAAACAACCAAACCACCAACAACCAACATCAAACCAACAACAACCAAACCAACAACAACCAAACCAAACACAAGAAGACACCTTTGATCTAACGACTAACGTAGCCGACGCATCCCTCGACCCTCCCGCGGGGGCCGCGTGTGAGTCACTCAACTAGAGAATCCAGTCAAAACCACCAAACCACCAACAACCAAAATCAAACCAACAACAACCAAACCAACAACAACCAAACCAAACACCACCAAACACAACAAAACACCGTTGATCTAACGACTAACGTAGCCGACGCATCCCTCGACCCTCCCGCGGGGGCCGCGCGTGAGTCACTCAACTAGAGAATCCAGTCAAAACAACCAAACCACCAACAACAAACCACCAACATCAAACCAACAACAACCAAACCAAACACAACAAAACACCGTTGATCTAACGACTAACGTAGCCGACGCATCCCTCGACCCTCCCGCGGGGGCCGCGCGTGAGTCACTCAACTAGAGAATCCAGTCAAAACAACCAAACCAACAACCAAACAACCACCAACAACAAACCACCAACAACAACCAAACCAACAACAACCAAACCAAACACCACCAAACACCGTTGATCTAACGACTAACGTAGCCGACGCATCCCTCGACCCTCCCGCGGGGGCCGCGCATGAGTCACTCAACTAGAGAATCCAGTCAAAACCAACAACCAAACCACCAACAACCAAAATCAAACCAACAACAACCAAACCAACAACCAAACCAAACACCACCAAGCACAACAAAACACCGTTGATCTAACGACTAACGTAGCCGACGCCTCCCGCGGGGGCCGCGCGTGAGTCACTCAACTAGAGAATCCAGTCAAAACAACCAAACAACCACCAACAACAAACCACCAACATCAAACCAACAACCAAACCAACAACCAAACCAAACACCACCAAACACAACAAAACACCGTTGATCTAACGACTAATGTAGCCGACGCATCCCTCGACCCTCCCGCGGGGGCCGCGCGTGAGTCACTCAACTAGAGAATCCAGTCAAAACAACCAAACCACCAACCAACAACCAAACAACCACCAACAACAAACCACCAACAACAAACCAACAACAACCAAACCAACAACAACCAAACCAACAACAACCAAACCAAACACCACCAAACACCGTTGATCTAACGACTAACGTAGCCGACGCATCCCTCGACCCTCCCGCGGGGGCTGCGCATGAATCCAGTCAAAACAACCAAACCACCAACATCAAACAAACAACAAACCAACAACAACCAAACCAACAACAACCCAACCAAACACCATCAAACACCACCAAACACCGTTGATTTAATAACTACTGTACCCGACGCATCTCTCGACCCTCCCGCGGGCCGCGGGGGCCGCGCGTGAGTCAGAATCCAGTCAAAACACCAACTTTTGGCCATCAAATTGTAGAGTTGCGATTCCAGTTAGAGTCAATGTAAGACCAGTTTTAGGAAGATAAAATGCTAAAGTTTCCCATTATGATAGTTAACATGCACTTTCCCGGCAGTCTTAGCTCTGATTTCTGCATCTGAAGACTTGAATGGCTTGGTAAAATGCCTTTCAAATGTCACACAGCACTGAAAATGGTCTCTATCTGTGCCCCAGTCTGTTGTGGTTCAAACCCAGATGTAGCAGTCAATGCAGTGTGCATGTGTTGCACATGTGGTGCCGTTTTCCGACATGACTGGGCTGCTCAGAAAGTCGCTAGAAGTTGTACGAGTTTTATCGCACCGCGACAGTGGCGCTCCCGGCGGATTCCGGGGTACCTAACTATGCTGTGTACTGCAGTAAACTACGAATCAAATAGACTGAGACTTAAACAAGTAGCACAGTATGATCGTAGGATACATAAAATTGTAACTTCAATCATTTGTTTCCTGTTCTACTTTTTGAGGTGACTGCTCATTTGAGGGTCTCTATGGTACCCGATACTGATATGGTATCAGGCAGTCAAGTATCCTTTTCCCCCAATTTTTTGGATGCGCCCTATTTTCCTTTAAAAAGTACTATTTTCTCTATATTTAATTTTTTTTTTTACCAGTTGTATCTTTTTTTTCGAAACGCCTAAATTTGTCTCTCCTGCAGACTATTTGTTCTGGATTATTAGAAAATAAGGTTTGAGAATGTCACTTTTGTCCGGATGTTTAGTTTTAAAGAACAATATGGGGGGCACTTATTAAGCGGGGGTTGCCTACTAAGCTGGGTAATGTGGTAGACTACAAATCAAATTGAATGAGACTTGAACAAATAACACAGTATGATTATACCATGCATTAACATTTGAACTTCAATTGTTTGTTTCCTGTTTTCCTACTTTTTTGAGGTGACTGCTCATTTGACGGCCTCTATACATTACAATATTTTGGTACATTTGCTGTTATACAAAATTCCTATTTTTGTGGTGAAAATCCATATTTTATCACTATTTTTCTGAAAATACATTCCTATTTTTTTTACCCACTCCCTCACTTGACGACCTGTGGTATATTTACTCTTATACACAATTCCTATTTTGTGGGGGAAATCCCTATTTTTCTGCCAACGAAATCGCTATTTTGTTGACCCACTGCCTCACTTGACACCCTCTATTTACCAATAGAATGAGGTACATAATAGTACGAGTTGAACTTAGAACCAATTCAGATATAGTGCTTTAGCATAATTTATAATTCAGTGAAATGAAAATAACTAGTTTCCCTCACCATAAGTGTACATTTTCAATTTCTTGGCAACTCAGCCTCGGCCGCTACCACGCATAACGTGACTCGCTGCACATTAACGGGTCGGTCATGTTGCCTTAATTTTAGGAAGAAAACCTGATAAAAAGTCAATATGGAGGCTAAAATTGCTTTCATAGGCTCCTTACCTTTTAATTATGTGGGTTATCACAGGGTACTACTATAAGTTTAATCAAACAAAATGGCATTCATGAAATTTATTAGGCGATAGTGGCGCCACTTGTGGATTGTCTAAATATGT
The DNA here is from genome assembly GCA_030323885.1 of Branchipolynoe longqiensis. NCBI lineage: Eukaryota > Metazoa > Annelida > Polychaeta > Phyllodocida > Polynoidae > Branchipolynoe > Branchipolynoe longqiensis. The sequence continues at coordinate 91,291,634 of CM059191.1, read as the reverse complement.
GGATATGTATCTTAAATTAAGCTGGTATGGTTTATATGTAATCAACTAACATATACACTGTACAAAATCACCTAGAAATACATGTAACCAAATAGTATCCAACTACTAGGTAAATGTGTTCATTTTGCATACAAAAAGTGTGAATTGCAATATGTATTTGAAAAATCATAACTATATGAAGCACTTTGGAGCAGAAGCTGAAATTGTGAGCAAATGAAGCTAACATGCGTCTGAAACAGCAGTCAAAGTATGAAAGGCCTCAACAATTTTCAACATGATCAACTGTTACACCAAAAATCGTACAGGCGCCAAAATAATTTCAAGGTGTTCAACTGTAAATAACTGAAAATATGAAACACAGCTGAAACTATTCACTTGACGTGTTAGAGCTACTTACAAATAAGGTACAGACAAAATTTCAGGTCTCTATTCAAAGCTGAGATATAGGCATTTACAATAACATGCCAAAAGAGCATGGGTAAAAAGAAAAAAGGGGGGGCGCCCCTTTTTTGAGAGGCATATATCTCACAAAGTATTCGGAGTTGGGGCCTAAACTTTTGCATGAATTAGTTTTCCATAAAGATGTATTTATTTGACTTTTTAAAAGAAATCTGAGATGGTGACCAAATAATATTTAGGAAAATTGGGTGATTTGGCGTGGAATGGCCCTTTATGTTCACTTTTACATGGACTATATGATTCTGAGAGAATTGGTATAAAAATAGCATCCATCAATACAATTCTTATAAATTAATCTAGTAGTGCAAGATTCCCAGATACCTCATTTGAAAATGTTTTATAATTCTACGGTAAATTTGGTTATTATTGGTTACGCTCACAGACAATGTTTTCTTTTTAGATTTACATATACATATACGTATACATATATGATATATGTGTATTTTATATTTTCCATTGTTTTATTCACATTCTTTCTGGCTAATATTTGGATGGCTCTTGATTTGTATTGAATGATGTCTATGTTTCTTGCAATAGGTGGTGTGTGGGGAAATATAGAACCTGCAGTGACAACCTCAATCATGGGTAAGTCCAGTTTACAATATTTAAATTAAGACATGAAGTTATGAATCTAGTCAACTGAATGTGTATGTAGGTTGTGTTTGAAGTAGTGTTATTGGTAATTTTGTGGTGATTACCATCCTGAATTGTAAGCCATGACTGCACACAACACTGTTATGGTTAGCAGCGTTCGAAATAACACCTTGTCCGGGGCAGCTTTGCCCACCAGCTGGACAGCCCATGACAGGAAACCCGGGAATATAAAAGCCAACATCTACACCAACAATGTAATCAAATCCAAACAAACATAACCCAACCACCTACTACATACAAGCCTATTATAACTTGTAAATAGAGTAGGCTAGTATAGAATTAAGTAGAAAGAAAGTGGAAAACTCTTCCCAAGAAAACCCCAAAACACAAACATAGATCACTAACCGAAGATATAACTTTAAGAAACACAAAACTATAACTGCCCATCATTGAAAACAAGCTCGATCATCCAAACTTACATGCTATGGACAGCATAAACACCCCCATAGAAAAAGGGGGGAAAGTGAAAATTCAGATGGACAAGTAAAAATCATAACAGACTTGTCGGGTGGAGATGTGAAGATTGTTTGCCTATTTCTATCACTGCATATATGTATATAGAAGTATACATTGCTAGACAAGATATATATGTAGGTATATAAGGTAAATACTGTGGGAAAGTGAAAATTCAGACGGACAAGACAACATTACACCAGACTTGTATGTTGCAAAAGTGACGATTTTTTCTTTTTTCTTTCACTGGTTAGACAACTTTATAAATGGATATTCACTTAAATACTTGGCCCTAATCCTTGTTAAGAGCCTAAACTCACCTGACCAAGTAAACTGGACACAGTCACTTACAGTTCATGTGTTTGTATAGAAACAACCCTTCCTTAGACAGTTATGGTCGGCCATTGGTCTTTATTTAAATCCTATGACTTACAAATGATTCCCGTTTAGATAACCTTGTATTTGAGCTACTGTGGAAGGTTATGACATATATACCTAGTTATGAAATGAGAATGACATTGCAGTATCGGAGGTGTCGTGTCGTGTCAATGCACAAGTCAGGGGATCTAATAAAGCGGTGTAAAACCTTTCTTAATGGTAATTAAAAATAAATGTGGCGTATGAGAAAACTTAGTTGACTCAGCGATAGGACATCGTCCTTGAAAGGACAAAAGTGGAGGTTTGTCGTGTTGTGTCTGTTTCACATGGCGACCCGACTAAAAATAGTTATCGCCAAGTCCCGACTGTGTTGTCCTGTATGTATACGGTGATGTGGTGCATCGTTATTGCCTATGCTAGCAGTCACCTTTAATCTAGCATTGACCGCGTTCATCCACAATGCAGAAAAAAACACCCTATGCCCTGTACTGTGACGTGTGAGGTTATTAGGGCATAGCTAGAGCAGGACTATATTTCGTGGAAAGTCTCCTGATGAGACGTGTGTTTGATATCTATCTGCATTGAATTATACAGCATTATGACTAGCATTAGCTTAAGATTTTCTTGTTATATTCTAGTACACAGAGTGCTATTTAATTGTTTGAAAATCAGCGTAAAGACGTATCAAAGTAGTATGAGCATGTCAACTAGTGGTTGTATTTGTAATCACAGAGAACACAAACCGACCGTCGGTCTCGACAAGAACCAATCAGAATCTAGGAATTTTCTTTTTGGCGTATTATACGTGATCATTGATTCATACCTCCAGTCACACACACAACTTGGTTCTTTTATGACGTGCAATATGGAGGTATATAATTTTGTTGTACACCCATTGATATGCGTACATTTCTATTATTTTAAAGTAATCCCGAATATTTTGAGCGCAGGCCTGGGATCTTCCACAATTTGCACAATACACTTGTACCACATGTGAGACATGGGAACCAAAGGTGAAAACATTCCAAATAATAGCAGAAGACATTCCCAATAATAGCAGCAACCACTCCAAATAGTAGCAGAATCCATGTTCATATATGAAGGTTTGCATGTTGTGTGCATATGTCAAGAGTTGGGGGGAAAAGTCACTTTTTATTTTGATCTAATGCAAATTGGGAAAACCATTAAAATGACATATGTGATATGGAAATAAAACACATTCATAACCTCATTCTAACACAAGAAATTCGAACAAGATTTGATTGATGACAGTTAAACAACAGATTGTCTTACAAGAAAAAAAAGTATGGTGGAAGAAGTATGGTGTCAATATGCAAATATAACTATATCATAAAATCATACGAGCCTATTTTTTTAATACATGTTGTTGGGTGGATGAAATACTTAATACACAGGCAACAATGACTGATTTTCTGAACCATTTAAGCTCTTAGCCTTAGTTATTTCATCTTTAGAAGTGGCATAATTCGATGGTTTTGAGTTTCTGCCATTTAATTAAATGCACACGTCCTGATATGACCTTAGATTTTGCTAGGACGTCAAACACAAATAACCAACCAATTAAAAGCTTTATTTATATTATATATATTCTTTTAAAAAAATGCATAGATAAATGTACTATTGGATTAATTATTATAATCTACTTTACTTTGAATTAACTTTATTTTAAAGGGCTAACTTTGGGGATAAAGTGTGGTCCGTTTTACTTATGACAACCAACATAATATATTGATATAATTGTTTTTGAATACTAAAAACCATTCAACTGTTTATGTGTGTTAGATCTCAAACTGGATGTCAGCGTTAATAGTCGTCCTTGGTCTCTGTATCTAAGTTGTCTCCTATTTTCTTTTATGCTGTTTTAAATTAATTTTTTGTAAAGAAAGAAATAGCTTATTCTTTATTAAAATCATAACTGCTAAATGAGCAGTCCAAAAAGGGCAGAAATGATGGCAGCAGAACAATGTTCCTATATCACACTTAGTGTCATCTAGAGCTTAGTTCAGGTGGCCTTATTTTGCTAGGAGAAGAATTGTGATTATAGCAACGCATAGACGTTGGCCTGTATCTTCTGTATCCTCTCTCAACGACTGTAGGCCCATGGATGCAGAATATTCATGGTGAGTTGATGTAAACCCATCGTCATCGTAACTATCAAAGCGCAGTCATGCCAAATCGCACACAGTACTGTCCTGTCCAATTCACAAACATGAGTCACTTCCTTACATGGGTAGTATCGTCAATCCTATTAACCAGACGTTCTTAAGAGGTTCCAGGGGCGGGGGTTGGGGGAGGTAGTTTCCCAACCTGACCACAGATGTTGACAAAATGAAGCTTACCAGACTTGGCAAAGATTGCTGCATTTGGCAATCCAGTCACTGTGCGTATCTTTGTGGTTGTTATTGTTTTGGGATGGTGTTACGAGACATTCAGCACATCATTCTGGCGTAGTGGTGTACGCTGCGTTGTCAACTATTGGCCCAGTGTTGCCACTAAAATATAAATGTTATAATCACAATGCGCCATATCAGATGTTTGCTATGTAGTGTGACGGGCTGTTGGCCTATATCTGCAGGTGTTGGTGACTAATTTGACTAACTATTGGTGTGAACCATTCTATAGACCCATACTGAACGAAATTGATGCTTAGACCCGAAACATCGGGTATCTTCTAGTGATTCAACATTTCTATACCGGGTTAATGAGTAATTCAAGTATAGTGTCACTGTTCTTCCAGACCGGTAGAGCAAAACATACTGGTGGTGGTGGGGGGGGGGGGGGGGGTTGTCAGCTGTAAGTTTATTCCAGGGAGGTAGGTGGTGGGGAATAGCATATGTAATGACCTAATTTCTGTTAGTAAAATACAGCAACCAAACTGCAGCTATCCAGTATATGACTAAGTGGGACGTCGACCTCATTAAATAATTCCATTCGGTGACTATCAAACGAGGCAATAGGATTGGTAAAAGTTGAGAATTGTAGCTGGTTGGCCCTGGTCAGCTCCTGGGGCCATATGCATGACGTGGTGTTAGTGGTATTTGGTGTTACAGCTGACACCGTTTAGCTATTGCAGAGGTGTGGAAACCGGTCACGCGGTATGTAGGGGCGTGTAACACTTTCATTATAGCTAAACGTGAAGTTATTTATAGATTTGGGAAATCTCTTGCCTTCTCCACCCACCGGGAACCAGCAAGCCTTGTTACTGGTGAGCCTGTTCTGGCGAGCACCGCTATTTCCCAATATCGCCGCCGATTCGGCGGCTGGGAACCAGCAGCCTTGTTACTGGTGTGCCTGTTGCCGGCGATCACCGGTATTGCACAATATCGCCGCTGATTCGGCAGCCGGGAACCAGCAGCCTTGTTATTGCTGAGCCTGTACCCGGCGAGCACCGCTATTTGTTTTGTGTACATTCGGCGATTCGACAATATTAATATCGCCGCCGATGTAGCTGCTGTGTTAATATCGCTTCGAATTTAGGGTTAATTTGATGAAATTTCACTTATTGCGTATGTAATTCGGTTAAATATGATAGCATTGAATAGATTTGTGCCTAATCGATACCTAACACCGCCTGTAAACCTACTATGTATCTGGTTTAGCTTAACCTAGTTTAAGCTTGTGGTGTTAGGCCTATCACTTACTCTTGCATGCCACTTTTTGCCGCTAAACGGGGCATTCCCGCCAAAACACCGTTTTGGCTCGCTAACACCGACCCATGCATATGGCCCCTGATTGTTGGTGGCACCTAAATAAGTTATCTTCACTGTATTTCAGTAATAGTTGGGGATTACGGTATGGGCCATTGTTGAGGGTGTGATTCTTAGAAATTCTGCAAGTGTTTAGACTGTGTCCCTGTCTCAAAGAGGGGATAGTATCTGAACAAGCGAGTAAAAACAGATAACTAGAACGATAAGAGTAAGCTTCCAAGTGGCGGAGGTCAGGAGGGAAAACATTAGTACATCAGCCTCCGTTGGGTGGGCGGAAATTGAATTGCCGACCATTTACGCATATCGCTCTGAGAAATTTGATTCTTTATTGAAAATAATTATTTTATGAGTCAATTTTAGAAGACTGATATTAGAATATATTATATATATATTCCAATTTATACCGGCGATAATATATAATCTAATATCCGTCTTCTAAGGCTACTACCTCGGGAAAACGCCAGTTATCCATCATATGTACCCAGTAAGATTCGTATATACTATATATAGTCTACGGTCATTTTCTTCTCAACCAAATAACTTTTATTGTTGCATTCCATGGTCGAGTGGATTATATTAAAATTAGCCTTTATTTCAAATAACTGTCGAAAATCTTGAACTTCACATGTTCCCTAGTGTGCGGACCCTCAGCTGTGTTCGTGCAATCCATGACTAAATACTTCGAGATTAGATCTGTTATGTTTGACCTTATTCTACAATTTGTAAGTTGATAAATTGATAATGTTCATCGCGCTATACCCGTATCTAGATCGGGACTACATGGAGGGGGTCATAGCACATCCTCAACATGACAGGTGCAGGGTTGCCAACTCTTACGGTTTCGCCGAAAGATGTACACTATTTTATGTCCCCATCATCACTGTATGCCAATAACCAGACGGGATGGTCGAATGAGTTAGAGCGTCCGTCTCCCGTGTTGGTAGACCGTGGGATCGTCGGTTCGAACCCTGGTCGAGTCAAAGCCAATGACTTAAAAATTGATATTTGTCGCTTCCTAGCCAGGCGCTCGGCATTATTAGGATAGGGCAAGGGCTGGTTAGCAGTGTCAGGATAATGTGACTGAGTGTGATATCAGGTCATGGTGCTGGCAGCACTATACAGTCACCATGAGTGTGCACTGTCACAATCGGTACCCATCCTGATATGACCTTAGATGCTGCTAGGACGTAAAACAATAAACAAACAAACCTACCATATGCCAATTTTCTTATTTTTCATTTTCCAATGTTGGCAACTCTGCAATACTAATAATATAGTAATATTATATCATCTTATGGATTGTTGTGTCCAAAATGCACCACAGAGTATCTGAGATTTTAACATTTTTCTGGGCGAGTACCTCCAGACCCCTCAATCTAAACATCCCTTCAGATCTTCCGGTTTTTCATTTTCGAATGTTGGCAACCCTGCAAGTGTGTTATACTGGACTTGGTTGTTTCCTATTTTTATTCAAAGCTGCTAATCTGATGAAAGCTTAGCTAGTTTTGATCCTACATACAACTTAGATACTAGTCCTGTCAATAAGGAGTTATCGCAATTTGGTGCTCCTGGTCTATGCTCGGAAATGCGTAAGAAAAGGCTATGGTTAGCATTTTTTGTGTGCACCACCACCCACAACAACCACCACCACCACCACCCAATCAGTGTGGACACCAAAATAAATTTGGCATATTGTCATTTCATAGATCTCTACAGTTAACTTTTCAGAGTAAAAGTTAATTCTAACTGAAGTGAAGGAGATTGTAATGATCAATCTAATATATATATATCTAAAAGGAACTATATTCTTTAATGACAAAAACTTATACCAATACCATCAGATTATAGAACTTTAGCCATGTAGATGGGTCATTCTCCTGAAAACTGGCCAGAAGTTTCACATGGAGAGTTAAAATATAATATTTGAATTTAAAAAAAAATTTGGTTGCAAATGAAAGCTGGAAATCTCCCCTTTACATCTATGTAAAATATAAATTGATGAGATAAAAAATAAAGGTGTAGTCCATGATAAGCTATGTCATATGGCAGTATAACATGTGTTGCTCAGATGTAACACATTGTAAAATATTCCGATAATGATGCATTGGTGGGGGAATGCAAATGTTCTATTTGTGAAACAGGTATATAGGGCCAGGTGCATAGATGTGCTTATGTACTTGCTGGTGGTACTTGATTGATGGTAAATAGACATTGTGGTGCTAGTAAGATAGTGTGTAAGGGGCACTCAGAGCCCTACCCCCTTCCCCCTCCCCCCCCCCCCCCCCCCCCCCCTCTGCTAGTCATGGATCACCACACACTCAGCTCAAGGCAGGTGGTGGCCAGGGGAGCCACACCGCTTTGTGGTGGTGGGCAGATCACTGTAACCATGGGGACCGGAAATGCTTGTTTCTCATTGGTGCAGCTAGAAATGTTTGTTTCTCATTGGTGGAGCTAGAAATGTTTGTTTCTCAATGGTGGAGCTAGAAATGCTTGTTTCTCATTGGGAGAATGGGGTGAGGTGATACACTTTACTGGATCCATGTACCATATAATTAATAAACCTGAGGGCTTGTCTCTCTCTCTTCTTTCACTCTCACCGGGCGCGGTGGACGAATCGGTAAAGCACATGCCTCGCGTGCGGAAGATCAGGATTTCGCGAGTTCGGTTCCCAGTCGAGTCAAACCAATGACTTAAAAATTGATACTTGTCGCTTCCTAGCCTGGTGTTCGGCATTATTAGGATAGGGCAAGGGCTGGTTAGCTCAGTGTCAGGATAATGTAACTGAGTGGGATATCGGGGCATGGTGCCAGCGGCCTGATTTCCCAGTGGGGCAGCACTATAAAATCGCCATGAGTGCATACTGTCACAAGTCGGTACCTGTCCTGATGACCTTAGATGTTGCTAGGACATACAACAACAAACAAACAAATCTTTCACTCTTTATACTCTTCCTTTCTCTTTTTGCCTGTATTGATTTCACTATAGCCTGCCTACACAACCACAGATTCGAGCCGTGGACTTTACAACATGTTTAGGACAGCACAGTCTGCTTAATAAAAATCTAAGCAGAATTAAATAATTTCATACTGAGAAGCATATTAATCATGGCATACTATACAGAAATATGTAGTGCTTATATTGATAAAAAAAAAAAGAAAAGAAAAAAGAAGGTAATTCCCAGCCATGCTTTATTCACTGAATAATTAGTATACAATATTTATGTGGCATCCAGACACCGCTGGTTACATCTGTGACGGAAATTTGTAATGTTATTTTTGAAGACATCAAATAATTTAAAAAAAAAATTAGGCATACATACATGTTAATAAATACTTCCTTTTGATTTGTGAACTGTTTTGTTTGATATATCAATGCAATACAAGAAGTTAGTAAGGATCCAACCATGTCCCATATGTCTTGTTACAAATGGCAGACTGTAAAATGGGTTTTTTGGGTACAAAAACACTTCATAACTAAAAAGACCCAAGTTGCACATGGTTTATTTTATTTCCCTTATTTCTTACATCAAATCTGAACATGAATATGAAAAGTATAAGGAAAAAAATAAGTGGGACGTTTTTTTATTGTTGTTTTAAAATCCCATCCCACGCTGACCAGATTTCAGGAGAGTGACCCAGATATGTAGCGCATGTTACGAATACCTACTCTAGCTATTAACCCATGCTAGTTTGAATAGGGACATGATTGAATACAATTGAAGATTCATATGATGTGTGACCTCGCATAAGTAATGGGAAGTAAACTAGGTGCAAAATGTCCTGATTGAAGGTGATATGTGGATTGCATGGGTCGAATACAGTGATTCACCTCGTCTGTTTCAATATTGTGATATAGTTGATGATATCCAGTATAATTGGGTGTTATAATGTATGTGGAAACATCAAAATTAAAGTTGCATAGGCTGATGAAGTATCACATTTTCAAAACCCAATACATATCAGAATTTGGTTCTACATATCCAACATAAGCCATGTTCACACGGGGCAGTTAAAAATCGACTTGTATAGTTCGGCTCACATTTGGCCTGTGAACGCGCGGCTGAGGTGGTTTAAGTCTGAATCGACTCATATAATTCGGATTTTATAAACCACCTAAGTAGGTGGTTTATATGAACCAAATTTTATGATTCGACTTATATCGCCCGTGTGAACGCAACCAACCTACTTGAGGCGGATTAAGGATGTGACAGTCGAAACCTGAGTGTGTTGACTTTCCGGTAAATTTGCTCTATGAAACTGCTAGCTGTGCACAGATATTTTTTTCATCATTTATTTTTAGGGTTTCACTGCCCAGCAGAAGTTTTGACCGTTCCAAAACAATACGATTCAGTCGAAACAGATCTAGGTCGAACCCACACTCTCTCGTGCCGACGTCGACTAACCAAAACTGGCGCTGGTTAGTCTGGGCTTGCTCATGCGCAGATATCCACTTCCGCCTTAAACTGACTCAAAGCACTGTCCGTGTGAACGCGAAACACTTTCAAACTAAATCGATTCATATGATTCGCCTTGTCTAAATCGCTTTAAACTTTTCCCGTGTGAACACGGCTATAGGCGCACTATTAAACATTAGTTGATGTACAGAAAGGTATTCGTAGTCAATTTAATAGAACCTAATAAGTTAGGTTAGACTAAAATTAGTTAGATTATAGCAACCTAATACTTAATACATCTATCTCTAAAAAAATAATTGCAGAGACACAAAACCACTGGAAAATGCAACATTAAAGTTGTATAATTATAGATACTTTACTGCAGTTTGCATCATAGTCAAACTTAGCTGATATTGCTAGCGAAGTAATAGCAAAGGCCTTTCTCGTAATCACTTATCTGCGATCCTTTGTTCTGCGGCTCGAGTAACAGTTGAAACCATCTGATCTTTTCACACGATATTTGTGTGCACCGTTGCATGATTCGGTGTGATAACGAGTTGGTCTTTACCAACCCCTGTGTACCTTGTCTGAATAACAAATGGCAAGCAATCAAGACCATGCCTACACTGCTCTTTGGTTCTGAAGGGATCGTGCTCACCTAGATGTATACACTGGTTTTAGCGCTATAAATCACTTGGGTTGTTACCGGACGCGGTGGCCGAATCGGTAGATTGCAGGCTTCTCGTGTGCAAGGTCGGGAGTTCGATTCCTGGTCGAGTCAAACCAATGACGTACAAAATTAATACTTGTTGCTACCTAGCCTGGCGCTCGGCATTAATAGGATAGGACAAGGACTAGTTTGCACATTATCCGGATAATGTGACTAGGATGTCGGGTTATGGAGAATAGGAGAGGCTGGTTAGCTCGGTGTCAGGCTAATGTGACTGAGTGGGATATCGGGTCATGGTGCCGGCAGCCTGATTTCCCGGTGGGACAGCACTATAAAATCGCCATGAGTGCATACTGTCACAAGTCGGTACCCATCCTGATATGACCTTGGATATTGCTAGGATGTAAAACAACAACAAACAAACAACAAATCATATGATCACAACCAGTAGTACTATAGTAGTATAGTAGGGTTCTATTGAGCATAAAATTACATAATCCTGGCTCAGAGAGAGTCCATTGACTCTGCGAGAGTCTATTGATCTAAGATGAATCATTCTGACAGCGTCCATGGGTGTGGGGGGTGGGGGGCGGTCATCTAAGGTCAATGGACTCTCGCAGAGCCAGACCTATGTCATTCTACTCTCAAAAGAACCCTTCTATACTACTTGTTTTGGTGCCGTGCGTACATGTGCACAAAAACGTGACACCTCATGATCTATAGCAGATTACGTCACTGCCTATTGGAGTTTCCATCTAAAACTTCACCAATCTGTCTGATAGGATGGTTTGTTTAGTCTGTAGTCTTTCCTTCCCTCCCTATAACATTTCAGTGCTCAAATATTGAATTTGTAAATTGGTTGGGACGTACGTTACAAATGTGACACCATCAATAAAAATTGCTTTAAATCGGCCAATTTTTGATAATTCCAGATTATCTCTTATTATTTGAAAACATTATAGGTCATAGATTAAATAAAAGTATTACTGATTATGCATACCATGCTTGATAACTGATCAAACTAACAAACCATCTGTGCTGTCAGTGTGACACCAAGCGTACGCACAGGACAGGTATTTTTACAGCGCTATTGTCATGTACCTATGCAATGTAAAAACTAAAAGTAGTGAAAAATATCTTTATTGATATAATCTTGCCAACATGAAAGCAAATTGAATTAACTGTGCTTGATAGTTTTCTTTATTTACAGCTTCAAAGATGGTGGGCACTCTCATGGTACCGACGGCCTGTTCTCTCAGTGGAGCAGCACTGTAAAGGTGCCATGACTTCACACAGTCACAAGTCGGTACCTAGCCTAATATGACCTTAGCTGTTGTTAGCACGTAAAACAACAAAAACCAAACAAAAACAGTTGGGTTATTTGGAACCATTGCAGTGGGACTATTTGATTGTTTTATTAGTTTAAAAAAATCCCAAAAAATCAGAATTTATATTGATGGCTTATTTAGCTGAGTAGTGCACTGTTTAAGAATTTATTCAGACAGTTATTCAATAAATATACGTGCCAATTACACAACTTCTAATTAAATCTTCATTACACATTTACAGACTACAGATTTTGATCTCAGACATTTCAGATTTTGATCTCAGAACTGTGACATTCAGGAGGATTGCCTCAAGTCGAGAATAATTTATAGGAAAAGCAGTGTCGTACGTAATCCCCACAACAGTTGGATCACCCATAGCTCATTGATGCAATCCGGGGAGGGATTTTGTGTTGAGTATAGGTTTTTTGTCATTCACATCACTGGTGTCTATTTATGTCTCCTGACCTCAGATGTTGCTAGGACGTAAAACAACAACAAACAAACAAGTTTTATGTCTGGAATTGTTTCTGCTGGCATGACTGGTTGGCATGGTGATATTACGAGTTGTTGAGTATAATATATCTTATTCCGCATGAAAGCATTCTGCGTACGGAGCCCCCCATCCTGGTATGACCTTAGATGTTGCTAGGACGTGAAAGAAACAAAGGAGAAAAGCATACGGAGCATGTTGCAAACCACTTCACTTGGATACCAGGTATAATTAATATGCGATTTTGTCAGCGAAATATTAGTGCAAAGTTTCTTCTCATTGATGAGTTGAAAACATCTTTCATCCATTTAATTCGGGAAAATTGATTGTGAGGATGTATTTATGGAGCGACATAGCGAAACAAAATAAAACAACATATAGTCAAACAAAATGGTTCTCCATGCTGAGTCACCATTCCGGAACTAGGTCTCATATTCGCGCTCTCTATACATGTCGTGGTGTGCGGGTAAAGTTTAAGGCTAAAAAAAACAAAATAAAAGCATCATGCGCAGCTAATCTAGGCAACTGAACCATACACTGTCAACCACCCAGCCTTCCATGGATCGGGCGTCATGGAGGAATCAGTAAGAGCTCGCCTTGATTTCCTATCCAGGATTTTGTGGGTTGGACTCCTGGCCGAGTGAAACAATGAGGTACGCATTTTAATATTCAGGCTTCGCACAATCTTGAAAAGGCATTGAATTTGAAGGTGTCTCTTGAAAGGGCTTAAATTAAAAAAATACCCTCATAAGGCTTTGATGCTCGCTTCGAAAGCAAGTGCGAGTTCATTTGTTTTCGGTACCAGCTACATCAACAACGAAACATCGACCAATGACCGAATTGTGATACATCAATTCTGGGCATTAGCATGGTATATTCTGCTTTGCATATATGTCGTGGGTTCGAACCCTGGTCATCATCTTCATCACCATCACCATCACCATCCAACCAGACGGGATGGCCGAATGACATGAGCATTTATCTGTCGTTTTGGTAGATCGTGGGATCCGAACCCACAGGTTCCAACCCTGGTTGAGTCAAACCAATGACTTAAAAATTGATACTTGTCGCTTCCTAGCCAGGCGCTCGGCATTATTAGGATAGGGAAAGGACTGGTTGGCTCGGTGTCAGGATAATGTGACTGAGTGGGAAATCAGGTCATGGTTCTGGTGGCCTGGTCTCACAGTGGAACAGCACTATAAAGTCGTCATGAGTGCGCACTGTCACAAGTCGGTACCTATGATCTTAGATGTTGCTAGGACATAAAACAACAAACAGACATCGCCATAGCTACTGTACTATACTTCCTTTGCTTTATGAAATTAGCATACGGAAACCTGGTGAAGTAAGACCATAAAGAGTTGACATATACATATATATATATATATATAATTTTAATGTCTTATTATTTTCGGCCTTAAAAATGAATTTCTTACCCGAAAAGTCCCTTAAAAAGCCTTAAATTTGGTTGCGGAATAGCTGTATGAACAATGATACTTGTCACTACCTAGTAGGCTTTTAGCATTTATAGGATAGGGTATGGACTAGTTTGCTTCGTATTTGAAGAATGTGACTGATGGGGATGCTAGCGGATTATGGTAGTGCTGATCGAGGACCCAATCGGGCAGCACTATAAATGTACCATAAGTGCACACTGTCACAAGTTGGTACTCGCCCTGAAATGACTTTGGTTTTGCTAGGTTGTCAAACAAAAAACCAGGCAATGCCTACCATTTTCGAGTATTAAAAATAGTGACATGGTGCATCGATTGTTCAATTTATGATAATTATGTGTGTAATTGGAATAGGTTTGTATCTCAGTGTGTAGTTCACTTGACAATGTATTTGGTCTAGGTCAGGTAATAGAAAATTTGATTCTTGTTACATATGGTGTGGCGATTGTGTAGGAGATCGATAGAGGACCCTCACCGAGACAATTATCTGGGCTAAATGTTTTAATATCTACTCCTAGCAGACAGGATGGCCGAATAAGTTGAGCGTCCGTCTCCCGTTTTGGTAGATCATGGAATTCGAACCCTGGTCGAGTCAACCAATGACATACAAATTTATGCTTGTCACTTCCTAGTCAGGCACTCAGCATTATTAGGATATGGCAAGGACTGGTTGGCTCAGTGTTAGGATAATGTGACTGAGTTTGATATCAGGTCATGGTGCTGGCGGCCTGGTCTCCCAGTCTGGTCTCCCAGTGGGGCAACACTAACACAAAAAAGTCGCCATCAATGTGCAGTCACAAGTCGGTACCCGTCCTGATATGACTTTAGATGGTGCCAGGACGTCAAACCCAAACAACCATCCGACCAACCAACAAACAAACAAAATCTACTCCTCCGCACGTGCCCTTGGACTACACCCTCTCTGTATGACTTTGAGGGGGACCTAGGTGGTGTAATGGTTAACACACTGGGATGGAAGGAATGCAAGGAGATGTGGGTTCGAGTCCCGCTCTAGGCGCAATATTTCCCATTTTCATCACCCCCCACGACAAATGCTTGAGAAAAAAATTCTTTTCTAGCAAATGTTTTATTGTCGACTTCCTTACATTGTTTTTACATTGGTATTTTCTAGAGGAATTCAATGCCAATGGTATATGGTTACTAAAAATAGATTGTGTGTTGATTAGGTGTGACTTTAGTTGATTTGACATCAGACTATTGGCAAACTGACTTCTCTGTAATCAATACCGGGTGGTTCTGTCAAAATGATCGTCAGTGTCGGACGAGGATTTCTCTTCCGCTTCTCGGAGGCAATGACAGAACTAGGCTATCAGTGTTCCTGCACTAGAAATGCAGACGCAGACTAGTTGAATTGAGGTCTGACGGTTAAGGTCCACACAAGACACTACTTGGTTCGAGACTATTCCTGTGTTGGTGAATTCGCTGGCGTAGTGCCATCTTAAAGGCCAGGCTCTTCTTGAGCGGCAGAACATATTGATTGGTCAGTTGCTAATTAAGATCCCACCCCATCCCATTCCCCTTATTTGTGGAAGAGGCCTATTCGAGAAGGGCATATGACGTTGCCTTCATGTTTTTAGCCCCCACCCGCCTTATAGTATACTCCCGAATCAAGGATGAGTTTGAACTCTACATGGACAATCTATAAGAAAATGTACAAACGTTTAGCAGCATTTGAGATGTGGACTTATCGAAGGATGATGAAAATATCATGGACAAAGAAGATCACCAACAAAGAAGTTCTCAGAAAAATTAAAAATAAGAAAAGCATGTTTGCCACTATACAGACAAAGAAACTTATTTATTTTGGCCACATCATTCATCAGAGTTCAATATACCGTACATTGTTGGAAGGGAAGGTGAATGGCAGCAGAGGGAGAGGGAGACCAAGAACATCATGGTTTACAAATATTTCACAGTGGACAGGCTTGAATTATTCACAGTCTATCAGAACAGCACACCATCGGGACAAGTGGAGAACCATTGCATCCCACCCTCGACTAGAGGACGGAACTATTGATTGATTGAGTGTCTTAAAGGTTGGTTGTTATAATCGACCTTACTTCAGTTTGAACTAAGTTTGATTATAATTCCAACCACATAACATTTGACTGTATTTAATATTGATAACCACGTAAACAAGACTTTAGATCGAATTCTAAAATAGCATTAAATATATTTATCGAAACGTGTGCACTAGTGTTTGAAGCCCATCTTTGCCAAGAGTCCCACCTTTAAGTATAAAGTTGCATAGTCCGATGGTTTTGAATTTCTGTATTTTTTCTGAGATAAATATATTAAATCGATCAGTAGTATCTGCTTTACATTAGTTCAAAGTTACTTTTATTTTAAATGGTAAACTTTTGAGATATTCTGAGTGCAAACATGGAAAAGCTTGCCAAAACTCTAACACCATAGACTTCTGCAGTAACAGGTTCTGTTAAATTGACTCAGTATTGCCTTCCACACAGAAACAAATGCTTAATAAGTGCATCAGTATTTAAGTTAGATATGTAAAATCAAATCTAGATAATTGGTTTGGTTTTGAAAATTTGATATTTCATCGGACTATGCAGCTTTAAGCAGGCCTAGATCAGGGAGTGGCTATTAATACACATGATGTGTGTACGTGGCGTGGTAGATAGCACATATGTAGGCGCAACCGCACAGGGAGTGAACGATGTCGGAAATGACAACGCATATATATGTAGACACAAATGCATAGGGAGTGGGCGATATAGGGAATGGCAGCACATATGCAGACACAACACAGGGAGTGGGCGATGTAGGGAATGGCAGCACATATGCAGACACAACACAGGGAGTGGGCGATTTAGGGAATAACAGCACAAACGGACAGGGAACGGGCAATTTACGGAATGATAGACTAAACATATAGTTACATCCCCCGGTAGCTTACCATTAGGTCCACTGCCCAACAGCGTTCTAAAGACCTCATGAATATACCTGTGAAGTCATTAGCATAAGAAAGTAGGAACGCGAGAGGTCTGCACGGCCGTAGTAGCCCAGTGAAGTCAGGGAATATGTTTTTAACATTTTGTTTACTACGTTATGGCAATGAACCTCTTTAAGCTACTTACAAATGCAATGGAGTTTTGAGGAGGCAAACCTTTTTTTTCTCTCTCTCTTTTTTTCTTCTTGAAGATTTATACTGCCTATCATGGGTAAGCCTGAACAGACTTGTTTTCACCATTAGACAGTTTGGCGATAGCCCGAGCCTACACTTTTACCGACCCAGGGGATTTTTAACCTCCCACACCACATAGACATGGTATGAGAGCAACTGGCCTTTGATGACACTGTGAGTTATCCACAGTGGTGGAAATCCAAATTGGCAGAGGTGGGGGCACGGGGAATTGAACCACCAACCTTTAGATTAGGAGTCTGACCAGAAAAAAGTCAGACACTCTAACCACTCAGCCACAGAGAACACCAAGTGTGTACGTTGGGGGTAGATTTAATACACGTGGCGATCTGTGCGTTATTTTGCCAGACCGTTCTCTATTCAGTTACATAACTTCCTGCCAGTATGTTACACGAAGTTTGTTTGTTGTTTTACGTCCGAGCAACATCTAAGGCCATATCAGGACAGGTACCGACTTGTGACTGTACACTCATGGCACCTTTATAATGCACTATGACCCAATGTCCCACACAATCACATTATCCTAATACTGTGCAAATCAGTCCTTATGCTATCCTATTAATGCTGAGCACCAGACTAGGTAGCAACAAGGATCAAATTTATAATTAATTAGTTTGACTCAGCTGGGATTCGAACTCCCTACCTTCTGCATGGGAAGTCTGCACTCTACTGATTTGGCCACCGGGTCCGGTCATGTGGCATCACATATGTGCTTCGTAATAACTTGGATGTTCTGGAGTGCGTGCAGTGCCCTCTTCCGAACCAGCCAGTGTCCCCTGATCCGATAGGGTGGAGTTCATCCTGTCCATGCCCATGCCCATGCCCATGCCGATTGGCTCTATACATTCACTAAGCCTTTTGGACCCCAGATATGTGTCACCATGAGCTCACTGATAGTCTGCAGTACATGCCGGTATGGAAAAATAAGGAGGCACAATGGTGCCGACATGAAATTAGTTACTCGTGTATGGTGTGATTATATATAGTCTACGTGTGATCATCTATGTAATGCCCAACCAGCCGCTAGCCGCATAACCCAGGCTGTGAGAATGGTAGTGGTGGACGAAAGGAGGGTCACAGAAGGGACATGTAGCATTTGTTTGTTTGTTGTTTTATATCCTAGCAACAGCTAAGGTCATATCAGGACGGGTAATGACTTGTGATAGTGCACACTCATGGCGACTTTATAGTGCTGTCCCACTAAGAAACCAGGCCGCTGGCACCATGACCCCATATATCCCACTCAGTCACATTATCCTGTCCCTGAACCAACCAGTCCTTGCCCTATCCTAATAATGCCGATTGTCAGGCTAGGAAGCAACAAGTATAAACTTTTATGTCATTGGTTTGACTCGACCAGGGTTCGAACCCACGATCTACCAGCACAGGAGACGGACGCTCTAACTCATTCGGCCATCCCGTCTGGTCGGGGACATGTAACATGTGTAACAGACTGCAAAATTACACTGGTGTTTTATATTGAACAAACATGGCAGCTTTAACATTGTAAAAAACCAGACGGGATGGCCGGATGAGTTAGAGTATCCATCTCCCATCTTGGTAGACCATGGGATCGTGGGTTCGAACCCTGGTCGAGTCAAACCAATGACTTAAGAATTGATTCTTGTCGCTTCCTAGCCAGGCGTTCGGCATTAATAGGATAGGGTAAGGACTGGATGGCTCGGTGTCAGGATAATGTGACTGAGTGGGATATCAGGTCATGGTGCTGCTGTCCTGGTCTCCCAGTGGGGCAGCACTATATAGTCACCATGAGTGTGCACTGTCACAAGCTGGTACCTGTCCTGATATGACCTTAGATGTTGCTAGGACGTAAAACAATCAAACAAACCATTGTAAACTATTCTGATATTCGACATGGGGGATTGCAAATGTTCTAATTACTGATCGGTGTACGTGACAAGGTGCATGGATTTTCACCTCATGGGCATAGTGGTAGAACCTCACAGGTTTGTAATCTGTTTTAAAATGATAGGAAGCAGATATTGCAAGATATGCTTTATGGATGGACTGAGGATATGTAATGAGTATTCGAAAATGCAAAGTCAAAGTGCATTCTAGGGCCCATAATAATGACTAGGTGATAACTTGAAAGGTCAGGAGTTCGAATCCCAATCGAGTCAATCCAATGATTTAGAAAATTGATACTTGTCATTAGGTTGTCTGACCATCGGCCTTACTAGGATAAGGCAAGGAC
This sequence comes from Branchipolynoe longqiensis, assembly GCA_030323885.1. Taxonomy (NCBI): domain Eukaryota; kingdom Metazoa; phylum Annelida; class Polychaeta; order Phyllodocida; family Polynoidae; genus Branchipolynoe; species Branchipolynoe longqiensis. Next base: position 91,272,228 of record CM059191.1, on the reverse strand, counting down.
TGGTTGGCTCAGTATCAGGATAATGTGACTGACGCCCTGCGTGGGATTGGGTCATGGTGCCTGATGCCTGGTCTCCTAGTAGGGCAGCACTATAAAGTTGGCATTTATTTTTAAGAAATAGCTATCAGTAAGGAAGCGGTAAAGTGATATGGAGCCGGGCCACGCCGATATTGGTTCTATCCTACTGAGCAGGCCATTGGAACGTGCAATGGACACAACAAAGAAAGTATTGGCAACATTCAACCATTTCAGGCATGTATACTAAAGATTGTTGCTATAAAAAAACCAAATTCTTCTTTTAGTGATGAATCATTCAATTGAGACAATCAATCATGCAGCTGTCATACTCATACTGGACGCGTTGGCCGAATCGGTAGAGCGCAGGCTTCCCGAGGGGAAGGACCGGAATTTCGATTTCCGGTCTAATCAAACCAACAACTTACAAACTTGATAATTTTCGCTTCCGAGCCTGGTACTCGGCATTAATAACATAGCGCAAGGTTAGCTCAGTATCAGTATCAGGATAATGTGGAATATCAGGGCAAGGTGTCGATGGCCTGATTTCCCAGTGTGGCAGCACTATAAAGTCGCCATGAGTGTGCACTGTCATAAATATGTACCCATCCTGATATGACCTCAGATATGCCTGGACCTAAAACTCCCCAACAACTAAACAAACAAACAAACAAACAAACAAACCTTGCAACTGCCCGAAGGAGGATTTTGTAGGCATCCCCTTTTGATTTAACGTTTTCTGGGAGTAGTTGAAACATTTCCCAGTCAACCATGCATCGTACACCACATGATCGTTGTACATGAGTGGTATGCTAATGGTAGAGCTTATTACTAGAAGCTAGAATATACCTAATTATACACTTCTGTTGTAGCTGGGCCGCTCGCTAGTAGTCGGCTGACATGACGCGCCGGAAGTCCGACCCCATTTTGTATTGAATTAATAAGGAAATGATGAACAGCGCGATAATTTATTGAGTGGTAAATGTCAGAAGTATACGTGGTACACCTCATCTAGTCATGGATAAATGTAAAATAGGAAAAGAAAACGTTGATAGTGTAGTGGTCTGCACTGACCTCTCAGGCAAGGAGCCACATAGACAGGTAGGCGTGGGTAGTGTGTTGATATCAGGGAGCATAGGTGGTGTAATGGTTAGCACTGGCCCGGAATGCAAAGAGATGTGGGTTCGAGTCCCACTCTAGGCGCAATATTTCCCATTTTCATCACCCCCATGACACTGGTTGCCGTGACCATGATCCTGTACAAGCTACGCGCTGTATAGTTGTTGAACCTACCCTGTGTATGTAAGTGCGTTGCATTGCCTGTATGTATGTAATTGTAAGCATTAAAAGACTTACAATTCCAGGGGGACAAGTGTAGTGGTCTGCACTGACCTCTCAGGCAAGGAGCCACATAGACAGGTAGGCCTGGGTAGTGTGTTGATATCAGGGAGCCTAGGTGGTGTAATGGTTAGCACACTGGCCCGGAATGCAAAGAGATGTGGGGTCGAGTCCCGCTCTAGGCATAATATTTCCCATTTTCATCACCCCCTTGACAAGATATTTTAAATGTTCGCATTGTTTATTTCCCTCATTGCTCTTCGCTTCCCTTCTGCGTGTGATCGCATCTAATTAGATTTTAATGGTGTAATTTCATATGCTGCACACCATTGCTGATGGTCCCCCCGTTCCTCCCACCTTCCACACACACCCTCAAGATAATCGTTATTAGCATGACGGCCTAATTCCTTAACTTAGTCACATTTTTTAGTTTCTTCTTACCAGAATTATTATGTGGAAATAATGGAAACTTCCAATCATACCGAAGCAAAACTCAAGCTTTCACTCTCCCAATATGACTTCCTGGGACGTAACCCATCAATAACTAATACTTATTCCAAACCAGGCGCGGTGGCCGAATGTGTAGAGCGTGGGCCTCGTCTGCAGGAGATGGGGAGTTCGGTTCCCGGTCGAGTAACTCAATGACTTATAACATTGATACTTGTCGCTCCCTAGCCTGGCGCTCTGCATTAACATAGCATAGGGAAAGTACTGGTTAGCTCAGTGTCAGAATAACGTGACTGAGTGGGATATTAGGTCATGGTGCTGGCAGCCTAATTTCCCAGTGGGGCAGTGCTATAAAGTCGCCATGGTACCCGTCCTGATATCACCTTAGATGTTGCCAGGACGTAGGACAATCAACCAACTTATTTCAAAGTCTGATGTTGCATATCGAGTAACAACTTACATACATACATACATACATACATACATACATACATACATACATACATACATACATACATACATACATACATACATACATACATACATACATACATACATACATACATACATACATACATACATACATACATACATACATACATACATACATACATACATACATACATACAAACCGGGCGCGGTGGCCGGATCGGTAGAGCACATGCCTCGCGTGCGGAAGATCGGGAGTTCGCGAGTTCGGTTCCCAGTCGAGTCAAACCATTGACCTAAAAATTGATACTTGTTGCTTCCTAGCCTGGTGCTTGGCATTATTAGGATAGGGCAAGGGCTGGTTAGCTCGGTGTCAGGATAATGTGACTGAGTGGGATATCGGGTCATGGTGACAGCAGCCTGATTTCCCAGTGGGGCAGCACTATGAAATCGTCATGAGTGTGTACTGTCACAAGTCGGTACCCATCCTGATATGACCTTAGATGTTGCTAGGATGTAAAACAACAAACAAACAAACAAACACTGGATATTAAGATGATTATCGATTTATTAATTGGTGGTTTCTTTACGCCGTGTCAGCAGCATAGGCCGTATTCACGCCGATATGATTATATGAGTAATATCTTATATACATTACTGTATAAGGCTAGTCATTCATATTTGGGTTTTAAAATGAAATTACATACATACATACATACATACATACATACATACATACATACATACATACATACATACATACATACATACATACATACATGCATGCATGCATGCATGCATGCATGCATGCATGCATGCATGCATACATGCATACATGCATGCATGCATGCATACATGCATGCATGCGTGGGTGCGTGCGTGCGTACGTACGTGCGTACGTACGTACGTACGCGCACACACACTCACAAAAAGGTGCAGTGCTAAACACACTAAATAGGTATGCACTGGTGTAAAATATCTGATAAATATGGAATAAGCTGGCATTGGCAGGATAATACAATACTAATGTATTAATTTATATTGTAATATTTAAAAGGAATTCTAAGTAAAATGGATTAGTAGGTAAATCGACCTTGGTGGTTGATTGTGTTTTAGTCAGACGCCCTCATATATGCCTGGGCGAGAGCGGTAGAAAGAACCTAGGATTGAATCCCATGTATTGCCGTGGTTCGATCTCCCATATATGGAGCTTGGAGAGTGGTAGTTGCCGTATTGAATTCCTCTTGGCTAGGCTGGGAAAAGCGAATAACCTAGAGCTATAGCGAATCCGTGCTAAGCGGGGTAGCGCTAAGTTAGGTACAGTTTTTTTGTTTGTTTTTTTGGTAAAGTATTTATTCATCTGAATATGACATTTGTCAGCGCCGAGGCACTGGTCTTCCGGCCATCTTGCTATTGCAGTTGACAGTCTAAATAATCTAAGTTTGATCAGTGCTGTATTAGTTACAGCACCGATCCTATAGAATTAAGGGAGTGGCTTCTGCTGTATAATGTACAGCACCAGTCACTGTAGGTCATGCAGGAATGGGGAGCAGCACCGAGTAAAAAGTGTATACTCGGGGCAACTCAACAATCGTTGTGGGTTACATTTTTCTCTAATAAAACAAGGTAAGTTTATAGTTGACCATACATTTTGTCTGTTAAGGGTGGTGGCAGGGGGGTCCCATTGGGGTGGGTGGCCAGGGGGAACAACTCACAGGAGAGCATCCTCGCAGCGAGGATGGGGGGAGGGTGTACTAGTAATTACTGCAGTAGTCATTCAAGGGCCTGAATAACCAGGTGGGTTCTATATGCATTTTTGAAGGCAAGTATTGTTTGTGTTTCTCTGACTCTGACAGGGAGGTCATTCCACATGACACTACCTTTGTAGATTGGTGCTCCGGTATATTATGTAGGAATGTTATTATGTATGTATGCATGTATGTATATATGTACATGCGTATATGTCAGGGTTCGTACTAGTCATAAAAAAACCTTTAAAAATACAAAACTTAAATCATTAGAAGTCTTACAATTGTACAAGATGTATTATATGTCATTTGAAATTATAGATGTCAATATATTGGAAAAAATGTTTTCAAAATGTTTGTCTTGTTTCTAAAATCGATCTAAAAATTTAGATCCTGACATTTCATATATCGCACATTCATCACACACAGACAATAATCTTGGGCCAACCTTGGCTGTCCTCCAAAGATTAAATTGGAATATTTCCCCACCTGATGGGCAATATGACTAGTGGAGCATACTCCGATAGTTATGGAATATTTCCTCCATCTGATGGGCAATATGACTAGTGCAGGATACTCCGAGAGTTATTGCATGCTGAAAAAGCTGTGGAATTTCTTCATTTTGGTCCTTAGAAAACTGTTTTAATAGTCCTAAAAAGTGCCTAATAAGTACTTAAAAAGTCATTAAAAAAGGAGCGTGTGTGTTGTGTGTCTGTTGTGTGTGTGTATATGTGTATACATGTGTATACATGTATATAATGACCGCCTTCAGTGTTTCCAATCCGTCCGTCCGACCTCTCTCCCTACCAGCCCGTCCCAGGCAGGGCGTTGAGCTGGCAATGTGCATGTATATATATATACACGAAGTTGGCCAGTTGCCAGTAGATGGCGGCGGTGCTGCGCTATACTTGTTGTCAACAGAGTATGTTGTTTCCCGGGCGCAGAGGCTCAGACCAGGGGCGGACGGCGAGCTGAGGAGCAGGTGAGCCCAGTCTCCTCCCTCCAGTCACCTCCAAGCAGCTGCAACTGTGATCACTCTATCTGCATCTGGCCATTTCCGGTTGACAAACGACGGCTGAGAATCTGTGGGATGAGTTGGAGGTGATTCAATGCGCAAGTAATCTGCTGACTGCATACGAGGGACCCTGGACATTTCATATCCCTGTCTTGTCCTTTACCAGGCCTGGGAAGTTGGAGGCGTTACTTTACCCACCACAGGACGGCTTGAGTGCGTGTAGATAGGAAGCTGTGGTGGCGCAGAGGTGTAGGGTGGAGATTGTAGCCTGCTCTGCCCACAGTGTTACACTGGTACGCGGTGTAGAAGGGGCGGGAGTTACTCGTGGTACTGGTAGGTGGAGCCAGTGCTGCTCATGAGGCTTCACTTGCACAACCATAGTAAGTTATGGTATAGAAACAGGTAGACTGGTCTTATATTTAGCTGGTGTTCACTTCTACTGTAACCACAAGGCACCTCCTTGTGATTGTGTTTAGATTCCACCACTTATCACTGTATTGTTGTTAACAACAGCTACAAAAAAGGAGTAGGTGGGGAGTGTAGAGTAGGATACCCTGAAAGAATTATTCGAATGGGCCGTGTAATTATGTTTTAAACGGTTAAAAAGCTAAGTTTGTGCTTGTCTGTTAAATTATGACAATTTAAAATACCACTTTTCTTTTCAAGACTACAATCCTTATTTTGCTTAAAAGAATTTTCAATGGGAACATCTTGTTTCCCAGTTCCGTGTATTATTAACCCGAATTCTTGACAAATATATCGGATGATTCATTAAATGATCACTTATTTTCCCTCTAGAATGTATTGGGTATTTTGTTTCCAGACAATTAATTAAAAGCAACACTTGCCTATTTACATACAAAGCTTCTTCAAAGTTTATTTGTATGCCGTTTATTTTTGCTCATTCTGAAAATTTACCATTTACGCTACGAAATATGCTGTCAAACTATGTCTACTAGTGCCCGAAAATACTTTTTTTTATTGTTGATGAGTTGGGCCCACCCCCTCACGGTGACATTGAACCTGTCCGACATGTTGCTATGAGACATTTTACCGATTAGTGTCTATGGGAGGAGAAGGAAGGGAGAGGTCATTATCAATATTAATGTCCACTTGTGAAGATTCCGAATTGCATCGCAGATGATTCTGTTTGTTGCAGATTTTGATGGTGTGTCTTGGAACAAATAGCGTGTACTCTACTAGAGGTTGAACATTAAGTAGATGGCGTACGGTGTCAATGGGCTGCAGCTGTTTACATATAGCTGGAGTGGAGGGCTCTCTTTCGATATGCTGAACAGGAGCTGAGTAACGTCGGTGTAGTGAGAATTGATACACCCATGAACATTCCACGCTGGAATAAATGGCGAGAGAGAGAGCTTAACTTAAGTGACTTGTACCACCAGGGCACTGTGCAGGAAGATAGCTCGGTGAGTGGTGCTAATGTTTACCTAGAGACCTATTTCATGCGACGTCTGCATAGGTGTTCAGGTCAGTGCGCGTGCAGCTTGACTGCAGGACAACACAGGGTCACACTGCAAACTCAATCGCTGTGAGCAATTGTCATACAGAAAATGTGAAATATCTCTAAAACCAAACCACTTAGAAACAAACCGCTTAGCACACATATAGAAAAATTCAACAAAAGGATTATATTAAATTGATAAGGTTAGGATTCTGCATTTCTATTAATTTTGAATAAAATTGACATGTTGCACTGTGTGTATCGGCAAACTCAATGCATTGTCAATGACCGTGAGCAATCTTCATACAGAAAGGGTGAAATATCTCTAAAACTACACCACCTAGAAACAAACTGCTTGGAACACATACAGATAACATGTTTAACAACCAGATAACATGTTTACCAAAGAGATTATATTAAATTTATATGGTTAGGGTTCTGCATTTCTATTAATTTTGAATAAAATTGATGTTTTGCACTGCGCGTATTGGCAAACTCAATGCATTGTCAATGGCCATGAGCAATCTTCATAAAGAAAAAGTGAAATCTCTCTAAAACTACACCACCTAGAAACAAACTACTTGGAACACATACAGAAAACATGTTTACCAAAGAGATTATATTAAATTTATAAGGTTAGGGTTCTGCATTTCTATTAATTTGGAATAAAATTGACTTTTTGCACTGTGCGTATCGGCAAATTCAATTCGTTCTGCAGCCAAGCTGCGCGCGCATACACAATGTTTATAAACATTGAAAGGCATCTACATCAGACCACGGGGCGACGGTGCGTGTGGTTGTGTACACATCGTTAAACAGACGTGTGTGTGCCTCTGCGCGCCATTGTTAGTGACTGGCGATACACTCTACTACACTGGTCCCGCTCTCCTTGGGATCCAACCGCGCGCCACTCACTGAGCCATGCTCTGACGGCAGAGTGACGCCGGTGAAGCTAAACGGTAACTGACCCGGTGTACGCTGACGGAGTCTGCGCTAGTTGATTCCCTAGTTCCAGAGGTCGCCGCCAGGGGGGTGGCCGAACTGTCGCCGCAGCCAGCTGGGACGTGGGTTTTTGGACGCTGCGGTCAGAAAGTTGTGTTATACATTTCGAATTACTCACCGGCTTGGACATTGTTCAAACCTTGTCAGAGCATCACTGCTTTGCACTTTGTCTGGTGGAGTACGACCCTGGTGGTGACCAGCGCGACTCCTAGAAACTACTCGCAGGAACATAAACCTACCCGGGTGACGGGAGGGACTCGGGCCTCGACCGTATGGGATACACTGCCGGCTGGCTAGCGGAACACCAAGCGAAGTGGGACGTTTCCAACCGGGACCCCAGGAAGGACCTGTTGCTGTGACTATAGCCCCCCCCCGCATCCCCCCCCCCCCCCCCCCCCCCCATCCTACCCAGCGCTGCCACTGAACCACCTCCTGTAGGCTGGCATCGCATGTTCTCCGTGTGGCTCGGGTGATGCCTGAAGTGGAGATGATGGCCGATGTCGTCGCCCCCCGTGCCGGCTACGCGGCAGTGCTGATGGACTGCAACGCGACTCCCCCACCGCCGATGGAGAACGGAGGTAACACTAACTTGAACGAGTTGACCACAGACCCAGCCAACCCCGATCTAATAGGGATGAGAATTTACCGTCGATCGGCTGTTTCCCGGGGGGAGGGGTTATTAATTTTGACACTTCGTCAATATGAGAATTCCCTGCTGATTGGGGTCCCTTTTAGGTCTGACTTGTTCTGTCATCCCTGATCTAATCTAAGTTGAACTTCCCGCCACCTTGTGTCTGGAGTATTTTTAAATTTATTTAAAAACTTTATTATAACAATGTTGGCGTGGGGTGTGTTGTCTTTTGGTATTGGTGGTACCATATGGTTCGGTAATGGCCCCCACCTTCACATTCATGCGTGGAGGTTTGCTGGTGGCCCGCGTGTACGTAGAGATAACTGGCCACCTGTTGGGTGGGGTGGTGGGTGATGTGCGGTGCTCCCTCCTCCAGGCCTCCCTCCACCAGCACACCACGTGTCAGGTACTGTGACCAGTTCCGGCTGCCTGGGAACTGTCCACATGTATCACTTAACGACATATTCACAAGCACCTGCTCGTTTCTGGTGTTCTCTAAGGTCCTGATAAAGTATTGCAGACAACCCGATTAGAGCAAAATAGAACATACACACATACACACACCAATACCAAAAACGCATGGGTGGAAACTGCTGCTATTAGGTACTAGCAGTCCCATGAAACAATTCCAGGAATGGTGCTGTCAGTGCGACTTTTTTCAGCAATGTTTAAATGCTCATAACTATTTCCGTATGTATTTAATTTGGATGAAATTACAGAAGATACAATATAATTTATATGCTCTATCTGATAGTTTTCCTGTATGAATATATGTTAAGGCCCTGCCACATTACGACGCATCTCGCAAGCATGCGTCAAACGCGTAAAATTACTCTTCTTTTTTTTTTACGTTGAGAAGCGTCAAACTTTTCGGCACCTGTGGCAAAGTTGGACGTATGCATACCGTATACATAGTGTATGACCAACGTATGGTTCGTCAAATGCCAGTGGACGTTATATATATTTCTCGATCGCCAGAACTACGCCACCTATGTCAAGACGCTCTGGAGAAACGCAAAACGTACATTAGACGTACATTATCCATACATTGTCAGTACACGGACTGAACGTTCCCACTGCCTTTAACATAGGTCAACGTAGTGCAACATAGTGAACAACGTTTGTCTAACGTACATCGATGTATGCCTAACATATACATAGCATACAGCCAACGTAAAATCCACATGTTGCCGTACGTGCAAAGTTTTGTGCATGCACAAAACTTTGCCGACACGTGATGCCGTATCTTGGCAAACGTCGACGTACATTGACGTATACCAACGAGCGCCTAACTCATGCATAACGCATAGCGACGTATGCCAATGTAGTAGCCAAAAATCACATACATTGGCGCGGTGCGTCGTAATGTGACAGCCCCTTTAAGTAAGTATGTACTGGTGTATATCCAAACAATTCCAGTGCCAGTGGGGAGGTAATTTATATTGGCTTGCGCTTCATTGTGCCACATCGTACAAAGGTGGGAATGGTGCAAAAGTTAAAAAATAGAAGAAATATAAATCGAAATTCATGACCTAATAAGATTGGTCATGAATAGATAGGTCTTTTTCCTTTCTAATGGTACCAGTAATGAACCTGATTAGTTTGTTGTTGGAGTTTTACGTCCTGGCAACATCTAAGGTCATATCAGGACGGGTACCGACTTTGACAGTGGGCACTCACAGTGATGTAATAGTGCTGCCCCACTGGGAAATCTGGCTGCTGGCACCATGACCCGATATCCCACTCAGTCACATTATCCTGACACTGAGCTAACCAGTCCTTGCCCTATCCTATTAATGTCGAGTGCCAGGCTAGGAAGCACCAAGTTTCAATTTGATAAGTCATTGCTTTGACTCAACCGGGAACCAAATTCCCGATCTCCCACACACGAGGCCCCTGCTCTACCGATTCGGCCTCTGTGCCTGGTGTAAGCTAATTAGTCCAGACATACATTGGCAGAATATTGAGAGTAAAGGGCGCATTCCTTACACGCGGTATGCGGTATGCGAATGCGACAAAAAATCAAAACGCCTTGAAGCCTATGGGCTACATTCCTTACACGTGGTATGCCGCATGTGAATGCGAATGCATTTTCCGATCGGTCCATGTAGCGATCGATGCGGTATGCGGCACGCAGGGTGCGAATAGAAACCTGAGTCTGACGTGTCCATTAGTTTAACACCAGGAGAGGCGACTGAGCATTACGGAACGGTCTCACACAGGGGTGAGGAGGGGAAACACATGGTGAGCTGGGCACCCGGGAGACATACGGTTAGGGGAAAGCTAAAAATGCTACCATATGCACAGAAATATGAATACTTATCTATAATTTGGTTATAATAAAGGTAGGAACCCCCATGTGACGTACAAAAAGGTACATAGATATAAATGCAATATTTGGTCATATACAGAGCAGTATGGAGAATTAATTGTTTATTTATATTTTTTAAATATAGCCAGTCGTGTGCCGCATACCGCGTGTAAGGAATCATGCCATTCACATACCGCATACCGCGTGTAAGGAATGCCCGCTTGACCTGTTTTGGCCTTTGCTGCCTGCCCTCAGTATTTTCACAATTGTGGCACCTAATTAAAGTCATTTTTGACATTGAGGTACATTAGGGCATATCATAAAGGACCAAATTTGAGATTAATCTCGCTATATATAGTAAATACTTAGAGATTTGTTACAGGCAGCAAAATTGTAAAATTTAGATGGCGTGCAATATTTTGATAGCTTCTTGCAGACATTATGATGAATTCAAATCCAAAACCAAGAAGTCTATGTCTATTATAGTTTTTGAGATATTGAAGTTTTAACATTTAATGTATTAAAAAAAAAGCGTTAGTGTTGAATTAAAAGTGGGACTTGACCAAATACAATAATAAAAAAGGCAACCCAAATTGGCGTGCAATATTTTGATTGCTTCTTGCAGACATTATGATGAATTCAAATCCAAAACCAAGAAGTATGTCTTATAGTTTTTGAGATATTGAAGTTTTAGCATTTAATGTATTTAAAAAAAGCGTTAGTGTTGAATTATAAGTGGAACTTGACCAAATACAATAATAAATAAGGAAACCCAAAAGTAATACCATCACCCACAGCTCTTGAGTAAAATAGTGTGGATTGCTTGATCATTGAGATTTTAAAAATGTGTATTAGGTTCTATTTTTGTTTCTAAGTTCTCAAAGGGAAAACTACCGTTTAAATAGTTTTGAAGTTTGGTTGAAGTGTATGTATATTTTAAAGTAGTAAGGGTAGGAATATTGCATGTAGTAATTTGAGTTTAACCGATGCATCTTTCATAAAATGTTATCTACTGCGTACCTGTACGCATTATTTTCTTCAATTATATGATTTTCATTCATGCTGTTGACCTTGTGAATAATTCACAGATATGGTCTGACAAATAAACCATGCGAAGCGTTCAATATGTTTTGAAATGGAACACAAGTGTCACCCATTGCTACATAGTAAGTACAGTACTAAACAAATATGGAACTAGGCGCTTGGCTATCGGTGACCCTTTCACAAGTCTATTGTATACACAAAATATCGCGAATACCGCAAATGTACAACCGACACGCTGAAGATAATTCCCCACTGGTTATGTGTTTAGTGCAGCCTTGTTGGAACTCTTACTCTGGTTCCAATCCAAGTTAACCGGGTGCTGTGGACGAATCTGTAGAGCACAGGCCTCGCATGCGGGAGATTCCTGGTCGAGTCAAACCAATGACATAAAATTGTTACTTGTCGCTTCGTAACTTGGCACTCAGCATTAATAGGATAAGGCAAGCACTGGTTAGCTCAGTGTCAGGATAATTCGACTGAGTGGGTCATGATTTCCCAGTGAGGTAGCACTATATAGCTGCCATGAGTGCGCAATCACAAGTCGGTACCCGTCCTGATATGACCTTAGATGTTGCCAGGAAGCAAAACTCCAACAACCAACCAAAACACCACAATCATTACAATAACGGTATATCTACCACATACATTTTTACTGCAAGATGAAAGATAGAAGCTTTGAATTAATGTGACGTAATTAATATAAATTTGCTGAAAATCGAGCAGCATTTTACATCGTTTTCCCCTTTTACAAAAATCGTAATTATGCGTGTATATATCATGGCTGTTATCTAAGCCTAGCAGGCTAGTGTGTCCGAAGTTAGCAGTTAATATACTCCAATATTGTCGAACTGAATGTGGTGCAAAACTAACTTGGTTTACTGTATGTGAAGTCGATTCATTTCCGTGCATTTTGACTCAGCTTAGATACATTAGATTCGGAAATAAGCATTTACATACAGAATGTATATATTACAGGCATTACTGTATTATTACTGGAAATACTGTCCTCAATGGTCACAGATAGGTGTTCCTGTTTCGTATAGTGTCACACTCCTGTATTGTGTGTATGTTAATTGGGTGCTAAACCGTTAGTAGCACATAACCAGCTGGCAACTGTGTGTATCCTATTAGACAAACCTGTCTATACACACTTACACTGTACAATGTGGTGGGTACATGATACTTGTTTAATCATATGTCTATCGTACACGTCAACAAACTCTAAAAGAGTGCTTAGTTACCAAGCTTTTGTACGTGGCACTGTGGCTGCCTTGTAGTAAGCTGGACGGAATGGCCGAATCGGTAGGAGGGCTGGCTAGTTTCCACGTGGGAGATTGTGGGTTCGAACACCGACCGAGTCAAACCAATGATGTACAAAACTGATACATAGGCTGGTGCTCGGCATTTCTAGGATAGGGCGTGGACTGGTTTGCTGACCAGATGGGATGAGCGAATGAGTTAGAGCATCCTTCTCCCGTGTTGGTAGGTCGTGGGTTCGAACCTATGTCGAGTCAAACCAATGACTTAAAAAGTGATACTCGTCACTTCCTAGCCTAGCGCTCGGCATTATTAGGATAGGACAATCCCTGGGTGACTCAGTGTTAGGATAATGTGACTCAGTGGGATATCAGGTCATGGTGCTCGTGGCCTGGTATCCCAGTGGGGCATCACTATAAAGTCACCATGAGTGCGCACTGTCACAAGTCGGTACCCGTCCTGATATGACCTTAGATGTTGCTAGGACGTGAAACATCATTATCAGGATGTGGGCGATTGGGCCATGGTGTCAGTGCCCGTCCTGATATACTGGGCGTGGTGGCCTAATCGGTAGAGCGCGGGCCTCGCGTGCGGAAGTTTGGTTCCCGGTCGAGTCAAACCGATGACTTCAAAATTGATACTTGTCGCTTCCTAGCCTGGTGCTCAGCATTAATTCGATAGGGCAAGGACTGGTTAGCTCAGTGTCAGGATAATGTGACTGAGTGGGATATCGGGTCATGGTGCCAGTGGCCCTATTTTCCAGTGTGGCAGCACTATAAAGTCGCAATGAGTGCGCACTGTCACAAGTCGGTACCCGTTCTGATATGGCCTTAGATTTTGCTAGGACGTAAATGGGTCGTTCTCAGAAGTTGTGTATCAATACTGTGACATCAGTACCACAAAATCAAAATGCTGTCAAAGTCCTATATATACCAGCTTCCTCAATGTGTATGTCCTTTTGCATCTGAATAATTGAAAATAAACCTATTCTGACATTTTTAAGTAGGTCAAATGATGCTCACCACACACCCAATATATAGCAGTATAGTATGGAAACCAGACTCCAAAATCAAATATTTTCCACATAAAGCTTGACATTTTTAGGACATTTCAAATGCCACTTGCTTTATAAACGGGAGTAATAATAATTTGAAACCTCATTGCTATAGTTTTGTGTTATTTGTGATGATGAAAGAGAAAAGCAGAAAAAATATTAACAATGTAGCAGTCCAAGTGGAATCAACAATTTGACACAAATGGTCAGCTCAAATTTCAATGTTTAGGCTAAATGATGGAATCTAAATATTGACACTCCAATAATGGGTTTCTTTGAAATATTCATTTCAAGTAGACCACTGCAAGTGGTACACAGTTTCTGAGAACGACCCAAGACAACAAAACAAACCTGTCCTGATATGACCTCAAATGTTTCCCAAACAAACAGCCTGATAAAATAATAGCAGATATGGTATTAGAATCGCCATCAACATGCCTTGACACCCCCACCACCGCTTCACCCACCCCCCTCCTCCGCGGATACACACTAATCTCGAATATCTCTGTCCATGTTTAGTAGTTAAATAAAATCCGACATCTTGAACATTAAATTCATGCACAATTGCCATGGTGTATGTTATATAACATCGTTTCTACTTCCCTTGTATTTTGACTCAGTTCATGTAAGTAAGTTACATAGTCCGATGGCTTTAAGTTTCTGTCATTTTCTGAGATAAATACATTAATTTAATCATTATAAGCTACTTTACTTTAGGTTGAAGTAACTTTTAGTGTAAATGGCTAACTTCGGAGATATTTGAAGTGACAACATGCCAAACTAATGTTGGCAACCCCCCCAAAACTCTGATGCCACATGCTTATGCAGTAACAGGTTCTATTAAATTGACACCCCATGCCCTTCTATGTGACAACAAATGCTTAATAACTGTACCAGAATCTAAGATAAATATGTCGAATCAAATCTAGGTAAGTGTTTTTGTTTTTGAAAATTTGTATGCTTCATCAGACTATGCAACTTTAATATTGGATGTGAAGGAATACTTTATCATCACCCAATCGCCACATATGGTACACATATCCACTGTCCACATGGGGGGCACCCCACACTACTTTTTGTTTTTGTGCATGAAATGGACGCTGCACATTTAGTAGCACATAACCAGCTGGGTGCCGGTGTCGCAGTTTGAGTGCCCTGCCAGTTTGAGCGCCCTTCTGTTGCTTCTGCGCATGCGCGGATAGAGACAACATTAAAACCACCCTAACTATCACAGTAATTTGTGATTTTTGGTGCTTTGAAAGCAAATTTATCTTGTTTCTATTAAATAGTTCAGATCTTTCTCTACAATTTCACATTCAGTTTTTTTTTTATCAGCCAATTGGAAGTTCTTGAATTTATTTTGCGAAAATAGTTTTTGATGATCTGGTATGGCTAACACTGGCACTGACACTCAGAATATCCCAACTTTCACTATTATCTGTTTTTAATACTTTCAGAGTAAATTGCTCTTAGGTTACATTAAATACTTTAGATCTTCCTCTTCAATTGCGCATTACGATATTTGTAATCGATCCAATGAAAGCTTTTAAATCTATTTTACAAAAAAAAAGTATACAACCACTGGCAGGGCGCTCAAACTGGCAGGGCGCTCAAACTGCGACACCGGGCGCGGTGGCCGAATCGGTAGAGCGTGGGCCTCGCGTGCTAGAGATTGGGATTTCGGTTCCCCATCGAGTCAAACCAATGGCTTATGCCAGGCACACACCTCCCGTATATGATTCATGCGCTAAAACTGACTGCGCGTCACAACCCGACCCGTCCCGTTTCGCGACGTAAAACTGGCCGATTCATTTTTCGAATGTCTTGCGATTCGAGTTTTAAGCCCTAAAACTTAGTTTTAAGTCGCGAATCGCAAGGCTCTGGTGTGCTAGGGGGTCGCACACCTAACGACTAAAACTCAAACTTAGTCGCAAAACGGGCAGTTTTAGGTCGTATACGGGAGGTGTGTACCGGGCATTATACAATTGATACATGTCGCTTCCCAGCTTGGCGCTCAGCATTAATAGGATAAGGCAAGAGCTGGTTAGATAATTGTCAGGATAATGTGACTGAGTGGGATATGGGGTCATGGTGTCGGTGGTCTGATTTCCCACTATAGTCGTCATGAGTGCACACTGTCATGAGTCAGTACCCATCCTGGTATGGCCTTAGATGTTGCCAGGATATAAAACTCCAACAACCAATCAACCACAAGCAGCTGCTGCCTGTGTAACCTAATAGAACTGTGCACACTATGCACCATTTACCGTCACTGGTACATGACAACAGCTATCACACATGTCTACAAAATCCGAATACCCCCCCCCCCCCTCCCCTCCCTGTAAACCAGACGCTTATGCGTAGCACTGTAATGGAAGGTAACCATGCCAAAAGTAGCCAGATACCACACCGCACAGCTACGTACAAGCCTATGATATGTAAATAGGAGTAGGCTAGTCTAGTAGTAAGAGTAGACAAAATAAAACACATATATGCCAAGAAAATCCAAAAAAAATTAACATAGACTACTAACCAGACCAACCAACTATCTTTCTGCTACTGAAATGCAGGCAATCAAATACCTTATCAGCAGCTAATGTGTGATAAGATAACACCAACATGACAGCTGGCCAGCATTGAAAACAAGCCTGAATACCCAGGCTTATATGCTATGGACAGTATAAATACAGCCTCGATAAAAAAAAACACAAAAAAAAAACAACTACTGAGTTAGCTCTCAGTACCCCATTTTCTTCGTGTCATGACCTAGCTAAGTTGGAGCTTTAGATCCTAGCAACATCTACACTCATATCAGGACAGGCACCAGACTTGTGACAGTGTGCACTCATGGTGACTTTATAGTGCTGCCCCATTGGGAGACCAGACTGCAAGCACAATGACCTGATGTCCCACTCAGTCACATTATCCTGACACTGAGCCAACCAGTCCGTTCCCTATCCTAATATGCTGAGCATCTCGCTAGGAAGTGACAAGTATCAATTTTTACGTCATTGGTTTGACTCGACCAGGTTTCGAATCCCACAATCTACCAAAATTGGTGATGGATGCTCAACTCATTTGGCCGTCCCGTCTGGTGCGTAGCAAAGTAAAATATGTATATACACAAGGGAAACACTTAAATATGTATGCACATGGGAAACACTCTGAAACCATGTGGTAGCCCGGTAAAGCCAGAGAAGCACATGTTAATCCGGCAATGATGCACCCGCCACGTGGTAACTAAGCAACCATATCCGTGTGCGTGTTAACCAAGCAACTGTGAATGATTGCACTTGGTAACCCACTATTAATGGCGTTCTATTGATTTCTTGTTGCCATGGCTACGGTTAAAATGACGAGCTTGTGGATGTGGTACAGACATTATTGATCCACGGGACACGACCCAGGGGCGTGTAGGGCCAGGCGGCAGGTCTGTGCCGACACGTACCCAGACGGCAGACCCGTGACCCCGGCTGTAACTAGGGCAGCCCGCCAGTCTGCCACTGCCCACGTAGTGCCCGCCAACATGAGCTTCATATGGCGGGCCATGTGTGTTGCATAGTTACCACTGTTGCATGTGGGTTAGGCCGACTGGTGACCGATCGACCGTACTGAGTGTTGGGTGGTCGACTTGTGCCGTCTGTGTGGTGTACAGACAGGTATCTAGCAACCAACAACCTTTACCTCATCAAGCTACCGCCATTATGCAACTGCCCACGTAGGGCGTAATCGATTAACACGACCCAGGCGATTCGGGTCACCCGAGTTGCTAGAATTTCAAGTCGAACACCGCGAGTGGAATTGTCAAAAACGAGTGCTGTGTGTAAAACGACCCGACCCCAGTAACCCACACCTCTTGGCTGGGGTTTGCTAGGAACGATGACGTCACAGTTATGCTTTTTTCCATCCTGCAGGATGGAATAGCTACTGGTACCAGTCTCACGTGTTTTTTGTTGGTAATAACACAGATTAATGAAATGGAAATATAAATAAACAATGCAGTCATAAAATACTTTAAATCCTATTTTGCTGTAGCTATATCGGTTATTAAATAATAAAAACAAGTTTTGGATTAAGCCACCATTTTTTTACACATCGAGCGTAGAGAAGTGTATTCGATTATTCGACCCGAGTCTGTAGAATGTGCGCATGCGGCAAAAAGTGGCTCGGGTGACCCGAGTTGATTAATCAATTTCGCCCGTAGTGCCCACCAACATGAGCTTCATATAGCGGGCCATGTGTGTTGCATAGTTACCACTGTTGCATGTGGGTAAGGCCGACTGGTGACCGATCGACCGTACTAAGTGTTGGGTGTTCGACTGGTGTCGTCTGTGATGTACAGACAGGTCTCACCTCATCAAGCTTAACATAGCTGGGATTTCTACGATCTAAATATTTCTATTAGAGCGATGTAAATTTATGTAGAGAGGTATCTAGCAACCAACAGCCATCACCTCATCAAGCTTGAATTAGCTGGGATTTCTACGATCTAAAGATTTCATTTAGGGCGATGTAGATTTGTGTACAGGATCTATTCTCAGTAAGAACTCAGTTTTAAATATACAGTGCTTTTGAACGCTGATCTCGGATCACTAATTGTGCCAGATTAATGGAAGCAACTGCTAAGCAACAATGAATGCCAAGTGCTGGATTTAGGGTGAATTTAGACAATCTTGGTTATCCGTACCTATGTGGACACATGTGCATGTGAAAAGATAATATTCTCAGTATGCACCCAATATTAATTAGACAATGTCTTTCTATTGTTCTCTGCTTACCAATTGTGTCAGAATAAATGGAAACTTCTCCGAATCACAATACTAGTCGCCCTGTGTTTTGAAGAAAGAAAGAAAGAAAGAAAGAAAGAAAGAAAGAAAGAAAGAAAGAAAGAAAGAAAGAAAGAAAGAAGAAGCTTGGTTATGCATGCTTAAACTTGTTCACAAGCCGTTGAATCCACGAATGCGAGATATATTTTATTGTTTAGGAAAAAAGAAATATGCTAATTTCGGTGCCAGCTGCGATGTACAGCAAAATATGATGAAATTATTCAAAATGGATTGTCCCATAATCGAATTTGGCCCTGTTATTAAATCTGCATAGTCCGATGAAGCATCAACTTTTCAAAACCAATATTTTCAGTTAGATTTGATTCTACGTTTGATTCTACATATCAAACGTAGATACTGATTAACCTATTAAGCATTTGCTGCCACATGGAAGGGCATGCTGAGTCAATTTAATCAAAACATGTTCCTACACAAGCCTATGGAGTTTTGGCATGCTTGCCCTAATTAATTTTGCATGTCTGCACTTCAAATATCTAAAATTCAAAACAAAATTTACTTCAAACTAAAAAGTCAGGTAGAATACAAAAATCAAAAACAGCCTTGAAAAGCTTTGAAATATCCTTGAATTCCATATCTTCACATATATATATATACAGACCCTGTAATATGTCCGGGCGTGAAACCTTCATTTACAGGGCGAAGTTGTTATGCTGGCCATTACTACAGCGAATAGATTTGTTACTGTGAGTGATGCCTTTATCGACGCCCTGGGCACGTCAAACCGGTGTGGCGGTTTCAGCGTGTTCCCGTGCTCAGACGTGTACCTCGCTTCTGCGCATGCGTCAGAATCTAATACGCATGGCCGTAATCGATTAACACTACCCGGGCGACTCGGGTCATTCCAGTCGTCAGAATTTCAAATAGAACACGGCGAGTGGAGTCGACAAATACACGTGCCGTGTGCATAAAAAGAATAACTTAGATTAATTAAATGGAAATATAGGTAAACTAGGCCATCATAAAATACTTTAAATCCTATTTTGCTGTAGTTTTATCGGTTATTAAAAAAAATTGTCCACCCGAGCGCGGAGAAGCGTATTCGATTATTCGACCCGAGTTTGTAGGATGTGCGCATGCGCCAATAAGTGACTCGGGTGACCCGAGTTGATGCGCAATCCGCACATGCGCAGAAGCAATGGGACACGGCTGAGCACGGGAACGAGCTGAAACCGCCACACCGGTGTGGCGTTTTCAGCCGTGCGCCGTGTTCAGCCGTGCACATAATCTCAAACTCAAGGCATTGTCAATGGTCGTGAGAAATCTTCATACAGAAAATACAGAAAAGGTGAAATATCTCTAAAACCACACCACCTATTAACAAATCGCTTGGTACACATATAGAACACATCTTTACCAAAAAGATTATATTACATTTATATGGTCATTGTTCTTGATTTCTATTCATTTTGAATAAAACTGATGTTTTGCACTGCGCGTACCGTCAAACTCAAGCCATTGTCAATGGTTGTGAGCAATCTTCATACAGAAAATCCAGGAAAAGTGAAACATCTCTAAAACCACACCACCTAGAAACAAATCGCTTGGTACACATATAGAAAACATCTTTACCAAAAACATTATATTAAAATTATAAGGTTAGTCACTCACGACCATTGACAATGCCTTGAGTTTGAGTCTATGCGCACGGCTGAACACGGCGCACGGCAGAAAACGCCACACCGGGTGTCGTCTTGGTGGTGGAGGGTTAGTAGCCGGGCCAGGCGGCGACGGGCAGCGTGGGTCGGGTGAGGGTGGCTGCCATGTTTGGCCCAGTTGACGAGCTGCTCGTGCGATCCGCCAGGTAGCGCGGTAAGCGTGGTAGTGGTTCTTGACTGCACACTGAGGTGGTCATTGAGTGCACCCCGAACTGCTCGCGACAGTACCAAGCATATATATGTACACACACACGTAGGACAGGGTGAGCTGCTCCACCAAGGCACTCAGCCTCTGTTCACGGCCTATCCATGGCTATAGACTACATCACGGTTCCAGCGGCGCGGTGCATTGTGTGATGCGTCAGAGCAAAACATACCCGCGAGAAGCGCATGGCTAATGCTAATACACTGGGTGCAGCTATGAAATGTGCTAATTTCAGCTCATCTCAGCTCTTGTTTGAAACATAGAATACCAACTAAAAAAATATATAATAAATTAAGATATTAATCTTTTATCCAGCATTGCATTTACATCAATATAATCAGCACATCTTATGCCATGTGCATTTAGATTTAGACAAATCTAGGCACTCAGACTAGTGTTAGGGCCATAGCCAGAGTCAGTTTTACTTATTTTATTCATGTTTTTATTTATATCCTATGGTTAATGACATATCTAGAAATAGAAAGTTTTTGTTGACACATTTGACATTTTAATGTTTAGAACAAGAATTACTTCTGGCTAATCAATGGTGATTAAACATCAGCCTGTAAAGTGACTGAAATTGTATTTTTCTTAGCTCAAAATGCTTAATTATGGACAGTTGTGTCTTAAACATATTCATTATATTATTATATTGCAACCTTCCATCCATGTTTGTGCCAAATTGTTATGTATTTCTATTTATTTTGAATAAAATGCCAGTTTTGCTCCCAACGCATATCGGTAAACTCAATGGCAGTACACCTTTGCTTTGCTCCCAATGCCGTTTTCAGCGCATGCTCAGTCGGAACCGTGATGTAGTCTATTGGGATAGGGCAATGACTGGTTGGCTCAATATCAAAATAATATGACTGAGTGGGATATCAGGTCATGGTTCTGGCAGCCTGGTCTCCCAGTGGGGCAGCACTATAAAGTCGCCATGAGTGCGCACTTTCACAAGTCAGTATGTCCTGCTATGATCTTAGATGTTGCCAGGATGTAAAACCTCAACATCCAACTAGCAGCTGTTCACGGCCTGTCCGTGGCTATTAGACCTATTACTGCAGCTAATTGGCGACATCTTTTTTGTTTAAAATTAACATTTTGTTTGTTATTGTTGGAATTTGTTCTCCTTCATTAAGTTAATGAAGGATGGTTAAAGGGGCATTGACTAGTTCATTAAACTAGAATAACTTTAATATTGGCAGGGTCTGTAATAATAAGTAATGGGTGGTCGGATATTAATGAATTATTGTCTGTGGAGACAGTATGTGGGTGGTGGAATGAACGGTAAGCTGCCTCAACAATGCCTCTCCGCCTAGAAGAATTTCTCAAATAGCCCTTTCATTTACACCATTTACAGGCTTCCTGTGTGGGGCGGGAGTCAAGTCAAACCAATGACTTATAAAATTGATACTTGTCACTACCTAGCCTGGTGCTTTGTATTAATAGGATAGGACATGGACTGGTTAGCACAGTATCAGGATAATGTGACTGTGCGATATGGGGTCATGGTGCCAGTGGCCTGGTTTCCCAGTGGGGCAGCACTATAAAGTCGCCATGATTTGACCTTAGATGGTGCTAGGATGTAAAATGACCAACAACAAGGATGCCAATTACCCCACGCGTTGTGTTGCATTGGTTTGGTCGCCAACTGGGCGAGCGACGTGGGTGCGCTTTGTTCTGTAATCATCTCCACTCGGCTCAAATTCCTGAATTACTAGTCTACTAGCTCGCTTAGATAACGACATGACCCCTCGCTTGAGGTGAGGGGGGGGAGGGGTAGGGGGCTGAGATTCCGTTTCAACTGGAAATTGGTGGCAGTTGGTCATTGATTTGATTTAAAGTTGCATAGTCCGATTTAAAAAAAAAATCAAATTAAAAAACAACACTTATTTAGATTTAGATTTGAACCTACATATCACTTAGATACTGGTGCACTTATTACTTATGAGTTGCTAAATAGAAGGCCTTGCTGAGTCAATTTAATAGAACCTGTTACTGCTGAAGCCCATGAGTTGTGACAAGCATGCCGAAATTCACTTTGCATGCTTCCACTTCAAATATCTCCGAGATACGATACAGACAAGAAGAAAGAGAACGTAAGAGTGAAGAGAGTAAGGGAAGGACAAGCCTTCTATCTTTATTTCATAGTACATAGGTTCCCTGGTAAGGTGTCACACCACCCCTGTCACCCAATAGGAGAACAGCATTTCTAGTCCCCATGGCAACCAGTAGTCTGCCCACGACCAGTGGCTGCCTGGCCACCACCAACACTCTTCTGGCTGCTCCTCACAGCCTGATTGTACTGACCCCTACTGGATTGGGTTGACCCCTCCCTACTCAGGCAGAATGGCCAGGTCCTGAGTGCCACTGCACTCAATCTGCCAGCACTCACTATGTCATCCCCATGAACTCAGTATATAACCCAACCAATACATATACAGTATAACCCCGTTAAACCAAACTTGAAGGGACCCTAGAAATTTGTTTGGATTAACCGATCATTGGTTTAACCGAGCTTTGACTTTGACTTGGCTTTGGCAAAAACGGGGGTGCATTATGAATGTACAATGTACATGGACACTATGATTTGGTTTTTATATATATACAGTTTAACCCCATTAAACCAACCTCGGTTAAATCAAACGATCGGTTAATCCAAACTTTTTTCGGCGGTCTGGCAAAATACTACCATTTATCATATTAAAAAAGTCTCAGATGACCTTAAAACCACATGAAAGTTTGGTTTAACTTTACTGGAAGTGGCCTGAGGCCGACAATTTTGTTTGGATTAACCGACTTTTGTTTAACCAACTTTTTTATGTGACAAGTGTTTGGTATGGGCGATAATGCAATCACAACAAGGCTAGTTGAAACCTGGGCCGCGTTCAGGCTCCGTCTCGGAGGCGCCTCGGTGACGGACCTGACGTCATGCTAGTCTGAACGGCAAAGGCAGTTTGTTGTCTTGAAAATGGCCGCCCCCATAGGCAGTGGCCATTTGCAATGGGAAAGCTGTGCTGTGATAGGCTGAAACCACTGGAGACGGCGGCCATTTTCGAGGCGCTTTTTGTCTCCCGATTGAAAAGGGAGGCATCGCCGAGATGCACCCTGAACGCAAATAAGCCAAAAAGCATTGCCGAGAAGCCTCCGAGACGGACCCTGAACGCGGCCCTGACTTCCAGTATTTTTCCGCTATTACCTGACAATGGGAGAATATCCACATTTCCGCTTTTTCCTCCGGAGACAACTTTCATCCCTGATATTAAAGTTGCATGGTCCGATGAGATATAATTTTAGCAAAATTAAAACAACTACTTACATTTGATCCTATATATCCGACTTAGATACTGGTGTATTCGCTAATGATTTGGGACATATGTACAAAATAACCCGTGAATTTGGACACTCACTTTGAAACACCCATTATGCATGGAGGCCATGACCTCATTAGCCTCGCGACCAAGTAGGTCTACTGTGCAGGGCCATAGAGGGGAAGGGGAAATGAGGTGGATGTTGCCCCACCCCTCTATGTTGGATATTGAATGCTGCTTGGTCAATACTATAAATATAATTAATCAGTTTGGGTAATTGAAATTTTGAAATTTTACATTTGTCAATTAAAATTGCATCTGCCATCGGGACTATGTATGGTATGAGGGAGGATGAGACATATGGATGACATAACAGTAAATAATAACAGAGCAATAATATGTACATGAGAAATGCAAGCAGTAGGCATATCCTTGTTGGTCTAAATGTATGTGAGGATGCTCACGCATGTATTTTGCATGCATCCATTTGAAATTTGTCAGTTACACTGATATAAAGGAAAACTTTTTGTGTTATTGAATGTAAAAAGGAGTGAACCATATGGAGTGAGATACGTGCATTTGAAAGTTTTTGATTTTCAGATCTTTTGTATTAGCTGATGCAGCAGCCGTTCCATGCTGGCCATATCAGCCTGGCCTGAGCATTAATAATTTGATGGGGTCCGCCGCAAATACACAGGTTTCCAGTTTTAATGCTATGATGACAGCAGCCATTCTGGTTGTGCCTATGCATTATCGTTTGGTTGGGATCCATCGCAAATGCACCGGGTTCTGCGCTTAATGCTATGATGGCAGCAGCCATATTCTTCGATCCAGCCGGTCCTGAGCATTAATAGCTTGACGGGATCCGCCCCGCAAATGTGCAGATCTCCACGTTTAATGCTATGATGGCAGCAACTGTTCTGGTCATGCGTTATCATTTGGATTGGATCCATCGCAAATGCGCCGGGTTCTGGGCTTAATGCTATGACGGCAGCAGGCAGGCCGTCCTCCGATGCATACGCTGTGGAACAAACAGCACATTTTACGATGGATCCCGTCCAAACAATAAAACACAGGTACGACCAGAACGGCTGCTGCAATCATAGAAATAAACCCAGAAACCTGTGCAACTGCAGCGGATCCCATCAAACCATTAATGCTCAGGCCCGGCTGAATCATAGAATGTGCAGTTTGGTGGGTGGTTGCATAGTTTGATGTTTTGAAATTTCTGCCATTGGGACGATGTCAATCATATACCCATGTATATGTGATGTTGGATATATTCAATACTACTTGGTCAATTCGATAGATATAAATCAAATAAACCTATGCCACCAATCCGTTCCCAGAATGTTCACACCCCAAACAGAACTACCTACAGCCCTGCCAGGTTCCAGGATTAGTAGGTCATCTCACGTCACATGCTCACCGCAAGATGACCATCTGGGTCATAGCCACAGGACTTTTGGCAAGCTTGTCGAAATTATTTTGGGTTCTTTCAGCTCAAATTCCTCCAAAATTAGCCATTTTTCATCAAAGTTACTCAGGACTAATGAATATTTGGATATAATGGTCAACCTAAGCTATTTATCTCAAATATAACTAACAAATTCAAATGCCATCGGACCATGCAACTTTAATGGAACATCTACGGTCACAACTAACATATTATGATCTATGTAGAATGTCATTTTTTTCAGCGGTAGTGGAGCCGGGTTTGTCTGTGTGTGTGTCGGTGCCTGTCTGTACGTGCCTGTCTGTCCGTTATGTCCGTCCGTGTGTGTGTAGGCATGACCATCGTCTGATCACACTGGAACGCCATGACGTGTCTGTCTCTGTCTTTCGTGTTTGTGTGTGTGTGTGCGTCATCATCGTCTGAACAGACTGGAACGCTATGGCCTGTGTATGTGAAGTCGCTCTTCGTGGGTTTTCCCAACCAACCTAAGCTAATCAGTCCCATAGCCTATATTGTAGATACACATGTGTGTGGAGCACTGGTGGTGCTAAACAACCTCTCAGAAAAGGTCCCGGCAAGCTGGGTATTGGCATAACCATATGAATTTGCAATCTAATGCGCTAAATATATTCAAATACTTATCTAACCCACTACTTTTGGATTAAAGAATTTATTAAATCATGTAGATTAATAGACTTGCTGTGCTGGGTCGCAGCTTGTTCAGTTCTTCCTGAGGGACATGGGAAACTCGGAATACTATTGCGAATAATTTATGTCATGTATACGCGATCACTGCGTGTCCTAATATCACCTCAGCAGTTGTTAGGACCGATAACCTCAAGTGAACACTCAAGTCAGTCAACCATCTAGCAATATCAAGCACTGTGAATTAATAAAATGGTGGTCAGTGAAATCAAAACCAATTGCCGTGATTGAAATTGAAATAGACATTTTCCTTGCTTACCAACACCAACGAATGAAACAAAAAAAGTCTAAAGAAAAAAAGTCCGAAGTTCATGGTCGTAGCTCACGATAAATGAATGCTCCAGCCTTATTCCTACCCGGAATGGATTTTGTTTCCATCCCCACGAAAATATCTTAACCATGACAATCCTGATTCTGCTGCATGGTAATAGCAGAACGTTTTTTGGGTAGCATTTAGGACAGGTCACTTCCGGTGTGGCCGTGTTGAGGTCAGCTGAAAATACAAGACCACATTCATGCATACGTGTGATTGGAATAGATCGCGGTCAGTGCTGCCTCAGCACACGTGTCTGCTGTCTGGTGATTGTTGTGTACTGGGGCATTTTCCGGTGAAGAGGTAGAGGGGTAGAGGTGGGGGGTGGGGGTGGGGAGTGTTTATTTGCAGGGTTAAGTCCTGTGATAGATATCCAGAGGGCGGTGCTCTTGGTTGTTACGTGTAGCCTGTATCCTTAGGCATGCAACAGCCCGTACATCCCAGTTTTCCTAGCACTTCACCGACTATTTTGATCGTAATGAATATGCAGGCTTGCTCTATGGAATCTTGGTTAGTCGGTTGATTTTTTTACATCCTGGCAACATCCAAGGTCATATCAGGACGGGTATGGGGCTGTCACATTAGGGTTTTTTGCGGGAGCGTACGGCGGCGTAGGCGCATAACGTCATATACGGTGGCATACACCGTCATACGCTACGCATAAGCCGTCATGTGCCGGCGTATGCCGTTGTACGCCGCCATACGCTTTCTCCCATCCGTCCGTCCAACATTTTTTGTGCATGCTAAAAAAATCTCGACCTATGGGAGCGTATGGTTCATACGCTACTCATACGCCGGTGTACGCTCCTCGTACGCCGGTGTACGCTAGGGGTGCACCGTCGTAGGTTACGCATACGCTCAACTTGCATCACCGGCGTATCTCTAGCATATGTAGCGTATGCATAACCTATGAGTTACGTATGGGAGCGTACTCCTAGCATATGCACAGCGTATGCACAGCGTATTCCAAGCGTATTCCATAGGTCTCGACATCGATCTTGACTCATACGCTACTCATACGCTATGCATACGCTATGCATACGCTATGCATACGCTATGCATACGCTACACATAGGTTCCATATGCCAATCAAAACCGTCAAAAAATGTCACAGTACGCCCTCATACGCTCCTCGTACGCTCCTTGGACGCTCCTCATAGGTTACGCATACGCTCAAAAACACCCGTTAGGTCACCAAAGGTCATGATAGGCCGGCACGCGCAGGACTTACGTAGGTTTTCAATACGCTCCCGCCATACGCCGTAATGTGACAGGGCCTGTACCGACTTCGGACAGTGTGTACTCATGGCGACTTTATAGTACTGTCCCACTGGGAGACCAGGCTGCCAGTGCCATGACCTGATATCCCACTCAGTCATATTATTCTGATACTGAGCTAATAATGCAGAGTGCTTGGCTAGGAAGTGACCAAGTACCAATTATAAGTCATCGGGTTGACTCGACCAGTGTTCGAACCCATGTGTTCGAATCCCACGATCTACCAAAACGGGAGACGGACGCTCAACTCATTCATCCATCCGGTCTTTTTCCGTGATTAGGTATGGTTGGGGTCGCGTGTTTATTTGCACGGTTAAGTCCTGTGATAGATATCCAGAGGGCTGTGCTCCTGGTTTTTACGTGTAGTCTGAATCCTTAAGCATACAACACAATCCCAGTTTTCCTAACACTGCCCTGACTATTTTGATCTGAATGATTATGCAGGGCCTTGCTCTATGGAATCTAAAGCGAATTTATGCATATATTGAAATGAATAAATCGCCTACATATTTGAAATTATTTCTTTCCGATGTTTTTGCTCTCAATAAGTACTTGTTTGGCTGAATCGGTAGAGCGCGTACCTCGCGTGCGGTAGGTAGATCGGGCGTTCGGTGCACAGTCGAGTCAAACGTGTCACTTCCTAACCTGGTGCTCGGCATTAATAGGATAGATGCAAGGACTGGTTAGCTCAGTGTCAGGATAATGTGATTGAGTGAGATGTCAGGTCATGGTGTCGGAGGCCTGATTTCCCAATGGTGCAGCACTATAAAGTCACCATGAGTGCGCACTGTCACAAGTCGGTGCACATTCTGATATGACCTTAGATGTGACCAGGACGTAAAACTCCAACAACGAACCGTTTGTTTAGTAAAACCCCGACGAGGACTGTGATTTATGACGTGTCTAGTGGTCGTGACCTGTGTGGGCACTGTCTGCCGGCCACACCTGGTGGGAATCGCGCCGGTACCCAGGTAGTACTCCGCCTCGGCGTGGTACCTGCAGAAGGGACCGGTGTAGTAATGTGTGACGGCGATCGCAGTACCACCCAATGGCACTGGACACCAGCTGAGCATGTGAACCATCTACCCAGCTTCCTCAAATGGTCTGGTAGTTATTAGTATCAGTAAAAGGCTACAGAAATCAAGGAATTACAAAGCTGCCATTCTCATGACACCTTTGAGATTTTGTTTACATCATTCAAATTAATGGACTGTCTGTCATTGAGATAATGCTGGTGTTGTAAAATTTAACGAGTTCTTGTAGAACCTTTCATAGCATGCAAAAAGGTGGCCAAGGAAGTTATGCTGACAGGACATGGGGCAACAGTAGAGGGCGGGGGGTAACTTAAATGCTAGTTTCATTTTGACTGGGATTCGAACCCACAACCTCCTTCATTGGCAAGCCAATCAGCACTCGAACTGATTCAGCCACCCCATCCGGTCGGGAGTTTAGACCTCCACGCCCTGCCAACGACCATTGGGTTGTCCACGTTCATGCATAATATGCTCTGCTGATGACCATTGGATAACGTACATTCATGCATATCACTCCCTGCCGATGACCATTGGATAACGCACATTCATGTATAACACTCCCTGCCGATGACCATTGGATAACGCACATTCATGCATAACACTCCCTGTCGATGACCATTGGATAACACACATTCATGCATAACACTCCCTGCCAATGATTGGATAACGCACATTCATGCATAACACTCCCTGCCGATGACCTTTGGATAACGCACATTCATGCATAACACTCCCTGCCGATGACCATTGGATAACACACATTCATGCATAACACTCCCTGCCAATGATTGGATAACGCACATTCATGCATAATACTCCCTGCCAATGACCATTGGATAACATACATTCATGCATAACACTCCCTGCCGATGACCATTGGATAACACACATTCATGTATAACACTCCCTGCCGATGACCATTGGATAACGCACATTCATGTATAACACTCCCTGCCAATGACCATTGGATAACGCACATTCATGTATAACACTCCCTGCCGATGACCATTGGATAACGCACATTCATGCATAACACTCCCTGCCGATGACCATTGGATAACGCACATTCATGTATAACACTCCCTGCCGATGACCATTGGATAACGCACATTCATGCATAACACTCCCTGCCGATGACCATTGGATAACGCACATTCATGCATAACACTCCCTGCCGATGACCATTGGATAACGCACATTCATGCATAACACTCCCTGCCGATGACCATTGGATAACACACATTCATGCATAACACCCCCTGCCAATGATTGGATAACGCACATTCATGCATAACACTCCCTGCCGATGACCATTGGATAACGCACATTCATGCATAACACTCCCTGCCGATGACCATTGGATAACGCACATTCATGCATAATACGCCCCGTGCCCTGGCGACGACCATTGGATAACACACATTCATGCATAACATGCCCCAAGCCCTGCCGACGACCATTGGATAATGCACATTCATGCATTGCTTTACATATGGGAATCCGACTGATGGCATCCAAAGTCATGTCGACCCTCCCCCCGCACTCCCTCTCCACACACACTCTGACAGGAACACAGGATATTGTCTGTGGTCTGAGTCTCTGGCACCAGACAGTGCGATCAGATTGTCGGACAGGGAATGGTAGCATGTCTACACAGGCGAGGATGGCAGCATCTACATGACGCATATTTTATGCACATAACCAAGGTTAACGAGGGTCGGCAGGGGGTGGTCACTGACCCAGAATGTCCCGGCTTATGCTGACTGCCACCCGGCACTTAAATAATGTATATATCCTTGCTAGTCACGCCTCATTTGTCAGATTGTTGCTTCATTTAAAATAGTAAAAAAAAATTTTATTGGCGATGTCGCATTAAATTATGTGACAATTAATTTAGCCTTATGCACACTGCATATCCAATGAACCTGTTTCAAATTCGGGGGTCATTCCTGGGGACACTTTTTTTATTAACGTTATTTTACGCGGTATAATGTATTTGGGTCTAAATTTCTATAACACATCATAGTTGTTCTGCAATATTTATTTTTAGATTATTAATTTCCTCTGGATAGTGTGGAATGCTGTGAGCTGTAATACTTTATTATTTCATATTCATAATAATTGGTGTGTTATTTAATATTCATGGTCAGTGGTTGTCAGTCTTGTGCATTTAAAAGGCTATTTATCGGTAGATTATTACAATCGTATAATGTGTTTATTGGACATTCCAATGTATAGATTGTTTCCTTTGGCAGAGGGTCGGAGGGGTGGGGATCTTCAAGTATTCACTTTTTGGTCAGGAAGTTTAGTTACATAGTGTCTTAATATAATGTTGCTTTAAAAAAAGAAAATTCCTACGTTGTTCAAGTTAGTTGGTTGGTTGGTTGGTTGGTTGTGGGAGTTTTATGTCCTGGCAACATCTAAGATCAGATCAGGACAGTTACTGATTTGTGACAGTGCAAACTTGTGGCAACTCTATAGTGCTGCTCCACAAGGAGACCAGGCCACCAGCATCATGACCTGGTATGCCACAGTCACATTATCCTAACACTGAGCCAAGCAGTTCTTGCCATATCCTAATAATGCCGAGCGCCTGACTAGGAAGTGACAAGTATAACATTTTAAAGTCATTGGATTGACTCGACCAGGGTTAGAATCCATATTCAAATGCCAGTCTACCAAAGCGGGATGCGGACACTCAACTCATTCGACCATCCCGTCTGGTTGCGGTGTTCAAGAATAAAGCCCTTTTCTGGATTGATTGAATAGGGCCCTTTTCTGGATTGATTGAACCGATCTTCTGTATTGCCGTGCAAGTAATATGTATTAAATTTCCTCAAATTCCATTATTGTGCATAAGTGGCCTGGGGTATACGGGGGGGCACCCAGGAATTGGCTAGGGGGTTTTCCAAATATGGATTGAAACTACCCGTATTTTAGGGTAATTTTTTTCACATGGGTTGGTGGAACAACACCCATTTTAGGGCAATATTTTACATGGTTTTCTGGTGCAACAACCCACATTTTGGTGCAATTTTTCGCATAATCTTAAAATCTAGTGTTCCTTAATAAATTTAATGCAAGAATTTAGGTCTATATGGTTCATGAAATTATATTTTGTTTAAACACAAATGCATGCTATATTTAACCAACAAAATGATAAGTGTTAAGAAGCAACTGGGCAACCAAGAACCCCCCCCCCCCCCCCCCTTCATATGCGTCCCTGAGATATATGTTTATATAAAAAGAAATTTGGGGGGGGGGGTTTCCGGGCAACCAGGAACCCCCCCCCCCCTGGGTGCGCCCCTGGTATAGCCTCTCATTTCCGATCACTTTGTGCATTAATGGAATTTGAGGAAATTTAATACTGTACTAGTCTGTAATGAGCCCAACTCCCACCAGGTGGCAGCGACTACGCTGATCCCTGTTCGCTAAGAAGTAGCACCATGTACCAGCAGGCTTGCAGGAACAGTCCCTGGGGTGGAATGTTCCCGGCCTTGCTAGCGGCTACCCCTCGAAGGAGGCTACATGTTGCCCGAGTGGACAGTGACAGGTCACTTCTTCACTATTCTGACCTATCGCGGAATAAAGCAGCGAGCGCTCCGAGATACGAAACTTAGTCGGTTTTTCCTCTGTTCTCGCACTCATACAGAATGGGACACAGTCCAGCACAATACGTATGTCGGTTCTCAGTAAAAATGACCTAATCTTACAGTGTACATTTGTTGAAACATGCAGATTGAAACAATGAACCACAAGGCATTTAAATAGACGTCCCCCTGCCCGGTTACACGTCGTTAAATGAGGTTTTATGAGAACTGAGCATCTGTGCAGGCCGACATGTTTGATGTCCAGTGACAAGTTTGACGATGGATCAAGGCTGTAGTCTCATCTGTATGCGTCAATCATGTCCAGTGGATCATCAGTATTCACGGTGTGCAGTTATTGCAAACTCTTGTGCCGTGGCCACGAGCGGTGTTTACACCTTACTTATTTACATAGGGAACAACGTGTACCTGTGATTAATGGGACACACACTGGGCTCTGATATATTAATATTATTATGAGGAATGGGGATTCTCAATGTACAGCATGCAGTATCACTGTCATTGAAATTATGTGCATAGCAAGTTCTGGTGTAGTGAGAGGTTCACATGCCCCTAGTCACGGAGCACTGCACCAGACGGGATGGCTGAATGAGTTAGAGCGTCCGTCTCCCGTGTTGGTAGGTCGTGGGTTCGAACCCTGGTCGAGTCAAACCAATGACTTAAAAATAGATACTTGTCGCTTCCTAGCCTGGCGCTCGGCATTAATAGGGTAGGACAAGGACTGGTTGGCTCAATGTCAGGATAATGTGACTGAGTGGGATATCAGGTCATGGTTCTGGTGGCCTGATCTTCCAGTGGGGCAGCACTATAAAGTCGCCATGAGTGTGCAGTCACAAGTCAGTACCCGTCCTGATAAGACCTTAGATGTTGCTACGACGTAAAACAACAAACAAACAAACAAGCAAACAAAGCCCGTAGTCACCAATTCCCTCTGCCCCCTACTCTGGATTAGTTTGTTGTTTTATGCCTTAGCCACATTTAAGGTCATATCAGGACGGGTACCAACTTGTGACTGCACTCATGCTGATTTGTCCTGATATAACAATAGATGTTGCTAGGACGTAAAGAATCAACAAACAAATCAAACAAATCAGTCCTTCCTAAGGAACAAGCTGAACTCGGAATACCTGTAGTAATACCCTAGCCGCCCCCCACCCCCCTATTTGGCGCAAGTATACTATTTCAGGTAATTTGGTGCTGCCTGCAGTGTTGTTGTTTATAGCCCTCTACTGTGCTCACCAATTGACAAGTGACACCATGTGGCTCCTGGCCATGTGGTGGCTTTAAAAAAAAAAGACACCGAGTGGAGGCTTGTTGTGACTAACCTGTCAATCACTAGCTCTGTTGGCAGGCGCGGTGGCCGAATAAGTAGAGCGCATGCCTCCCGTGCGGGAGTTTGAATCCCAGCCGAGTCAAGCTGAGATTCCTTACACGCGGTATGCGGTCTGCGAATGCGAATGCGAATGCGGCAAAAAATCGAAACGCCTTGAAGTCAATGGGGTGCAACCCTTACACGCGGTATGCGAATGCGAATGCGAATGCGACAACTCGATCGGTTCCCTGTAGCGATCGGTCCGGCATGCGGCATGCGACACGGGGTGCGAATAGAAAAGCATCAGTCGCATTTGTCCATTGATATAAGGCTGGAGGAGGCGACTGATAATTACGGACAGCCAGGACAAGGTAGAGCGCGGACCTGTTAGGAAGCAGTCTCCAAGGCTTCTGAGTGGAAACATATGGTAGTGGTGGTGGTTTGGGTTGCTAAAAATGCTACCAGAGCCACAAAAATATGAATACTTATCTATAATTTGGTTATAATAAAGGTAGGAACCCCCACGAGTAGAAATAGCACACATAAAGACAAAATAATGGTTTTGTTGACCGAAAAGGACGGTCCTAACATGGGGTGTGAATAGAAAAGCATCAGTCGCATTTGTCCATTGATATAAGGCTGGAGGAGGCGACTGATAATTACGGACAGCCAGGACAAGGTAGAGCGCGGACCTGTTAGGAAGCAGTCTCCAAGGCTGCTGAGTGGAAACATATGGTAGTGGTGGTGGTTCGGGTTGCTAAAAATGCTACCAGAGCCACAAAAATATGAATACTTATCTATAATTTGGTTATAATAAAGGTAGGAACCCCCACGAGTAGAAATAGCACACATAAAGACAAAATAATGGTTTTGTTGACCGAAAAGGACGGTCCTAACATGGGGTGTGAATAGAAAAGCATCAGTCGCATTTGTCCATTGATATAAGGCTGGAGGAGGCGACTGATAATGACGGACAGCCAGGACAAGGTAGAGCGCGGACCTGTTAGGAAGCAGTCTCCAAGGCTGCTGAGTGGAAACATATGGTAGTGGTGGTGGTTCGGGTTGCTAAAAATGCTACCAGAGCCACAAAAATATGAATACTTATCTATAATTTGGTTATAATAAAGGTAGGAACCCCCACGAGTAGAAATAGCACACATAAAGACAAAATAATGGTTTTGTTGACCGAAAATGACGGTCCTAACATGGCTCAGTTTAGGATGTTAGGACCGTCCCAATCGGGAGACTGACGGTTACCGTGTGTAAGGAATCCTAGCTTAAAGCTAAAAATGCTACCATATGCACATAAATATGAATACCAATGAATGTACACATGGGTGCACACTTTTATATGCTGCACGCCGCATGCCGCACGCCGCATGCCGTGTGTAAGGAATCTTCCCATTCGCATACCGCATGCCGCTTGCCGCATGCCGCTTACCGTGTGTAAGGAATCCTAGCTTCAAAGCGATGACTTATAAAATTGATACTTGTCATTACCTAGCCTGGTGCTCTGCATTAATAGGATAGGCCAAGGACTGGTTAGCTCAGTGTCAGGATAATGTGACTGTGGGATATCGGGTCATGGTGTGGGCAGCCTAGTCTCCCAGTGTGGAAGCACTATAAAGTCGCCATAAGTGTGCACTGTCACAAGTTGGTACCCGTCCTGATATGACCTGAGATGAGATGTTATTAGGACGTAAAACAACAAACAAACTTTACTCATGCCCTGATTACTCGACCTCCTTCCTCACTTTCTTTTCTCTCCTATCTTCACCCACCGCAGGTGTCATCAGGGGCCTAGAATCTCGATCTTTTAACAAAACACCCACAGGACACTCAGAAAGCCCTTACAGAAACGTGGGCTTGTATTAGGTAGTTTACTGTCATCATCTTCCGATTACAGCTCCTTTGGGGCAGATAAACACTAGTTGTCTTAATTGTTAATTATGCCCCTTGTGTGATTTCAGGTGCGTCACAAAGTCAGGCCAAAGTGATAAAGGCTACAGGAAGCAATCAAAGCAAGGTGAGTGTTAAGAACATGTGGCAAGACTTTTAGCTAGGCAAACAAGACGGGATGGCCGAATGAGTTAGAGCGTCCGTCTCTCGTGTTGGTAGGGCGTGGGTTCGAACCCTGGTCGCGTCAAACCAATGACTTAAAAATTGATACTTGTTGTTTCCTAGCCTGGTGCTCGGCATTATTAGGATAGGGCAAGGACTGGTTGGCTCAGTGTCAGGATAATGTAACTGAGTGGGAGATCAGGTCATGGTGCTGGCGGCCTGGTCTTCCAGTGGAGCAGCACTATAAAGTCACCATGAGTGCGCACTGTCACAAATCGATACCCATCCTGATATGACCTTAGATGTTGCTAGGATGTAAACCAACAAACAAACATTAAACATTTGTCACCACATAGAAGGGAATACTGAGACAATTTAATAGAACCAGTTACGGCAGAAGCCTATGTTGTAAAGGGTTTGGCATGGTTGCCAAGATTAATTTGACATCTTTACACTTCAAATATCTCAGATGTTAGCCATATAAAATAAGTTACATCAACGGTAAGGTAGATTATAATGATCAACGTAATAAAATTTATCTCAGAAACTCAAAACCATCGGACTATGCAACTTTAAAAATAGACACAAAAAAAAAACCCCATATAAATTCTTTTCTTCCTCAGCTGGCAATAAACAGATGTTTCTAGGACATAAAACAACAAACAAACAAACAAACAGCAAACAAGAATTATTCTCTGCTGTAAAATACCCCCCCCCCCACCCCACCCCACCTCCCAAAAAAACACACCAAAAAACACAACCATCGGTGATGGACAAATACAATGAAGAAAGAGTTAGATATGGGCGATAATAAGTTACAACAAGGATAGTTGAAACCTGACTTCTGGCATTTTGATGCAATTCCCTGATCCCGTGGGGAAATCCGCGTTTTCACGGAAATTCACATTTGGCGCCAAGGTCTCGGCCTGATTTCCGGGGATTGTTTTGTCAGACCCTTTCATTCTTGTTTAATAACAAATTAATTCATGGCTTAATCATACAAACCTTACATCACTAGAAAGTCCGACTATGCTTTCAATGAATGATATTAAAAGTATTTTCCGGGATCGACAAAAGGATTGCACACGTAATATTCAATGCCTACACTTTTCACTTCTCCCTCAGGATCTTTCCTAGGATTTATTACCGTTGTCCCTTCTTGGTACTTTCGCTTGAATACCTGGGACAGATCTCTTTACATTTTCGAGTACTTTCAATAATATATTCTATTTCAGTATACTGTTTTTGCTCAATAATTCACCAAAATGTTTCCTATGTAAAAAAAAATAAGATGAGTATAAGATAAGTCATGTCCTAGAAGAGTGGAATTAAGTAGTATACAATGGGGTTTGCCACATGTGGTATTGTGAAAGGGCTGAAATACAAATTAATTGGGGCATGTCAATATATGTTCACAATCTACTGTGAACTGAACATTTTCCGTTCACAGTTTACTGTGAAACTAACCTTTTCTGACGAGTAGCAGGATTTAATTAATTCTGTATTGGTGTATTGAGTTTTCTGTTTAAAAAAATTCTGTTACAAAAATTGTTTCTAGGCCAGTGACTTCAGTGATGCTGCCAATTGGCCCGCACTCAACCAGGTTATTGAGGTAAGCTATAAGTGAATCTAATAAGCTTTTCCCCAATATTGAATATAATTGCTCATTTGAAATATGTCAGCTATATTTAACCCTTAACTTAACCCAATATCATTTTTGTATCTTCATAGAGAATATGATACATATGCTATTCAGCCGAGTAATTAAAAGATAGATGCTTTCCTCGATTCTTTTATTTTAATTTTTCTTTTTAATACCTTTATTTATTTATGTATTTCTGCAGCCAATTAATTTAAAAAAAATAGATACTTTTCTATATTTGTTTCAATTGATTTATTGTTAAAACCATTATCTATTCATTTATTCATATATTTGTTGATTTGTCAAATGTTTAAATGACACAGTTTCTCGCTCTGTGTATTCATAAATGTTAAACTATCACATAGCTTATGGCTTTCGTTGTTTATTAAAGCTGCATAGTCCGATGAAAGCATCAAATTTTCAAAACCAAAACACTGACCTAGATTTTATTCTACATATCTAACTTAGATATTGGTGCATTCATTTCTTGTCACCACATAGAAGGGAATACTGAGGCAATTTAATAGAATCTGTTACTCCTGAGCCCTATTGTGTCAGAGTTTTGGCATGCATGCTGACATTAATTTGACATGTTTGCACTTCCTCGCCGTGAATATGGCCTATGCTGCCGACACGGCGTGAAGCAACCACCAATCACTCAATCAATCAGTCATGTTTGCACTCAAAATATCTAAATGGTTAGCTATTTAAAATAAAAGTTAATTCAAACGAAAGTAAGATAGATTATAATATTTATTTAGGAAAATTACAAAAAAAACCTCAAGCCATCTCAAAAACAACTCAAAACCATCGGACTATGCAACTTCAATCAGATATAATGTCGTCTAGTTTCTGGCTTCCTTTGGTGATTTCCCCCACCTTTAATCCCCATTCAGACGAGTAAACAGAACGTGCCGGCCAAGACGGCGGAGCAGGGCACGAAGGCTGCCGGCAAGGAAAAGCAGGCGCCCACATTGCCACAAGCGCAGTCCGACTCTGGGGGTGACGACTCCTCCAAGGAGAACAAGGAGTCGATGAACATCGACGAGCCCAAGGCCACCAAAAAGAAAGGTCTGCACACCACTTTACGTCATCACCATATTTGGACATAGCCTTCCTTTAAGACCACCAGACGGAATGGCCGAATGAGTTGAGCGTCTGTCACCTGTTTTTTCATGGGTTCGAATTCATGTTGAGTCAAACCAATTACTTAAAAATTGATACTTGTCACTTCCTAGCCAGGAGCTCGGCATTATTAGGATAGGGCGAGGACTGGTTGGCTTATTGCCAGGATAATGTGACTGAGTGGGATATCAGGTCATGGTGTTGGTGGCCTGTCTCCCAGTGGGGCAGCACTAAAAAGTCACCATGAGTCTGTAGTGTCACAAGTCGGTACCCATCCTGATATGACTTTACATGTTGCCAGGACGTAAAACTCAAGCAATCAACCAATCCTTTAAGACCATATATTGCTTCCTTATTTTTGTGGGGTCGGCCAGTGCCTTGTCTTTTGCCTGTAAGGTGATGAGAGATGACAGGCCACACAAAAAGGTGTTACACTGTTTGATAATCTGATCTCATTTCGGCACTACTTTCCTTCCTGTGTGCCCATAGATCACAGAGATGACAGTCAACCCTAAAAGGTCTACATTATTTCACAATATGACCTCATTTTGGCATCGCTTTCCTGTACGTCCATATGATAGACCATCAAAAGGGTCTACATTATTTCATATAATCTTATTTTGGCATTGCTTTCCTATGAAGCCCATCATTACACTATCTTCTTTACTTTTGTTGGATTCTATAGTGTCGTACCTTTCGTCATTAAGGTGACTGCAAATGACATTTTAGTTTTGTTTAGTGCATATTTTTAAGTTGATTGTTTGCACTGAAGCGATCCAGCTTTTGCATACTTTTCTCTAACACCAGGCAGTAGGGCATGAGTTAATATTTAATATGAGACGGTTGAAATGTTACTGCCCTCTCTGCTCTTGATCAGACAGCACGGTCGAATGAGTTAAGAGTCCGTCTCCCGTTTTGGTAGATACGGGTTCGAACTCTGACCCATGGGTTCAAACTCTGATCGAGTCAAACCAATGACTTAAAAATTTATACTTGTTGCTTCCTAGTCAGATGCTTGGCATTATTAGGATAGGGCAAGGACTGGTCGGCTCAGTGTCATGATAATGCTACTGAGTGGGATATCAGGTCATGGTGCTAGTGGCCTGGCCTCCCAGTGGGGCAGGAGTATGAAGTTGGCATGAGTGTGCACTGTCACAAGTCAGTATCCATCCTGATATGACCCTAGATATTGCCAGGATGTAAAACCCCAACAACCAACCAACCAATCTCCCCGAAGAATCCCTGGGGACGAGCCATCTCCTGACTCCTTGAACTGTATATGCAGGGAACATGAGATTTAAAGAGGCCGATTATTCGAAATTACCATATAAGAAAACTAACAAATTTATTTAAAAATTAAGCTTCTTTGTTTTGATTTATTATTTCCGATTTCCATGACTGCCCCCGTCAGTCAAGGGAAGTGATGAAAACCCCACCAACCCACACACGTTACAGTAAATTCGTTACCTTGAATAAACTTGAAAGAGCAGTGCACCTCTATTAACTCTTAATGAAATTCACCTCATTCTGTTCTTTTTGTTTAAAAAAACCAACCCATGTGTATTAATGCATTAATTTAAATAGTTTTTCATGGCAAGAGACCAGCACTGATCGCGCCGTTGAAAAGCGTATGGCTGCGTGTAACAGTTTAGTGTTAAATAATCCCGCTGGGTGGCAGCACCTTATGGGTATTCCACTGCAGACAGACATCGCGGTGATGGACACGTATACACTGCGTCGTTTATAGAGCCATTAACGTCATGTGACCGCACATCCAATTAACGCAGATTCAATTAATGTTCATCGTTGCGTGATTGAATTTGTTTTGAGGCATATTTAGATTATTGTTTTGGTTTTGAAAATTTGATGTTTTCATCGGTCTATGTAGCTCTAACCTACTACAGCTAGCTACATCTATACCTTCATAGCTGCATGGTCATCAATTTTTAGAATCAATTTTTAGAATCAAAGCAATTACCTAGATACTGGTGCACTTATTAAAGATTTGACCAGAAGGGATGGCCGAATGAGTTAGAGCGTCCGTCTCGCGTGTTGGTAGGTCGTGGGTTCAAACCCTGATCGAGTCAAACCAATGACTTAAAAATTGATAACTTGTCGCTTCCTAGCCTGGCGCTCTGCATTATTAGGATAGGGCAAGGACTGGTTGGCTCAGTGTCAGGATAATGTGACTTGAGTGGGATATCAGGTCATGGTGCTGGTGTCCTGGTCTTCCAGTGGGGCAGCACTATAAAGTTGCCATTAGTGCGCACTGTCACAAGTCGGTACCCGTCCTGATATGACCTTAGATGTTGCTATGACATAAAACAACAAACAAACATTAAACATTTGTCACCACATAGAAGGGAATACTGAGACAATTTACTACAACCAGTTACTGCAGAAGCTTATGTTGTAAAGGTTTTGGCATGCTTGCCAAGATTAATTTGGCATGTTTTCACTTCAAATATCTCAGAAGTTAGCCATATAAAATAAGTTACATCAAAGGTCAGGTAGATTATAATGATCAACGTAATAACGTTTATCTCGGAAAATGACAGAAATTCAAAACCATCGGACTATGCAACTTTAAAAATAGACACAAAAAAAACCCATATAAATTCTTTTCTTCCTCAGCTGGCAATAAACAGAAGTGGGTTCCACTGGACATCGACCCTCCAAAGTTGAACCGGCCCAGCAGGAAGTCCAAGAGCCCGTCAGGTGAGAGGGTGCGCAGAAAGCCGGGTGACAGTCGCGGTGAGAACAGGGAGCGCCCCGCCATGGGCAAGGCTGACCAGGGAAGCATCGGGGATAAGGAGAACTCCAAAAACGAAAGAAATGTGGCGGGAAAGGATGGCCAAGGTACTAGTGGTTGTGTGTGTGTGTGTCATCTTAGCTGTAGGGCCATCCATGGTGGTTGCTATGTTCATGGTGTGTCTTGGGAGTGGGGGTAGAGGAGTGTGTGTCTATCAGCCGTTGCGCTTGAAAGCCGAAGACCATTTATGGATGGTATTGTTTAAACACCCGACATGGTACATATTTCACCGGCCGCAGTGGCCGAATTGGTAGAGCGCGGGCCTGGCATGTGGGAGATCGGGAGTTTGGTATCCGGTCGAGTCAAACCAATGGCGTATAAAATTGATACTTGTCTCTTCCTAGCCTGACGCTCAGCATTAATAGGATAGGGCAAGGACTGGTTAGCTCAGTGTCAGGATATTGTGACTGAGTGGGATATCGCATCATGGTGCTCTTGGCCTAATTTCCCAGTGGGACAGCACTATAAAATTGCCATGAGTGCACACTGTCACAAGTCAGTACCCATTCTGATATGACCTTACATGTTGCTAGGTCGTAAAACAACAAACAAGCACACAAAACAAATTAGTCAGCTACTGCGCTTGGAAGTCGAAGGCCATTTATAGATCGTGTGGCGTTAACATCAGACATTGTACATATTTCAGGGTCCGTACGGGGCCTGAAAAGTCTTCATTTGCCCCCCTTTCAAGGCCTTGAAACCCTTGAATTTAACCTATTTTGGGTAATTAGTCTTGAAAAGTCTTGACTTCCATTACACTGTCCCCACTGATCAAATTAGTCCAAAATTGCCATATGGCATAAGATAACCTGACATACCTACCTGCACACAATAAAAAGCCAATACTCGCCTGAATTCCTTGATATAGCCTTGAATTCCATATTTTAACCTGTGTACGGACTCTATACAGGTTACCAAATAAAAAACGAGAGACAAAGCAATCATGGATGACGCAAACCATATTAGAAAAGATGGCAGAAAGGAAGAAAGTGAAAACCACTGATCCACCTAAATACAAACACCTGAAGAATGAAATAGAAGATGAATGCAAAAAAGCTAAAGATGAATGGTGGAATAAGAAGTGTGAAGTAGTGGAACAACTTGAGTCTCAACATCGTTCAAGAGAGATGCACAAGAAAATGAAAGAGATAACAGGTCAAGGATACAGACAGAGAAGCAGTAAATGTATCAAGAACAAAGACGGCAAAATGCTCTTTGAAGAAGATGAAATAAAGTCCAGATGGGAAGAATATGTAAACGAACTATACAATGATGACAGAGGGAACCCACCCACAATTGAGAAAGAAGATATTATATTAGTATCAGAGGTTGAGAAGGCTATCAATGATCTAAAGGCAGGTAAGGCTCCTGGAAGTGACCAGATAACATCAGAAATGATAAAAGGACTAGATGAAGTGGGGATTCAAATCATTCATAAGCTAGTAACTGACATCTATGAGACTGGATTTATACCATTGAATATGAATGAATCCATATTTGTATGACTCCCAAAGAAGCTAAAACCAACATTGTGTACTGAGTACAGAACACTAAGCCTGATGAGTCATATGTTGAAGATGATCCTGAAAATAATTTTACTGAGAAACAGACAGAAAATTGAAGAACAAATCAGAAACGTACAAAGTGGGTTTATATCTGGAAGAGGTACACGTGAAGGGATTTTCAATATGAGAATGATTTGTGAACGTTATTGTGAAGTGAACCAGGATGTTTATGCCTGCTTTATTGACTATGAGAAGGCCTTCGACCGAGTCAATCATGAACTGTTAATCAAATGTTTACAAGATATTGGTGCCAATGGCAAAGACATTAAACTAATTGTGAACTTATACTGGACACAACGTGCATTTATAAAAATGGAGCAGGGCCTATCGGATGAAGTTATGATTAAACGAGGAGTTCGACAGGGGTGTGTATTGTCACCATGTCTATTTAACCTGTACACAGAGATGATTTTCAGACACATTGAAGATTGCAAGGGAGTGACAATAGGTGGCATGAACGTCAACAATCTTAGATATGCCAATGACAGTGTAATACTAGCAGACAGTGAGAAAAACCTACAAGATATAGTGAATAGAATCAATAAAGCTGGAATACTATTCAACATGAAGATGAATGCCAGGAAGACCAAAACAATGGTTATAAGTAAAAAGACAGATAAACCAAATGTCAATATAACCATAGATGGTACAAACATAGAACAAGTATCCGAATTCATATATCTCGGACAAAAGATTACAAATGATGGGAGATGTGAGGAAGAAATTAAAAGAAGGATAACAATAGCCCGAACAACATTCTCCAAAATGTATAGAGTGTTAACATCAAGTAAGATATTAATACAAACAAGGAAGCGTATTCTTCAGTGTTATGTGTGGTCTACTCTAATGTATGGGGCAGAGACATGGACAATCTCTAAGAAAATGTACAAACGTTTAGCAGCATTTGAGATGTGGACTTATCGAAGGATGATGAAAATATCATGGACAAAGAAGATCACCAACAAAGAAGTTCTCAGAAAAATAAAAAATAAGAAAAGCTTGTTTGCCACTATACAGACAAAGAAACTTATTTATTTTGGCCACATCATTCGTCAGAGTTCAATATACCGTACATTGTTGGAAGGGAAGGTGAATGGCAGCAGAGGGAGAGGGAGACCAAGAACATCATGGTTTACAAATATTTCACAGTGGACAGGCTTGAATTATTCACAGTCTATCAGAACAGCACAACATCGGGACAAGTGGAGAACCATTGCATCCAACCCTCGACTAGAGGATGGAACTATTCCGATTGATTGACGGACTCTGATATTTATCAAATTAGTCAGCACTTTAACTATAGTCTATAGCATAGCTAATATATGTTAGAAAAGTTTGCTAAAATCATATTTTTTTTATAATACATTAACAAAAGACTTGCATTCTATTTCTTTGAA
Organism: Branchipolynoe longqiensis; assembly: GCA_030323885.1. NCBI lineage: Eukaryota > Metazoa > Annelida > Polychaeta > Phyllodocida > Polynoidae > Branchipolynoe > Branchipolynoe longqiensis. Next base: position 91,228,149 of record CM059191.1, on the reverse strand, counting down.
ATGAGGCATGGCTTGGAAAGTGGCGCTCCTCTTGAGTGTACCTAATAACCGGTCTCAACACCAGTCAGGAACAAGTTAACTGCGGTGCACTGTAGCTGACCTGCACTGATGGGTAGGTCCTGTGCAGACGAGCCCCTTTTGAATAAAGTGAAACTATGGGCACCTTTCGAGTCATTTCGATTCAGCTGTTATTCATCGTGTCATGGGTATAAACGAGCCTGGTACCGTGTGGTGAAATTACATGCATCTGAATTTAATATCTTAGCTTTGGACCAAGCTACAGTACTTGTGATCGTATTTGGCATCACATCCGCCAATTTGGATTTCCACCACTGTATAATTTACAGCGTCATCAAAGACCAGTTGCTCTCATACCATGTGTATTTGGTGTGGGAAGTTAGAAATCCTTTGTTTCGGTAAAAGTGTACGCTCATGCTTTCAATTGACCGACTGTCTAATGCTGAAAACAAGTCTATTCAGACTTATCCATGATAGGCAGTATAAATCTTCAGGGAAATAGAAAAAAAGGTCTAAATCTGATAGAGACCAGACGGGATGGCTGAAAAAAGAGTCCGTATCCCATTTTGGTAGATCATGGGACCAATAACTTAAAAATTGATACTTGTTGCACCGTAGCCAGACGCTCACATCATTAGGATAGGACAAGGACTGGTTGGCTCAGTGTCAGGATAATGTGACTGAGTGGGGATATAAGGTCATGGTGCTGGCAGTCTGGTCTCCCAGTGGGGGGCAGCACTATAAAGTCATTGAGTGCGCACTATCACAAGTCCGTGCCCATCCTGATATGACCTCAGATCTTGCCAGGACGGAAAACCCCAACAACCAACTAATATATACATAGTTATAGGTAAGCCTACGTCAACTATATTATCGGTACTAAGCTGGTTCACCACCTGGCCACACGGCTGGCAGACTTTAGACGGGGAGTTTGCTTGTGCGTAATTCCGCTTTTCATGTGTTCCTTTACGCTTTGGAATGGTAACCTGGTGAACAATCTTCAGTTAAAGGGCTGCATATAGTGGCTAGCATTGTAGGAAGCCCCCATTAACTCCCAAGTTTTCCTGTTAAATGTCCACCATCTAATCACTGACCTCCCCACTTCTTGTTATGTGGTACCATCTGGGGACCTCCCCCCACCCCCACCCCCACCCCCACCCCCACCCCAATCCCCTTCAAACCACCACTTATCAGCTATACACTAATGTTGTACCCGTAAAGCTTATTGAAGAAGCTGCGCCTGTTCATGCAACTTCATTTCATTGATATTTTTGTTATTATATTATAATTCCAGTATTTATTAAAAAAATATATAAAATAAATATAAAAAGGCGTTCCCTTGTGATTTCTTTCACATCACTTTAATATGAATTACTGTGTAACTAGGCAAATTATAGATAAGTATCTCTTCACGTAGTTACAATGGAGTTGAAAGAATTAATATGCGATGTTTTCTGTCGTTTCAATTATTGTGTTGCCATGGTGATTGCTTAGGTTTTGACTCCAAGAACTGGAGAGAGGACATGCGTCCGCTCAGCCCCAAGGAGCGGGAACGTGAACGTGAACGCGAGCGAGGGGAGCGGGGAGAGCGAAGCTACCGTGGCAGCCGGCGGGGCCGGGGCCGGGGTGGGCGAGGCCGGAACAGTGGCCGGGGCCGCTCCGACACAACTGGTACCTTGCATTTCTACTAATTACAATTATTAATGCAATATGGATGTAATGTATATGTACATGTAATGTATATGTAATGTATATGTAATGTATATGTTATGTATATGTTATGTATATGTTATGTATATGTTATGTATATGGGTCACTCTCCTGAAAACTGGCCAGAAGTGTCACATGGAGAGTTAAAATTTAATATTTGAATTTTTTACATTTTTTGGTTGCAAATGAAAGCTGGAAATCTCCCCTTTACATCTATGTAAAATATAAATTGATGAGATAAAAAATAAAGGTGTAGTCCATGAATAAGATATCTCTTATGGCAGTATAACATGTGCGTCACACGTGTAACACATGTTTAGGACACCACACAGTCTGCTTAATAAATATCTAATCAGAATTAAAAAATATCATACTTAGAAGCATATTAATCATGGCATAATATAAAGAAATATCTAGTGCTTATATTGATAAAAAAAAGTAATTCCCAGCCATGCTTTATTCACTGAATAATTAGTGTACAATATTTGTGTGGCATCCAGACACCACTGTTACACGTGTGACGGAAATTTGTAATGTTATTTCTGAAGACATTAAATTTTTTTTTTTTTAAATTTAAGCATGCATACATGTTAATAAATACTTCCTCTTTGATTTGGGAACTGTTTTGTTTGATATATCAATGCAATACAAGATGTTAATAAGGATTCAACCACGTCCCATATGTCATGTTACAAATGGCTGGCTGTAAAATGGGGTTTTCTGGTACAAAAACAGTTCATAACTAAAAAGACCAAAGTTGCACACAGTTTTATTTTATTTCCCTTATTTCTTTCATCAAATCTGAGCATGATTATGAAAAGAATAAGGAAAAAAATAAGTAGGAAGGTTTTTATTGATGTTTTAAAATCCCATCTCATGCTGACCAGTTTTCAGGAGAGTGACCCATATGTAATGTATGTATGTGTTCGAATTAGGAGCTTGTCCGCTTGTCCGAGCCATGTGAGAGTAGGCACGGACAAGCAGAACATGGCTTGAGCCCCTCTGTTGGACAAGTGAAACTTTTGCGCTGAAAAAGATGCATTTTGCACCGTGTAAAGTTATTGAAATGTACTTTTCATAGTTTATGACATTTGTTGTTTTTTTATTATTTATTTGTGTAGTTTTATTCCCATAACCATAGCAGTTAACTGAGATAATAAAGTTATGTACTGTGGACAAGTGAAAATTCACACAGACAAGTGAAAACCACACCAGAATTGTCCGGTGGACAAGTGACAAATTTTGCTTAATTCTATCACTCTAATGTAGTGTATTTTCTTCGCTCGAATGCCACATTTCTCTCATAGCACCTCAGCTTTTCAATAGTTTTGGTGTGTTCTTGATGTGGAAAAGTAAAGATGCTTCTTTCTTCACTCATCACCCTTTTTGTTTCAAGGGGCGACCACTGAAAAGGAATCTGACATCGCTGTTAATTAGCCATGGGGATGCCAATCTTTAAATGTTCGAGGTTTTTCAGTTTTTTAGGGGGAAAATCAGTGTTATTTGCATATGATTTTAGGGATGATGTCTAATGTCACATCAAAGCTGACTATCGGTTCTAGAATTAGGAACCTTCACACATCTCTTATATACCACCTATTTTAAACTGACCTAAATCAGTCATGTGATTACTCCGGTTTTAACTAGAATTCCGTGTCTTTTCATGGCCGCCGAAACCGGAATTCTGTTATTCCATTTATTTTTCTAGCCACCGAAACACATCTGAAATACACTATTTGCATCCCTCTCGTGACTCAGTGGAATGACGTGTGTCCCCATGATAACCTAAAAAAATGTTCAGGTTTTTTTCCTGCACCCAATCACATGCCTCCGTGATGAGGCAAATGTAAACCCAAATACGGGTCTGACACTGTGGGATGGTGCTGGACATTGTGCAGCCTGTTTGCCTTATATGTGGATTGGAGCCATGGCTGTTGTTTTGTTTGGCTTTTATGTCCTAGTAACACCTATGGTCATATTAGGACGGGGAACCATAGCAGTGTATTTGAATCTTGCGCTCTCCTCCAATAAAACCTCCAAAACACATGAAATAAACAAACAAACAAATAAAAACATTTTAAAAGGAAATGTTTGGAGGGTCCGTGCGGGCCCTGGGAAGAATTGAAAAGTCTTGAACTTCAATTTGCCCCATTTCAAGGCCTTGAAAAGCCTTGACTTTGTTAGTTTGGATAATTAGTCTTGAAAAGCCTTCAATTCCAAATTAGGTCGAAATCGCCATTCGCCATTTTGTTTTTCTTTCCTGAAATCCAAATGAAATTCCTGTCAAAAACACCGTTGAAATAACCTTAAATTCCATATCTTCACATGGACGGGATGGCTGAATGAGTTAGAGCGTCCGTCTCCCGTGTTTGGTAGATTGTGGGGTCGTGGGTTCGAACCCTGGTCGAGTCAAACCAATGACTTCAAAATTGATACTTGTCGCTTCCTAGCCAGGCGCTTGGCATTATTAGGACAGGGCAAGGAGCAGTGGAATGAGGAAGACCAATCGTCCACGATTGAAATTTCCCCTGCTTAAACAACTAATGGACCAACAACAAAAAATACGGACCCTGTGTTTAAAATGCACTTTGTGATGCATTCCACACAGGCACAGGAGACGAGCAGTTCTACTTAGACCCCAGCATGCTGGCCCTGTACAGCGGCCAGCTGTTCCTAAACAGCTTCCAACAACAATACCAGGCGGACGAAACCGTGCTCAAGGAGTACATCAGGAAGCAAATGTAAGTAACCCGCAGGCAATGTACCGTGGTGAACACCCATTAACTTACCCTCTTCTGGCTGAGCTGGGCCCTATTGGGCCTCTAAAGCCACCTTGTTATGGTACAAAAAATATTTGTTAAATAAACATTTCGTTTGTGCATACATATGGAGGTGGCATTCACACACATGTACCCTTTCTGTTGGGAGTCTTCTCTATTGCAAATACTGCAAAAACTTGTCTGACTGTATGTATGAATTTGAATGAATACATTTCCAGATCGCTTGCTTTTCGAAATGACAAAACAATTTATACTTTAGCTTATTTGGAAATGAAATGCTAAAATATGAATAAGAAATTCAGAATTTGACATGAACATATTGAATGTCCAATTTTACTGGTGCTCATTGTTGATGGGCGATGGGGGGCGTTTAGGGGGGGGGGGGGCACTCAATGCCTAAATTGAACATTCATGCAATTATGATAAGCCCACGACAAATAACTTATGTAGACCAACTTCAAGTCCAATGAAAGCGTCACATTTATTTAACAAAAATAACTTATCAAGATTTGATCCAACTTAGATACTGATGCACTTACTAAGTATTTGTTGCCACGTAGAAGGAAATAATTGAATAGCATCTGTTATTTCTAAAGCCTATAGTGTCAAGAGTTTTGACAAGCATGCCACAATTAATTTGGCATGCTTAGTCTTCAAATATCTTCTTAATTGGCGTTTTAATGCCTTGCTTGCCAAAATTAATTTGCCCATGCACTTGAATTTCAAATGTCTCGAAAGTTAGCCACTTAAAATGAGTTTCTTCAGACTAATGTAAGGTAAATTATAACCATCAACCTAATACATTTATCTCAGGAAATGACAGGAACACAAGACCATCGGATTATGCAACTTTAAGAGAATTGTCGAAACTTAAAAGTCATCACACTGTGCAACTTGAATTAAAATCTTGGCATATCTACACTATGAAGACGGGAGTGGAATGGTGCGAAAGCGGGGTTTAGACTATTCCCACCTGGTTTTACATGTCACATGACCGGGCTCGGTGGCCGATTCGGTATAGCGCTGGCTTTGCGTGTAGATCAGGAGTTTGGTTCCTGGTCGAGTCAAACCAATGACTTATCAAATTGATACGTGTCGCTTCCTAGCCTTGTGCTCTGCATTCATAGGAAAGGGCAAGGACTGATTAGCTCAGTGTCAGGATAATGTGACTGAGTGAGATATCGGGAGCGCGACGTAGCTCAATGGGTAGCATGTCCACCTGTTAAGGTATGGGTCATCCTATCGATCCTGCTTAGTGAACACATTTGCAGTTTGGGCTATTTTCCGTTCCAACTAGTGGTCCACAAGTGGTTAATCACGTGCTGTCCTGTATGTGGGAAAGTGCATATAAAAGACCCCTAGCTGCTTATCGGAAAGAGTAGCCTATGTGGCAGCAGCGGGCTTCCTCCAAAGAAATATGATAGAATGACCATATGTTTGACGTGAAATAGCCCATGATAAAAATCAATTTGCACTAGAGGCGTCGTTTCCTTTTGAGTGGGATATCATGACATGGTAGACAGCAGCGTGATTTCCCAGTGTGGCAGCACTATAAAGTCACCATGAGTGCGCACTGTCGCAAGTCGATACCCGTCCTGATATGACCTTCGATGATTAGTTGGAGTATAGCCAACCAACCATCCAACGAACACACACTGCTTGAATGCGTACATGTAGAATAGATGATTACCAATGTGACTGCGACCACATAGTGTTAAGTCTGCGCTCCGTGATGTGTTTCCCCAGCTACAGTAACCCGTACACAGTCGACGACCCTAATCTACAGGAGTACATACGCAACCAAATGTGAGCATTCTCCTGCCGTCTCCTCGTAACCCATCCACCTAGAGGTTCACAGTAAGACGGGGTCCGTACAGGGCCTGGAAAGTCTTGAAAAATCTTCATTTGCCCTATTTCACAGCCTTGAAGAGCCTGGAATTTAACCTATTTTGAGTAATTAGTCTTGAAAAGCCTTAAATTCCATTAACCTGTCCCCACTGATCTAAATTAGTCCGAAATCGCCATTCACCATTTTTTCCCCCCTGAAATCCAAATGAAAATAGTCTTGGAATTCCTATCAAAACCAGCCTTTAAAAAGGCCTTGAAATAGCCTTTAATTCCATGTCTTCACATGTGTACGGACCCTGGTAAGAGGACGACACCGACCCGCTATCTACCATAGCGAACAAATGTGTGGCCTTGTGTTAGGGAGGTGCAGTTGAAAAGATCTGATCCATTTTATTTCGAGACTCTTACAGGCCGGTATCGCCCTCCTTAGTGTTCGCTCTTAGTTTTCTTTATTGTACAAAAACAAGTATATAAATATATATGAATTTCGCTCGTGATATGCTGATCTTTTTTTCTGTTGGCTTTTATTTATTTTATTTTATTTATTAATTTTTATTCATTTATTATTCATTTGTTTATTCATTCATGTATCAATTTTCTTTGTATAATTTTATTTATTCATTCATATATTTATTTATAAATCATTTTGACTTTTTGAATATATTAGATTTTTCATATTTATCTTTTCGTGTTTTTTAATTAAATTTTTCTCTCGGTTTTTCCCCTTGTTTTCGTCGTTTGGAATGAAAGCTAGATACTGACAGTAGAAAATATGTTCTTGTTAGGGAACTGGAAAAGGAACATGAATATTTAGTTACCATCTTCACTTCGGACACACTCATTGTTAAAGACTTTGCTATTGCACGAGTAGTTCAGTTGTAGTTCAGTTCAAACTTGAAGCTAATCAATAAATGCACAGCGAGTGGGTTCCATTTTTTTCTCCATTACTTTTTTTGGTGTTTTTTGTAGAGGTCCTGGGAAAAGGTTCTAGTTTTAGTCTGGGAAGTGTTGCTTTACTTCCACAATAAGCATGACTGCGACTGTCTTGTTTAGAGAATACAGGTTTTACACTTATGTGTCCTAGGGAGTATTCGAAGGGTGCATTGCATGAATCTTTGTAACAACAGCCACATCTGTTCAGGTGTTATGTTTCCGGACTTACTGGAATTAATGTTTTAGTTTTGTTGTGTAAACGACGACAGAAATTAATGTTTTAGTTTTGTGTAAACGACGACAGGAATTAATGTTTTAGTTTTGTTGTGAAAACGAAGACAGGAATTAATGTTTTAGTTTTGTTGTGTAAACGACGACAGGAATTAATGTTTTAGTTTTGTTGTGAAAACGAAGACAGGAATTAATGTTTTAGTTTTGTTGTGTAAACGATGACAGGAATTAATGTTTTAGTTTTGTTGTGTAAACGACGACAGGAATTAATGTTTTAGTTTTGTTGTGTAAACGACGACAGGAATGAATGTTTTAGTTTTGTTGTGTAAACGATGACAGGAATGAATGTTTTAGTTTTGTTGTGAAAACGGCACACATCTGCAACAACAGCATGGAAGCCGTGGTGTCTAACGCGATGTAACGTGATTATTATGTTCCAGCTTGTGGATTACTAAATAATTGCATGAATTTGAGAAAGTGACAAAGTTGTTGGCAGTAGTTGCTGTAGGAGAGTATAATGCTTGGACAACTAAAATGGATGCCACATATTTATAATATGTCATGGAACAGAATTAAAGTTGCATAGTTTGATGAAAACATCAAATTGTCTAAACCAAAAAATCTACATATTCAACTTTGGTGCACTTATTAAGCATTTCTTACTGCATAGAAGGGCGTAATAAGTCAATTTAACAGAACATTACTCCTGAAGTGTTTGGTGTCAGAATTCTGACATGCTTGCTAAAATTAATTTGACATGTTTTGATGTCAAATATCTCCAAAGTTAGCCATTTAAAATAAGTTACTTCAATCTAAAGTAAAGTAGATTATAGCGATTAGCATATTGTATTTATGTATGAAAATGTCGAAAACTCAAAATCATCGGACTATGCCACTTTAATATAGAATATAAAATTTGTTATGATGAACCATGACTAGGATATGCAAGTTGACCCCAGACTAGGTACGTTGACTTCAGTCTCAGAACAGTTCTGATATGACCTTAGATGTTGATAGGACGTAAAACAACAAACAAACAAACAGCCTCACATTCCTGCACCGAAGCACAATTTCTAGAGCGCACTGTGTAAACCTACTATCTGCTAGTCCTTTATCTCATCTGCATTAATGGCCTCTTGATATTTCATTTTAAAGGAGGTTTCTAAAGGCTAGCGAGACGAGAACTACACCCTTGACATTGGAACAATTTTGCATGAATTCTCCCTTCTATATAATCAAATATGTGCCGTGAGAATCAAGCCTTTTCAACGGTTGTGCATTAACTAAATCGGAGTTTTAGTGTTACTATCACAGAGTGCTATATAGAAACTTGGTTAACAAAGAAAAGTCATGATTAAGTAGAATTATTGTTTATTTGGTTTTAGAAGTTTTACGCGCAGATAGTAATAGATAGCTTGTTTATTATCTGCGCTATAGTAGCAATAATAATAATAACGACAAGACATATATGTAAATGGAGTGAGTAATATCCTCTGGCTGGCCTCTAAGACCCCAATCTTTTATTTAAAGAAAAATCAGGTAGAAGTAACCAACCGGTATTGGGACAGGAAGCACCTGTAGACCAGCTGCCCTTGCTTACCTGTCCCCACAGGCAACTGTGCTCCAATCTGCTCTAGCTGCGTCACACAGAACATTCCAGAAAAGCACACACTAGAGCCCTCTGACATATTTATATAAAGGTGAATATTTATACATGGGTCATTCTTTAAAACCGGGCACCACATATTTGGTTTCCACATTACGATGTTGATAATTTGTTCTTTCTTTTATTGATTGCAAGTCGAATAAGTGTTGTATCCTCTGTGTATTAAGTATGTTAACTATAGTACATTTATTGAAGCTATCCCAAGAAAGAAAATAAAAGTTTACTGATATGATTTTGTGCTAATGTGAAAAAGTGAAAATTTACACATTTATACTATACATGTAGCCAAACTTTTTTTTCAACTTATTTTTCAACTTTTTTCTTGTAAGTCATAACCTTGTCTGCTTAAGAGTAATCAATCAAATCTTGTTTGACTGTGTTGTATGTGTTAAAATGAGGTTCTGGATGTGTCTTTGATTTTCATGTTACACAAGTGATATTAATGTATTGCTCAATGTGTATAAGATCTAATTCAAAAAATGAAATTAATTTATTTCAACTCTGACATATGCACAACATGCAAACCTTCATAGGACATCGGATTAGGCTATTATTTGGAAGGTTTTCACTTTTGGTTTCCATGTCACACTTTTGTGCCCAGTTTTAAAGAATGACCCACATACACATAAATTGTTAATGCTTCCACGATACTCTTCAACTAAGAGGATTTGATGCACTAAAACTTAGCACATGAAATCCCATATTATCATTCAAAGGCATCTCTTTGTAAATTTGATGTTTAAGCATTGTATAGCTACTTTTTGTTGTCTATAGCCGTGTTCACACGGGAAAAATGTGAGGCGAATCAGGCAAATCGAATCAGGTGATGCGAATTAGGCGCCCGTTCACACGGACACTGCGTGAGGCGGAAGTGGATATCTGCGCATGAGCAAGTCCAGGCTAACCAGCGCCATTTTGGGTTCGACAATGCTGGCACCAGAGAGTGTGGGTTCGACCTAGATATGTATTTAATGATTCGTATTGGTTTGGAACGGTCAAAACTTCTGCTTGGCAGTGAAACCCTACAAATAAATGACGAAAAAAATATCTGTGCATAGATAGCGGTTTCATTAATTAAATTATATAATATGCGCTTTTGATCGACCGGAAAGTCAACAAACTAAGATCTCGACTGCGCATGCGTGTCACTTCCTTAATCCGCATCAGTGCGTCCACACGGGCAAAATTAACCGCATCACAGAAATCGCCTCACGTAAACTACCACCAATAGGTGGTTTACAGGATCCGCATCACGTGAGTCGAATCAGCCCTAATCCGCCTCAGACGTGCGTTCACACGACAAATGTGAGGCGAACTAGGCAAGTCGCTTTCTACGAATCGATTTACATTGCCCGTGTGAACAGGGCTTTAGTTACATTCGACCTATTCTAAAAGTTATCGCTTACTGAGTTAGATACACAAAGGATTCAGAAAATTTGACAGTTTTCAAACTTGTTTCCGTCCTGATATGACCTTAGATGTTGCCAGGACGTAAAACCCCCAACAACCAAGCAATGAAACTTGTTTACAAACAGACTGGCGCACTTCGAGTACATATTTGATTATATAAACAGAAAATTCATTAACAATTATTTAAAAAAACAACTAAACCCAACCCCCAATAAACTGGCGCGCAATTTTGGTCTCGTTAGGCAGTACAAATTCCCAAAGTACTACACCAGCTTCCAGACAACCAAGCACCTGCTACATTTTGCCCACACCCTTTCTTCATTTTATAGAAAAAGAGGAGAAACTGGTTCAGAAATTAGCATAATTAAGTTGCCACGTGTGCTGTGTGGTTTCAGTGAGTACTACTTCTCGGGTGACAACCTGCAGCGTGACTTCTTCCTCCGGCGCAAGATGGACTCGTCTGGTTGGATCCCGATCAGTCTAGTTGCCAGCTTCCATCGCGTGCAGGCACTCACACAAGACGTCCAGCTCATCATACATGTGAGTGGCGTGTTACTCCCAACGTTTAAATATACTCTACCTTCCCAACATGGCCAAATGAGTTAGAGCCACCGTCTCCCATGTTGGTAGATCGTGGGGTCGTGGGTTCGAACCCAGGTCGAGTCAAACCAATGACTTAAAAATTGATACTTGTTGCTTCCTAGCCTGCCACTCGGCATTATTAGGATAGGGCAAAGACTGGTTGGCTCAGTGTCAGGATAATGTGACTGAGTGGGATATCCGGTCATGGTGCTGGTGGCCTGGTCTTCCAGTGGGGCAACACTATAAAGTTGCCATGAGTGCGCACTGTCACAAGTCGTTACCCGTCCTGATATGACCTTAAGTATTGCTAGGACGTAACACAACAAACAAACAAATCGACCATGACCCCATGGTCACCGCAAAAAAATATTGCCCTAAAAAAAGATGCAGTGTAGACTTGAGGAAACACAGCTTCGAGCCACAGGATTGTCAATAGATGGAACTCCCTCCCTGAATCCGTTTACTCCACTCAGACCATGAACTGCTTCAAATCCAGACTTGATGGATATTACCATAATGGGGGACCTCCGACTTTTTAGTTCAAATTCCTGCCGTTCGCGTCTCCACTGAACGAGTGGGCCTATTCGGCAAACTGTCACACTGCAAACCCAATGACTATGAGCAATCTTCATACAGAAGAAGTCAAATATCTCTAAAACCACAAGACCTAGAGACAAACCGCTTGGTATACATATAGAAAACATACAGTGAATAGATTATATTAAATTTATAAGGTTAGGGTTCTGTATTTCTATTAATTTTGAATAAAATATACGTATTGCACTGCGCGTACCGGCAAACTCAAAGCATTGTCAATGACCGTGTAGGCCCACTAGTACCGATGCGCCACCAAGTGTCGGAAAATGAACTACGCCACATGTCCCCCATTGTTCTTCGTAAAAATTATCTTTTGTAGGACCAGAATAACAATATGCAATCAATCTACCAAATTCCATATGTTGGGTATCAAGGTATCAAGGTATCAAGGTATAAAATTTGTATACGTGCAGCTAACTAGTGCGACACCTCATAACGTGTTGGCGTATTTTACATTATTCCACGTGGGATGGGGGCGGGGGGCAGGAGGAGGATAAAAATGTTTGAAGACAATGCTGAGTTATGAATATTAAAGCTGCATAGTCCGATGAAAACATAAAATTGTCAAAACCAAAACAATTACCTAAATTTGATTTTACATATCTAACTTATATGCTGGTGCGCTTATTAAACATTTGTCGTCACATATAAGGGAATACTGAGTCAATTAATAGAACCTAATACTGCAGAAGCCTATGGTGATAGACGGACTATGCAACTTTAAGTGTCTTCACTGTTTGCATTTTGCATGTTGTTGACTTGTTCAATCACTAGGTGGCAGTATGGGAATGAGATGAACTTTAACGCTCGGGTGCAGCACCAATTTATACTATAAGGCCTTTAAAAAAATAGTTTCCGGTTGTAGGCAAGCAAAAAAGACCGTTATGTAATTTGACATAACAACCAATATAATTTCTCAGAAAATGTTCATCGAAGCCAAAAAATTAAAAAGAAAATTGTGGTTTACAACTTTTTGCAGGGTAAGTCGCACCACCGCAAACACATTTTGTTGTTAGGCCTAAACTAAAGTACTATACTCCCCATACAATGTTATTTCCAAGGAACTAAGAGGTCTACTGTGACTGATGCCGGCCTTCCTGAACCTGTGATGTGGCTAAATGGATTAACACAGTATAGTAAAAGCTGGATTTTTGACTTTTTACAATCTACAGTTACAAGCCATAAACAAGAAGCAAGAAAGTCAAAAAAATTACTAAAACAAAATTCAAAAGATTTGAATCAAATTTGACTATGGGGTGCTGCCTAGCAGTGAAAACAAGTGTTAACACACTTATCCGTTATGAGCAGGGTAAATAAATTCATCACACAACCAAACCCTGTCCTTTTGCAGACAATGCGTGGCAGTGAAACCGTGGAGATCTCGGAGGACAATGTAAAGATGCGACCGCGGGAAGACCCCGAGAAGTGGCCGCTCACCTCACAATCGATCCTGGCCATCTCGAGCCTCAAGGTAGACGTGCCTGAGTTTGTGCCCGGCCAGGCGTTCACGCCTGCACCAGCCATGGCGAACACAGAGTCCACCAAGGAGACAGGTAAGGGCAATCGCTGGCTGCCTGCATTCATTCATTAAAGTTGTATAGTCCGATGAATTTGAGTTTCTGTCATATTCTGAGATAAATATATTAGGTTGATTGTTATATTCTGTGCTCTGGCGCTGACGAGAGATTTTATTCAATGACTAAAATACATTTAGCCAAAAAAAACTAAAAAAACTTTAGATATTTGAATAAATGCACCAGTATCTTAAGTTAGATATGCAATAGCAAATCTAGATAATTGTTTTGGTTTTGAAAATTTGATGTTTTCATTGGACTATACAGCTTTAAATACCAATACATTTTTGTTGGTCATGTCAGCTTCATTGCATAAAGAATTCGTGTTTTAAGCCTTATCTAATTACCCTTGGCGTTACCCAGTGGATGAAGTATACACAGCAAACTCTTGTGCATATCGGACACAGTGGCCTAATAGGTTAAGTGTAGGCTTCCCGTGTGGAGGGGATCGGGACGTAGCTCAGACTGTAGAGTGTCCACAGGTCGATCCTGCTCAGTGGACACATTTGCAGTTTTCCATTCCAACAAGTGGTCCACAACTGGTTCACCAGAGGCTTCTGTCCTGTCTGGGGGAAAGTGCATGTAAAAGAGCCCTTGCTCCTTATCGGAAAGAGTAGCGGGTTTCCTCTAAGAAATGTGTCACAAATCTACATTTGTCTCTACCTAGCCTGGCACTCGGCCATACTAGGGCAAGGACTGGCTAGCTCACTATCAGGATAATGTGACTGAGTGGGATATTGGGTCATGGTGCCAACATGCTGGTCTCCCATTGGGTCAGCACTATAAAGTCGCCATGAGTGCACCCTATCACAAGTCAGTACTCATCCTAATATGATTTAGATGTTGCTAGCATGTAAAATCCCGACAGACAAACAAACAAACAAAAGTCAAAACAAACTCACACTAGCTAGAAGTCAAGGAACCATTCCCTGCTTCTGTCTGGTATATCAGTATGGCTAAGCATTGTCACTGGCTTGTATACATATAGGGCACAATGTTTAGCCATGAGAGTTTCACTGCCTATTCACTATGTCTATTCTTTGGGTATTATATAGCAAATAGTCAGCACGGGTAGCGAGGTGATGGCTGTTGAAATTGTTTTATTGTATCTATTCTGAGCTTTGACTGGTTTTTATATAACAGATAATCAGCAAGGGTAGCGAGGTGATCAAATTGTTTTATTGAATCTATTCTGAGCTTTGACTGGGTTTTATATAACAGATAATCTGCAAGGGTAGCGAGATGATAGCTGTTCAAATTGTTTTATTGTATCTATTCTGAGCTTTGACTGGCTTATATATAATAGATAATCAGCACCGGTAGCGAGATGATAGCTGTTCAAATTGTTTTATTGTATCTATTCTGAGCTTTGACTGGCTTTTATATAACAGATAATCAGCACGGGTAGCGAGATGATAGCTGTTCAAATTGTTTTATTGTATCTATTCTGAGCTTTGACTAGGTTTTATATAACAGATAATCAGCACGGGTAGCGAGATGATAGCTGTTCAATTTTGATGTGAGCTCTTTACTTTGTTCCTCAGAGTCTGCACCGACATCACCTCGTGTTGGAACCGACAGTTTGGATAAAGGTGGTATGAGCATCCCACAGCCGGCAGGTAGCACAGCCAGTAAACTGCAGGATGACCCGCTTATCATGGCCAAGTACAACCTCCCCCTCCTCTCCTCCAGCGCGCCTGAGTTTGAGCCCTCCTGGGTCGAGGTGAAACGACGCCAACGAGACAAAACCCCCAAGGGAAAATCACCCGGCAAGAGCGAGGTAAGACGAAGCCTAATTTTATCTACCGCTGTTGCAAATCTTTGTCGTAGATATTTGTCATACGCTGCTCTCAATCATATATTTGTTTATTGGTAGTTGCCTCTTTATGGTTGGAGAAATTTGTAGATGTTTTTTGGTGGTGTGTTTTTAAACAGTGAAATATTGTGTTGATATAATGTGACACAATTTCTATTTAGCCTATGATGGTTCTATCTACCGTGGTGTAAAATCTTTTGTCATACACTGCTCTCATCTCTGTTTCTTTAATGATAGTTGTCGCTTTACAGTTGGAGGAATTCGTAGATGGTTTTTTTCTAACACTGAAATATTGTGTCAATACAGTTCGACACAATTTCTATTTAGTTATTCTGAACCCATCGGATTCCTTATATGATCTTATTTCGGCGATAATTCAACCTCCAAAATTTAGCGGTATTTGAAAAATACACATAGCTTCAAGGAATAAAACGACGGGGGGGGGGGGGGAGACTTTGTCAAAGCATCATATTTTGTCAAGATGTTGCCAGGACGTAAAACCGCAACAAGCAAAGAAATTTTTGTATTTAAAAAACATGTTCTCCCTGTCATCGCGGGTAATGGACGAGTCTATCTTGATCTTGTTTGCAGCTTTCGGAGGATGCCCAGACGTCACACCTGGAGCCCGAAGAGCTCGACTTCATGTTCGATGAGGAACTCGACCAGCTTGATGTAGGGCGCAAAAACGCCTTCACGGACTGGTTAGTGCCCGCTCTACTCTTACCCTTTAATTAGTGCTTCTTTAACGCAGGCGGACTAAACGGGATGGCCGAATGAGTTGAACGTCCATCTCTCGTTTTGGTAGATCGTGGAATTCAAACCAGGTCGAGTCAAACCAATGACTTGAAAATTTATACTTGTCGCTTCCTAGCCTGGTACTTGGCATTAATAGGATAGGGCAAGGACTGGTTAGCTCAGTGTCAGGATGTGACTGAGTGGGATATTGGGTCATGGTGCCAGTGGCCTGATTTCCCAGTGGGGCAGTACTATATAGTTGCCATGAATGTGCACTCATTAAATTAAAAGTCGGTACCCATCCTGATGTAACCTTAGATGTTGCCAGTACATAAAACTCCAACAACCAACTCTTACCCATTAATTAGTGCTCCTATAAAGCAGGCATGGTACACCACCGTGAAATCGCTCGAAAAGCAAAGAAAGAAAAAACTAAATAAAAAACTTAACAACGGGGCAGGGGGGAATTCCTTTTGTTCTCTATGCGTGAATGCATGTGGTGTCAGTGCATCAGGATATATAAGAAGGGTGGCAGTGTGTGGTAGGTTCAAAATATCTATCCTTCTTGCATTGGAGTGTATTGAGGTATTCAACCACACTAACTATGTTATATACAGTGATTTGTTCTCCTGCCTCCTGGCTGTTGCTGGACTGAAAACGAATCACCCTATTCTAGCAACGATCATTTATAAAATGAACCAACTGGCAACGGATGGGTATGACATCCACCTGTGCTGGGTGCCTGGCCATGCCAGCATACAAGGAAACGAACGAGCTGATCGGGCTGCGAAGAAGGCCCTGAACTGTGATCTTGAACCGTGTGTGATCCCTCACTCTGATCTAAAACCACTAATAGCCACCCAAATAAAATCCAATGACCCGCTCATCATGGCCAGTGGGATAAAAATATTAATAAACTTAAAAGAAATTGAACCATCTGTGGGAAAACCACCACAGACTCATGTGGGAGGTCGGAGGGACCAAGTGGTCCTTAGCCGCTGCCGTATTGGCCACTCGTGGCTTACACATGCTTTTCTGTTCAAGGGGGAGCCTCCCCCTGAATGTATTGGGTGTCAGTCTCTGCTGACACTCAAACACATTTTCCTAAGCTGTGTTGATTTTTTGGCCCTGCGCCAACAATTTTACACTGCAGACAGTTTGCATAACCTTTTTACGAATGTAAAACAAGAGAACATTTTAGCCTTTTTGAGAGCAGCTGGACTGTACCACCTCATATAGTTTACTAAGTAAATTCTATCGATTATTAATAAAACTTCTTTTTCTATGGGAATTTGTTTCCATTGGCAACAAATATATGATTGTGAGCTTTTTAATTTAATGAGTGTCTATTGGGCACATAATTAATTGTCTGCTTTTACATGTAAAATCAATGGTTTGAACATTTCTCGCCATGAATATGGCCTATGCTGCCGACACGGCGTAAAGCAACCACCAATCAATCAATCAATCAAAATGTCTCTGTAATCCTATATGTTCACTACCTTCAGGGGGCACTGCACCCAGACCCACAAAGGGTTATGACCCTTGGCCGGGGTGCCTATGCTGGACCCCTGGTATAATTTGTCAGTACCATGCCTGATAAGCTGACTCGTCCACTGGAGGTTTACACACTACTTGGAAGCATGTAATAATATGCCAAATTAAACATCAACTAAAATATCTCTCAACCATGACACGCTCGGCAGCATCATAAAGGACTACCGTACTATTTACCTCAGTTCCTTAGTCCTCTTCTGATTAATTACTTTGTCGACACTAGAAAAAGCAGTTCTTAGCCATATTACCATTTGATGTATGAATATCTCAATACTACACGCAGAAATTAAACATCGACTGAACTTTCCGTGTTGAGTAGATACCTGTCTCCTGCGATATAATAGACAACCGTACTGATTTGGTGCAGTTTCTTAGTACTCTTCCGAATAATTAGGTTGTCAACACTAGAATGTTTGGTTCTAAGTGGTATTAGCCTTGCATGAAGTTTTCCAATGCTATAGCAGAAATTAAACACTGACTGAACTTTTTGTGTCTTTAGTGACTACCTGTCTCATGGAAGATCACCATACTGATTTAGCACGGTGGTTAGTACACTTCCAAATAATTAGGTTGTCAATTCTAAAATGTTTGGTTCTCTGCCATATCATCCATGTCATCCGTCTGTGAATATCTCAATGCTATATGCAGAAATTAAACATAGACTGAACTTTATGTGTTCAGTAGATACCTGTCTCCTGCAACATAGAAGACAACCGTACTGATTTGGCGCAGTTGCTTAGTACTCTTCCGAATAATTAGGTTGTCAACATTGTCTGGTTCTAAGTAATATTAGCCTTGCATGAGGTTTGCCAGTGCTATATGCAGAAATTAAACATCGACTGAACTTTTCATGTTCAGTAGATACCTGTCTCCTGCCATATAAAAGACAACCGTACTGATTTGGCGCAGTTGCTTAGTACTCTTCTGAAAAATTAGGTTGTCAACACTAGAATGTCTGGTTCAAAGCAATATCAGCCTTGCATGAAGTTTGCTAATGCTATATGCAGGAATTAAACATCGGCTGAACTTTCCGTGTTTAGTAGATACCTGTCTCCTGCAACACAAAAGACAACCGTACTGATTTGGCGCAGTTGCTTGGTACTCTTCTGAATAATTAGGTTGTCAACACTAGAATGTCTGGTTCAAAGCAATATCAGCCTTGCACAAAGTTTGCTAATGCTATATGAAGGAATTAAACATCGGCTGAACTTTCCGTGTTTAGTAGATACCTGTGTCTCCTGCAACATAAAAGATAACCGTACTGATTTGGCGCAGTTGCTTAGTACTCTTCCGAATAATTAGGTTGTCAACATTGTCTGGTTCTAAGTAATATTAGCCTTGCATGAGGTTTGCCAGTGCTATATGCAGAAATTAAACATCGACTGAACTTTTCATGTTCAGTAGATACCTGTCTCCTGCCATATAAAAGACAACCGTACTGATTTGGTGCAGTTGCTTAGTACTCTTCTGAATAATTAGGTTGTCAACACTAGAATGTCTGGTTCAAAGCAATATCAGCCGTGCATGAAGTTTGCTAATGCTATATGCAGGAATTAAACATCGGCTGAACTTTCCGTGTTTAGTAGATACCTGTCTCCTGCAACATAAAAGATAACCGTACTGATTTGGCGCAGTTGCTTAGTACTCTTCTGAATAATTAGGTTGTCAACACTAGAATGTCCGGTTCAAAGCAATATCAGCCTTGCACAAAGTTTGCTAATGCTATATGCAGGAATTAAACATCGGCTGAACTTTTTGTGTTCAGTAGATACCTGTCTCCTGCAACATAAAAGACAACCGTACTGATTTGGCGCAGTTGCTTAGTACTCTTCTGAATAATTAGGTTGTCAACAGTACAATGAATGTTGAGCTAAAAAAAAAAAGATATAAAAATTGAACATTCTGTGAAACCACCTTACTGGGCTATCCAATAGACTACGTCACCATTCCAGCTGCGCGGTGCATTGTGGGATGCGTAAGAAAAACAAACCCACGAGAAGCACATGGCACATGCTATTACACTGGGTGAAGTTATGAAATGTGCTAGTTTCAGCTCATCTCAGCTCTTGTTTGAAACATAGAATACCAACTAAAAAAATATATATAATAAATTAAGATATTAATCTTGTATCCAGCATTGCATTTACATCAATATAATCAGCACATCTTATGCCATGTGTATTTAGACAAATCTGGGGACACAGACTAGTGTTAGAGTAATAGCCAACTGGTGGGCTCACTCTGGATAATGTGATATCAGGTCTCCAAGTGGGACAGCACAATAAAGTTGCCATGAGTGCGAACTGTTACAAGTCGGTACCCATCCTGATATGACCTTAGATGTTGCTAGGATGTAAAACTAGGAACAAACCTGGTATTTTGGTTTTGATTAAGGTGACTTTAAAAATGTATATAGAGAGGATGCGTAATGTAACATGAAGTGGTTGTTAATTACAATAGCTATTCTCCTAAATTTCTTGTCACAATCAACCAACCAACCAATTTTTCCTCGTTTTATTCGATTTTCACACTTCTACTGAATACAAATTTCACTATAAAAAAAAGAAAAGAAAAAAAGGATAAAGATCACACCTAAATTGCCAACGTTCCAGGTCCGATGACTCGGATGAGGATATCGACGACGATATTTTGAACAAGGTGTTGATCGTGACCCAGACGCCGCCCGCCTTCCGGAAACACCCGGGCGGGGACCGAACGGGCGACTTCGTGCCGCGCGCCAAGCTGACGGCCGACCTCGCCAAAGTGATTAACGACGGTCTGTACTACTACGAGCAGGACTTATGGGAGAACCCGGAGGAGGTTAGTAACCTACCCGCGTTACCTCAGATGGCTAATCAGACTCCGTCCAGGGACCGGTCGGCACATGTAAGACATTGCACATATCAAGCCGCGATGCTTGGCCCTATAACTTAGCTCTCGCCCCCCCCCCCCTCTCCCCCGCCCTGCCGCCCGCCTCACTAGTTGTATGCATGGTGAGATGAGGTGAGATGTGGTGTGTGGTGTGTGGTGTGACCCTGGTGGCGGACTGTAAGCCCACTGTTACTAACTCTTTAACAACACAATGTGGTATAGTTGGTCTAAAGCAGGGTCCCCCTGGTGAGGAAGGTCAAAAGGTAGGATGCTTGGTTTTAGTTGTAGCCCCATTTTAGAGCAAATTAATATGCCGCTTGCTAATCAGCAACATCACCCAATAGAGCGAAAGGGAGATCCCTCAGGTGAGCATGTATAGTACAGAAATTATATTAATTACTTATAAAAATAATAATATTTTTTATTTATCTTTAATTTATTGTTTATTTATTTATTTACTAACTAACTGAGGTAGTTTCCAGGATGGAGCAATGTATATTTAACGAGTGACATGACTGATATGGTGTCGTTGGATGTATTAGGAAGATAACTGACTCCTGCTGGTGATCGCATTTGTGAAATACTAGTCTTATCGTTTCTTCCAAACCCCCAATAGCCGGTCTAGTTTTTGTGCCGGGGAGTCGTTAAACAAACAAACAAAATTTCGTTTCTTCCTGTCCCGTTTCCCATTTTAAAAAAATGAAAAGTTCTTTAGTGGAACCTTGACGAATGTCGTGTCAGCAGGTAAGCGTCAATGACTATGAAGATGCCGGTAATGCTCCATTGTTGCGCTAACCCTGGTTCACCTCCACCCCCCTAACAAGTCTATCACGCTTACTCCAGGGTGCTCACATGGTTTTCAATTTTAAAGTCGCATGGTCCGATGGTTTTGTGTTTCTGTCATTTCCTGAGATAAATATATTAGGTTGAGGTTATTATCTACCTTACTTTAGTTTGATTTAAAATGGCTAACATTGGAGATATCTGAAGTGCAAACATGCTAAATTGATCCGGACAGAGGAAGACCGAGACAGGCGTGGGAGGAAAGGGAGGGTTTTATTTCTGGAAACAAGGTGGTACAAGTAAAAGTTCAACAATCTGAGTCGAGGTGAAATGTTCTTAGTCAACCTGATCAATATCTGAGGATGGTGTCAGGGGGACCTGGGAGCCTGAGGAGGTAGGCCCGGGAGCCGACCCAAAACAAAGGGCTAGGGCTCTCGGGGCGACCGCCGTCACCTGCCTGGGGACGTAGGCGTGGACGGCATCAGACTCCCAGGTCCCCTGGGCCATTATGGCCGAAAGGTCCACGCCCCTGGAGGCGCAGGCCTGGGCCGCGCCCCGGCGCAGGCCGTGCAGGGTATATCTTGTGGCGTCAGGGATCCCGGCCGCATCGAATGCGGCGCGGATCAAGGGCGTGATGTCGTGGGGTGTGAGGGCAGTGTTCTTGCGGGCTAGGAAGGCCAGCGCGTCCCCGGCAGCCGGGACGAGGGTGACCGCCCGGTCCCAGGCCCGGACCGGACACAGGGGTGATCCGGGGAGGGCGGGCACGTAGAGGGAGACCGCCTGGGCGGCGGAGCGGATAGTCTTGGAGGAGGACACCATGACCCTGAGGCCTCCCGGGGCGTGCCGGACGTCATCACGGCGGAGGGTGTGTCGACCGCCCCAGGGGGGGTGGGAGGGCGAGAGGTGTGACTGCCTCAAAAAGGTGAAGTAGGCGAGGACGACTGCAGCCCAGGGGGCAACTCCAGGGTGTCTGGGCACTGCGCCAACAATTTTACACTGCAAACAGCATGCGTGACCTTTTTACCAAAGTTAAACAATAAGACATTTTAGCTTTTTTGAGGGCAGCTGGTCTGTGCCGCCTCATATAATTCATATAATTCATTAAAACAATTTATATTAATTAATTCTCTCATCTATTTTATTTAATTATATGATTTTGGGCTTTTAAAAATGAATAAGTGTCTATTGACACCTAACTGATAGTATGCTTTTACATTATATGTAAAGGCGATGGTTGAATAAAAAACAAACAATTCTCGCCGTGAATATGGCCTATGCTGCCGACACGGCGTAAATAAACCACCAATCAATCAATCAATCGGATTATGCAACTTCGGATTATGCAACTTCGGATTATGTAACTTTCGGATTATGCAACTTTCGGATTATGCAACCATCGGATTATGCAACTTTAAACAGATCAAGGGACAGTTCATTGAGAAATTAGCCCGACACCATCTATGTAATCTTCATTCCAGAGACTTTTATTTAGCTATTATGATTGTGAGTTTACAAAATTCATGAGTGTCCATTGACACAAAATTGATTGTATGCTTTTACATGAAAAAGCGACGGTTTGAACAAAAACAAACATTTCTCGCCGTGAATATGGCCTATGCTGCCGACACGGCGTAAAGCAACCACCAATCAAACCAGGGTGTCTGAGGGACATCATGTGGTTGTAGATGATTGGCATCATGCCCTCTTGACCGGGGCGGCAAAGAGCGAACCAGAGCTCTCGGGCGCACGCGCTGAAGGTCGGGTCGGAGGCCCGGCCGGATTCGAGGGCGAGGGCCGAGGCCGCGTTGTCTGTGTTGACCACGAGCTCGCAGCCGCCCGGGGCAGGGGGGCCGAGGGTCTTTACCGCCATGACAAGGTTGACGGCCTCGAGCTCGTGGATCGTGGGGAAGGCCGCGATCATGGTGTCGCTGTAGGCCTCAGAGTAGCAGTAATCTCGGGAGAAAGCTCCCCCGCCGGTCAAGCACGAGTCACATTCGATGACCCAGAGGGGGGGGGGACGGGAGGGGTCAGGAGCCACACACCGTTCCCCTTCCGCGCATAATCGCGAAACCACTGTACGTCGCGCCGCAGGTCGGGGTCGACGTCGGTTTGTCCCGAGAGGGGGGAGGCGCGTAGGCTGGCGAGGATCCTACACATGAACTTCCGGGCGGATGGGATGCATGTGCTGATGTGTGCCAGTCGTCCGACGAGTCTCTGGAGGCCCTTCCGCGTCAGGGTGGGGCGGGCCATCCAGCGCTCGCAGTCCGCCAGAACCTCGCCTAGTTTGTCGTCTGGGATGCAGAGCACCATGGCCTCCGTGTCGAGGTGTATGCCCAGCCAGACCAGCGGGAGGGCAGCACTTATCGGGGGCGAGAGCCAAGCCGAGTTGGGTACAGATGTCTCGGAGTGCGTCGAAGGCCCGCATCGCGTCCAGGTAAGAGGTCTCGCAACCCACGAAATCGTCGACATAGACGAGGCTGAAGAAGCTGCGCTCTCGGAGCATCCACGATATGGCCCCGGTGACGCGCACGCAGGCCGCGCCCGAGGTCCGGCAGCCGAAGGGGAGGGCTATGTCAAGGTAGAGCTTGTTGTCGACAGTGATGCCGAACAGGGGGTCGGAGAGGGGTCCGCCCTCAGCTGCCTGTAGGCCCAGGAGATGTCCGCCGACCAGCAGAACGCCCCCAGGCCCCGCAGCGTCATTTGCCTGCCGATGTCCGAGACCGCCGGGAGGGTGTAGTGATGGGGGCGGCCTAGGTACTCCTTCCGGCGTATGCCCGAGTTCACGCTCCAACCGGGGGGAAGGAGAGGTCGACTATTATCCAGCGCTTACCGGGGGTCGACTTGGGGCGTGTCATAATTGGGCTGCATTGTGCCCAGGGGGAGAAGGGGGGAACCTCGAAGGGCCCCCAGCAGGGCGCCCCGACGGAGCTCCTCCTCCGCGTATGCCGTGACATGGTGGGCGTAGGCCGGGTCCTCGCGGTGGTTGTGGAAGGTCGGCGTGGGAGGCCCCGGCGCGGTGTAATTCGCCGGGAAGCCGAACTCGAGGTGGTCTCCCAAGGTAGCGTCCGGGTGCCCACGTAGCATTTCTCGCCATGCTTCGATGTTTAGCTCCGACTCGACCGGGACTCGGGCGGCCAAGAAGTTAGGTAGGGCCGAGGCCCGGGCGGCGGCGTAGGCTGCCGCGTAGCCGGGGTACCTAGCCCAGCCCTCCCCCGAGAGGAGGGGCCAAAAGCCATCCAGGGTCGCTTTGTATTCGGCCGGGGAGGGGCCGCGGGGGTCCAGGAGTGCTGAAGGGTGTGGTCGAGCACCTGATCCACCGGCTCGCTCCGATCCGCTGCTCTCAGGCCGACACAGTGGGCCGCGTCAGTCACGTCGCATATTCCGCAGGCGGAGACGGCTGTTGTGGTCGACGTCGAGGTGATCTGGGCGGCGTGTGCGTGCTCCGAGAAGCTACGATAGCTGGGGATGGGCGGGGTGGAGCGAGCCGGGGTGCGTGGCTGGTGGCGGGCTGCTTGTGCCGGCGTGCCCAGGGGCTCGTAGTTGTTTACGTCGGGTCGCGTGGGACCAGCGGAACCCATGACGTCACTCGGGGTTGCTGCGGGGGAACCCCCACCCCACCCCCCCGGCGGTGGCGCGCTGGTTCCAGCGAGCCCAATGACAAGGGCTAACGGGCGGCCGGGTCGGGGGCCAGCAGCGGTCGTGACATCATTAGGGGAGTTCCCGGGGACACCGGGCGGGCCGGGGAGCCCGGAGGGAAGCCGAGTGGCTTCAACACGATATCAACAAATGGTTTCGTCAGTGGGCAGGCGGGGGGGGGTCGTCTACAGCGTTACGGCGGGGTTGCGATGGTGTGGGTTCCCGCCGGGAGCCTAAAAATCCGAGTGAGTTCTCTTACCATTTTTGTCCCTCGCCTTTTTTGAATAACAGGAAGCCTCCGAGTGGTTGGTGACTATTTTCCGTACATTCGCGCAATACCCGCAGACGTGTGCGACTTTTTGGGAACCCGAGCCATGGGATTCTCCTTTGGCTGCCTTGTCGCACATCTGGGGGTCTTTATTCCAGGCTTGGCAGGGAGCTCCTATGCTCGACCTGTCGTATTGGGTTCGGGATTCCTGGCCGGCCTTCTGGTGCTGGGTTTTTCCCAGCTGGGAGTTGCTAGAGGCGGCCGGGGCGGACGTGAGGTGGCTTGCTATGGCGATTATTTCCACCCTCACGGCGTTTACGGCCGCCGAGTCCTGCCAGCCGTCTGGGAGGCGGCCGTCCGCGATCCGAGTGAAGATCTCCTCGGAGTATCGACGTACGACTGTCCACGGCAGCGAACAATAGTCTTGCGCCACCATTTCCTGGTGGCGTGATAACGCTTCCTAGGCCGACGATGGAAACGCTCGTTGGTACTGGAGGCGCTTCAGGCCCAGGGTGTATTCCTCCCGGGTCGCCTCCCCCTTTTTAATTGCTTTGCCCTCATCCCCCCTTTCTACCAGGTCGTATGGGAAGAGATACTTAGCAGGAATACCTTTTTTCCTGCTTGTTGCCTTGCTGTCCGCCGCTGTGACGATGAGGCGCACCGCCTCCTCGGCCGACAACCGGGCGCCCCTTCTGCACGCGTCCTGGTCGTGTTGTCGGTAGTTGGAGGGGCGGGGGCGGCGGGCCGGGGCTTCCTAGCGGTGGCGTCTGCTGCGGGGCCACGGGGGTGGAGATGGGGATGACCAGTCGCTCATCGGGCTTCTGTACCATCCATCGCGGCTTGGTGCTAGGGCTCGCTCCCATCTCGGTGCGGGGGGGGGGGGGGGGGGGGGGTCTCAGGGAGGCCGGAGAGAGTGTTCTGGCCCTGCTGCGTCGGTAGCTTGGAGGCGATTCGACCCTGGGGAGGCGAGGAGGAATGGTCACGTCCCTCCCGGCTCGCCTTCGTGAGGGCGGCGGTGGCTTCCGTGAGCACCCTGCTCTGCGCCGCTATCTCCTGTCTCTGAGTCGCCATTTCTTGTCTCTGGCTTGCGGCGTGTTTCTCCAGGTCCGACCATCGCTTCTCAATTGCGTCGATCGATGCCTGCATCCTCACCATGCCGTCCGCCTGCTTGGCCTTCGCTGAGGGCTTCTTGGGGCGGGCAGACTGTCTCGCCGGGGGCGTAGGTGGCGTGGGGGACTGCCGGGATGCGCCGCCATCTTGCGAGCCATCCAAGTCGCTCTGATCGACTCGCGGGGATGTTGGCGGTCTCCGTGTTGCTCGCTTCGCCGGCCTACCTCTCTGCGCCATGGCGCGTCGAGTTCGCTGCATACTTATTTAACGTGGGTGCCTTTTTAATATTTCTCTCCTGCGATGCTAGGGATCCTAGGAGTGCGTGGGTGGAGACGGGTATCATAAAAGAACAAGCTCGGTGTCTTGCTGGAGCCCGAATGCAGGTCATAGGAAGGGAGGGGGGGGGCAGGGCGCTTGCGCGGGCGAAGGGAGGGGGGCGGCCCGGGCTTCCCCCGCCGGATCAACCACAATTCAGAAATTATGGGCCAATTTTATGTACACCAAAACAGGCTTCAGCCGTAACAGGTTCTATTAAATTGGCTTAGTATCCCCTTCTGTGTGATGACAAATGTTTAATAAGTGCACCCGTATCTAAAGTAGATGTGTAGGATCAAAGCTAGATAAGTGTTTTGGTTTTGAAAATTTGATGCAGCTTTAACCAAAATCAAAACCGCCATGGATTTCACTTTATTTTCGTATCATTTTGACATTGTTTGAAAAATGCAGGTTCTTTACCTAATTTGAACTTAAAGTTAAAACTGCATAGCCGATGAGAACTTATCATTTTCGAAACCAAAACACTAATGTAGATTTGATTCTACATATCCAGCTTAGATAATGGGGAACTTATTAAGCATTTGTTGTTGCGTGGAAGGGAATACTAGGTCAATGTAATTGAACCTGTTAGTGCCGAAGCCTATGAAATCTGAGTTTTGACCAGAAAAATCGAATATAACATTAACATTCAAAATTAAATTATCATTCTGAGCGTTCTTCTTTCCCCAATAGATATAACTAAACTATTTGTCACGAGACTCATCTCTCTTACCTTAAAGTTGCATAGTCCGATGGTCTTGAGTTTCAGTATTTTTTCTGAGATAAATATATCAGATCGGTCACTAGTATCTACTTTACATTAGTTCAAAGTTACTTTTATTTTAAATGGTACACTTTTGAGCTATTATGAGTGCAAACATGGAAAATTAGTTTTGACAAGCTTGCCAAAACTCTCACACCGTAGACTTCTGCAGTAAGAGGTTCTGTTAAATTGACTCAATATTGCCTTCTACGGAGAAACAAATGCTTAATAAGTGTATCAGTATCTAAGTTAGATATGTAAAATGAAATCTAGATAATTGGTTTGGTTTTGAAAATTTGATATTTCATCGGACTATGCAGCTTTAAGCTAGTGAACACAGGGAAATGTGACCATGGCATGGAATTAAATGTAAAGTAAACATTGGGGGAGAAGATGCTGAATTTCAGCAAGATAGTGGGCACTCTCCGACTGCTAACGTCCCAGGCTCTGATACAGTGATAACACTCAGCACGCCTACTCCTTAATCTCATGGCTACAAACAATTTACCAATCATTTTCACCATCATATTGCACATGTAAGAAAAGGCAATTATTCGTAATATGTGTCAATAATTGCCACTCATCCGCCATCATTGCTGGACACAGAACAAAATGACAACAGCACCCCTTCTCCCTCCCCCTCCCTCCCCCCTCCCGCCTCTGCTAATATCTAATTATGTTATTTATGAGCTACTGATACCAAATTGTTATTTATGAGTGAGAGGGAAACCCCAAATCTAAAAATAGCTGTGCGGATAGCTAATCCCGCCACGATTCGTGCTCATGCATATCACTTGAACCTCACCGCTATCCTCGTGATGGCTATCACTGGGATAAGCTAACACCGCTTCATGCGTATTGCCCCAGGAACCCTGATTCCCAGGAGCCCTCACTCTCCCCACACAGGCGACCCGCTACCTGTCACTGGCTGTTCCCAGTCCCGCCTTTGTTTGCTGTTCTGTGCCTGTAAGCAATGTATGGAATATAAATAATGAGGGGTCAAAACCAAAGTTTGTGAAATTGATTGGTGATTGATTGGTTGGTACAGCTTTACTTTCTTTGGGGTTCTCTGTCCTGCAACAAACCCTATCTCATTGTAGTGTAGGCTGCTTCGTCTCTTCTAAGTGCTTTACTACTATTATAACCGAAAATACATTCAGAATAAATGATGTAATACTAGATGGATTAGATGTCGGAAGTAAATTAGTCCTGCTAGGAGTTCAAAATATTGGAACATCTTGGCCTTTGTAGAAAATTGCTATTTTTGTTTGTAAATGTTCACTATTATTAGAACGCAGAAAGCTAGTATGTCGGCCGGTTGTAAAGCAGACTGAATATACTGCACACTCTGAATATAGTGTTGCTCAATTGTTTGGAGCATTTGTGTGTAGATATGTATTACTATATGCATATGTATTATTAAGAATAAAAGCATTTGAATTTAAGTTGTAAAAGAAGAGGAAATTTTGAGTGGGCTAAATATTGACTGTTTTATTGGAGTGTGTGATGTGTCCTGTTTGTTAAAGTGTTTAACACTCTGCTCAACACATCTGCTCAGGAGCAGCTGAACAACTTCCGCACAGTACAGGTCATCACAAAGGAGGAGTTTGACCACCTCGTCCCTGACCACCCCGCGCCAGCGAACCAGGAGGTGCCGCCACCCCCACCGCCACCAGCTGCAACGACAACAGACAACAAAGGTTTGTTTACAAGCGCTATCACCCACCACCAGTCTCTATCTCCCCACTCACCAAGCAAATAATCACTACCTGGTTAAGATTTCTACCCAGGACACAGTTTTATTTTGGCTGGGGTACTGTCTGCCTCAGTGTGAGCACTGCCGGTGTATACTAAGAGTGCGTCACATTTCGGTGAGATGCCTTCACCTACAGCCAGTTAGAGATGATGTGTTTGGAAATCAGGGTGTGATGCGAGTCATTTCGATTCCATCTGCAACTCATTATTACATTTTTGAGGGAAGCTGTTTTTTACCAAAAATTCCATTTTCCATTTTTAACTTGGTTTAATTTCTCATATGCCATTTGTGTTTTTATCATGGTTGTATGCTCTTTTGGCATACATTTCTATGCTCTATTTTATCTGTTTGAAATGTAATATTGTAGTCCGTTATGTTTAACCACTGTATGACCCCCAATAGTTGATGGTTTACTTTTTGTACGGGAGGTTCGTTAAACAAACATTTCTACCTAGGTACTACATGGGTTGTTGCAATTTTAAATACTGTAGTGAAATAGCGCCCTGTTGGAATTTAATTTGTTCAAATTCATGGAAAAAATGTAATGCATTTTTGTAATGTTTTGTTTGTTTGTTTGTTGCTTTACGTCCTAGCAACATCTAAGGTCATATCAGGATGTGTACCGACTTGTGACTGCGCACTCATGGCGACTTTATAGTGCTGCCCCACTAGAAGACCAGGCCGCCAGCACCATGACCTGATATCCCACTCAGTCACATTATCCTGAAACTGAGCCAACCAGTCCTTTCCCTTTCCTAATAATGCCCTGCGCCAGGCTAGGAAGCAACAAGTATACGTTTTTAAGTCATTGGTTTGACTCGATTTTTGTAATGTCCCAGGTCCACATGCTCCTGATTTATTTATTATTTGTGTGTTAGAAAATCAGGTTACATTATATATATGGACTGTTTTAATAAAAATATGCCACCTCATCAGGCGTACCAAGTATTTAGGCACCAGACGGGATGGCCAAATGAGTTAGAGCGTCCGTCTCCAATGTTGGTAGATCGTGGGGTGGTGGGTTCGAACCCTAGTTGGGTCAAACCAATGACTTAAAAATTGATATTTGTCGCTTCCTAACCTGGCGCTCGGCATTATTAGGATAGGGCAGGGACAGGTTGGCTCAGTGTCAGGATAATGTGACTGAGTGGAATATCAGGTCATGGTGCTGGGGGCCTGGTCTTTCAGTGGGGCAGCACTATAAAGTCGCCATGAGTGCGCACTGTCACAGGGAGTACCCATCCTGATATGACCTTAGAGAACTTAGGAAGTTTGGGACACATCCACTCGAATACCAAGGACTGCATGCAGAGATTCAAAGCCAGTTTGCAGACCACCTCTCCATATACACTGATTGTTCGAAAGACCAAATCCGGGTAGCTGCTGCGGCAGTCTGCCGACGGGAAGAATTTGGCATATGCTTGAGCTCGATTTTCACAGCGGAAGCCCGAGCACTCCTTCTCGCGTTGGAGTGCATCGAGTTATATACAGTGATTCGTTCTCCTGCCTCCTGGCTGTTGCTGGAATGAAAAATGAACCAACTGGCAACAGATGGATATGACATCCACATGTGCTGGGTGCCTGGCCATGCCGGCATGCAAGGAAACGGATGAGCTGATCGGGCTCTGAAGAAGGCCCTGAACTGTGATATTGAACCGTGTCTGATCCCTCACTCTAATCTGAAACCACTAATAGCCACCCACATAAAATCCAAATGGCAACATGAGTGGGATGAAAACATTAATAAACTACTGTGGGAAAACCACCACAGACTCATGCGGGAGGTCGGCGGGACCAAGTGGTTCTTAGCCGCTGCCGTATTGGGCACTCGTGGCTTACACATGCTTTCTGCTCAAGGGGGAGCCTCCCCCTGAATATATTGGGTGTCAGTCCCTGCTGACACTCAAACACATTTTAGATGACCTTAGATGTTGCTAGGACGTAAAACAACACAGTATTTAGGCTGTTACTAGTTAGGGAGACCTTCCCGGTGATGGAACTAATCAATCCAATAGAGCTATTTCAGGAACCAGAATTTATTCATTTAGAACACATACTACACCCGATATTCATTGGAATGTACTGCCTTTTCCGATGCCTTACACCCCAGTCACACTATGCCAGCAATCGCAACCACCAAAAAGGGGTGGTCGCAAAGTGGTCACCCGAAGGTCGGCGACTGGTCGGTGACCTCGGGCAACCATTTTGGTCGCAAAGAGGTCGCAGGTGCTGGACCAAAAACCTCCGTGCAACCAAAATGGTCACACAGAAGTCGCTAACTATTTTCAGCACCTGTGACCGGTCGCCTATCTTTGGTTTTTCCACATCTCTTTTGTTTTGGTCGCAAGGAGGTCGCCGGCTTTGGGTGACCAGGTTTTTTTTCTGATGCAAGCTTATTGGCTCGGGTATTTGCAGAAGGCGTTGCGATGCCTGTCCGGTTTGCTACACAGACGAGCCTTCCTGAGATGGCCCAGTCTTTGCCCACGGCAATTCAGACGACGCCCGGTATGGCCCCTCGTACACCACGCACACCCCGCACCCCGAAGACTCCGCGCCATAAAAACCCTCTGGAGAACCCGAGGTTTTACCCCGTCGTCAAGGACCAAAACACCATTAGAGATCCAGAAGTAAGTAGTTAATGGTGGAGCGATGGCGTTCTGAAAGAGTGTTCATTTCCCCACGCCCACGCCCAACCCCCACCCGAGTGTACCCTCTTGAAATGATTGGCTAAAAATAATAAGTGTGGGGATTTGTAACTATATGGAATCAAGGATAATTAAAGAGGCACATGTACGAAGTCCAGATTGAAACATTAGACTATATATATTATATGTGTATATATTGTTGTAGTTTCCATCATATTTATATATAAATTGTCTTTGTCACCTAACCGGAAGACCAGTGCCCCAAATGTATTCAAGGAATGGCTATCACAACAACAAATCAGCAATATATTCGTATGCAATATCCACAGATGAAAGATCTTCCCGTTTTCGCTAATTCTAATGATTTTCTGCGAAAAAGCATACATCCAAAAATCACCAAGAAGTTTTTCAAATTTTTTGTTAGTCAACTTTCTGGATATTCCTGTTGTTACACGGGCCATTGATTGGAATACATAAACATGTCTCAAATCAACCAATTCTTAGATTTATTACTCATAGTTTTCTGTCCCGGTACATCTGAGAAAAGGGCCATATGTGTGTTGTGTGTAGTGTCGACCGTGTGATAAGTAGCCTTTGTGCCTGACTTTGTAAAATTCTGTCGCAGACTCCAAGGAAACGGAAAACTCGACACAGCAACAACCCCCCGATGGAGGGACACGTGGGTTGGGTTATCGACTCGAAGGAGCACTTACCACGTGACCGGACGGTGTCCATGTCGGCGGTCAGGTAGGTGAAACCACCACCCTCTCACAATGTAGGATCACGACATAGAAATTGTCGTTACTTGTCTGGTTGTAGAATCTAATGCTTGGATCTGTGGCTGTGTACGTAGACTACGAGGCAAACAATACAGACAAAGAGAAAGAAAGAGCAAAGAATAATAGGAGAGAAGAGAGTCCAGCCCTCTGGTTTATTGCTTATATAGTTACATGGGTTCATTGTAGAGTATCACCCCACCTCCTTCCCCCAATGGGAATTGAGCATTCTTGGCCCTACCAATAGGGATCCAGCATTCCTGGTCTCCATGGATACCAGTGGTCTGCCCACCACCAATAACTGTATGGCCCCATGTCCACCACCAACCTTGACCTTTTGAGTGTGGCGACCCCTACCCCAGCAGAAGGGCTAGGTCCTGAGTGCAATTACACCCAGACCTGCCAGCACCACCATGTCTATTTACATCCCACTCAGGCACCACCAACCCATACATATATATACATACATGTACCTGGTCACGTACACCGATCAGTAATAGAATATTTGCATTCCCCCCTCGCTGAGATTCGGAATATTTTACATGGTGCTTGGCATTGCTAGTACATAACGAGGCTCGCTTAACCCAATGATACATTGTTGCTAAAAGCCCCAGTCAGACTACAGCTTGCGACTGCTTGCAACCACTTTGGACCAACAGACCTACAGTCACTGGTGACCTTGCGACCATTTTGGTCACCAATCTCATTGCGACCATTATGGTCGCCAACCTCCTTGCGACCATTTTGGTCGTAAGGTTTTTAGAGCCATAGCGACCAGAATGGTTGCAAGGAGGTCGGTGATCACTGAGGACCATTTTGCAACCACTTTGTGACCAAAGCGGTCACAAGCAGTAGTGTGACTCGGGTATCAGTGGCATAGTTCTTCATAGTGCCGCTATGGGGTGTAGTGTCGCAATGGGATACCGCTTTAAAACCACCATGAGTGCAGGTTCAATATCTGTCCTGATGACTGTGTTGCTAGGGCTTAAAACCACAATCAGTCATGGGTGAAATGTAATGGATGTACTGTAGTAATAAGTAGTAGTTGAGGTGTTGCAACAAGTAGGCCCTTTAATTTAAACTCATTTTACTCCTATAACTGAATACCTGCTGATGACAAAGCGTGTTAGGCTTCGTGCCGTACATTTCTGCTTGAAGCTATGGAGCTTGCACAGAAATTATCCAAGCAAATATTTTGCGTTAGATAGAATACTACTTTATGAATGTGTATTCACCCCCCCCCCCCCACATGGTTCCCATAATCTTGAAAAGGCCTTGAATTTGAAGGTCTCTTGAAAAGGACTGGAATTTGAAATACCCCTAAAAGGCCTTGAAAATTGACCAAATGCCAGGGGGGAAAAACCTTGAATTCTTTTTATTTTGGGGGAGGAAAGAAGGCAAATTTGATTGACAATAGTGTTTTGAATGTCTAGGCGTGTGGATTATTAACTAATCTATTATTTAAAGTATAATAAAGATGTTAATTCACTAGTTGCTTCTTTTGCGTCATAAAAATAGCGTACAGAAACCTGACCATAAAAAGTTGACATGTATATAATCATTATAATGTCATATTATTTTTCCTTAAAAAATGAATTTCTTACCTGAAAAGGCCCTAAAAAGGACTTAGATTTGGTTGGGGGAATAGCTGTATGACCCCCTGCCCCACCTTCCGCTGGGTAACCGTTCCTGTGACTCGGCATGTTGGGTTGCAGCCTGTGTCCTTCCTGAGGTACCAGCGGCACTCGTAAGATTCTTATTGACATACTGCAGTGTAATGGGTGCGAAGAATGCATCTTGTGGCATAGATTGCGTGTTAATTTATGTGTGTGCCTTTCAGCGAGCAGTCTGTAAGTTACGGCAGCACGCCGGTACTGCCCAAGTTCCAACATCCGTCCCATGAGCTACTCAAGGACAATGGCTTTGTGTGGCACGTTTATCACAAGTACCATGC
Source organism: Branchipolynoe longqiensis (assembly GCA_030323885.1). NCBI lineage: Eukaryota > Metazoa > Annelida > Polychaeta > Phyllodocida > Polynoidae > Branchipolynoe > Branchipolynoe longqiensis. The sequence continues at coordinate 91,193,815 of CM059191.1, read as the reverse complement.
AAAGTGTCTCAAAGGTATAAGTTTCACTCTTATCAATGTACCCCTGGTATTTTGTCACCAGATGCGTTGGCCGAATCGGTAGAATGCAGGCTTCCCATGGGGAATGTTGGCAGTTTGGATCCCCGCCGAGTCAAACCAATGACTTATCAAATTTATACTTGTCGCTACATAGCCTGGCGCTTGGGATTAATAGGATAGGAAAAGGACTAATTAACAGTATTAGGATAATGTGACTTCGGTGGGACATCGGGTCATGGTGTCACCGGCCTGGTCTCCCAGTGGGGCAGCACTATAAAGTCATCATCAATGTGCACTGTCACGAGTTGATACCCATCCTGATTATACATTAAATTGATTGTGGTCTACCTTTCTTTAGTTTGAAGTAACTTTGATCTTTCTTAATTTTTGTGATATTTGAAATGCAAATATGTAAAATTAGTTTTGGCAAAAATACCAAAACCCTGACACCAAAGTTTTTTTAGCACTAATAGATTTGATTAAATTGCCTCAGTATTCCCTTCTATGTGGCAACAAATGCTTAATAAGTCCTTCAGTATCTAAGTTAGATATGTAGAATCAAATTTAGATAAATGTTTTGATTTTGAAAATTTGACGCTTCATCGGACTATGCAGCTTTAATGCCAGTGCTTCGTTGTCTTTCACAGAGCGTAAAAAGCTTGGCGTCGGCATGTCCCAGGAGGTGAATACGTTGTTCCGGTTCTGGTCCTTCTTCCTCCGGCAACATTTCCATCGAAAGATGTATCAAGAGTTCCGCACGTTGGCTCTCGAGGATGGTGCTGCTGGTTATCGGTAGGAATTCACTGCTCTATGAGTTCGTAAATGGATACTCCTGAATAGCCTAAGTGTTGCTTGTGTTTGAAATTAATTAATAAATACAATTTGACAACGGTTGAACTTTCTGCCTTCAGTAGATACCCACCACCTGCAACATTAGATGACCATACTGATTAGTTCAAATAAAAAAAAGGAATTTCGTGATCGTCCTTTTGATCACACAAATTAGGGTCGGGCGGGCGGTTTTTATTGTATTTTATTTTTTCTGGCGTATGAGTCTGGTAGGTCGTGAGATTCAAACTCCTGGGTTCGAACCCTGCCCGACTCAAACCAATGACTTGAGAATTTATGCTTGTTGCTACCTAGCCTGGCGCTCGTCATTAGTAGGATAGGGAAAGGAGCAATATTTATTGTGCGTGATTGAAATTTCCTCTGCTTAATCGACTTATGTAGCCAAAAAAAACCATGTTGCACAGCTTGTATGCTTACGAAAGTTGAATTGCTGCTAGCCCAACGCATTTTTAACAGTTAAAAAAAAGAAAAGAATGAGAGGCGGGCGATTTTTCAGGCACGGGCGAGACGATCAATTCTTTAAAGTTATTTGTCCTTACATGCAGATATTTGGTACTTTTCTAATTGGGTATTGACATTGAAACAAACATCTGAATGTGCTTTTTACATTAATATTTTTAGGGATATAATAATATTTCAAGCAAAAATCTAAACATCGAAGGTGTGTTCAGCAGATACCCATCTCCAGTAATGTAGACCATGGGATCGTGGGTTCGAACCCTGGGCGAGTCAAACCAATGACGTCAAAATTGATACTTGTCGTTTCTTGGCCTGGCACTTGACATTATTAGGACAGGGCAAGGACTAGTTGGCTCAGTGTCAGGATGTGACTGAGTGGGATATCAGGTGATGGTGCTGGCATCCTGGTCTCCCAGTGGGGTAGCACTATAAAGTCGCTATGAGTGCACAGTCACAAGTCTGTACCCGTCCTAATATGACCTTAGATGTTGCTGGGACGTAAAACAACAAACATCTCCAGCAACAGAATATTCCCATTCTGATATGGACCGGTTGTGTAGAACTGTTCCGAATACAAAGGCCATTAATATTAAATACATTCACTAATTCCTAACGGTTATGATTGAAAGAAATGCAGAAATTAAACATCGCCTGAACTTTCCGTGTTCAGTAGATACCTGTCTCCTGCAATATAAAAGACAACCGTACTGATTTGGCGCAGTTGCTTAGTACTCTTCCGAATAATTAGGTTGTCGACATAAAATAAATCTGCTTGGGATTCGTAGCAATAACATCTCCAAGGAAATGTAGTTGCATTGAATGTAGAAATTAAAAACAGGAATGACCAGACGGGATGGCCGAATGAGTTGAGCGTCTGTCTCGCGCTTTGGTAGATCGTGGGATTTGAACCCATGGTTTCGAACCCTGGTCGAGTCAAACCAATGACTTAAGAATTGATACTTGTTGCTTCCTAGCCCGGCGCTCGACATTATTAGGATAGGGCAAGGACTGGTTGACTTAGTGTCAGGATAATGTGACTGAGCGGGGTATCAGGTGCTGGTGGCCTGGTCTCCTGGTGGGGCAGCACTATATAAAGTCACTGTGAGTGAACACTGTCACAAGTCGTTACCCCTCCTGATATGACTTTAGATGTTGTCAGGACGTAAAACTCCCAACAAGCAACCAACTGAAAACAGGATATAAACTGTCAGTGGCTGCGTGTCTCCAGCAACGTAGAATTTTTACCACACTGATTTGGGCCTGTTGTGTAGTGCTGTTCCAAATACAAAAGATATTGAACTTTAATTTATGTATGAAACACAGCAAATACAAAAAACCTCCCCTGTTCAGGATATGGCTATCAACCATCTGGAATGGATCCAAATAAATCTTGTGATTTGTAACAATATTATCACAGGGTGAAGTTAGTGAAAATTAAGTCCCTTTGGCGAAGTGTATTAGGAAATGTCACCAGATCGCTTGAATAAATGGTTTGGTTAACTTTATGGCTGATTGTTCACAGATACGGCCTCGAGTGTCTGTTCCGGTACTACAGTTATGGTCTAGAAAAGCGCTTCCGGACAGAGGTCTACAACGACTTCATGGCAGACACGATAACAGACTTTGAAGCAGGTAAGCAAAATAGTACAATCCATTGGGAGTTAGAATTTTCAGAAAATTCTATGCTAATTATTAATTTGCAAAACCACATTTCTCTCATAGCACTACGACTTGTCAGTAGCCTTGGTGTGTTCTTGATGTGGAAGATGAACATGGTTCTGGCTTCACAAGTTGCTCTTACAATGAGGGGGGCTCGTGAAATTAGAACCAGACATCACAATTGAGCTAATGCCTAGTATTCAGTATAATTGAAGTTAAGACAGGTTTAAAAAAGAAATCTTATTTTACAGGGATGAAAGATCTCTGCGATTTCGCGGATTTCCGGATTCTTCTTGTAGGCCCCTACTGCAATCCCGCAGCACTCTCAGCGTATACTACTAATGAATGCTTCAAACGGTGCAGCACTATCAGCGTATACAACTAATACATGCTTCAAACGGCGCAGTAGTATCAGCATATATGTATGAAACCCAAACTTCCCGCGATTCCCTGACAATGCTAAGCCTATGGGAGAACATCCACATTTCTGCTTTTTTTCCCCCGGAGACCACTTTCATCCATGATTTTACCACCTGGTTAATGGTACAAAAATCCACATTTCTCTCATAGCACTAAAACTTCTCCATAGCTTTGGTGTGTTCTTGATGTGGAAGATGAACATGGTTTTCGCTTCCCAGGCTACTCTTTCCACAAGGGGGCTCGCGAAAGCAGAACCATACATTGCAATTAATTTAATATTGAGATTTACAATATATTTTCTGTTAACCGAGACTGAATTAAAATGTTCTTACCGTCATTATATATTATTATGTTAATATGGATTATTGAAGCATTTACTGTCATAGCACTAAGTCTGGTTGGTTCTTGATGTGGGATATGAACATGATTCTGGCTTCACAAGTTGCCCTTCCCACGAGGGGCCTCGTGAAAGTAGAACCAGACATCGCAATGGAGCTGACATCAAGTATTCAGTATAATTGGAAGTTGAGCCAGGTATCGATAGCAGTTGTTGTTCCAAAAATCATTATATATTATTATACATGTGTAAAATATTCCGATAATGATGCATTGGTGAGGGAATGCAAATGGTTAATCTAAAAAAACAGATTTCTCTCATAGCACTTTGACTTGTTAGTAGCCCTGGTGTGTTCTTGATGTGGGGACCAGATGGGATGGCTAAATGGGTTGAGCGTCCATCTCCCGTTTTGAGAGATCGGGTCGAGTCAAACCAATGACTTAAAAATTGATACTAGTGTAGTGGTCTGCACTGACCTCTCAGGCAAGTAACCACATAGACAGGTAGGCGTGGGGAGTGTATTGATATCAGGGAGCCTAGGTGGTGTAATGGTTAGCACACTGGCCCGGAATGCAAAGGGATGTGGGTTCGAGTCCCGCTCTAGGCACAGTATTTCCCATTTTCATCACCCCCACGACACTGGTTGCCATGATCAGGATCCTGTACAAGCTTTGCGCTGTATGGTTGTTGAACCTACCCTGTGTATGTATATGTGTTAGTGCATTGCCTGTGTGTATGTAATTGTAAGCATTACAAGACTTACAATTCCAGGGGGACGAGTGTAGTGGTCTGCACTGACCTCTCAGGCAAGTAACCACATAGACAGGTAGGCGTGGGGAGTGTATTGATATCAGGGAGCCTAGGTGGTGTAATGGTTAGCACACTGGCCCGGAATGCAAAGAGATGTGGGTTTGAGTCCCGCTCTAGGCGCAATATTTCCCATTTTCATCACCCCCACGACACTAGTCACTTCCTAGCCAGGCGCTTGGCATTATCAGGACAGGGCAAGGACTGGTTGGCTCAGTGTCAGGGTAATGTGACTCAGTGGGATATCGGGTCATGGTGCTGGTGGCCTGATTTCCCAGTGGGGCAGCACTATAAAGTTGCCATGAGTGCGCTCTGTCACAAGTCTGTACCCGTCGTGATATGACCTTAGATGTTGCTAGGATGTAAAGCAACAAACAATCAAACAATCTTGATGTGGGAGATGAACAGGGTTCTTACTTGCTGGGGTACTCTTCCCACAAAGCGGCTCGCAAAAGCTGAAGCGTGCATTGCCTAGAAAGCAAAAGCAGAACCGCGCATTGCCTGGAACTTAACATTGAATAAATATTTAAATATAATTGAATCTGAGCCAAATTTCTCTTGTTGCTCAGGGTTTGAAATCGAAGAAGCTGGTGTCTTTCTAATTAGGGAAAAGAAAGGGCTTCTATCAAAGGAATATTGTGACATGGTTTATTTGTACATTCTAGTTCAGCTATTGATGAATGTTGATTTGTGCGGATGTTGATTTCAACAAAACAATTTGGTACTGAAATATGTGATAGGGCGATATCTTTCAGGGCGCTTTCCTACTAACCAAGTGTCTTTTAACTTCACCGGACCAGATGGGCGTCCGTCTCCCGTTTTGGTAGATCGTGGGGTTCGAATCAATGGCTTAAAAATTTATACTTGTCACTTCCTAGCCAGGCACTCAGCATTATTAGGATAGGGCAAGGACTGGTTGGCTCAGTGTCAAGATAATGTGACTGAGCAGGATATCAGGTCATGGTGCTAGTGGCCTGGTCTTCCAGTGGGGAAGCACTATAAAGTCACCCTGAGTGCACACTGTCACAAGTCGGTACCCATCCTGATATGACCTTACAGGTTGCCAGGACATAGAACTCCAGCCAACCAATTTAACTTTACTGGCTTTAAAATGCGATACTTCACACAAGTCATGGTGTGCGTTGGGTTGCAGGTCAGCTGTATGGACTGGAGAAGTTCTGGGCTTACCTCAAGTATTCGCGGCGTGACGTAGAAGTGGACCCACGTCTACATGAGGTCCTCGCCAAGTACAAGCGCCTAGAAGATTTCCGTGTTGAGGTGCGTATTGCCTGTGGTGATGCCTAAAGTAACAGTCGGCTTTGTATTGAATCGGAAGATTTGACCGATGTGAATGTATTTATTTATAAACGTAGGTGTGTAAGTATACTATATGCAGACAAAGAATATAATCATTTCCACAAAAGTTTCGATTATTTTTTTCAACGCAAGGAAAATTATTCTTTCACGGAAGATGTTGAATATTATTGTAAAAATTCAAGTATTTTTAAGGGTTTTTTCGGTAGCGGCCTATTAGCTACTCTCGTACAGGGAAAGGGAAACCTTTCTGGTATGAACAGATGGCATTGTGATAGCTATTATGTGCTACAGTTGGTTACAATAATGTGCTAGAGTTGCAGGGTCCTTACGGGGCCTGGAAAGTCTTGATTTGTCCCATTTTAAGACCTTGAAAAGCCTTGAATTTAAGCTATTTTGGGTCATGAATCTTGAAAAGCCTTGAATTCCATTACACTCTCCTCATTAGTCCGAAATCGCCATTTGCAATTGTTTGTTTTTTTATTATCCTGAAATCCAAATGAAAATACTCTCGAATTCCTATCAAAAACAGATCTGAAAAGCCTTGAAATAGCCTCAAATTCCAGTCTGCAGTAGGTAACTATAATGTATGTTCTACATGAGCTTTATTTTATCTGTGGCTTTGTAGTATGACGAGGACGGTGAGAAGCAGCCCTCACAAAGACGGCGCAACACGTCGGGTCGGTCACGACAAAACAGCCAGTCCGAGTCGTGCCGGCGGTCACGGCAAAACAGTGAGTCGGAGGCGAGCCGGGCGCAGCAGAGCGGCCAACTGGAGCGTGCCCGCAGAGACAGTCACCGCACCCACAGGCAGAGCCAGTCTGACAAAGCAGCCCGCAAGGAGCCCTCCCCTCAGAAGCCGCCAGCCCAGCGGGGGCCGGCGCAGAAGGGTCAGCGGGCGCAGAACGACAAATCAAAACCTCAACAATCAAAGAAGGCGGCTGCGGCTGTTGGCGAGTCATCGAGTCCAGATGAGGGAGCTGGTGCTACTGCCGCTGCTTCTGCTGCTGGTGCCTCCTCATCAGTGCAATCAGAAGGCGCCAGCACCAGCAGTGCAGTCAAATAAGGAGGTCCCATCACATAAGAAGGAGCGAAGCCCACCGCAACATCCAAGGCGACCTGTGCTAAATAAATCGGTGGAACTTGAGTACCCTTTGCTGCACTCTCTCTTGCTCCCGCTCTCGCTCTGCCTCCCGGTTTTGTTTGGTTTTGGGTGAAGCAGAACTCTTTAAATGTTGAGGCCACTCAAGCAGATTTGGCGAAAATACGCTTAGGACCGCAGTCGCTTTCCAACTTTGATAAAAAACCAATGATCCCGGGTGACTGGTCCTCCTTTGGGACGAAAGGGAAGCAAATGGGAGCAAAAAAAAAGACATACTAAAAGAAAAAAAAACGTTGATCATGGCCCCCACAAAAAAAATACCAAAAAAAACTAACAAGAAAGCGCAAAGGTTGAATTAGCTGCCTGCTATAAATATAGGTGGCAGGGCGGACTGCTGCAGTTGCACACAATGGTTTAGATATTTGCAGAAGCAGAAACTACACCAAGATTTTCCACATAATTGCAGCGGAATTTCAAGAATTCACTAATTGTATTAAATGTTGAGATCATAGAGAGGGATCCTCATAATTCCCCTCCCCCAGCTGATGTGATATATTACCGATTAGTACTCAAGAGGGCAGGTTATTTAAATTTTCCGCTGTCTTTATTAGAAATTTGTTTTATGCATTTGGTATTGTCTGATGGATATCCTGTACCCTGTTCGGGAGCCGGCCACTGGGATGAGACACTGCCTTTTACGTAGTGGGTTGTACGTAGACTGCTCAACCAAGATCTACACAAGCCTAACCAAAACCATTTTTTCTTTCATTGGGGTGTGTTCTCCATCTACTCTGGCGTGGCAGTTTCCGTCTTGAAATCGGACTTTGATGTTTAAAGAACGGGAAAAAAACCTTATTCAAGAGCATTGCAGACTTACCTAATATATTCCCCTTTTTTTTATGATAATGCAATCAGTAAGAAGTTGATTAAGATAAAATTGTGCCAAATCTTACCAATGACGCCCAATTAATCCCTTGTTATTTAGTTATCCACAGCACCGACTGTTCATAGGGGGTGACAACTGTTAGATTAGCAAACCTGGACCTCTCCCCCCCCCCCTTCCCCCTCCTCTCCCGCTCCTCTCCCCCCTCCTCTCCCCCCTCCTCTCCCCCCTCCTCTCCCCCCTCCTCTCCCCCCTCCTCTCCCCCCTCCTCTCCCCCCCTCCTCTCCCCCCCTCCTCTCCCCCCTCCTCTCCCCCCCTCCTCCCCCCTCCTCTCCCTCCTTCCCTCTCCATCTCCTCTCCCCCTCCTCTCCTCTCCCCCCCCCTTCTCTCCCCCTCCTCTTCTCTCCCCCCTCCTCTCCTCTCCTCTCCCCCTCCCCTCCTCTCCTCTCCCCCTCCCCTCCTCCTCCCCCTCCCCTCCTCTCCTCTCCCCCTCCCCTCCTCTCCTCTCCCCCCTCCCTCCTCTCCTCTCCCCCTCCCCTCCTCTCCTCTCCTCTCCTCTCCTCTCCTCTCCTCTCCTCTCCTCTCCTCTCCTCTCCTCTCCTCTCCGCCCTCCCTTCCCCTCTCCCCTCTCCTCTCCCCATCCCTCTCCTCTCCTCTCCCTCTCCTCCTCCTCTCCTCTCCTCTCCTCTCCTCTCCTCTCCTCTCCTCTCCTCTCCTCTCCTCTCCTCTCCTCCCCCTCCTCTCCTCTCTCCTCTCCTCTCCCCCCTCCCTCCATCCCCCCTCCCTCCTCCCTCCCATCTCATTCATCCCTCCCTCTCCTCCCCCGCCTCCCCCCTCCCTCCCCCTCTCCCCCTCTCCCCATTCCCCCTCTCCCCCCCTCTCTCATTCCCCCTCCCCTCTTGTCTCCCCTCCTTCCCTCTCTTTCTCCTCCCCCCCCCCCCCCCCCTTTCCCACCCGTGCACCTCCCGCTATCCCCCCCCCCTCCCCCTCCCCCTACCTCTCCCACCCTCACCCTCACTTTCCCACCCTCAATCTCCCTCTCTTCCCCTCCCTCCCTCCCTCCCTCCCTTCCTCTCTCTCCCTGGCTCTCACCCTCACCTCTCTCCACATCTCTCTCTCCCCTTTCTCTACCCTCTTCCCCTCTCTCCGAACGATTTGTTTCTCGTACTAGGAAGCTCATCTGATAGATCTCATTATTCTGTTAAAGATTCTGTGGGTGGCTGATACCTGGACACTGTTCTAGCGGAGGGAAATGCGTGCTGTCGATTTGCAGCACCATGCGTGTGCGAGTGTCTGGGTGCCTGGCAGTGTACATTTTGTGTGGTTTCGGGAAGCTGGGTTATGCCATTTCACTCCACACCACTCAACCGTATCAGGAGAGGCAAGTCACCTCTTTTTCGTGTGCGGTATATGCTGCGCGCATCTCGACTCAAGCAGTGCGAATCATGGCATCCTATCCTGGCACTGAACCATTTGTTATGTAGACTTGACTTTTTACACAAAAACCTGGACCTCTCCATCTAAAAATACCATGCATGCCGGCAAGGATGGACTCTGAATGCATAAATATGCCACAACGGAGTTGTATGCCAATGCTGTTCAATGATTGGTCATGCTACAATAGCGTTATTCTTGTCTGGATGCACTAATTTGACCACACAAGTTGTACCTACTGGTGGCAATCAAGTCGAGACTCTTACAGCAGTTTGGGTCTTCTCTGCACAGTATCAACTAGGTGGACACTTCCGCTAAACCCCACCTCAACTGATCATTAGGCCTCAGCCTTTGAAGGCCTCCATATCTTTCGAACAAACCTATTACTCCAGAAATTTATCTTCCGTTTGCTAATTTTCGATGTAGGTTTGCTGATATTCTTGATACGGAGGTGATTACTTTGGGTCACAAAACCTATGGATACTGATATAGAATCGGTGAAAAGGCTTGGGAGACAGTTCTTGTAGGAACTTTTGTTTAGGTCACACAAGCTGTATTCCATTTGTGCCTTACATATTTGGTTTGATGATAATGGTGGTGATGATAATAGTTTTGACGGTGACTTTTGTTGACATACATATAACGAGTATCACAAGGAACATAATTTCTTGCTGTAATTAGATGCTACAATGATTACTGATGTTCGATGTTATTGCCGCATTCTTTCTTTTCTGTTTAGTAATACGTATTAAGATTGTGCTCGAGTTATACGGTTATACGTATCATATCCAGTCTAGACGCTGGAACCATTGTACATAGCATATCAGTAGACGAGATGTGGATCAGTAATCAATGTAAAACACATGTTGTCATGAACCACATATTGTGGTGTTGGGATGCGACATATTATCTACCAATCCCGGGCACGGGAAGGGAGGGGAAGGGTGGGAGATCCATTTTTACCATGGGTGGTAGATTAGTTTTTTTGCATTTTGTTTTTGTTTTGTTCCTGCTTCCAATGCGTTGGGGATGGTACAGAAGGTTGTTGTACACAAAGGTGTGTGTGGTCCTCTAAATATGTGCTCTGCATTAAACAAGCGGCATTCTATTATGCTTACTAGCATCGGTTTGCTTTTACAAGAACATGTACTAACGTGGTTGCTCTCACTGACGGGCCAATAGCGTTATGCCACTGTTATTGTATGTAACCACCTTTTTGTCATTATATAGAAACTTCTGGGAAACTAGCTTTCTTTTCTGCAGTCCAACGAGGGAAGTGTGACACTGTTGCGGAGTAATACTTGGTGGAAAGGACCATTGTGGCTGTGCTCGTGCAGGTGTGAGCAGCTCGTGTGGAGGTGTGAACAGCTTGTGTGGAAGTGTGAACAGCTCAAGTGGAAGTGTGAACAGCTCGTGTGGAAGTGTGAACAGCTCGTGTGGGATTGTGAGCAGCTCATGTGGAGGTGTGAACAGCTCGCGTGGAGGTGTGAACAGCTCGAGTGGAGGTGTGAACAGCTCGAGTGGAGGTGTGAACAGCTCGAGTGGAGGTGTGAACAGCTCGCGTGGCTTGCCTTCTTAGTCCGTGACAAATATTCAATGTAACGGGAGCCGTTCTTCAGCCCACCATGCTTTTATTTGTTTCAATGCACACACAGGGGGAAAAAGTGAATACACTTTTTGAGGCCTCATTTCTATTTTTAGATATAGTGATTAATAACCCTTATTTCCCTAATAGTTTAATTCTGGAACATGTTTTAGTAGTTTTTTTTAATGCACACAGGTTTTAGACGAACACATTATTATTCCCTGCCCGCCCCCCTCTCCCAGTTAAATTTTTTTTTTTCAACCAGTATTGTTAACTCACAAAGAATAGAATACATGGAGTAATGGGTAATTGCGGCTGTGCATGTGTGGCAGGCTTGTATGTGCGGTCATCTGGGTTATAACAAGTGGATATATCTTGGTAGCTATGCTGTAATCGCACTTCCTCACTGCGCCACCTTGCAGCCATCATGTGGCTGGTCGCTGGCCGAATACAATTAAACCACTACATCCACGCTGTCTAATTCGGTTCTGACCCGAGTGCGTGCTAACAGATGGTTTTCGCGTCTTTAGTCGATTCGCGTCTTTAGTCGACTATCGCATCAGTCGTGAAAAATGGCAAAGTTTAAGGGCCCATCTCCTGAAGTGTTTCAATCTCTCGCACACTGCACTGATTTGGGTGCCATGCTTATAATGCAGTTACATTGAGGTGTTTTTTCTTCTTTTGGAAAATCGATTTCTTACAAATATCGTATGCAATAAAGGAGGCTGGGTCGAAGTATATATTAATGAATATATATATATATATATATGACGGTATTCAGAGTTCTAAGTTATGTGGTGGTTTAAGACTACGTGGGACAATTTGACATCTATTTGTGATATAACTTCGAACTCAAGTATTAATAAATGTCTATTTGAAGTGGATGTTTGTGATTCATATATATAACGGTACCATTACATATGAAAATAGTTGTAAAAGAAAAACAATTTCATAAAAGAAAAACAATCTCACTACAGGAAAACATCGGTAGAATTTCTTACGGAATTGTCCAAATCACTAGATTAAGAAAGCGTGATGATTTGGGGCTACATGTGTTCAAAGATCGAGATGGACCAGGAAAAAAAATGCAGTGTATATAATACGGTTTTCTAGCCTTTTGAGTAAAAGCCTTGAATATGTGATTCCTGGCTGTTGGTATTAGCACATAGGTGTAAGCTTATATACATATATGTACAGTCTGCTGTAAAAGCCAGTATTTACCATTATATAGCGAGTTTCATAAACCATTCATTGGTATGCTAGGAGGCCTAATTTGTATGTACTCGAGTGAACAGTTTATTGGGAAGGGGAAAAAAAGCATTTTGCGAAATGTTCTGGTTTGGTTTGTGCACTTGATGTTGAGTTACAGGTTTACTTGTTTATTTTAACACTGCGCAGAGACTATTTTGCCAAGTAGCCACTAAAGTATATTGCTTCATCTGAAATGTCCATCCTGTGGTCACCGGTTTTATTATAATTGCTCAATATTTTATAAGCCATGTCAAATCAGAATTCAGCACACACACACACACAAAAAAAGGAGAAAAGCAATGCACATATTTTGCTATCAAAGTTGTCAAGCTTATATCTTTATATACGCTTCCTAAGAAATATGTGATAATCAATTTGTCAAAAGAATTGGGTCAGGGTATGTTGACGATGTCATTGACAAACAGCCTGGGAGTGTTGCTTTCGGGCATAGCGTGGCACTGTACCTGTAAGTCCCTTATTGATATGAGAAACCGTGGGTTTCTATGATTATGGTATCATTAAGGAACAGGGTTTGGTGTGAAGCAGCCATGTTTTTGAGGCGGTGTGTAGGGGGCTTCTGATCGGCCTTGGAACGAAGAGATTACCACAGCTATGAGGCCTATGTAGATTCCCTTGTCATCACGTGACTAATACGCACCAATTAGAGGCAGCTGGTTAAGTCCGGACTGTCATTAAACCATACAACTGGGGTGGTTTGTCTTCCGATTAGTCAAGTTAAGCTGGCGTCCATCGTTGTGGCCTCAATGTGTAACTCCCACTTTATGTGTATGGTGTACTGTCATGATTATTATATAGTGTAAGGCTTTTACAACTTATCCTTTTGCCCCCACCCCCATTTAGGTGTAAACATGGTATGATGGGTGATAATATGTTTCGTTTAAGGGATTATATTAATTTGTTTAATTAAATAAGAATATAAGTTTAATGCCAAGAATTTTTGTTAAATTCAAGACTTAGCTGAAATACAACCTTGTCATTTTCCCCTCCTGTCAGTTTGCATACACAAACCACCATATATCTAGATGTACGATGTCTTGTTGGTATACGTTGCATCACACATTATTATGTACACTTCAAGTACTGCATTAGTTAATCTAGTTGCTAATTGTACAAACAAACGGAAAAAAAAATCAAAAAAAAAAATCAAAACCAAAAAACTACAATGTGTTCTATTTTATGTTCCCTTTTATCCCATTATATAAACAACGTGTTATTCTAGATAACCTACTGCTCCCTTCCCCTTTACCTAAGAAATGAGCATGCAACAAAACTACAATATAACTACTTTTCAAATCATGGCACTTGATGCCGAAACGTCATTGGACATAATTTTTATTTGGAAGTCAATATTGCATTTTAATTTGACACTCGCGCTCGAAATCATAATACATTTCACGGACCTGATAGTTGACTTTTCCTGGTAATTAACCACTTCTGACACCTGTTATATAAGTTTAAGATTTTAATTATTTTCAGATCCATTGCTGGTGTTGCAGTTTCCGCTGTAGTTTGCGAGGGACATACATTCAAATGCATTGTCAATGGCTGTGAGAAAATCTTCATACAGAAGTGAAATATCTCTACAACCACACCACCTAGATACAAATCCCTTGGTACTCATATAGAAAACATGTGTCCCAAAAAGATTATAGTAAATTGATAAGGGTAGGATTCTGGATTTCTATTAATTTTGAATAAAACTAATGTTTGCACTGCGCATCATTGTCACTGGTCGTGAGCAATCTTCATACAGAAAATACAGAAAAAGTGAAATATCTCTAAAACCATACCACCTAGAAACAAATTGCTTGGTACACATATAGAAAACATTGTTACCAAAAACATTAAATTATAAGGTTAGTGACGATGCTATTCAATTTTCACGCATGCGCAGAAGCGATGTGTCCCTGGCAAACTGGTGTACCGCGGAAACTGCAACACCATATAATTATGAGGCCTGTTGAAACCAATATTCTAATAATCCTATGCAGTTTACAAAGCACTAATACTTGAGATGAGAGATATATATAGCCAGGGGCGTAGAACGAACGCCGTTCCCTCTCCCAAACTAGAGTAAAGGACGCTGTCTCCACCTCACTATACTACAGGATATAACTCTTATATTGATTATACCGCAGATCTAAGATTTAGTGTCATTTTTTATTTAACAAATGCTATTCATGAGAGGCTCATTAACATTAACAACATATTTCATTTTAATTAAGGCACCGTTTGCATTTTACAGTTTGACCACGCCAAATATTATGCAATACAGGCTTCTAAGCGCAATAATAATGGTATTCGTGTAAGTATGCCTATAATAGCCTACAGAGTAGGTTGGTACCCATCTCAGTTAAGGAGGGTAATCTTTAGGAACGCAATATTCTTTCTTCTTTTTTTAAACAAAAAAAAACCCGCCTAGCCTATGCTATGCAAATAGCCTAGGGACGCAATATTAGCTCGTAATTATTCGAAATAGTCAAATTGTGTTAATAAATAGCTGCAATTATTACGATAGGATTAAAGGTCCTCAGATTAGGTAGCACATATCTGTTCTAGATCCTAGGCTACTTCTTTCTTGGCCTATCGGCTAACTCAGTGTTATTTTGATTCGTAATGGTGGTCCCTGCAATGTATACACGTTCTCTGTCCCTCCAAAACTATCGATGGATGTTTATAGTGTATTTTTGGGGGCCATTATGCAACCAGATCATTCCTTCGTGAGCCAGTCACTGGTTGTACAAAAGTGACCTCTTTAAATTCTATTTATGTTTGTTATTTATCAATAATAAAATGTGCACCAAATTTCTGGTTGGCCTGAAGTGGAGGGTGGTTTTCTGCCCATCATTTCAGCTTCCGTGACGGTAGGCTACTATCTATGTATTACAGTTTACACACCACAGTAGCCCTACCTTCACTCACACACCTACTTAATGTATCACAGGATGCTATGTGTATGACGGGCATTTATATAATGATACTTTACTGTAGTATTATAACAAACCAGTTTGACTACTATATGTGTGGACATGTATATGTGGTATATATGTGCTTATATATATATACATTAGTAGCTTGCATAATAAAATATTTCAGCACCATTACATTGAACATGATATATCAATACAATCAATATCACTTCATACAATTAGGAAATACCGGTCACATTTTTAGCCGATTGTTCCCCCCCCCCCCCCACCACCCATTTTGTGGGTGTATGCGTATGTTATACCGGGACTAGAACATCATCATGGTAAGCGACCGTTATCTAATTTCAAGTGAAAGATAAAACAGGCAGTGGCATATTTACAAACGTAAAATACACTGCAACATATGTCAATACATATCGAAATAGAATCTGAATAGCTATGCAGTAATAGGTAGCTATGATAACATGCATTCAATTCCTGTTGAGTGAATATTACCTCCAGTCAGTCAGTTTATTTTCCTTCCCATGCATCATTTACTATTCAGCTTTAAATATTTAATAAAAATCTGGTTATTTGGGATAACATCCAGTATTATTTACTAAAAATCAATTAAAACAATTCAATAGGTCTACTTATATTGCATTTTACTGTAAGATTATGTTTAGTTATAAATACATGTACTGTAGGATGTTCTTAAATATCACTCCATCACATTATTCTGGCAGCATTTGCAACGTTTTGAAGGCACTTATTCTCATGGATAACAAGTTATATTGACCTCTTCAACACAATAGCCATATTTTTGAAATTATCGGAAGCGAATATAGGCCAGACGTCATATAGATATATGCCTAAATTAGTGGAATATCAAATCGTTAAACTTGGGGCAAGTGAGTTATGTTGTTATTTTGGACAGCGTTTTTTGGAGGTCCATTTTAGTTCGCATTAGTTTTTTCTTCTTATTTACTACGTGTATGTGTGGCTACTTCTTTTTTCTTTTAAGGTGAAGTCTTTGTTGTCTTTGCTTTTCGCCGTTATGCTAAAACTATAAATCTTCGGGAGAAGGGTTGGGGAGGGACAGACGTGGGGGCGCAACAAACAAATGTACAAATAAAAACAACTAGCAAAACACACATACTGACAGCCTAAACCAAAACAACGTGCCCTCCTCTGCCACACACTTCACATATCCAGTAAAATCAACACACGCATTAAGTTCAGTTGTTTTTCAATACATTTCCAATATTGTTATATATGTACACACCTATTAAAAAAAATTAATTACCTGAATAGACTTGCTGGTGAACTGAACTTAAAATTACAGATTAATATTAGGCCAGATAAAAAAAAACACTTGTTTAGCGTCCCCGCCCGACCTGAGAAATACCCCCGACCGCCAAATATAAATATATTTTTATTTGTCAATAAACCCTTCAAATAAAATAAACACTCAAAACAACACTTTCCCGGATAGATAAAAGATTCACCGTTGATACAGCGTCAGCGGTAAATCGTTGATCTATTTTCCGCCTATTGTAATAATTACTCAATGACCGACAAACCTGACGGTTTTATAATAATTTTAATGTTTTCTTGTTTAATTTCTGGCTAGAAAGTGTTTATGGACTTCTCTACCATCCTATCATACCTCCTGACCCATTTGCCTCTCGGGGCATAGGCATACACCACCTTTTCTACATACAAAATAAAAATAAAACCCTCTCACCCGACCTGGACAAATTGAAATGAGTAGAGCTAAACACGTACTTTTTTTTATGTGGTCTTAATATTATCCCTCAAATATTGTCCTTCAAATACATCATTCACATGTATTTAATCCACAAACGACGACGTCACTAAAATGCGACGCCAGTGAGTGTGTTGGTCTATTTAACTATAACTTAGTATGCAGGTATAGCAATACCAGGTATGCAGGTATAGCAATACCTCAGGGTGTTTGACGCCCCTGCCCTGCAGAGTTGTAAATCACTGCCTTGTGGTACAGGTTCTTGACAGAACCGAAGGCTAAGGGAGCAAACCCTAAACAGAAAACCATGTCACTGTGGCAGCATTAAGGGCGGTTGATGTATGGAACTCCCAACATCTCCCGACCAGCCACTGCAGGGACAAATAGTTTTGCGCCTGTCTTGAAATGTTCTTGCCGGTGTGAAACCTCTATTTGCTCCCCGAGAGAGTGCCGCTGGTAACTTGCAAAAGCCAGCAGCACTTCAACACTTTTGCAGGCAGCTTTCATGAAATGTTTAAGACCGACTCATGGACGCAACTCTCACAGCAAAGAGCTAAATGGAGAGCGGCAGTCAAGTAATGAAAGCAGTCTTTGTCGCATCGCGACCGACAGCATGATGAGTATAAGTAACGTAATATATATACTACACAGTCTATAGTGATGTACATGCCATCAAATTAAACACAACCCCCCCCCCCCCACACACACACACAACCCCCGGCGATAGCAATCTCTCACGTGTCCAATCAATAATAATCAATAATATTACCCAGTTAAATGTCTGCGAAGATTATTTGAATAGGAATTTCTTGCTACACATGTACCATACTAGGCCCTAAATAAAATTGAAACATAAACAGTACAATGTAATATCATACATTGGGCCTACTTTACTTCTGTTCCAATAACATTTTTGAAATCTCCTTTATTTATTTGCCTCAGACAACAATTTTAATGTTAATTTTATTTGACTTTGTCTTAGCATAAAAATAGATAACTCTAATTATATGGTCATTAGCCTTGTTCACACGGACAAAATGTGAGGCGCATCACACAAATCGAATCAGGTGAGGCGAATTGGTTGCGTCCACACGGGCAAAATTATCCGCAACACAGGAATCGATTCACGTAGACTACCTCGCTTAAAGCCGTGGTCACACGGGCGCTGTAAATCGATTCGTAGAAATCGACTTGTATAGTTTGGGTTACATTTCGCGTGTGAACGGGCGTCTGAGTCGAATTAGGGCTGAATCGATTCCTGTGATCCTGATACTGGAAACCACTTGTGGAGATGGATTACGCGAGTAGATTTCTCTGAGTCGATTTATTTTGTCCGTGTGGACGCACTGAGGCGGATTAAGCACCCCACACGCATGCGCAGTCGAGACCTTAGTTTGTTGACTTTCCGGTCGATCAAAAGCGCATATTATATAATTTAATTAATGAAACCGCTATCTATGCACAGATATTTTTTTCATCATTTATTTTTAGGGTTTCACTGCCCAGCAGAAGTTTTGACTGTTCCAAACCAATACGATTCATTAAATACATATCTAGGTCGAATCCACTCTCTCGTGGTGGCGCTGGTCACACTGGACTTGCTCATGCGCAGATATCGACTTCCGGTCCAAGTAGTGCCCGTGTGAACGGGCCGCTAATTCGACTCACCTGATTCGATTTGTGTGATTCGCATCACATTTTGTCCGTGTGACCACGGCTTAGGTGGTCTACAGGAACCGCATCACGTGAGTCGAATCAGCCCTAATCCGCCTCAGACGTCCGTTCAGACGACGAATCTGATGCGAACTATACAAGTCGCTTTCTACGAATCGATTTACATCGTCCGTGTGAACACGGCTTTAGTTATCCGAACGACAATTTATCTGATTAGATGGATAACCGGAAGTATTCCTTCCCATTCACGCAGACCATACGTATATATCTTACTTATATCGCCCCCCCCCCCCCCCCCCCCCCCCCCCCCCCCCCCCCCCCCCCCCCCCCCCCACATATCAAATTCCTGTCCACTAACTTAGGCTAGTTCATTCGCATGTCCTCGCCCACACGATACCAAACAGATGACGAATATAACGGCGAGTACCCGAGTAAATCTGTGAAATTCCCACAGAAGGGCAACGTGATGTTATCCACAAGTGGCGCCTCTGTCGACACATGGCCGTCACTCCAGTTCTCTCCAAGCACACCAGATGGCGCCAGCAGCGGTGTCGTGGCGGTTGTTGACAGCGTCTCGTTTTCAGGAATGCACAGAATTGTCCACTTGATGTGTGGTGTGACATGCACATACATACGACACAAAACCCCACATATTAGAACACACACAGGTATTAACATGATGCCCAGGCGTTTGAAGACTAATCTTGCCTTGTATTGTGTTGACCGTTCGACGCCAATCTCCTCATATGACTCGCTACTGTCACGTGTATAAGTATGCGTCTGCTGGATCGTGCTGTTGGCATCATTTCCAAGGAGACCTGGGAGTGTGGGGAACAAACTGATGAATAAGACCCTTCTCGTTTTAGCATAGACACTATCAAAAATGGTTACATATTTATATGTTAGAGATATAACATGTTTTGGCTGTTATTGTATACTACTATTTCACAGAAATGTAAGTGTAGAGTACTGATTTATTGGTCGCATTCTCCTTCGAGAATAACATTTTTTTTTTTTTTTACCTACAAATTATAATAGTAATACATAGGCTATTATCTATCATGCACTCCACCAGACGGGATGGCCAAATGAGTTAGAGCGTTGGTCTCCCGTGTTGGTAGACCATGCGATCGTGGGTTCGAACCCTGGTCGAGTCAAACCAATGACGTAAAAATTGATACTTGTCGCTTCCTAGCCAGGCGCTCAGCATTATTAGGATAGGGCAAGGACTGGTTGGCTCAGTGTCAGGATAATGTGACTGAGTGGGAGCTGGCAGCATGGTCTCCCAATGGGGCAGCACTTTATAGTGCACACTGCCACAAGTCGGTACCCGTCTTGATATGACCTTAGAAGTTGCTAGGATGTAAAACAACAACAAACAAACTATCATGCACTCACACTAGTCACATGTCACTGAATCAGCAAACCTTTGTGGTCATGGTGGTAAAGTTGTTATGGTAATATCAGAGTGCATTATGGGTCACTCTCCTGAAAACTGGCCAGAAGTGTCACATGGAGAGTTAAAATCTGATATTTGAATTTTAAACATTTTTTGGTTGCAAATGAAAGCTGAAAATCTCCCCTTTACATCTACGTACAATATAAATTGATGAGATCAAAAATATAGGTATAGTACATGATTAAGCTATGTCTTATGGCAGTATAGCATGTGTTGCTCAGACTTAACACATGTTTAGGACACCACACAGTCTGCTTAATAAAAATCTAAACAGAATTAAATAATTTCATACCTAGAAGCATATTAATCATGGCATAATATACAGTATATATATGTAGTGCTTATATTGATAAAAAAAAGAGTAATTTCCAGCCATGCTTTATTCACTGAATAATTAGTGTACACTGTTTGTGTGGCATCCAGACACCACTGGTTACATCTGTGACAGAAATTTGTAATGTTAGTTCTGAAGATATCAAATAATTTTTATTAAATTTTTTTTTTTAAGCATGCACATGTTCATAAATACTTCCTTTTTGATTTGGGAACTGTTTTGTTTGATATATGAATGCAATACATGGTTGAATCCTCATGTAAGGATTCAACCATGGCCCATATGTCATGTTACAAATGGCTGACTGTAAAATGTTAAAATTTTTTTTTATACAAAAACACTTCATAACTAAAAGAACCAAAGTTCCACACAGTTTATTTTATTTCTCTTATTTCTTTCATCAAATCTGAACATGAATATGAAAAGTATAAGGAAAAATATAAGTGGGAAGGTTTTATTGATGTTTTAAAATCCCACCCCATGCTGACCAGTTTTAAGGAGAGTGACCCAAATACTTACTATTTTGAGTTATCATAGTTCAATCAGTTCGAAAGAATGCCCATGCCTCCACACAGTTCTCCCTACCAAACCGTTGCATATTTTATCTCGATTCACGTCACTATATCTGTGTTGGAGAGTGAACCCCCAATTGCCGATGTTTACTTTTTGTGCTGGGGGGTCGTTAAACAATCAAACAAACAAACAAAACGAGAGTGTGATTGGGAAGTGTAAAAGTGTCATAACCACACTTTTTCGTGTGCCTTAATTCGTTATATAGGCCGTTACTGCCAACATATGCCTACAAGTGTTTAGATGCGGGTCAATGGTTGACTTGTGTTAAAACTAATTTAACCATAATTATGGTGCAAACAGAAATATGCATGTTTAAGATGAATTTATTACGGAATATTTGAGGTTTTCTGTGTGCGTGCTAAGTAACATTGAATATTAACACAGTGATGTATATCTGGCCATTCAACTCAACATCCAGTGCTTTATATAATGCAAAGGAACTTACTGGTGCGTTCATCGGCCGGTGGTTCCCCCTGGTGGTCGCCGTTGGTGCTTACCCTCTCTGGGGTTTCGTGCACACCAGCTCGGATCTGGGCCTAAAGGGGAGGACGCATTAAAATATGCAACGATTCCCAAGTGCACGTTGAAATAAACACCCACATGTTCATGTTTTTGTGTGTTTTTGGGGGAGTGGTGGTAGGGTGTGAGTTGGGTGGTGGCGGTGACCTAATTATTTATGTGTTATATAAATGAAATTTATATGAATATTATAAGAATGGAACTAAGTACTGGATGTTCTGGGTAGCAGGGCACTGTTGTCCGGTTTCTGGTATTTTGAGAAGCTAATTATTTATAGGCATAGTCACCTTTCTTTTCTTTTCTTTCTTTCTTTCTTTCTTTCTTTCTTTCTTTCTTTCTTTCTTTCTTTCTTTCTTTCTTTCTTTCTTTCTCTTTTTTTTTGAATGCGGTGCAAATTATGCATGTGTGGATTAGTGGTGGCTAATTTACCGAGTTCCTGAAATTGCACTCAATACTTTAAGTCATTGTCACACCTCACCGGACTGAGCACCGGAGACCACCGGACAAAGAATTTTCTAGTCCGGTGTTGTCCGGTGAAGAAATCTATCGAAATGTATCAAAATGGAGTGTAAAATTGGCTTAATTGCTGCCGGACAACCGGATAAGTACCGTACATGTACCATACATGTACCAGACGAGAAGCGGACGAGAAGCGGACACGTAACGGATGGGTACCTGAAATGTACCAGACAAAACGGACAAATCGGACACCAACGGATGGGTACCGGACATGTACGGATGGGTACTGGATGGGTACCGGACATGTACCGGACAAACCAGACACCAACCGGACACTTCAGTCCGGCGGTGTCCAGTAGAAGTTTTGTGCATGTTCAAAACTTGCACCGGACACCGCCGGATGGTTACCGGATGGTACCCGAACATCGCCATACACAACCGGACAGTGTCCAGTTCTCGTCCGTGTCCCCCAATCCGGTGAGGTGTGACAGGGCCTTCAATCACCTACATGTTGAAACATATTGGTTAGCTTCTCACCTTCTTAGCCTCGGCGTGCCAGTCGGTTCGCAGGACGTAGATTCCTAATGCCACGTCCTGTACACCCATCCCCAGCACGTAGCCCCACCACAGACCTGTAGGAAGGTTGCAATAAACATCTTGTACCTCATTCAAGCCCTTCATGAGGTTTTTAGATCGCCGACTAACTAGTATCCTGTAGGCATTTCATCCACCTGAGAAATCACATGGATTCTCGCGTTTAAAATACCTAAGTTACTGTTGCACAAACAACGGTAACTTATGTACAATGTAATTATTTTATTGCAGCGCGAAGACATCCGACTTTCTGTTTGGTCACTGCTTAGCTCTTTATTATGAGGGAGCATACAGCGAAATTGTATGGTTTAAGAAACCTTTGTATTCATATTCACATAGTAAATTGAGTTTTCATCATTAACAAAAAAGAAGATAAATATTGATAATTGAGAGTTGATAATTATAATCTATTTTATTGGTTGTTTAAAAAAATTGTTTATAATTAGAATTTACTTCACTTTAGTACTTAGTTTGTAGTACCATTTATTGTAAAGGGATAACTTAGGACATCTTTGAAGTGAAAACATGAGGTACTAGTTTTTTAAATATATGTCGCAAATGCTGGACGCTATGAGCTTCATCAGTAACATGTTCTATTAAATTGACCTAGTAGAGTACAACCCCGTTAAACCAAGCTCGGTTAAACCAAACGATCGGTTAATCCAAACTTTTTTTCGGCGGCCCGTCAAAATACTACCATTTATCATATAAAAAAGTTGGTGAAACCAAAGTCGGTTAATCCAAAGTATCGGTTAATCCAAACAAAATTGTCAGCCCCAGGCCACTTCCGGTACAGTTAAACCAAACTTTCATGTGGTTTTTGGTCATCTGAGACTTTTTTATATGATAAATGGTAGTATTTTGCCAGGTCGCCGAAAAAAAGTTTGGATTAACCGATCGTTTGATTTAACCGAGGTCGGTTTAATGGGGTTAAACTGTATATACATAAAAAACAATAATTATCGTGTCCACATACATTGTACATTCATAATGCACCCCCGTTTTTGCCAAGGCCAAGTCAAAGTCAAAGCTTGGTTAAACCAGTGATCGGTTAATCCAAACAAATTTCTAGGGTGCCTTCAAGTTTGGTTTAACGGGGTTATACTGTATTTCTTCTATGCAACAATAAATGCTTGATGTCTGCACCAATATCCAAATTGGATATATAGCACCAAATCTAGGCCATGGTTTTGGTTGAGAAAATTCGATGCTTTTAGAAGACCATGCAGCTTTAAGATATATATCCATAGAAATAGATTAGATTCACTCAAACAAAGTTGAAAATAAGTTATGTAGGGTGATATGGAGCTTCCCCAACGTGTACCGATTACTTTTATCTCCTCAGAGAAAATCATTAAAGTTGCAAAGTCGGATGATTTTGAGGTGTTTAAAAAAAAGATGCATATATGAGATTGATTGTTATAATCTACCACACTTTAGTTTGAAATGACTTTTATTTTAAGTAGCTGGCTTCTGAGATATATATTTGAAGTGCAAAGATGCCGACATAACTTTGGCCAGCATGACCATAGGCTTCCGCAGTAACAGGTTCTATTAAATTGGCTCAGTGTTCTATTCTATGTGGTAGTAAATGTTAAATAAGTGCACCAGTATTTAAGTTAGACATGTAGAATCAAATCTAGATCATTGTTTTGGTTTAGAAAATTTGATTTTTTCATCGGATTATGCAGCTTTAAAGTCGTTAGTTATACCTCACCCAGATACAAACGAATCCAGCATCAAAAGCTCTCCAAACATACCTTTGCTTAGTTTGTTCAGTTCATGCCACTGAACATGTGGGAGGAGAGTTGAGATCTGTGATGTATGAATGACACCATAGGTGGGATTCCCTCATCACATGACCTAGAGGGGTTCCCCACACCCAGGGGAAGCCATGGCACCCACCAAGATGGCAGACACAGAAAGCTCTCAATTCAACTTTTAAAGTCTATTAATTTACATGATTTAATCAATTATTCACACAAAAAGTAGCTGGTTATGATAAATAAAGATTTGAACTTTATATTTATCATTTTAGATTGCAATTTCTAACATTTCTTTCTCTATATGGTTGTCTAAAAGTGTCCGTGCTGCTGGACCAAATAAAACACAACAGAAGCAACCACTGTCAGCACTCTCCCACCAAATATGTAGTTGCATAAACTGAAAACTGGCAAATGTATGCTTAGAGAGCATTTGTCGGAGTATGGGTAGTGTCTCAGCGACCTATATCTGGTCTCTTTAAATCAACTTGTAAAAAGAGACACCATTTTTAACATTACAGTGAACAGGCGTTTTACATACCTGCCTGCCCAAGGTACGTTAGGAACATAAGAGGCACCCCGACAGGAAGTCCAACCAGGTAGTAAGCGACGAAGATTATCACTGCACCCAACGTCTGGTTGCCACTGCCACGAACAATCCCCACTATCGTCCCCTGAATAGTGATACACCATTTTGGAATCATGGTTGATATACTTCAGTAGTCATAGCATATCAAGTGATTAGGTTAGAGAAATAGAGAGCGAGAGAGAGAGGGAGAGGGAGGGAGGGAGGGAGAGGGAGAGGTCTGCGAGATGTAAAAAGTAGGCATATAACTTACTGCAACTTACAAGCGCAACACCACAGATGTAGCGAAACCACTTTTTCCTAGAAGCCAACTCACATTGCACGATAATTTGTTTTGAAGTTCCATTGATCGAGGATCGAAGACCTCATTAATCAATATGGTTGATATGGGCAACGGGCTAAGGTGGGGCGGGGCTATATATACATAGAATTTGACCAGTCGCCAGCCGATTCATTTGTATAGAATGTAAATTTAGGACCTGTTCCCGATCCCCGATCAACAGGATGTAGGTAAACTTATTTAGTGTGTGACGTTATCTAGTATTTGGTCTAATGACCTGCTTGGGGAGGGGATTTTTGTATTTTTATGTCCTTCTTTATGTAATGGGGACCTTTCAGTTTGCATGACTCTCTCGTCAGATGGCGCACCATGCCGGTGTGGCGGTTTCAGCACCCGGTCAGTTTCAGCGCCCTGCCGTGGCTTCTGCGCATGCGCGGATTTTCGCATGTTGCGGCGAGCACTGCTATTTGTTTTGTTTACACTCGGTGATTCGACGCCGATCTAGCTGCTACGTTAATATCGCTTGGAATTTAAGGTTAATTTAATTCAATTTCATTATTTGCGTATGTAATTCTGTTAAATATGATCGCATTCAATAGATTTCGGCCTAATCGGTCCCTAACACTGCCGGGCACCAGCGATAGTTACAGCTGAGCTTGTAGCCGGCGAGGCCACGGGTGTTTTGCATATCTCTTAAAATCCGCGCATGCGCAGAAGACACAGCAGGGCGCTGAAACTGACCGGGCGCTGAAACCGCCACACCGGGCTATGTATGCTTTGGTGTATGGTGAGTGTGTATGGTGGGGTGGGTGTGGTTGGGGTGCAGGTGCGTATGGTGGAGGTGTAGGGATGTGGTGATGATATTGATGTGAGTGGTGTGTGTGTGTGGATTTAGGGGTGTGTGGTGGGGGTGTAGGGGTGAGTGGGTATGGTGTGGTGGGTGTGGTTGGGATGTAGGTGTGTTTTGTGGGTGGGTGGTGGGGGCGTATGTTTGTGTGGTGGGTGAGTTGTGGAGGTGTAGGGGTGTGGTGAGGATTTTGGTGTGTGTGGTGGGGGTGTATGGCGATGTAAGGGTGTGTAGTGAGTGGGTATGGTGGGGTGGGTGTGGTGGGGTGTATGGGTGTGGTGGGGTGTTTGGGTGTGGTGGGGGATTAGGGGTATGGTGGGGGTGTAGGTGTGTGTGGTGGGGGTGTAGGTGGTTTATGGTGGAGGTATAGGGGTGTCTTGCAGAGTGGCACCTCACAATCTTTAGCATCCCTAAACCCCACCACACACCTTCACCCCCACCACAACCCTAAACCTTTACCACACACCCCACCACACACCTATACCCCCTACACCCCAGAACCCACACCTATAACCCCAGTACCCCTTACACCCCTACCACACACCTAAACCCCCACCACACACCTACAACCCCACCACACACCACACCTACACCACACACACCTACACCTCACCACACACACCTACAC
Source organism: Branchipolynoe longqiensis (assembly GCA_030323885.1). Taxonomy (NCBI): domain Eukaryota; kingdom Metazoa; phylum Annelida; class Polychaeta; order Phyllodocida; family Polynoidae; genus Branchipolynoe; species Branchipolynoe longqiensis. Next base: position 91,167,283 of record CM059191.1, on the reverse strand, counting down.
CCTCACCACACACACCTACACCCCCCTCACACACCTATGCCACCACACACACACACCTACACCCCATCCACATCTCTAATCCCCCACCACACACCTACACCCTCACCACACAACTACAGCCCCACCACACACCAAAACCCTCACCACACACCTATACCCCCACCACACACCTACACCCCCACCACATGCACACACCACACACCTACACCCCCACCTCACACATACCTACAACCCCAACACCCCCACCACACACCACCACCACCACCACACACCTACACCACCAGCACACACACACACACCTACACCCTTCTATCCAACCATGATGCCCGACTTGGACCGGTAATGGGTGCTGCCACCAAGTGTATAGCGAGAGAAATGGCTCATGAGAGGTCCCCATTACTTTAAAGCTGCATAGTCCGATGAAGGATCAAATTTTAAAAACCAAAATAATTATTGAGATTTGATTCTATATATCTAACTTAGATACCGATGCACTTATTAGGCATTTGTTTCTGTGTAGAAGGCACTACTGAGGCAATTTAACAGAACCTGTTACTGCAGAAGTCTATGGTGTCAGAGTTTTGGCAAGTAACTTTGAACTCATGTAAAGTAGATACTAGTGATCAATCTACTATATTTATCTAAGAAAAACTACAGAAATCCAAAACAATCGGACTATGCAACTTTAAGTGGTGGAATATGATGACCATATGCCAACTGTAAAGTGTGGTTTGTAGAACTGGTTGTTGGTTGATTGGCCGATTAATTACATCTCTCCAACTTACCCCGAAGCCTTCCAACAGCAGGAAGACCGACAGTATTGGGACAAGGTGTTCCGTGTAATCTATGACGTCACTGAAATGACAAGAAACACTGGTTACTGTTGGGGGTACTGGCTTGTAGGTGGTATGTGTGTTGTCATATCAGGATATACAGATGAAGAGTTCAGGTGCAAAACCACGCAAACGCCAGTCCAAAAATGTAGTTTAAATAAAATATTTTTTCCTGAAATAAATTTAATTCTCACTAATTCCACTTGTCATATAATCACATGGTTAAGGAGCAATGAACACAAGAGAAGGAATATAAGAAAATTAGGTTTTTGAGGGGCTGATTCCAATGTTTATCTCCATTTTTAGATTGGCGTTTACGTTGTTTTGCACCTGAACTATTCAGATTTATATTCTAACAGCCTGATGATCACCGTAACGTTGTTCTTTATACAAATTAGATCAAGTGGATTAAGGCATTATTAATTGATTAAGAGAGTATTAAGAGAGTTTTAACCGGCGCGCCCAATCTTCCAATCAATGTAAAGCTACCAATTCTTCTTTTCATATAATCATTAATTATTAATAATAAATACTGAAATTTGCATAGTCCGATAAAAACATAACATTTTCAAAACCAAAATAATTATCTAGATTTGATTCGATATATGTAACTTAGATATTGGTGCACTTATCAAACAATTGTCATCAGATAGAAGGGGATCTAGAGGCAATTTAATAGAATTTGTTACTGCAGAAGTCTATGGTGTCAGAGTTTTGGTGAACTTGCCAAAATGAGTTTTGCATGGTTGTACTTCAAATATCTCAAAGGTTAGCCATTTAAAATAAAAGTTTCTTCAAACTAAAGTAAAATAGATTATAATAATAAATCTAATAATATATTTATCTCAGAAAATGGTAGAAACTCGAAACCATCGGACTATGCAACTTTAACTAAGTAGTGAAACTTTGAGTCTTCAGATGTTATAACACTATTTCACGGTTACTGGTGTATACCACTTTACTTGTTTGTTTTATTTGTTGGGGTTTTACATCCTAACAACATCTAAGTTGATATCAGGATGGGTACTGAGTTGTAACAGTGCACACTCATGGCAATTTCATAGTGCTCCCCCACTTGGGAGACTGGGCTAGTGGCACCATCACCCAATAAATGAGAGAGCGGATCAAGCGCCCACTCGAGCCCTGACTGCTCCTTTGGAACACTGTCATCTTCCCCACTCTGATCTGAAACCTATCATTCAAAAATACATCTGGAGTCTATGGCAGATCGAATCGGATGAACACCCAAACAACAAACTCCATAGAATTACCCCTCCGTGAACGGACTGCCTCAGAGTCGCCTGGAAGGGTGACACGACCAGGTTGTTTTAACAAGATGCCATATTGGCCACTCGTGGCTAACACATGTTTTTCTGCTCAAGGGGGACCCTCCCCCTGAGTGTATTGGATGTCAGTCCCCACTGACATTAAAACACACCTTTATTAAACTGTGTGTATTTCATGGCCCTGTGCCCAGTTTTACACTACAAACAGCATGCACAACCTTTTTGCTGAAGTAAAACAAGAAAACATTTTAGCCTTTTTGAGGCCAGCTGGTTTGTTCCACCTCATATAGCTTTTTAACAAATTTCATCAGTGAATAATACTATCATTTAGAATTTTATTTACCTGGACCAAAATATGATTGTGAGTTAAAAAAAAAAATCATGAGTGTCCATTGACACAAAATTGATTCTATGCTTTTACATGTAAAAGCGATGGTTTGAACAAAAACAAACATTTCTCGCCATGGCGTAAAGCAACCACCAATCAATCAACCCAATATCCCACTCAGTCACATACAGACGCACACATATGTATCCATTATATTTCTTTGAATGAAAGCGCCATTAGCTACTCACCGTGACTCCGTAAATGCCATGGGAATATAATGCTTCAGACCGTAGGAGCTGACAGAAAGAGTAATGGAGATGACAACTGTGGAGATAAAAATTAAGTACAATGAAAGAATGTCAAAGATATGTTGTGTCTATTATATGTTCAGTATTGTGGCCTAAGTTACTACAGTGTAAAGTTATGCCTATATTTTCAACAATAATATTACGCCATGCTAGTCAATCACTGTCGCTTAAAGCTGCATACTCCGATGAAGCATCACATTTTCAAAACCATTATCTAGAATTGATTCTACATATCTAACTTAGATATTGATGCACTTATTAAGCATTGTTGCTACATATACGGGAATACTGAGGCAATTTAATAGAACCTGTTAATGCTAAAGCCTATGGTGTCAGAGTTTTGGTACACTTGCCAAAACTAATATTTGACATTTTTGCACTTAAAATATGTCAAAACGTAGCCATTTGAAATACACAGTATTTGAAACTAAAGTAAGGTAGATTATAACAATCAATTCAATATATTTATCCAAGAAAAATGACAGTCACTCAAAACCATCGGATTATGCAACTTTAAGCTTACCTATCCTATCAAATGACCTTTTTGTTTGTTTTTAAAGCCAGGAACATTAGGCCTGCTCAATTATTTACTTAATGTCACATTGTGATTACCCTTGCCACATTAACGGAGGCCGCATCAATCTGGTGGTGTGTGTAGGTGGTGTGTGTAAGTGATGTGTGTAGGAGTGCCTGTAGGTGTGTGTATATTTATGTGTGTCTGTGTGAGTAGCAAAGTCCGTTTTGGATAAACTCGGAAATTCATGTTAATTTATAGGTTAATTATCTTTACGATTGCCTTATATTCAGTTGTTCATAGTGAGAGTTACAAATTAAAACAGTCCACGTATGTACAATGTGGTATTAGTATTAGTATTAAGTTGGTTGGTTGTTGGTATTTTATGTCCTGGTAACATCTAAGGTCATATCAGGACGGGTACCGACTTCTGACAGTGCACACTTATGGCCACTTTATAGTGCTGTCCCACTGGGAAATCAGGCCACCAGCACCATGACCCGATATCCCTCTCAGTCACATTATCCTGACACTGAACTAACCAGTCCATGCCCTATCCTATTAATGCTGAGTGCCAAGCTAGGAAGCAACAACTATCAATTTTGTAAGTCATTGGTTTGACTGGACTGGGAATCCAACTCCCGATCTCCCGCATGGGAGGCCTACGCTCTACCGATTCGGCCACCGAGTCCTGTGCTGCTTTTAAGTAATGGATACCGACCGAAGCGACAACATAGTGAAATAATTACAAGAGATTGCCTTTGAAAATTGGTCGTGAATCCTTGTACAAATCCAAATGTCTGATTTATAAAATTTAAAAAACCGAATGTTAAAAGTTAATATTTCAGCCGCGGCATATGTATTTTTATTTTCAGACATTTAGTCAGCCAAGACCAATTGAGTAAAAGGTAGAAAGTTAACATTCGATTAGTTGATAAGTAATATATATATAATTGTTCATGATGGCTCGCCAACATGGGTAATTTGCGCACGAACGAGTATTCCTACGGTGGCGCCACCTGGGTTCGAGTCCATCGCCCGGCCCCTACCGCTCTCCCCAGGAACCAGCCTCCTGAGATCGTGACGTCACGGCCCCACTCTCGCGAGACTCTGACTGATGGAACCCCTTCACATCACTTCCACTCCGGCAGCCACACGAGCAGCTCACCACTCCAACTCAGCCGCCCACCCACCCTTTAAACGAACAGTCGAGCCTGGGGTTGAGGGCCTGAGTCCAACTTCCATCATCCACGCCGAACACACCATCTACTCATATACTGTACGACTATATACATATGATTTACTCAAATAAATTCCATATCATGGACTCCTTGTTCGCGTTGTAAATTATCAGGGGCGTAGCTTTGGATTGGTACACAGATAGAATAAAATGCTATTGGAATAAAACGCGATGGAAAACATCATATATTTTAATAATAATTATAAAAATGTAATCTCGGATGATATTTGGATCTTAAGGTTCTGATTGATTTCGGAGCTGCTTGAATTCAATATCAATTTCGACGTGTGTATATATATATGGATAGTGATGAGAATGTTATCGCGGGTAATAATCTCTGTAGTGTCCTGCTCCTACCCCCCCCCCCTCCTGGGGTGGGGGTGGGGGGTGGGTACCGGCATGCTTCACTCCGCTCCCCCCACCACCATGTTCAGGGCTTTCGCACGCCACTCGCTCAGAAGTATATATGTAGAGAGCAAGAGAGAGGAGTATATATCCTACATATAAGGTTAACAATCTTTTCACTCTCCATATTAATAGTAATATATATATATATGTAATATATATGCATATATGGTTATTTACTCCCAACTACTGCAGGATTATTGACTGTATGTATAACCAGTGAGGGTGGGTGGGTGATTTTACAAGGTGCCTCCTTACTTGTGGACCAGGCGGGATGGCCGAATGAGTTAGAGCGTCCGTCTCCCGTGTTGGCAGATCGTGGGGTCGTGGGTTCGAACCCTGGTCGAGTCAAATCAATGACTTAAAAATTGATACTTGTTGCTTTCTAGCCTGGTGCTCGGCATTATTAGGATAGTGCAAGGAATGGTTTGCTCAGTGTCAAGATAATGTGACTGAGTGGGATATCAGGTCATGGTGCTGGCGGCCTGGTCTTCCAGTGGGCCGGCACTATAAAGTCGCCATGAGTGCGCACTGTCACAAGTCGGTACCCGTCCTGATATGACCTTGGATGTTGCTAGGATGTAAAACAACAACAAACAAACAAACCTTACTTGTGAGTGCAATGGCGACCCGGGTGGAGGTGATGGCGCCCAGGGGCTGGTTCGAACCCAGGAACTGTCCCACCCGTGCCGTGCACGCACCGCCTAGTCCCAGTGGAATCTGATGGGGTGTACATTCCTGATTAGGTACCTCATTGTTTTAATGATGGCGAGAAACGTTGTAATGTGACAGCACCATCATATGAGGTGCAGCTTATGTTCAATACCGGAATGGGCATAAGCGGGTGAACTGTGGTAAGATTTCAGTTACGGCCTGTGGAGGCTTGGCCTTAGGCCTATGTGTGATGAGGGCTTTTTGGGGTTTGATAACCCAGGATTACCTGTAGGTAACGGTAAGGCACTGGCCAGTTTGCGATTGCACCCTTGAACCTGCAGTTATCATTTTGAGATGAATTCAAGAATGGTATAGTGCTCTACTTTTTGAGTTTAAATAAACCTATTAAGACTCATGCTCACCATCCAAGCAAAGCCCTCTACTTGGAAGAGTATCTGGAAAGCACTGATCTCCTTCTCTCCAAGAATGCCTGAAAGTTGATTATCGTGTTCAACAATGTACCAACGTATACAATGTAACGCTATCCATGCCGGGATGGGGTGGAGAAGTTAAAGTTGCATAGTCCGATAGTTTTGAATTCCTGTCATTTTATTGAGATACATATATTCAATTGATTGTTATAACCTACCTTACTTTAGTTTGAAATAACTTTTATTTTAAATGGCAAACTTTAGAGATATTTGGAGTGTAAACATGTCAAATTAGTTTTGGCAAGCATGCCAAAACTCTGACACCATAGGTTTTTAGCAGTCACAGGTTCTATTAAATTGCCTCAGTATTCCCTTTTATGTGGTAAGAAATGCGTAGTAAGTATATCAGTGTCTAACTTAGATATGTAGAATCAAATCTAGATAATTGTTGCTTTTAAAAAGTTGATGCTTCATCGGACTATGCAGCTTTAAGCAATGAAACTTTGAAAGGGGAAGTATCGTTCCTACATTTGTTTAATAAAGACTTTACATGTGAAGCAGATAGTTAGCAACCTCCTCTTTTGAAGGTTCTCCTTATAGTTGCATTAGTCATATCCTACAACGTATCACATAGATATTGAGTTTTTTGTTTTTTTTGTTCAAGTGTTTTTATTCCTCTGAATAACATGTTGTCAGTGCTAATGCACTGGTCTTCCAGCCCTAATCACAATTGCCTCTACACAGTAAACAAATCTACAACAATATACAAATAGACAATTACAGGAAAATAAGCAAAACATCGTTACATGAATGATAGTTAAAGAACAAGATAAGAAAAATAGAAACACATGCGGGGAGGTAACTAAGTTAGACTGGTATGGTAGGCGTTAGTAGGGGGTGGGGCACAGCTGGTTATCTTTCTAGTAGTAACATACTCTTTGAAAGGGTGATGGGGGATGTAGGGTGGGCCTTTGTGATTGAACTTACGTTCATGGTAATCTCAGGTGGGGCCTATTGAGTTAGTAAGTACGTTAATATTGATTAATCATGTACCTCAGTAGGATCCAACTACAATCATTTCCAGGCTCATTCCATTGTAGATGGGTTTTTGGTGTAGTTGGCCGCTACTGGTTGAGTTTACAGTGTTTGTTTGGGGGTGGGGTAGCGGGGGGACAGGGAAAGGAACGGCAACACCGACCCAGTGTATCATTGATCTGCTTTGGCCTAGGCTGTTTGATTTAAATGTGCATGGAGGTTTATCTTGAAAGTTTTGTAACAATCACTGTTCCTGACACGTGCTGGTAGTTGGTTCCAGAGTGCTCCCCCAGAAGAACCGGTGACTTTTTCATTATACTAGTTTTAACATGTGGCACTTTCAGGAGGGTGGCTTGTGCTGCACGTGTGGCTTGTGTAGGTGTGTCTATGTAATATGGGTCTTTCGCGCGGTGGTACATTAGGCCTAATAGGTGCTTGTCTCTGCAAATATTTAGGGCATCTAGTTTAGCTTTATTGTGCATCTCAATGGTATGTAGTGTTTTTCCTTTAAATACTGTGTGCAACCCTCTATTTTGAATAGTTTGGAGCTTTGCTTGCTGCTTTTTAGTTAGTATATTATATATTATGTCATTATAATTAATGATGGGTAGTATTGTGGTTTTGTACAATAGAAGTGCAGTCTCTTCGCTCATATAATGCCTTATTTTCCGGAAAGTGTTCATTTTGGCTGCCAATGTTCTGGTAATTCTATTTAATTGACTGGTTCCTGACATTGTAGGGTCAAGTGTAGTACCTAAATATTTATAACTTAGAGCCTCCTTAAGTATACACTCTCCTATTTTTATACTGACAATTGGTGAACTGGAACGTTTAGTTTTAGTTGCAAATATTACATATTTAGTTTTTATAATATTTATGGATAGTTTATTTTCCCTTTTCCACTGGTTTACTCTTTCTAAATCATGATTCATTTTGGATTCAGCCACTTTCACATCAACATCTGTAGCTACCAGTGCCACATCATCAGCAAATATGCTTCCCTTTACTTTTTCAAGTACTAGTGGGAGGTCATTGATGTAGATTAAGAATAATAGTGGGCCCAGGGTAGATCCCTGTGGTACCCCTGTCTTCACTTCTCTCAGTGAGGAATTAACACCTTCAAGTCTAGTATACTGTGAACGGTTTAGTAGGTAATTTTTTAGCAGTTTAGTTGTCCCTGTGCCCAGACCACTATTTGCCGCTTTTTCTATTAAAAGTTTGTGGTCTACAGTATCAAATGCTTTACGAAAGTCTATAAAGACAGCAATAGATAATCTTCCTTGATCCATCCCTGTCATTAGTGTGTCTAGCACACCTGCCACTGCTTTGGTTGTGGAGTGGTTCTTCCTGAAACCATTTTGCTCTATTGCTAGGTAACCTGTACTTTCATAAAATTCTGTTATTTGGTCATGGATTAGTTGCTCAACTATTTTGCCTGGTATTGGAAGAAGTGATATAGGTCTTAGTTCATTACACGTTTTAGGGTTCGACGTTTTCGGGATTGGCATAATCATTGCCCTTTTCCATGCATCTGGGTAGATACCTTTATCAATAATTAGATTAGTTAGATATGTGAATTCAGTAGCCAGTGCTAGCATGGCATCTTTGATGAGCCTGGAACTTAGGTCTTCTAGCCCTGATGACTTGAGAATTTATGAGTATTAACTTTGGGGTGGTATTTTTTGTCATTTAGTGGTATATCCTCTGATTGATTTGCTAGTTTTTCACCAATGTCGACAAAGTAGTTATTTATGAAAGTTGCTAACTCTCCCCTAGGTATTTTATCCCCAGTTAATTCATCGGTTAGATTTCCCACTGACTGTACAGGTGCTGGAGCTATATCATTAATTACCCTCCATGCCTTCCTCGAGTTATTTTTATTCAAAATTATACCTGTTTTAAGAAACTTGGCCCTTGCACCTCTGTAGGCTGCCGTTGCTTTATTCTTTAGTTGTTTGGCTATGAATTCATCCTCAGGGTTGCCAGTATGTTCAAATTTTTGCGCAAAGTAATCCCTATCTTTCTGTAGCTCTAAGATTTCATTAGATAACCATTTGGGACGATTTTCTTTAACCTTATAGAGTCACATAGGTGCATTCTCGTTTGCTGCTAGCGTTATTTTATCCAATAATAGTCGCCAACATGCATTAGGGTCCTCTGTTTGGAGAAAGTTTTCAATTGGTTCCTGCCTTAGAGTTTCACAGTATTTATCAGTAGAGTATTGACTGTAAGTTCTACCCCAGAACTCTATTAGACCCCTAACATCCCTAGGTTGTTTCTTGATAACATAGATTGGTTTATGATCGCTTATATTATAGTTAATTACCCCTGTAGTAGTACAGTATTTCATGTATGTGAAGGCTAGGTCTAGGATCTTTTTGCTTTTTCGGGTTATTCTAGTGCAAGATTTGATGACCTGCTCCAATCCCTGTGAAACTGCAAAATGACTAACTTTTGTAGCTGTCTGTGTGCTTGGATCTGCTGTATCTGCATTAAAATCTCCCATAACCAGTGTCTCCATTTTGTCTAAGTCTGGTATCTGGTCCAAACAGTTAGTTAATAAGTCTAATGCAGTATCTAGGCTGCCATTAGGCATCCTAAATATATTCCCTAATAGAATGCGCTTACAGTTGTCTCGTTTAATTATAACCCACTGGGCTTCAATTGTAGCGTTAGATAGGTTTAAGTGCTTCAATGTCTCATCATCCACATCAATGTTTGATTTAGAGTATATTGCTAAGCCCCCTCCTATCTTAGTCTTTCCATTGGGTAGTTTGGTGGTTCTATCTGCTCTTGTTAACTGGTATCCTTTAATTGATGCAAGCTTATCTTCAGTGCTTTTTGTTAGCCAAGTTTCAGATACTGTGAATATATCTATATTTGACCACGGCAGATCAACTCTGAGCATGTCAATTTTGTTAATTAAGCTTCTAATATTAAGGTGTGCTATTTTGAAACCAGACTGGCTTTTGATTTCATCTAGAGGAAGTGTAATGCCTTCCACACAGTCCCTGCCATCCCCACGCTCCCCCACCACCTCACCCACCATACCCTGGGCTCATGACCCAGTGTTTCTGGTGGGTTGGACTCCTTGTTGTGTAAGTTAGTGGGGGGAATACATATGCCCCCGTTTGTGTTGACTAATGTCATAGACATGATCATGATGTCAGACATTGTGCTTCTTTTTGGTCAGGACAGATATTCATGGATTATTTATCAGGTTAGTGCATGTTCAGCAGATAGCTTATTGGTTGGTAGCATGTTAGTATAACCTTGTATGATTGGGTGAGGGAACAATCAGAAAATATCAATATTCCACATTGTACTTTTTGAGAGAACCAATATTTCAACATTCCTACAAGTATGTCTCAACATGTGCCAATGCTCTGCAAATGTCAGTGCAGTCAATGGATTCAAACCGAGCATTAAATACGGCTATCCTGCCCAGTGTACAATGGTACAATCTTGCGCGCTAGGTGAATTATGGACCGACCTAGCTGTATGCCGCAGTGCAATGGTTAAATTTGTCACATCCTATTTATATCGCAATCTACTTGATGTAGATACAAGGTTAGGAGCTTACAAAAAATAAAACTGTATCACTGTTATGCCTTTAATTTACAACAACAATGCCGGATTTGATTGTAATTTTCGTATTTTATGTTACCGACCTGAATTTCATGTGCTGTGTCTGATAATACATGTCATTTGGTGTAGACTACCAGGGCCGCGTTCAGGGTCTGTCTTGGAGGCGCCTCGGAGGCGCCCGTGATATCACGCTAGTCTGAACGGGAAAGGCAGTTTCTTGTCTCGAAAATGGCCACCCCCATAGGCGGCGGCCATTTGCAATCGAAATGCTGCGCTCTGATTGGATGAAACCACTGCATACAGCGGCCATTTTCGAGGCACTTTTTGTCTCCTGCCTGAAAAGGGAGGCGTCGCCGAGACGTCACCGAGACGGACCCTGAACGCAAATAGAGCAAAAAGCATCGCCGAGATGTCGCCGAGGCGCCTCCAAGACAGACCCTGAACGCGGCCCTGGTTACAATTTCCGAGACAAATAGCAATCTAAAGTCCCAGTCACTCTATGGCTTGCGGTATCACTGGCGACCACTTTGCGACCAAAAGGCCAGGTGGTCGCCAACTGGTTAGCAACTGCTTGCCAACTGCTTGCCGACTTATTGGCGACCAGTCAATGACGAATTGCAAGCACTAAGAGTGGTCGGCGACCTCCTTGCGACCATTTTGGTCGCAAGGAGGTTTTAGGTGCAGCACCTGAAACCTGCAACCAAAATGGTCGCCTGGAGGTTGACAAGCGGTCGGTGATCACCAACTATTGCTTTTCACACATTTCTTTTCACAAGGAGGTTGCTGGTTTTTGGTCGCAAAGTGGTCGCAAGTGGTCGCAACCCATAGTCTGAATGATGCCTAATTAATGAATTTGATGAGCAGCAGACGACATTTACTGAGGCAGACGACAAAATCTCACCTGAAAGAAAAGTTCCAACTTCAGTGCAGAGCCAGAACATGAAGGTCATGACCATACTGGAGACGGCCGTGTGTCCGAATGGACCCCAGTCCTCCAGTGCCTCCCAACTCCACCCTGGAACAGTGTATATTATGTAAGCACAAGTTGCCATGGAAAAAGGCTTACTCATTCACTTCACCATATAGCTTGTTTTTCTTTCTTTTCTTTTCTTTCATTTCTTTTGTTTTCTTTTTGGGAAACATCTTTGTTCATTTGAATGCAATTTCTATTCAGCGCCGACATACTGATTTTTCAGCCATGTCCAACCTCAATTATTTACACTAGTTATTGATTTTAAACAGTGTATATATAGTGTAAGCTAATTAAGAACATTGTAGCATCACTCTGGGGACAAACACTGGGCTGAATGAGTTAGCATGTTTGTTTGTTGTTGTTTTACGTGCTAGCAGCATCTAAGGTCATATCAGGACGGGTACTGACTTGTGACAGTGCACACTCATGGCGACTTTATAGTGCTGCCCCACTGGGACACCAGGCCGCCAGCACCATGACCTGATATCCCACTCAGTCACATTATCCTGATACTGAGCCAACCAGTCCTTGCCCTATCCTAATAATGCCGAATGCCAGGCTAGGAAGCGACAAGTATAAATTTTTAAGTCATTGGTTTGACTCAACCATGGTTCAAACCGACGATCCCATGATCTACCAACACGGGAGACGGACGCTCTAACTCATTCCGCCACCCAGTCTGGTCAGCATGTAGGTGGTAGGAGATGTACTAGGTGGCTTCCAATAAAGCATGTATTTAAAGTTGCATAGTCCGATGGTTTTGAGTTTCTGTCATTTACTGAGATGCATATATTATTAGGCTGATTGCTATAATCTACCCTACTTTTATTTGAATTAACTTTTATTTTAAGTGGCTAACATTAGAGATATTTGAAGTGCAAGCATGCAAATTTAATTTTGGCAAGCGTGCCAAAACTCGACACCATGGGCAACAGGTTCTATTACATTGCCTCATTATTCCCTTCTCTGTGGCGATACATGTTTAATATATGCACCAGTATCTATGATACATGTCAAATCAAATCTAGATACTTGTTTTGGTTTTGAAAATTTGATGTTTTCATCGGAACATGCAGCTTTAATGGCATTATGCACCATGGCTCACATCCCGGGTCTTTTTAACCTAGCTTTTTTTTCCTAGCTGATTAAATCATGCAGCCTCTTTATGACACTTTCTCTGGAATATAACCAGATGGGGATAGACGAATAAGTTGAGCGCCCTCCTCCCGTTTTGGTAGGTCATGGAATTCGAACCCCCTGGGTCGAGTCAAACCAATGACTTAAAAATGTATACTTGTCGCTACCTAGCTTGACATTTGGGATTACTAGCATATGGCAAGGAGCAGTCGAATGAGGAAGGCCAATTGTCTGCGATTGAAAATTACTTGCTTAATCAACTAATGTACAAAAAAATGGAAATATTGAAAAACCTTGCTTCCACTCCTATTGTATTCATATATAGACCAGTAAGTCGGACAGTATGTACAGTAGTCACCACCAGTAAACAAAGACAACACTCAATATATCCAGCGTTGAAAACAAGCACCCTCACGGGAGCTTACAAGTTATGGGCAGAATAAAAAACTTGTCACAAAAAAAAAAAAAAAAAATCTTAATGGACACATAAATCCGGCCACCTACCTGCCCATGTTTCCTTGTAGATTCCCGATCCCCATATGTACGCTACAAAAAGGATGAGCACCAGGTAATATGTGCACATAAGGGCAATGGCAGATCCCCTGGAAGGTGAAAAAAGGTCATGAAGTTGATTAGTGGCAGTAATAAATGCATTAAAGTGATTACCTTAGGCCTACCCTGTCTCGTTAACCTATGAGTTACAAAGAGCAAATTTTGCTTATCGATCAATAAACTGCACTGTCCATTGTGAAATCATTCTGTGGACAGTACTCCACTTCGATAGAGCCAATAACTGACACACCATAAAAGCTCGCATATTAGATGAGCCAGCAGATAAATTGAGGTTAATTCTTGACTCACCGTGTAAGTCGAGGTTGACTTACGTATATGTATATATATATAACTATATATATATACACGAGTCAGCCTCACGAAAATGGGCCAATTGGGGTAAGTTGTCGGCGTCGAGCATTGGATGTCAGCATCGAACTGTATAATTATAGTTTAGCATTGACAGAGGTATTGGAGTCATTAAATTTATCCTGAATGTAAAGGTAGAGAAAATACAACAACCTTATTTGTTTCTAGGATAATTTAATATAAAACAAAGAAATGCACTACACTTTAGGAATTGTGATGCCGACATCTGGTAAAGTTGTCGGCGTCGAGCATTGGATGTCGGCATCAAACTGTATAATTATAGTTTAGCATTGACAGAGGTGTTGGAAAGTCATTACATTTATCCTGAATGTAAAGGTAGAGATAATACAACAACCTTATTTGTTTCTAGGATAATTTAATATGACACAAAGAAATGCACTATACTTTAAGAATTGCGATGCCGACCAATTGGCCCATTTTCATGAGGCTGACTCACTATATATATACATATACATATATATACATCTATATATATATATACATATATATACACATATATATATACATATATATATGTATATATATATTGATATATACATAAGATAAATATTGACATATATATGTGTTTATATATTCCGACAGGTTATATGTGTATGTATAGAACAGAACAGTTTTCCTTCAGCTGGTAGGAAATAAAAAGTGCATATAAGTCAAGGTGCTTCTGAGAACTTCCTTTATTTAACCAAAAGCAATCATAGAAATGCTAGTCATTATATCCTTCATCAGTCTATTAAATTGACCTAGTATTCCTTCAATGTTTAATTAGTGTGCTGGTATCTAAGTTGGATATGCAAGATCAAATAGGTAAGTGTTTTTGTTTAGAAAATTGTACGCATTCATCGGCCTATGCACTTTTTTTTTATCCATTTATGCAAATACATGTGAGGAGTTCAGGCGCAAACCTCCGTAAACATCAATCTAAAAATTGAGATACACATTGGAATCACACCTTCAAAAAGTTCATTTTTAAAACTTTTTTTTTTATATTCCATAATCATTTCATCACAAGAAAAGTGGAATTAGTGAGAATTAAAATTACATTCATGTAAAAATCTGTTATCCTAATTAAATATTTGCATTGGCATGTACGGGGTTTTGCGCCTGAACTCTTCTTGTACTGAATTTACTTACTTGATGCCCATGTGAGCTTGAAAGAGAAGCCCGTAGTGAAGTAGTGCATTCACCCCACAGCTGACTACGCATATAAGCATGTTTGGTATAACGCGGTTCTAAAAGGAACATAATAGCTTTAACAACTTTTGTCACTCAGTGCATGTAAGGTGCTTACCAATCACCATATCTGGTAACAGTGCTATATATATATATATATATATATATATATAAATTGGGCTACGACGTAGGAGAATAAGAGCCAAGACGAGAAGTGGTGGAAGCCTAGTTTATTTGCTGAGGCCCATCTGGCTGAGCAATAACCGCCCTACCACAGAAAAAGTTAAAACTGGCGCCGATGTGAGCCTAACAAGCTCTGACTGGTCTATGGCAACATGGTGGTGGCGCCAGGATAGCGCAGCGGGAACCGGCCCGCAGCGAATATGACAATAAATATTGTGGGTTATAATAAAAAGGCAGCATTAAATGCCAGGATCCTGAAGGATATAGGAATAGAGCTCCGCCCCTTTATACTCATAGTAATAAATTATATTTCTCATATATATATATATATATATATATATAGCTATATATATATATACAGTCGGCCCTAGGTAAACAGAATAACAATAAGACTGACGTGGTTGAGAAAGAAGATATATTCTCTGGCAAGGATATATTAATTGCCCACCTAAATTAAAAATTTGACCGTCCAAGTGGGTCTATAGGCGATAACGACCAGACACAGCTGGTATGCAAGTGGTCAGAGCCCTTCACTGGTGGCGCCGATGTGGCAATGCTGTAACTACACAGGGCCAGTAGATAGGATTGTTTGTTTGTTGTTGTTTTACATCCTAGCAACATCTAAGGTCATATCAGGACGGGTACCGACTTGTGACAGTGCACACTCATGGTGACTTTATAGTGCTGCCCCACTGGAAGACCAGGCCACCAGCACCATGACCTGATATCCCACTCAGTCACATTATCCTGACACTGAGCAAACCAGTCCTTGCCCTATCCTAATAATGCCGAGCGCCAGGCTAGGAAGCAACAAGTATCAATTTTTAAGTCATTGGTTTGACTTGACCAGGGTTCGAACCCACGACCCCACGATCTACCAACACGGGAGACAGACGCTCTAACTCATTCGGCCATCCCGTCTGGTCCAGTAGATAGGATATATTTAGTATAGTATAGTATAGTATAGAGAACTGAAGTTAGATAGTGTCCATGTTTATATTCCCATAATAAATCACAGAGCACATATATATATATATATATATATTAAATATATATTTATATATTTAAATCGAATAAAATAATTTGAAATGTCAGATAAGCATACCTGACACAGCAAATATCGCATGAGTAGGAAAAGCCAGCAGTAAGCCTGAAATGTAAAGGAACAATTAATATTACAAGGTATTACATGAAGTGATCAAACATACATTTTAATTACATTGTTTAATTATGCCCTGTTAAGCATGAACCAAGCTAGCTAAGTACTGTAGAGATTTAAACAGCATTTTAATTAAACTTTTGATTACAAATGAATCAATCAAACATAGATGACATCCTTATGATTAATTTGTATTATTTAGGGACTTCCAATTAGGATCATGAGGTTCATAAATAATATCTATATGATTAACTTGCATTATTTAGGGATTTTCAATTAGGATCATGAGGTTATCTAATTCCCTTTAATTGTAAATTGTATTAATGTTTCCATGGAAATTGCCTTGTTAGGAAGTCTGGGTAAAATAGGCACGCTTTTCACTCAGTACTCACCAAGACACCGGGAGAGAAAAGCAATATGTATTCCTGGGCAAGCCTGGATAGAGAGGCAAAGGGAAAATATTTAGCATTCTGTCGGCATTTCTTTTAAATCTAACTGATCTCTGCCACTGCTCTCAGTTTATATGGAAACCTACCCGATAATTAGATAGCTATTAATCCATATATTTGTTCTACGTGCTCATGAACATTCAGTACATACACACAGTCACGTGATTGGTTTGCCTAAATCATGACTGTACACTATTTTACATGCAAATAGATAAGACTGTTAGGCCATAATCGATTATCACGGTCCGGACCATTCGGATCATCCTGGTCATCAGAATTTCAAATAGAACACCTTGAGGTGAATAAAAAAAATACACGGGCCGCATGCAAAATGATCCGACTCCAATGTTCCACGTCTTGGCTGGGGGGGACCAGGATCAATGACGTCACATTTGTGCTGGTACTTGTAGTGTCAGCCTGTACTGTTACGTAATTTAGTGTTTTATTTATCTGCAGGTATTATGTTCATTTATCTGCAGGGACACTACACTCAATCCGCCATTTTTTATGCACAAAGTGCATTTGGTTATGCAACCTGAGTTTGTCATGATCTGCGCATGTGCAAACAAAATTATTAGGATGATCCCAGGTGATTAATCGATTACGGGCCGAGAGTCAGTGTTTGGCAGGTCAGTCACCATAGCAACTGTTCACTCGGTGTTTGTAAATAGGCACATGGGTTCGCTCTCTAAAGCCCCGTTCACACAGGGGCCTTAAATCGCCTCAACTAGTTCGCCTCATCTAAGTCGACTCACATTGGCCGTGTGGATACTACGCTGAGGTGACTTAGGGCTGAGTCGACTCATCTAGTTCGCCTCAAGTAAACCGCCTAGCGAGGTAGTTTACATGAGATGAACTAGCTTGAGTCGGCCTATCTTGCGGCTGTGTACACAAGCAGATTAGTTGAGGCAGCTTAAGCTTGTCACACACATGCGCAGTCGAGACCTGAGTTTGTTGATTTTCTGGTCGATCGAAAGCTCATATTATATAATTTGGTCTATGAAACCGCTAGCTGTGCACAGATATTTTTTTCATCATTTATTTTTAGGCTTTCACTGCCCAGCAGAAGTTTTGACCGTTCCAAAACAATACGATTCAGTCGATGCATATCTAGGTCGAACCCACACTCTCTCGTGGTGATGTCGACTAACCGAAAGTGCCGCTGGTTAGTATGGACTTGCTCATGCGCAGATATCGATTTCTGCCTTAAACCGCCCCAAGTACTGCGTGTGTGGACACGACACCGTTTCACGCCTAGTTCGCCTCATCTAGTTTGCCTTATCTAGTTCGGCCTAAAGTTGTGTGTGTGAACAGGGCTTAAGTGTCCTGCTTGATGGGCACAGGTAGAGGCTAGAAATAACACTGGAGGCAGCACCACGTTGTAAAAATATACGGATTTTCGGTTTAGAATTATATAGTGGCAGGGAGCATCTTTATTAGTGCATGACAGAGGGGGACAAGGTTATGTAAACTAAAAAGCAATGATGCCTAATCACAGTATGATATGATAATAGACTATGTGAAATATATGTTCATGCATGCTGCCTAAGATTAAGAAGGAGCTGTGTTCTAGGGGAGGCTGCCCAAGGGGTGGAAATTTCCTATGTGTAAGACTAAGCATGAACCATCACCAAGGAGGGACGTTCTTGGTCTATATGAGTGGACATATATATATATGAATGTAACTGTATACGACTGCTGGTTCACCCCTGTGTCCATAAGGGAGGCCCAACCTCAGCCGCAATTGCATATAGACTCGGGGTGGCACCTGCAGCTGAGTAGGGTGGTAGCTCCCTCCACTGGGGGGGTTGGCTCCCGCCCTAGCTGTAGGGTCACCTGAGGGGCTGACGGTGGGACTGCTCAGTCACCTACACTGCCTTGACTAACTGACCACACTAAATATAGGAGATGCACCGCAATTATGTAAATGAAGGACCGAGGCTCCAGTCACACTGGCACCGGCACTCTAGTCCTGGCTCTGGAGTGAAGCGCACGTACTTCGAGCAGGAACCCCAGACACTCTGTCTGATGCTACCTAAATTCACCTATTCAAATTGAGTGTATCCACAGCCATAGGACTCCTGTCCCATGGGCTGTTAAGAAGGAGCTGTGTTCTAGGGGAGGCTGCCCAAGGGGTGGAAATTTCCTATGTGTAAGACTAAGCATGTACCATCACCAAGGAGGGACGTTCTTGGTCTATATGAGTGGACATATATATATATGAATGTAACTGTATACGACTGCTGGTTCACCCCTGTGTCCATAAGGGAGGCCCAACCTCAGCCGCAATTGCATATAGACTCGGGGTGGCACCTGCAGCTGAGTAGGGTGGTAGCTCCCTCCACTGGGGGGGTTGGCTCCCGCCCTAGCTGTAGGGTCACCTGAGGGGCTGACGGTGGGACTGCTCAGTCACCTACACTGCCTTGACTAACTGACCACACTAAATATAGGAGATGCACCGCAATTATGTAAATGAAGGACCGAGGCTCCAGTCACACTGGGCACCGGCACTCTAGTCCTGGCTCTGGAGTGAAGCGCACATACTTCGAGCAGGAACCCCAGACACTCTGTCTGATGCTACCTAAATTCACCTATTCAAATTGAGTGTATCCACAGCCATAGGACTCCTGTCCCATGGGCTGTGGGCACTGCTTTCAGTATACAGGCTAAGTGGTAATGAGAATTAGTGTGGACAGAAGGTGAGGAGTGAGGGTGCTAGGTCACATGTAGGGGAATGGACAGTAGTTGTTGCTCCAATAAAGCACAACTTATTCACTGTTCATTTGTGTGTCTAGTTTTCCTTCCTCTTTTCAGTACTGATTCATGAGTTGGTTTGATTAGGCTAATGGCATCACAGGTGATATGAAGGGGAGAGTTTTGTAGTCTCATGGGGTGCTCACAGCGGCAGAGCATTCCTGATTTTATAACGTGACCTCCTGAAGTAGGGAATTTCACCCAAATAAGGGTCACAGAGAACCAGGGTGTTAGTTGGCAACTGACTGACTGGTTCAACACGCCAACTGCTTATTAATGTGGACCCAGATTTATAAAGACCCCATGTCAGCAGTATTATTTATTTAAAAGGAATTGGGGGGGGATGAATTTATTTACCCTGCCCAAAATGGATAAGTATATTGACACTTCGTTTCGCTGCTGGACTTAGAAAAATCACTGACTTAACTTGTATAGTACACACAAAAGTATGTACAGTAAAACCTCCCTAACCGACCACCTCCACAAATCGACCACTCCCCTATGTCGATCGCTTTATTTGGGTCCCACCAATAACATTGTAACCATATTTTAACTCCCTAAACCGACCACCTCCCTAAATGGACCACTTAAACTTAAAGTCGGTCCCAACGTCGGTCGATTTAGAGAGGTTTTACTGTACATGTAAAATAATAAAATAGTCATCATCCCAAAACCATTACAGTATCTGGCTCCCTCTGTCCGAATCATATGACTTCAGGGCTCCGTCCACCTCCATATGTGTGCAAAAGAATTTTTTTGTTTACAATAACAAGCTGGCATTAGAGGTCCAATAGGGCCTAGATCAGCCAGAAGAGGATCTGTAAGTGAATCTGTAAGTTTATAATGTAACTGTTTTGACTGTTTTTTAAAAGTTTAAATGCGGAAACTGAAAACTATCGGACTATGCCACTTTAATGTAGGTGGCATCCTTACTTATACCCCAGTCACACCACTGGGATGTTCCAAAAGTGCTCCTCAGTGGTTGCTGACCATGTGACCATTATGGTCGCAAGGAGGTTGCAGCTACTGCACTAAAAAACCTTGCGACAAACAATTATCACAAGGAGGTCGTCGACCATTGCTATGGTTGCAAGGTGAGTTCTTTAGTCCAAAGTGTGAGTCGCACTCCCATAGTGGGAGTCGCACTATAAAGTCGCCATCAGTGCACATTCATGGTCGGGACTAGTTACTCGCGAAGCCCTGTTCCTGTTACATGGATGCTGAACAACCCATTAGAAAAAGTGTGTTGGAATTCTAGGTTATGGAAATAGCTGGATAATTTTGGAATCTAAAGCGTTAAATATATAGTTTGGATACGTATTTATCATAGCCCGCTATTTTCGAGTGAAGAATTGATTAAATCGTGCAGATTAATAGACTTTGAAATTCGAATCAAGAGCTTTCTGTTGTTGCTTGGTTGTTTGCATTCGCTACCAATTTCTCAACTTTATGCCAATCAATATAGATAAATACTGCACACTGGAACGGCCTCCTACACAGTTAATTTCTACTGAAGCAGTTTTTTTGCTGGGAATTAAGCAGGGTTGTCATTCACCAATACTCTCCCACCCTCAATAGCCGATGCTTACCTTTTTGTGCATGGGGGGAGGGGGGGGGTCGTTAAACAAACAAACAAACAAAGAATCATACAAACAAACAAATCACCGATACTCTGGATAAGGGTGAATTTTTATCTAGGTTGGGACCTAACCCGATATGACTTTGAATGCGAAACTCTTACCAATCCACAAATGAAGGCACCCCCCCCCCCCCCCCCCCCCCCATCCCCACCATCTCTACACACCCTTCCTGAAGTCCCCTGAATTAAGTGAACGAAAGCTGTGCATGTTGTACTTACGCAGACACAATAGGGTCCTGCCCAATCAGCAGTAGGATGCTCTCGGCGTTGAGTAGGAAAGCCCATACTATGCAACTCGTCATCACACCAAATATAAGGCCTGAGGTGGGACAGTTATGAAGAAGAATCACAGGTTAGCAGATAGTGGTACTGGTAGCTGTCAGAGTCACAATAAGTATATATATGTATGTGTGTATATATATATAAATATATATATATATATATATATATATATATACATACACACACAGAGTGAAACCTCGGTTTGTGAACATAATTTGTTCCTAAATGTTGTTTGTAAACCGATTTCTTAGTAAACTGAAACCAATTTTTAAATAAGAAACAATGGAAAATGTATTAATCCGCTCCTGACCCCAAAATAAACTCTTTTTCTTAACTTGAAAATGCATAAAATCTTGCACAAAATGAATAAACAATAATTATGAATAGAATAGACAATTTAATTTCATCTTACATGTACAGATGAGACATGATAGCATAAGTGGAAGGTAGAGAGGAAGGAAGAGGGGAAGGATGTTACTGTTTGGAAGGGGAGTCCCCCTCCATAAGAACATCAGGTAACTAAAATTCTGGATTTTTCTCTCTAACATCTTGGTTTCTTTCTGTTTTCTGTTTCTTTGCAGTACTCGACTCAGTAATGGTTGTTCATAAACTGAGAATTCGTTTAGAAACCGATGCACTTTTTGTTAGAAAAGTATGTTCGTGAACCGATTTGTTCGAAAAGCGAGCTGTTTGAAAACCAAGATTTCACTGTACTTTTAATACAGTATAATCCCCTTAAACCAAACTTGAAGGGACCCTAGAAATTTGTTTGGATTACCGATCATTGGTTTAACCAAGCTTTGGCTTTGATTTTCACTTTGAGTAAGAGTGTATTGCACATGTAATACACAATGAATGTGGACACTTTGATTAGTGATTTTTTATGTATGTACAGTATAACCCCGTTAAACCAAGCTTGGTTAAACCAAGCTCGGCTAAACCAAACGATCGGTTAATCCAAACTTCTTTTGGCGGCCCGGCAAAATACTACCATTTATCATATAAATAAAGGTCAGTGGGGTCTCAGCTGACCTTATAACCACATGAAAGTTTGGTTTAACCATACTGCAGTGGCCTAGGGTCTGACAATTTTGTTTGGATTAACCGATAATTTTGATTAACCAACTTTGGTTTAACCAACTTTTTTATATGATAAATGGTAGTATTTTGCCGGGCCACAGAAAAAAAGTTTGGATTAACCGATCGTCACCACCCGAAGAACACTACTCACACACAACTACCAACACATCACCACCCACACAACACTACTCACACACAACTACCAACACATCACCACCCACACAACACTACTCACACACAACTACCAACACATCACCACCCACACAACACTACTCACACACAACTACCAACACATCACCACCCACACAACACTACTCACACACAGCTACCAACACATCACCACCCACACAACACTACTCACACACGACTACCAACACATCACCACCCACACAACACTACTCACACACAGCTTGGTTTAACGGGGTTATACTGTAATGCAAAAAAGTGGCCAACTTTCAGGAAAACCTCACAAACCGACTGGTTTATAACCACTCCTTCATCCAAACTACACACTTGTTTATTAGTAGTATTAGTATTATAAATTAATTTGGTTTCAGGCCATGTCATGTATCCTGGGCTGCATTGATAGCCGTCCCCCCCCCCCCCCCCCCCCCCCCCCCCCCCCACCACTCCCCCCCCCACACACACACACTCACGGAACAGTGGGCGTATATTGCTGCAAACCTGTATCCATTGGTTCAGCAATAACATGCCTGGCTCAAGGTTGCCAACCCTTACGATTTCGCCGTAAGGTGTACAGTATTTTATGTCCCCATCATCACCTTACGCCGATCTTCCGGTTTTTAATTTTCCAATGTTGGCAACCCTGCACTACTATTAATATAGTAATATTATATAAATCTTACGGATTTTTGTTTTCAAAAATGCACCATAGAACATCTAAGATTTTAACATTTTTCTGGGGGAGTACCCCCAGAGCACCCAATATAACATCCCTTAAAATCTTCCGGCTTTTTCATTTTCCAATGTTGGCAACCCTGCCAGCTGGACATATGACGCACATAACAACTAATTTATAATGCAGTGAATGATAGCTATGGTACATACCTCGTTGAAGATAAACCCCCATCTTTTTCTTATTCGTACTACCATATGTCTGCAAACAACACAGTATGGTAAGTTTGTTGTGTGTTTGTTTGTTGTTGTTTTACCTCTTATCAACATCTGAGGTCATGTCAGGACGGGGACTATAGCACGAATAATCGAGTGATACTAATAAATCCATTGGTAAAAATACACTAACAATAGTAGTGTATATACAGCTACAAGGGTAGCTTGGCATATATCTCACGCAATACTCTCATAGATTAAGAGTATTAATCTTCAAACGAAAAGCACAGGCCTACGAATCGGATTTCTAGCATAACCTCTATTCAGCGGATAGATAGTATTTAAACAATCTCGCAATAGTGTTATTAAAGAAAACTGCAGCGATTTAATCAATTAGTAAAAGATTTAATAATTAAAAAAGAAAGTGTACTCATTAGATAAGTTAATGCCTAAAATGAAATCTTAAATATATTATGACTATTCTGTGAAATTTATCGTATTAAAATAGTAAAAATAGAAAATAAGATAAGACAAATATATATATATAATATATATGATATATATAATATATATATATATATATATCACTGACCTGTGAGAAGTATGTGTCACCTCCGAAGGCGAGCCCACGCCCCAGACTTACAGTTGTGACGTAAATAACCTGGAGAAAGGGAAGAGGGTTTTCTAACTGCGGAATTTCCCATATCATAATCCACTTCCAATTCCAATTCACTTCCACTATCTCCAAAGTTAGCAATTTATAATACAAATTACTTCAATTTAAAGTAAGGGAGATTATAATGATCAACATCATATATATATCTAAAATATATAGTAGAAATTCAAAACCATCGGAGTAGGTATAGATCGCATTGATTCCTCCATCTTCTCTAGCTTCCCAACATCAACCATGACCCGTGGTCACAGGCAAAAATGTCCCCAAAAAGATGCCTTCTAGTCTTGAGGAAATACAGTTTCAGCCACAGGATTGTGGATAGATGGAACTCCCTCTCTGAATCCGTTGTCTCCGCCCAAACCATGAACTGCTTCAAATCCCGACCCGGCATTTTTGGATACAAGAACGGTACAAATTACCACCAGCCTACCAAAATCAGTATATTTGATATCAAGGTATCAATGTATTTAAATCTGCATAGTCCGATGAAGTATCAAATTCTCAAAACCTAAACAATTATCTAGAATTTATTCTACTTTGTAACTTTGATACTGATGCACTTATTAAGCATTTGTTGCCACATAGATGGGAATACTGAAACAATTTAATATAATCTGTTACTGCTAAAAGTCTATGGTGTCAGAGTTTTGGTGTGCTTGCCAAAACTAATTTGACATGTTTGCACTTTGAATATCTCTAAATTTAGCCATTTAAAATAAGAGTTACTTCAAACTAAAGTAAGGTAGATTATAACAATCAATTCAATATATTTATCTCAGAAAAATGGCAAAAACTCAAAATCATCGGACTATGCAAATTTAGATAGCGCAAGGTAAGCAACTTACTGAGATGGCCATTCCGACAGCAGCAAGTTGGTGGCTGCCCAGATGCCCGCAGAACATGAGGGAGATGGGCTGGATGAGGTAGTGGAACAGGATGGACAATGTCTGCAGGGGAAGAACACACATGTGTTAGGTGATGGGTTTAGACAGCGTTAAAGCAGCTGTCACACCTCACCGGATTGGGGGAAATGGACAGAAAACGAACAAAGTCCGTTTTGTGTCCGTACAAGTTTTAAACATGCACAAAACTAGGAACGGATGCCGCCGGAATGATATCTATGGTTTTTGTCCGGTTTGAGTTTGTTTCGTCCGTTGGCTATCCGTTCATGTCCGTTTCATGTCCGTTTCATGTCCGTTTCATGTCCGTTTCATGTCCGTTTCATGTCCATTTCATGTCCGTTTCATGTCTGTTTCATGTCTGTTTCATGTCCGTTTCATGTCCGTTCGTCCAGAGGCCATTGACTCGATAGCGCAACATTTTGACACATTTTAACATTTTGATACTTATCACCACCGGACTGTCCATTGCTCAATCCGGTGATCTGTGACAGGGGCTTAAGAGTTGTTATGTACTGCGACGTTTGTTTGTTGTTGTTTTAAGTCCTAGCAATAACTCTGGACGGGTACTGACTTGTGACAGTGTGCACTGGGAGACCAGGCCACTGGCACCATGGCCCGATATCCCACTCAGTCGCATTATCCTGATATTGTGCTAACCAGTCCTTGTTCTATTCTATTAATACCGAGTGCTAGGCTAGGTAGCGAGTACTATCAATTTGCCTCGTTTAAGGCCCAGTCATACCTTACCGGACTGGGGAACCGGACGAGAACCGGACACTGTCCGGTACTGTACGGCGATGTCTGGTACATGTCCGGTACCCATCTACCGGACACCGCCGGACTGAGGTGTCCGGTTGGTGTCCGGTTTGTCCGGTACATGTCCGGTACCCATCCGTACATGTCCCGTACCCATCTGTTGGTGTCCGGTTTGTCTGGTACATGTCCGGTACCCATCCGTACATGTCCGATACCCATCTGTTGGTGTCCGGTTTGTCTGTTTTGTCCGGTACATGTCCGGTACCCATCCGTTATGTGTCCGGTTCTCGTCCGGTTCTCGTCCAGTTCTCATCCGGTACATGTACGGTACATGTACGGTACTTATCTGGTTGTCCGGCGGCAATTGACCCAATTACACTTCATTTCGATACATTTCGATACATTTTGTGTACCGGAGAGCACCGGACTAGACAATTCTTTGTCCGGTGGTGTCCAGTACTCAGTCCGGTAAGGTGTGACAGGTGCATTATGCCTAGTACACACCTCCCGTATAGGATTCGCGCACTAAAACTCGCGACTCGACCCGACCCGCTTAAAACTGAAAACGGGCCGATTCGTTTTTCGAATCGAGAATCGCAATCGTAAACGGCCGCTTTTAGCACTAAAAACTGAGTTTTATGCGCGAATCGCAATCGCTAGGTGTGCGCGGGGAGCACACACCAAGCGATTTTTGTGGGCGAAACGGGCAGTTTTCGATCGTATACGGGAGGTGTGCGCACACAAACGGTAGGTGTGTACCGGGCATTAGGGTTCAAACTTTCGACCTTCTGCAAGAGAAGTCTGCGTTCTACTGATTCGGCCCCCATGTCTGGTGTTCCAGACTTCTTGATTTCAGACGGGTCAGACCCCTGCTCCATTGTGTCTTTTATATTCCATCATCTGCATCGACAATAGAACATCGATCTGCTGTTGCCAATCCGCATCAATATATATCAACCATCGCTAAATGTATGTATATATATGTTTTGTTAATAATCATCGGATGGAGTGGGACAATTAGTTAGAGTGCATGACTGAGTTCGATTCCAGACCGAGTCAAACCAATGACTTACACAATTTATACTTGTAACCACCTAGCCTGGTGCTCGGATAGGTCAAGGACTGCTTAGCTCAGTGTCAGGATAATGTGACTGAGTGTGATATCTGGTTATGGTGCCAGCAGTCTGATCTCTCAGTGGGGTAGCACACAAAATTGCCATAAGTGCACACTTGTCAAATATTCCGATAATCGGCAGAGGAGGGAAATGGAAATCCTCTATTATTATTCTGTGTGGCCGGCCAAGAGTATGTGTATATGTATGTTGTGTATATAGCTTTGCCAATGCTTGAGGGCAGGTAATTATAGACATAGGGATGATTGGCAGGTATGTGTGAGTGCACTCAGTGCCTTGCTCTCTGCTGAGGTAGGGGTCAATGCACACAGGGGTCAAGGTTGGTGGTGGCCACAGGTTAACCAGCCCTAGTGGTGGGCAGACCACTGGTGGTCATGGTAACCAGAAATGCTGAGTCCTTATTGGAGGAACTGGGAATGTTGCTTCCCTATTGGTTGGAGTGAATGGCATGATCCTAGACCAGGAATCCATGTACTATATATAATAAACCGGAGGGGCTTGGACTCTCTCTTAGACTTTTACTTTTGCTTTACTTTCTCTCTTTCTCTCCGTCTGTATTGTTTTTCACTTTAGCCTACCTACATAGCCACAGACTCGAACCCCGACTCTACAAAACTGGTGACCACGACGATTTTCAACACACACTGTTGATCTGAAGTAGAGCAGCTGGTAGGGGTGCTCGGGTGGTGTGTTGTGTAGGTAGTGCCTTTTCTTGTTTCTTTGACTCTGTGGGGGGGTTCAAATTTATTATTATAAAATTGTGTTGTCGACGACTTTTCCGACAGTTTTCGATATTTTGCAAAGTATGCTAGGCTTTCTCTTAGGGTATTTCTATAACGTGCCGTGATAGAAGCCTCGCGTCACTGGCCAAATATATTTTTGTTAAAAGGGACTACTTTTGTCTGCTTTAACCTTACCACAGAGGGGGGGATGTAGTAGTACACTACAAAACTTTGTCTCTACTCTTTTTCTACTTACAGACGAATCTATACTTGATTTTCAATTCTGCTAATCTTTTTCTACCACCGTATACAATAGCACATTGATTATGCCACTCACACATTCGATGGAGGATTCTTTACATGGTGACTTTCACCACTAGTTTAAAGGTTAGTGTACCTTGGGCAACTTTTCGAGTGAAACGCAGGAGGGAGAAGCATGGGCGAAGTTTATGGCTTTAAAGTTAGTCACTCTTAAGGAAGAGCAGGAGGAGAGGTTAGAGCAGATTAGGGACAAGACAGACATGAGAGAGCCGAGGGAAGAGCGCAGGGAGTTACAAGAATTATTACAGGTGGAGGAGAGACAGGGTGATGCATTGTCGGTCATTGAAAGCATATGGGAAATCTGTACCCTTATTAGACGGGTCGGATAGAGGTGCTCTACGCAATTGGATAGATTTGATTGAGCGAATTGCTACTCTTTCTGGGGTTTCTGACCTTGACATTATTTGGTTTGCTTTATCTAATGCGACAGGTACTTTTCATGTGGTACTTTTCACTGCCTTTCAGCATGAAAGTGCAAATGCAAAACGCAAAATCCTGAAAGCAAATTAAGGAAGTTATTGCTTATACTCTATTGACTGCTGATGAACGTTCACATTTGAAGGGAATATTGGGTACTGATACATTCGAGATCCTACTGTCTAGGTTTCTGGATTCATTATTAGATGACAATCAATACCATGTGGTATGTGGAGACTAACCGACCCAAAACTCTGCAAGATGCTTTTGCTATGTCAATACTAAGTGATAGGTCTGTAAGTAGACAGCATAGACGTGCTATGGCATGTAATGAAAGATTAGCAATTTGTGAGGAGATTGATAGTTTGAATAGTACAGCATTGGATCTTTCTGGTTCATCTTCTCTTTCGAAAGGTTCGAAATTGTCTAACACAGATATTCAGGCAATAAAGTCACTACAGGGTAAGATGAAGTCTCTTAGGAAGTATATAACTAATTTGTCACTAGGCAGTGGGATTTCTGCAGCGCAGAGTAATGCCCATTCATACAACCGCTGCGCACACATTGGATTTCCACATGTCCGGATAGAGCAGCCGGTGGGGGTAGGGAATGCTGACTTGATTGGTCACGCTTCAGTGGCACAGCACACTGCGATGCATGCACTGTCAACGCAACAGCAGGGGGTCAATGGAACTTTTCATGGGGAAAGGTGCCCCAGACGAAGGCACTGTGGTGAGATCGGATGGAGGAAGGATGAGACTGGTGGGGGATCTACGCACCGGCCTACGTATGGTAGTGGCAGACCTGACCCAAACTTACAGCCTACCACCAGATCCAGCCTGTGCGATTAAGTGGCGGGGTGTGAATTGCGTGGCAACTCCGGTGGCGGAATTAGAGAGGTTGGAGGTAAGGAGAGAGGAACTCCAAGCAGAAATAAGGGACAGAAATGCTGGCTATTCCATCAACTGGATGGAAGGGGAGTCTATGACGGGATGGAGTGACAGGGGCAGAACCCCTACACCGGCCCTGAGACAGCAAACCCCATGAACATCAGCTTTCACCCCACTAAGGCCAGCAGTAGAGAGGGGGGGAGCGAGCCCCCACCATACCCGGGTCACACCCCAGAACCTGAGAGCAGGAGGACATCGCTAATGCCCCCCACGCCGCGGGTGCCGCACAAGACGGCCACAACTCAGATAACCGTGACCCGACAGCTCACAGAGCAGAGGAGAGCGGAGGATAGTGAACCGGCGCCTACAGTGTCAGAGGCACAGATGGGAGGTTCATACCTGGAACAATTCCTTCCGGCGGAGAAAACACCGTTGGATGTGGAAGGGGAGAAGCTATTGGAGAGCACATCAAAACTGATCAATACGCTGTGGGAAAACTTGCTAAGAGGGACAGAAACTTCTGAACTGTATAGCACGCTACCCAGGCCAGCCAACGTAGCCAGCCTGCACAAGATAAGACTGAATCCGGAGCTGGAACCGACACTCCCAGCAAGAGTAAGAGACAATGACACGGCACTGGCAGCAGCCCAATGGGGTATGCAGTACGTGGCGAGACTGGTAGCTACGGCGCTGGATAACATAGAGCGGGGAAAACCAGTAGAAGCAAAGGAGATGGTGATGGCACTGATGACAATGCTCAAGGTACTGGCGCGCATGAATAACGCACTGCTGGGCCTGAGGAGGGACAACCTCAGACCGACACTACTACCCCAAATAAGGCCCCTAGCAAAGAAGGATAGAGGCCAAGGCTTCCAGTACCTGCTGGGGGACGATCTCACAACACAGGTGGCAAAACTGGAGACCAACCAGCACGCTGATCCGGGGATTTGGTGACAAGCCCAACCTAAGGAAACCAGGAAACTTCAGAGGCAGCCAGGGGAGGGGCCGCCACCCACAGCACCACCCACAATACGTCCCACGAGTAAGAGGGGAGGAGACGAGACCATCCCTCTTCCACAGGCAAAGCGCAGGCGCACAGGCATGACCCCAGCGAGGGGGGTGGGGCAGAGGCAGCAGCAGCAACAATGACAATGCCTACCGGGGCCGACAATACAGACAGTAAATGTAAGTAAGAAGACTACTGAGTTCAAAGCAGGGGGCGTGTCACATAATGTGAGTGAGTGGGATAGCATCACGGGAAATAAATGGATACTCCAGATGGTGAAGGGCGTAACCATTGAGCTAGACAGCTTACCAACACAGTATGTAATACCTAGTTCAGACACCAGGAACAAGGGTGATATCTTAGGCACAAAAATAAAAGAATTGTTAAGACAAGGATTGGTCGAGAAAGCGTCAGCGATGGGCAGAACAGTTGTATTACACCTATTCCTAATACGCAAAAAAGATGGAGATTTTAGACCTATCCTAAACTTGTCAAAATTGAATGAAAGAGTAAGGTACAGACATTTCAAGATGGAACAACTAAGAACAGAGATGCAGCTAGTGCACAAGGGGGCCTAGCTAGCCAGCATAGACATATCGCAAGTGTACCACAGCCTAATGATACGAGAAGCAGACAGGGATCTGTTACAATTTATGTACGAAGGTGAGAGGTATAGATTTAGAGTATTACCCAACGGTCTAAGCTCAGGGCCGAGAATCTTCACCAAAATAATGAAGGCAGTGATGAGCCACCTCAGAACCGAGCACAACACACTGTTATGCTTCTATATAGATGATACGATAATAATGGGAAACAGCAGGGAGGAAGTGATTAGGGCAGTGTCCACCACACTGAGACTCCTGAAAAGACTAGGCTTCACCATTAATGAGGACAAATCGGTAACTAACCCTTCCAAGGAGCTGACATTTCTAGGATTTCTAATTAACACACACAATTTACAAGTATCACTACCAGAGAATAAATACGAAGAGCTGAAAGTACTCATTACGGAGGTATTAGCAGCCAGAACAATAAAGAATAGAATGCTAGCAGGACTAGTAGGCAAGTTAGTGGCGACCGACACGGGAAACAGATGAGCACACATCAGATCAAAAACTATAATAAGGGCCCTAAACTGGAACATAAGAGAAGCCGGAGGGAGTTATGAGGGGAACTGCACAGTAACAAGGAGAGTGAGAGAAACACTAGACTACTGGGAGGCAAACCTATCAGTAACATACAGAGACTACACACACAAAACGGTGGATGTGTACTTCTATACCGATGCATCAATGCATGGTTGGGGATACTTCGACCAAACTAACCACATACACTATGGGGAACAATGGGATGAAGTAGTGAGTGAAACAACACACATAAATGTATTGGAGTTAAGTGCGGTCAGACGGATGCTACAGCATCAAGGTGACAGACTTAAAGCGAAGTACATCAGGGTGTACATGGACAACACAACCACATTGGCATGTATTGAGAAGGGGGGTTCAGCCAGATCGAAACAATGCCACCAGGAAACAGAGGCCATCTGGGAACTAGTAGAGGGACTAGACATAACAATGTCAATGAGATTTTGCCCGGGAATAAAGAACACGGAGGCAGACAGGGCTTCGATAGCATTCACGGATGCAGAGGAATGGGAATTAAATGATGAAATAATAAGGGACGTATTCCGTAAGCTAGGCACACCAGACATAGACATATTTGCCACAGGGCGGAACCACAAGCTGGGAAAATATATATCAAGAGAGTTCGAATTAACCGCATATGGCACCGATGCACTATCTATTAATTGGTCAAATACTCACTGTTATTTCTTTGCACCATTCAGCCTGCTGTCGAGGGTCCTCATCAAGATTAGGGAGGACAGACCTAGAGGGATACTCATCATCCCAGACTGGCTGACGCAACCCTGGTATCCTCTACTCAAACAAGAACAGGGATTCGGAACCGGGATTAAAATCCCGGTTCAGAAGGGCACGTTAATATAGAAAGGAGTCGGAGCCAAGGAATTCCCACTACAAGGGAAAATGAGGCTGCTCGCAATCGCACTCTAGGTGAAATGTTCCAAGGGATGGGAATATCCAAGAACACCGCGAGCACACTAACAGCATCCTGGGCAAGCGCCACACAGCGACAATACACACTAGTGCTGAATCGATGGAATACACACTGCAAGGAACCCTAGAAACCCCACATTAATGGAAGGGATCGAATACTTGCAGGGACTATTTGCAGGAGGGGCAGCACACATGATGATCAACATGGTCAGATCACTGTTATCAACATTTATAATGGTGGGGGGGGGGGAAACCTTTTGGCGAGCACCCTTTAGTGATTAGGCTCCTGAAGGATATCGGGAACCTCAAACCCGCAACACCATGATATGACAAGGTGTGGGATCCAAAAACATTGCTGGATCACCTCCAGAGCTGGGGACCCACAAACGAACTGAGAATGGACAGGCTGAATAGGAGGACAGTGTTTCTCTTCCTATTAGCGACAGGGCAAAGGCTGCAAGCCCTAGGACTAATGCGAAGAGGGGATTTCACCTGGGAGGAAAGGGGTTGTATGATAAGGTACACAACCAAAATGAAATCAAACAACCTGATAAGAAATCCCCTGGTCCTAAGGTTCCGTGAATATGAGGTAAAAGCACTGTGTATATATGAACATCTGAAATGGTACCTAGAACTGGTAGAACTGAAAGGGGCAGAACCAGCAGTCTTCCCAACCACCCGCAGCCCACATGTACAGGCGTCACAGGAGACGCTGACCAGATATGTGAGATGCACATAACAGGAGGTAGGCATTGACATGCACACCTTCACACCATACTCCTGCAGGCATGCAAGCAAGAGTCCAGCCAGCAGGAGACAGGCACCACTGGCCACGATACTGCAAGGCGCAGGCTTGGGAGGCATACACATACAGACACACACATGCACACACAGACATACACACAGACATACACACACATATATATATATACACACATACACAGACAGACACATAGATAGACACACACAGACAGACATGCACAGACAGCACACAGACACAGAAACACACATACATGCACACACCCGACATACACAGACACACATACACCCGACCTGACTTTGCAGAGAGAGAGACACACACAGACAGAGACACATAGACAGATGCACAAAGACAGAGGCAGACACACACACATACATACACACATACACAGACACACACATACATACACACATACACACATACATACACACATATACACAGAGACAGACAGAGACAGACACACACAGACACATATACATACCCACACATACACAGAAACACACAGATAGACACACACAGACATACACATAGACAGACACACAGACAGACACACACAGACATACATGGACAGACAGACACAAGCAGACAAGACACACATTATATTTTGTTAAAAACCCTAGTGCCATGGGCATATGGCACTAATCCGTTCCCAGAATGTTCCACACCCAAACAGAAAGGTTCCAGGTCATCTCACATCACGTGGTCACCGCGAGATGACCATCTGAGTCATCATAGGCACAGGACTTTTGGCAAGCTTGTCGAAATTATTGTTGGTTCTTTCAGCTCATATTACTTCAAAACTAATCATCTTTAATCAAAATCACTCCGGACTAGTGATTAGTAGCTTGTAACGACCAATTTGATATATTTATCTAAAAAATAAGACAACAATTCAAATGCCATCGGACCATGCAACTTTAATCAACAAATGTAATTTAAAAAAAAAGAGTCAAATGCTTATCAAATCGTTCACTTTTTGATACAAATATCAAATCTGGCATGTAGTTAAATGATTAATATTATAACTCATAGCGAATACATTTAGCTATATATATATATAATAAATATATATATGTATATAGATCTATATATATATATTTAAAAAACACTATTTAGTGCTCCCCTACAATACCATCAGAACCATACCTCGATATCCCACTCAGTCACATTATTCTGACACTGAGGCAACCAGTCCTTGCCCTATCCTATTTCTGCTGAGTACCGGGTATACGCATAAATAAACTTTAATCTTACAAGTTTGAAACACGTTCTTCAGTGATATTATTATTTCTAACTGGTTATATGATGCGCGAGGAGGAAGAAAGAGGAAGGCAGGGGTGGAAATAAGGCGTTTATTTTGACGCCTCAACAAACAGAGCATACAAGTCATACAGGGCTAAGCTCCAGGGAGCGAGAGTAAAAAAGGGCTCATGAAGAGCAGAAGTAAGTAAAATATGAGGAGGAACTCCCGGTAAGGAGTGAAGAGGCTCAGAAGGAGCAAATATGTACAGAGTCAAATAGCAAGGTAGATAAGCTCATGAGGAGCGGATAATGAGTAAAGTCCGGGTGATTTAAATGTCGGTAGAGTGAGGGGGTGCCGAGGAGCCCTCCACCGCTGGAAGGGAAGGCTATAGAGAAAGTTGGGTGGGTGGGCGGAGGAAAAAGCAGGGAACTGGAAGGCGGCAGGAGGGTGAGTGCCTGAGGGAGGCCGGCGGGCGGCCTTATAAGGGAAGGGGGGGGCGGCGGCAGCAGCTGAGGTGTGAATGCTGGCGGCCCGGGGGAGGGCGAGAGGTGGCGAGCAGCGGGCGTCGGGCGAGGCGCGAAGGCTGCGCGACAGAGGGGAGGGCGGGGGAGGAGGGGGCGTGCCGCGCCATCGGCCGAGGTGAGGAAGCAGCGCGACACGGGGCGGGGGAGGGTCTCTTCCTCTCCTCGCATCAAACGTAATGCTTTGCATTACGACCAACACACTTCAAGCATAAAGTCTCTCTCTATCTCTATCTCTCTCGCTCTCTCTCTCTCTCTGTCCCTATATATATATATATATATAAATGTTCACTGTTCGCCTCATTTATGCTGTCAGAGTGATGAATGCGACTCCTCCGCCAGTATTCCCAGCTCTGATGCCCCTAATCATGCACTAGAACAAGCAGCAGGAAATAACCATGAACTCGACCCCGATGCAACCCCATATATTGCGTGCCCTTTATATAGTCCATGCGGTGCCAAGTGTGTCAACAATACATCCAGTTATGCGTATAACTATATATGTCTAAAGGTCAAATAACCACATCAAACCTTCTGCCGTCCTGATATGACCTTAGATGTTGCCAGGACGTAAACCTACAACAACCAACCAATCAAACCATCTGTATCAATTCAATTGGGGTTCGATCCCACAACCTGCCACACTTGCTATCCGGGCCGCACTCTGTCCACACCTCTCTCTATCACCTCTCCGCCTCTCCTCCTCGATATCTCTGAAAAGAGTTCCAGGAGGGGGAGCCCGCTGGCATTTCACTTTCTACTCTTACTCTGTCTGTGTCTATGGCTCGCCGGACGGTCACCATAGAGCAAATAGACAAGGTCCTTTGACTCAACTCTCCTCATTTCTCTTTCCTAGATTCTGCCCATTTCGATTTCTCCCAGGCACACTTCTTCCCCTGACCAGGGTAGTTGTGTTCTTGGGTGGGGCCCTTGACCTTTACGATTTCTCTGTCTTGTTCTTGTTGCTGGAACGACCGCTGCTCCCACCTTTGCCCGCCTTCCTCAAACCCCTGCTGCTGGTCGGATTCAAGTGGTACACTACACTACACTACACCTACAGCTCAACTACATGCCGGACCGAAGAGATTCGCTGCCCCCCGACACCTCGCCGTCACTACGTTGTGAAGATGTCCCCAGCTTCTACAACACTCCCTCTATGAAGTTAAGTCTTCAACCACAGATTGGGCCAATTTATCGGAGCCTCTCTACCCAATGTTGCAGTTCTGCAACCGGTAACCGTCGTAAGGTTACAAACACCCCCAATTGATTGAACCTGCCACATAGGAAGTGAACGTTCGATTCATTCAGCTATCCCCTCTGGTCATATTGCTAACCACCCAGAAATGATTATGTAATGATCAGACATTGCTTGTTGCTTCTGATACATACATATATCCAAATTTTAACCCTCTTAGAAGTGTTACTAAAGATTCATCTAGGAAAGTGAAATGCACATCATATTTGACATCTTTTTTGGTTGGTTCCTTGTTTGAGTTTTACGTCCTGGCAACATCTAAGCTGATATCAGGATGGGCACCGACTTGTGACAGCGTGCACTCATGATGGGTTTATAGTGTTGCCCCACTGGGAGACCAGGTCACCAGCACCATGATCTGATATCCCACTCAGTCACATTATCCTGACACTCCACCAACCCATCCTTGCCATATCCTAATAATGCCAAGCGCCAGGCTAGGAAGCGACACATATCAATTCTGTAAGTCATTGGTTTGACTCGACCGGGAATCAAACGCCCGATCTCCCGCACACGAAGCCTGCGCTCTATCGATTTGGCCACCACACCCAGTCGTTGACATTTTCCCTGCCATGGTTGCGATATGTTGGTAGGTGCAACCCTGATGGTGACCTTGTTATGTTGACTTCCGGCCACCAGGGTGCCTGTAGTTAATGGCGCTGGCTGTGTAATGAATGATATTGTTGATAGAATAACCACATCTTCGGATGGAAGGACATGACTGCTCAACTGCAGATATGGGTGTACCCAGCATAGATCACTCTATATATCCTAATTACTTGTATTATGTACACTGCGTTTTGATGCAGCATTAAATACCAGCATAATATTTAATTTTGATATATATTATATAATTATTATATGTCATTATAATATATTATTATATAATATTAATAATAAAGAAAAAATCCTAAAATACCTGCATAATATTAAATTTTGATATATATTATATAATTATTATAATATAATATATATATTAATAATAAAGAAGAAAAAAACCGGTACGAGTGAGGTTCCCGCGCACGTTAGGTACAGGAACAACCGGTGCTGGCGCCAGCGGTCGCACCGGGGATGTGCAGGAAGGTGGATAGAGTAGCAGCAACGGTACACAATAACCTAATAATAATGAAGTACATGTAGTTCCCTTCCGTGCCTTTATACTCGCATACTACGTTATAATCACATATATAATATACACACACATGCTGAGGAATAATATGGTATGGTAGTATGTTGTATTGATTTGAATGTCTGTGCAATTACCAATTTCTATGTTTCTTTCTTTTGTTAAACTGTATTCAACTGAATCAAGTTTGTCATTCATCTGAATAGGATATTTCCTTAGTGGTGATATAGTGGTCTTCTGGTCATGTCCAAGTTAAAGTTGCATAGTCTGATGATCTAGAGTTTCTGTTATTTCCTGAGATAAAGATATTAGATTGATCATTATAATCTACCTTACATTAGACTGAAATAACTTTTATTTTAAATGGCTAACTTTTGAGATATTTGAAGTGCAAATGTGCCAAATTCATTTTGGCAAGCTTGCCAAAACTCTAACATCATAGGCTTATGCAATAACAGGTTCTATTAAATTGACTAAGTATCCCCTTATATGTGATGTCAATTGCTTAATAAGTGCACCAGTATCTAAGTTAGATATGCAGAATCAAATCTAGATAATTGTTTTCGTTTTGAAAATTTGATGTTTTGATCGGACCATGCAGCTTTAAGCGATTTACATTATTTAATTACAACAAAACGATACATTGTCACTATACTTAGCCGGTTTCCTGACAGTCCTAATCCTATGGGCGAAAATCCGCGTTTTCGAGGAAATTCACCATCGGTACAATAACCAAGGCTTGATTTCTGCGATTTTTGCCAGACACCACTTGCATCCTTGTATATCATCCATATCAATACTCCAATTCACACTCATAGAAAATGTCTCACTAGGCTGAGAAAAAAACATCCCACCCCACCCCACCAAACCTGGAATTGAGTTTTTGTTGTTGTTGTAAATATAGTTTATTCATTGAATAAAGTCTTTTGTCAGCGCCGTGGCACTGGTCTTCCAGCCATGTGACAATACAGTTATTTACAATATATGCAGCTAGCCCAAATCAGCTGAAATAACAATATCAAACATTCAAAGACTTACATATGGCATAGTTTGACAATTCACATACAAAAATAGCAGTTATATGTTGTATTCCTACACACTTGATACATACATGTGTATTGATTAGACCTTTACATTACGGAGTGGTTAGGTGCATAGTTTTCCTTCATAGGTTTGTATGCCTACTATGTTGTGAATTGCAAAACTATCATGTTGTTGGAGTTAACATTTTGAGATGGAGTGAGTGTTAGTAGAATGGTTTGTTTATTCTGTTAGATAGAGTGTGGTTAGCTTATAGGAGGTATATACCCGTATATGCCAGTGTAGGCACCCGCGGGCATTGACGTATGTACATTTGAGCTGGTCACTATTCAGGCGTTTCGAACGCGCCGGCCCGAGCCGCGCATTTTGCGCCCGCTGCTCGCTAGGCGGCGCGTCAGTTAGTCGTATATAACCACGGCGCTCGGCCGGCCCGGCGCCTTTCCTGATACGCACCCGGCCTGCGCGCCGGTCAGCTCACCCGAAAAAGTTTTGTTTGATTCGGCGGTTAGGCCAGCCAGATACGGTATTTCAATAAACTGTATTATCCACACACTTTCCTTGTTCGTCCTTAGCGGGTCTACAGGGTTATGCTGAAAAGGTTAATACCTCAGGTGTGTTTTTTGACTACATGAAGTAGTTTGAGTAAGTAGGTTGTTAGTAATGATGGGATAAACAATGCTTGGAGGATTGTATGTTTCAGTCATTTAGTAGTCTAGTACAGACTTTATTAGTGTCTATGTTTGTACAAAGACCCCATAATACCAAGACAGCTCACTCAGCCTGTACTGTGTAATCAAAATGATCAAACCCACCACGTGGTGCGCTGGCTGTTCCCCAAGCTAAACAGATGCCACAATATATGCACAAATGTATATATGAATGTGAAAGCTGTGTGACGATGGCGACGATGATGTGTGCCTGTTCATAGCAATCCGATATTGATGTGTATTCACGCTTACCCACCTCATGCATGATATAACCGTATGTGTTTACATGTGAAACACCAACCAGCAGCTGGGTCAATCAAACCCACCACAAGGTGGCACCGCAAAATTTACATCACATGGGAGAGATAGGGAGTGAGCCGTCCCAGTACCATAGGGCCCCCGGTCTATAGCAATACTACCAGACTGACACACCCTTCCGAATTTGCTGGGCAAATAATTTGTACGGTGGATAACTTGGTTTGTTGGCAGCAGGCAAAGGAGCGCGTGGGGTGGTGGGAGGGGGTAGGGTGGCCATAGGTGCTTATAATAGATAGCTAATTAAATATGGCGACCTCATCACTAGGCATGTAGAAGGGCCTGATTGGCTTGGTGAAATCTTACCAGGTTCTTGAATTCTAGTTGTGTTTGTGCATGTCTAATTCTGACTGGGAGTTCATTCCATAATTTGCTGCCTTTGTAGATAGCACATGTGTAGCATGCGAGACTGTATTAATACTATTATTGGAATTAAATCAATCTATTTTGTCACTAATAGCATGTCAGTTGTGATACCCACCAGTGGCCATGCCAGCTGAAAGAGCGCCCTGCACTCTCGCATGAAGCCGTACGGAAAGATTCCGCCCACGACCTCCACTTCCGGTTCCGGCCCCGCTGCGTCCCCCATGGCGGCTCCTGAAATTGAAGGATGTCAGCATCATTGATACTAATAATATCGAAATACCTGGATTAGCTGTCCTGATATGACCTTAAATGTTTCCCGGACGTAACATCCCAACAAACAAACTTCCGAGCGTGTGGAGTGTGCGACCCCTGCGCAGGGGGGTGGGGGAGTGCATGCTGGGAGCTCCCCCCCTCCTGTGTATGACGTATAAGCATTATGCGAGTATAAAGGCATGGAAGAGAATGACGTGTTTATTTGCTACTTTATTATTGATTGGGTGCCTTACTTGATGTATGCCCCCCCCCCCCATCTCACGTGACCGGTGGTGCTGCCAACGGCACGATCGTGAAGCGGAACGCTACACTGTTCATTTATATATATGCGGTCTGTGAACCATTTATAAGTGGTTGAAGTACCTGTAAAATATTCCGATATTCAGTATAGGGGGAATGCAAATGCTATATTACTGATCGGTGTACGTGACCATGCACATGTATGTATGTATGGATTGGTGGTGCCTGAGTGGGATGTAAATAGACATAGTGGTGCTGGGAGGTCTGGGGTCTGAGTGTGAGTGCACTCAGGGCCTACCCCCTCTGCTGGGATAGGGATCACCACACTCAAAGGTCAAGGTTGGTGGTGGCCATGGGGCCATACAGCTTGGTGATGGTGGGCAGACAACTGGTATCCATGGGGAGCAGGAATGCTGGGTCCCTATTGGTAGGGCCAAGAATGCTTGTTTTCCATTGGGGGAAAGGGGAGGGGTGATACTCTACAATCAACCCATGTAACCATATAAATAATAAACCAGAGGGCTTGACTCTCTCTTCTTCTTTACACTTTATACTCTTCCTTTCTCTTTGTCTGTATTGATTTCACCATAGCCTGCCTAGACAGCCACAGATTCGAGCCTTAGATTTTACATACTGTTATCACTGTATATCAGCTTGGTCTTTCCAAAAAATGAATCAAGTTGTGAATATGTGGTGATGCCATAATGTAATTGTTTTTATTTTGAACTTTGTTGACCCTCCTATGTCATGACTTTATGCCCTCTCACCTGCAAAATTGCGGTCGTTTTGAGGACCCCGGCCCACCCCGCCCCAACCCGGCTCACCCTGCCCCACCCTGCCCCACCCTTCCCCACCCAGCCTCACCCCACCCCACCACGCCCCACTCCGCACCACCCCGCCTCACCCCCGCCTTACCCCGCCTCACCCCGGCCCACCCCGCCCCACCCTTCCCCACCCCACCCCGCCCCACCCCGCTAACACACACTTTCCATCCCACCATCCAGAGTGCAATAAACAGAAACTCTTCCCTGACTGAGCACATGGAACCAACCATTTGAGGAATATCCCGCCCCACCCCACCCCACCCTGCTAACACACACTTTCCATCCCACCACCCAGACAGTATTGTGATTTGGTGGTTTTTGTCTCCCTCCGACCTCGTTTAATGTTATACCGATAAAAACACAAGAAAAACTGCACACATTGAGACGTCCGTGACTGATTCCAAAAGGAGGATCAATCCAGTTATATTTCCCAGTGTGACCGGGCGCGGTGGCCGAATCGGTAGAGCACAGGCCTCGCGTGCGGAAGATCGGAGTTCGCGAGTTTGGTTCCCGGTCGAGTCAAACCAATGACTTAAAAATTGATACATGTCGCTTCCTAGCCTGGTGCTTGGCATTATTAGGATAGGGCAAGGGCTGGTTAGCTCGGTGTCAGGATAATGTGAGTGAGTGGGATATCGGGTCATGGTGCCAGTGACCTGATTTCCCAGTGGGGTAGCACTATAAAATCGCCATGAGTGCATACTGTCACAAGTCGGTACCCATCCTGATATGACCTTAGATGTTGCTAGGATGTAAAACAACAACAAACAAACATATTTCCCAGTGACAGTAATAACTTCGTCGATTGACTACGATAACAATATAAAAGAAAGAAAAAACAACCTTGATCAAATTATGGTTGGTTGTTGGAGTTTTACGTCCTGGAAACATCTAAAGTCATATAAGTATGGGTACCGACTTGCGACAGCGTCACTTATGGCGACTTTATAGTGCTGCCCCACTGGGAGACCAGGCTGCCAACACCAGGACCTGATACCCAACTCAGTCACATTATCCTGACACTGAACCAACCAGTCCTTGCTCTATCCTATTAGTATTAATGTCGAGAGCCTGGCTGGGAAGCGAGAAGTATACATTTTTAAGTCACTGGTTTGATTCGAGCAGGGTTCGAACACGTGGGTTCGAATCCCATGATCTCCAAAAACAGGAGACGGACGCTCAACTCATTTGACCATCCCCGTCTGGTTTCGAAATATGGTGAAGTGCGTCGATGGTATCACTAGTAAAACAACCAACCGGAAATCACTTATAGTGGGAGATCTACTGGGAATATATTACATAGTGGCCATGCTTACCGCAAAGCCATTTCCGGCATAGATGCTGTTCTAGTAGTTGCCCATTTGTGGCCGATATGATAAACCTAGACAAAACAATTATAAAGAAGCAGCTGAGAGGTCCTGGTGTAATTTAAGTAGCAGTGCCTGAGGGAGATAACAATAGCTGATGTCTTTAGAGGCATAGCATTGGATAAGGTCGGAGGAAAACATAAACCACCAACTCACAATGCTGGATGCGCAGAAGCGATGTGTCCCTCGTAAACTGGTGTGCCACGGAAACTGCAACACTGGCACCATGACCTGGTATCCCACTCAGTCACATAATCCTGACACTGAGCACACCAGTCATGCCGAGCGCCAAGCTAGCAAGCAACAACTATCAATTTTTAAGTCATTTTTTAAAATTGAGGCTGTATTTATACTGTCCATAGCATGTAAGCCTGGGTACCCAGGCTTGTTTTCAATGCTGGCCA
This sequence comes from Branchipolynoe longqiensis, assembly GCA_030323885.1. Classification (NCBI taxonomy): domain Eukaryota; kingdom Metazoa; phylum Annelida; class Polychaeta; order Phyllodocida; family Polynoidae; genus Branchipolynoe; species Branchipolynoe longqiensis. The sequence continues at coordinate 91,124,482 of CM059191.1, read as the reverse complement.
GCTGTAGTGTTGGTTTTGTCTTACCAAACAGTACCTGCTGATAAGTTATTTGATTGCCTGCATTTCAGTAGCAGATAGATAGTTTGTTGGTATGCTTAGTAGCCTATGTTAGTTTATTTTGGGCCATTTTGGCATTGTATTTTTGTTCTATTCATATCAGGCAATAACTTTTAATTTTTTTAATTTTTTTATTGAGGCTGTATTTATACAGTCATTGGTTTGACTCGACCGGGGTAGGAACCCATGACCCCACAATCTACCAGCACGGGAGGCGGACTCTCTAACTCATTCGGCCATCCCGTCTGGTAGTTTGCTGGTGGTAGCTGATGCTATGCATGCACTCACCTCACTGGGCGACAGGCGTCTCTTGTAGTCATCAATGGCTTATTTGAACTAGGAGCCCAGATTGTGCCGTCGGTAGGAATTACGATGTTGACCCACGAATGGCAAAACTATTGATTCAAGTCCTGTTCTAGCTATACTTGCGTTCCAACCCTCCCCATACCAATATAGGTTGAAAAAAACCAGTATGATATACTACCCACACCCATATATTCACAAAGCAACAGAAGCAAAAAGTTCAATAAATAATAATATTAATAACAATAATGTATTTGTAGGTTTAATAGAGCACTCTTCACTTGCAGATACCATCATAATGTGTTTTACAATAGAGCCATGAAATGACATTTACAATTAGGTTCTAATTTAATGAGTGTCTATTGGCACATAATTGATTGTCTGCTTTTACATTTAAAAGCGATGGTTTGAACAAAAAACAAACATTTCTCGCCATGAATATGGCCTATGCTGCCGACACGGCGTAAAGCAACCACCAATCAATCAATCAGACTTTCCTGATATGATTATATGATGTTGATCGTTATAATCTATATTACTTTAATTTGAAACAAATATTTTCTTAATGGTTAACTTTGGAGATATTTGAGGTGCAAACATGCAACATCAATTTTGGCAAGCAAACTAAAACTCTGACACCATAGGCTTCAGCAGTAACATGTTCTATTAAATTGCCGCACTATTCCCTTCTACCTGGTGAGAAATTTTTAATAAGTGAACCAGTTTCCATGTTAGATATGTAGAATCAAATGTAGATAACTGTCTTGGTTTTGAAAATTTGATGTTTTCATCGGACCATGTAGCTTTAAAGAGTTCAGTATTAAGGAAGGATTAACATTATTCAAGAGATATAGATGGCATTTAAAGTTGTTCATCCATCAGAGTAGACTATTAGAAAGGGGACCTTGGTACTGGCTGCCCATATAGTGAAAGGGTTACAAAGTGAAGGACCAGAGAAACACAGGATGGGCTTCGGATATTATAGCTCAAAGATGAGGGGTGTACAAGCTACATGAAACTGCAATTAAATGGTTGATATTGAGTTTTCCAGGCACACAGCAGTAAACAATTCACACCACGAGACGAGTGTACCCCCCACACACCCCTCACTAGGAGAGGTATCGTATTGCTATCTCAAGTATGCCCTCTCTGTGCAAAGTGGGCCATTTGTTCGAGGATAACAGACTGATAGGGTGTATTTTGGACTCATACTCTCGTAGAGACCTATTTCTATACACAACCGGGTAGCCACCGGTGGGCAGGACGAACATCATGAACCGAAACCTCCCCCCGCACCTAGCCATTCGGTTTCGTTTGGCCATAGACCTCACATTGACCACACCCACCCACCCTCTTTTTTAGGGACTGACTACTGCATAGGGGCCGGCTCTGGTGGCCTCAGAGCACCCGGCGATTGGGGAGGCCCCCTTCGCCATCGACGCCGTCGACTGACTTCCCGTGTTGTACCTTCACATTTGTGATAAAACTTAACCTTTTTCTCCCACTCGGTCTTCGGCTTACCTTACTCGAATCGATACTTGTTGCTCCCTAGCCTGGCGCTCAGGATGATTAGGATAGGGCAAGAACTGGTTGGCTCAGTGTCAGGATAATGTGTCTGAATGGGATATCAGGTCATGGTGTTGGCGGCCTAGTCTCCCAGTGGGGCAGCACGATAAAGTCATCATGAGTGCGCACTCTCGCAAGTCGGTACCCGTCCTGATATGACCTTAAATGTTGCCAGGACGTAAAACTCCAACAACCAACCACTAGAGTGTACTGCAGTGAATTTGCCTGCAGCATTACTACAATTTCAAAGCATGTAAGTTTGTAACCCCTGTCGTACCATAGACAAATTGGGCAGGGCCAATAGAACATATATGTGTGAACCACAATTGCCCTACAACTACTCACGCGCATGCCCGTCACGTGGTGGCCATCTTGTCAGTTGTGGTTCCCCGTGCCCCGTCCACCCACATCTGTTCGCAGCCCACGTCCTCAGCCTCTCAGTCTCACTAGTCTCAGATAACAGCTCCCTGTACGTACTTCCCACCGGCCACCGGCCACCGGCCACCGGCCACCGGCCACCGGCCACCGGCCACCGGCCACCGGCCACCGGCCACCGGCCACCGGCCACCGGCCACCGGCCACCGGCCACCGGCCACCGGCCACCGGCCACCGGCCACCGGCCACCGGCCACCGGCCACCGGTCACCGGCCACCGGACGCGGTGGCCGAATCAGTAGAGCGCCGGCCTCCCGTGCGGGAGATCGGGAGTTCGATTCCCGGTCGAGTCAAACCAATGGCTTAAGAATTTATACTTGCCGCTTCCTAGCTTGGTGCTCAGCATTAATAGGATAGGAAAACACTGGTTCGCTCAGTGTCAGGATAATGTGATTGAGTGGGATATCGGGTCATGGTGCTGGCAGCCTGATTTCCTAGTCCAAAGATTAAATAGGAACTCACTGCCCACCCACGTTATTACCAAGGAGAAGTATGGATGCCGGTACGTTCAACTACGTTCAACTGTGTTAGCCTCAACTACGTTCAACTAGGTCCACTAACGGTAAATATATCACCGGGTCTTTACTACTATAGGGCAGGGACTAGTTTACTCGGTATAACACAGGTCATAATGGTCCTCAAAAACCTACAATTTGGTACAAATTGATCACTTAAAAAATGAAGTTCTGGAAAGTCTTAAAATTTGTTGTTAAGGGCCAAATGTCATGAAAGGTCATGAAAATATAGTTGCCTGACAATTTGAAGTCCTATGTTTTAATTCTGTAGTCTTAGTTTGCAAATAAAAATGATTTTCTTTAACCCTTTGTCTGAATCCACTATGATTCATTAACTTGTGGATGGTCATCCTCGCAGAGTTGCAGCATGCAAAACTTCATAAGGATAACCCTTAAGGATGGTCAAAAAAACAACCTTATAAAGAGTGGGAACCATGCATCAGGATAATGTGACTGAGTGGCCTGATTTCCTAGCGGGGCAGCACTATAAAGGCACCATGAGTGCTCACTGTCAGTGCCCATCCTGATATGACTTTAGATGTTGCCAGGCAGGTGTTGACATAGCACCAGGCAGTGATCTGGTGGATCGATTCATCATTTGGCACGCCTTCTATGGATGTGGATGTTCATGATAACCATCCCATCGGGTGGCATGCCTCGCAATGCTGTAGAGTCTACACAGTTCGTGATGTAGTCACCATGGAGGTATGCATACCCATATAATACCATGTTTATTTCAATCAGTTCCCGGTCTAGTCAAACGAATGACTTATCAAATTGATACTTGTGCCTTCTAGCCTGGTGCTTAGGATTAATAGGACAGGGCAATGAGTGGTTAGCTCAGTGTCAGGATAATATGACTGAGTGGGATATCGGTTCATGGTGCCAGCGGCCTGATTTCCCAGTGGGGTAGCACTATAAAGTCACATTGAGTGCGCACTGTCACAAGTCGGTACCTGTCCTGATATGACCTTAGATGTTGCCAGGATGTCAAACTCCAACAACCAATAAACAAACAAAACCACACACGCAACCAGGCTCTTTCTGCCACAGATGACCCCATTTAGTGTTGGTAAGCTACTCTTTTAATGAATGCATGTTGGGTTTTTATTTCGATGAAAGTGTGTTACATTTGAAGTGGCCGAATCGGTAGAGCGCAGGCTTCCCGTGCGGAAGGTCGGGAGTTCGAATCCGAGCTGAGTCAAACCAAAGACTTACAAAGTTGATACTTGTTACTACATAACCTAGTGATTGGCATTACTAGGACAGGGCAAGGACTGCTTATCACATTATTATTAGTAGGATAATGTGACCGTGTGGGATATCGGGTCATGGTGCCAGTGGCCTGCTTTCCCAGTGGGGCAGCACTATAAAGTTGCAATGAGTGTGCACTGTCACAAGACAGTACCCATCCGGACATGACCTTAAATGTTGCAATGATGTAAAACTCCAACGACCAAACCAACCCAGCACTATAAAAGTCGCCATGAGTACGCACTATCCTAATATGACCTTAGATATTGCTAGGACGTAAGACAACAACTAAGCTCACCAAGCATTAGTGGTTGAAGGGTTAATGTAGCAACATATGTCCTAATATGACCTTAGATGTTGCTAGTACAAATATAACACCACACAATAGTGGTTGAAGGGTTAATGTAGCAACATATGTCCTAATATGACCTTAGATGTTGCTAGTACAAATAAAACACCACACAATAGTGGTTGAAGGGTTAATGTAGCAACATATTAAAGATCTAACTCCCTGATCTTTGCGCATGCCATGCACGGCTCCGAAGTGGCTGCTGTGGTATTTAGCGTCCCACGACCTGTTCTATTTCCACCTCCTATGGAGGAGAAGGTTACTTTTACCGGGTTGTGTACGTTGGGTGGGGGCGGCCGGTTTATTTAAAGTTGCATAGTCCGATGGGGCTTGAGTTTCTGTCATTTTCTGAGATAAACATATTAGGGTGATCGTTATAATCTACTCTACTTTCACTTGAAGTAACTTTTATTTTAAATACCTAACTTTTGAGATAGTTGAAGTGCAAACAAGCAAAATTCGTTTTGGCAAGCTTGCCAAAACTCTGACACCATAGGTTTCTGCAGTGATAGGTTCTATTAAATTGCCTCAGTATTCCCTTCTCTGTGGTGACAAATGTTTAACAAGTGCACCAGTATTTAAGTTAGATATGTAGAATCAAATTGAGATACTTGTTTTGATTTTGAAAATCTGATGCTCCATCAGTCTATGCAGCTTTAAGTAGATTGAGTGGCACCATAGTCTGATGAATTGTGCTCCAAGAACTTGCATACTGATAAGAGCAAGGCTCTATTATTCTCAACTTAAAGCTGCATAGTCTCATGAAGCTTCACATTTTTAAAAGCAAAGCAAATATCTAGATTTGATCTTACATATCTAAGTTAGAATTTTAGATACTGGTGCACTTAGTCAGCATTTGTTGGCCCATAAAAGGGTTGGTTGGTTGTTTGAATTTTACGTCCTGACAACATCTAATGTCATATCATGCGAGCACCGACTTGTGACAGTGCACACTCATGGAAAATCATTGGTTTGACTCGACTAGGGTTCGAACCCGTGGGTTCGAATCCCATGATCTACCAAACTAGGAGACGGGAGCTCAACAATTGAATAGAACCTGTTACTGCTGAAGCCTATTGTCTCAGAGTGTTGGCCTGCTTGCCATCATTAATGTTCCATGTTTGCACTTCAAAAATCGCAACAGTTAACCTTTTGAAATAAAACTTACTTCAGACTAAAGTAAGGTAGAACACAAGTCGGTACATGTCCTGATATGATCTTAAATGTTGTTAGGACGTAAAGCACCATACCTACGTAAACATGACTAGCTCAAATTTCACAGTAATTGTAAGGTAGGTGTATACCGCTGGTTACTGGCAACACCTTTTTTAATTAAAAAAGAATTGTTGTTTGTTTTTGTGATTGTTTATTCTTCTCATAACGGTTAAGTGCATGCACTTGTTTTCGCTGCACTTGTTTTCATCATAATCAATAATTACTAGAAACTTGTTTATGGTGTAAAATTGGGGAGTTTCCAATTTAGCAAAATAGCGAAATAGCGAATGGTAGACAGGAAGTGTGAACACTTATTTGTCTCTCATTTGTGCTTGACTGCAAGTAAATAAGCAATACAAGGAATAATTAGTAGCATGTGGTGAATAAGGGGTCACATTTCCCTGGATCATCAGCCCATGCCTTTTTCTAATCTGTTCTTGAATGAATTTTTTGACTCGGCATCAATAACATTTTGTGGGAAGCTGTTCCATATATTTATGATCCTGTTTGAGAAACTGTGTTGCCTTAACTTTGAAATGGCTCTGGGTTTTACTAGTTTGAGAGTATGGCCCCGACTGCCTTCTCTTTTATTCAAGGTGAGAAATTGGTTCATATCTATTTTATCAAAACCTTTCATAATTTTAAATACTTCAATTATGTCACTTCTTTTCCTTCTGAAGGAAAGGGTAGGAAGTTTCAATTCCCTAAGCCAATTTGTTTGGTTTTTAATTATATCTTTGTGCATAGTATGTTTAGTGTGGTGTCTCCTATTGGTTTGGTGATGTTTTATGGCTTACTTACGGTATATCCCTGATCCTTAATGGAAAAGATACATACTAGCTCTAATGAGACTAGCGTTGATCTAATTGAAGAAAACGAATTACCTGAGCACATAAATGATTACATCACTAATTATAGGCCCCCCAAGAATCTACAGGCACGCCTGGAGAAAGCAACAAGTCCTTGAGAGTGAGACCTCCAAAGCCTGTGGAAAGTGTATTGACTCTAGCTTTCACTCAGCCAGTATTTATCGCGGCTCCCAAGACACACTGTAAATGCTACAAATTAGGTCAATTGGCGTTTTGGGTGCAGCTCATGTTGATAGAACACACTCTTCTGGATGTCTGTATTGCTATGACTATTAACGCCCAGCATACATGTCCTATATGCTATACCCATCCAAGCCAATATTGATGTAAAGCCGCTCTTTTGGGATGTCTGTGTTATTATCAGTGTGAACACCCAGCATACAGGTCCTATATCTGTCAACCACACACGCCGAAATTGAAGTAGGTATAAACACCCAGCACACATGTTGTATATATGATATACCCACACAGGCCGATATTGATGTAACGCTACTCTTCTGGGATGTCTATATTATAAGTATAAACACCCAGCACACATGTTGTATATATGATATAGCCAGACAGGGCAATATTGATGTAATGCTGCTCTTCTGGGATGTCTGTATTAAAAGTATAAACAACCAGCACACATGTTGTATATATGATATACCAACACAGGCCAATATTAATGTAACGCCACTCTTTTGGGATGTCTATATTATAAGTATAAACATGCAGCACACATGTCCTATATATGAAATACCCACACAGGCCGATATTGATGTAACACTGCTCTTCTGGGATGTCCGTATTATAAGTATAAACACCCAGCACACATGTTGTATATATGATATACCCAGACAGGGCAATATTGATGTAACACTGCTCTTCTGAGATGTCTGTATTATAAGTGTAAACAACCAGCACACATGTTGTATATATGATATAACCACACAGGCCGATATTGATGTAATGCTACTCTTCTGGGATGTATGTATTATAAGTATAAACTCCCAACACATAGGTCCTGTATATTTTATCCCCACACAGGCCGATATTGATGCAATGCTTCTTCTGGGATGTCTATAAACACCTGGCACACATGTCCTATATATGCTATACCCACACAGGCTGATATTCATGTAATGTTGCTCTTCTAAGATGTCTGTATTGTTATGAGTATAAACTCCCAGCACACATGTCCTGTATATGCTATACCAACACATGCCGATATTGATGCAATGCTTCTTCTGGGATGTCTGCGCATTGTGGTATCACCGCCACTAGAACCCAGCTGGGAGCCTCTGTAGAACCAGTGTAGAGAATCCCACCACGCATTTTAAAACTGGTCTGTGGGCACTTCACATGTTCCCGCTGATGCACTGTACTCCGCCAATGATAATAGTAATAATAATAATATATAATAATAGATATAATTAATAATAATGAATAATAATGAATAATAATGAATAATAAAAAATATATAATAATAATAATAATGAATATTAAAAAACAAAAAGTATTAATAATTATCAATAATAAATCATCTTCTAAGATGTTGATAATAGTAATAATAATAGTAAATAGATAATAATAGATATAATAATCAATACTATAGACACTGAGCATACATGTCCTATATATGCATTGCTATACCCAATTTCGTTTGAGAGCGGACGTGTCTAGGGCAGAGTGGAAGCAGAATCAGATACGAAGCGGCATGTATTGCGACTTATGCGGCAACTCGCACAAACCGGACAAATGTAAGAAAAAGAAGGGCAAGAAAGGGAAGAAGTTGGCCTCTACCCGAGTAACAAGGTCTGCGAGACAAATAGCAGACGTACAAGAAAATGGTTCACGAGAGAGTTCGCCAGAAATTGGAGATAGAATGTCGACACTCACACTAGAAGAACAGGCAATTTCATTAGCGAAAGAAATAGAAGAAATGGAATTGGAGGACAGAGTGCAAGAGCTGCAGGAGCGCCGAGAGAGCATGAAGAGAAGACGGCAAGGACGACAACCTGGGACGGAGGTGCTGGCTCGGGCGACGACGCCCGTGAGGGAGGAATGGCCGACGGACGCAACCGCCGGTGCAACCATGGCGCCGGTGACGGCGAACAAGGACGAACACTCAGGCTATGGGGTGAAGCCAAGGCACAGGTCGAGGACAAGGAGGAGGCGGCACACAGCATCGGGATCCAGAAGTAGAAGCAGCAGCAGTACGCGTCGTCTTAGAAGTAAGTGGAGTCTGAGACATTATACCGTGCTGGGAAAAGAAGTGAAGAAAATGAATTGTTACGAACTTGTTACAGCGTCAATACGCTGGATTTTGGACATACAAGGGGTTACTGTAAAAGACTTTAGGGCGTTCTTGGAACACATTTGTTTTATGTCCTCTAGGGCGCGCCAAAATGACTTTCATGACTCCACCCATGTTGAGTATGACAAAGATGTCAGGAAGCTGGCTGAAATAGAAGGCTTTGCAGCTTTCGGTAGTAGCAATACAGGTATGAGCATGTTTCATTATGGCATGCACAACATGTGGCCAAAAAAGCAATTGGGCAATGTAAAGAAAGGTAGCACATACACTAAAGAAGGCAAGGCAGGATGTTACAGGTGGAACAAGGAGGGGGGTTGTGCAAGAACAGATGAGAATTGTAATTTTGGGCATTGGTGCCTGAAATGCGGTAGCAAAAGTCATAAGAAAAATACTTGCACAAAGGACTGACAGGGTAAAGAAGTTAAGCAAATTAATGTTAACTATAGTTACATTAAAAGATGTTGTAAAGCGAGTGACAGTACGGATAATAATGTGAATAAAATTCTCGTTAGTCTTACTCATGCTAATACGGGAAAGCAGGTTGGCCATGATGACAGTAAAATACACTTGGAACAGCATAATATGACTAGTGAATTTCATGCTACCCATGTACCGATTACCCCGCAAGCGGGGGTGGGAATTAAGAATGTTACAGGTGCCTCGCCAAGAAAGCAATTAGCAGTGAATAGTCAGCCGAGTGAAGGGTCAGGCTTTGTGGTAGGGCAAGTCGGGAATGACACTCAGGTAAAACTTAATGCTAAGGGCCAAGTTAACAATGGGAGGTCAAGTGGTACTTGTGTCTCAGAAAATGGGAGCCGCGCTGAGCGCCTAGATACCTCAGTAGTAAAGGAGGCGGGAGCTGAGAGCCAAGCGGGCAGGATATGGCATAATTGGATTAGTGCAGAGGAAGCTAGTAAGGACGATATTTTTTACGTTAAAACAATAAGAGAGGAATATTGCTGCTGGGATTTCCACATCAGAGAGGTGCCACAAAAGAACCCAACGGTAATTAGAGTAGGCATTGACTGTATAAATGGGGCATGTGACTGTATTCATGTGATAGCCGGTAACCGTATGCAGTTAAAACCATGCCGGTTTTATACCTGAATTGTTTCTTCGAGGAGACTCTGACCCAGATTGGTATTATATATTATGGGGAGTAGTGTTCGGTTTTCACGTCACGAATACAGGTTGTACAGTACAATACGATACTAAGTTCAAGAGAATTCGTAATAAGTTATTTAGGGACATGATAACCCAAAAATTATTAGTAGAATTAGACCAGAATATGATTTCTCGTAGTAGTCAAACCCCCCAGTGCGTGCATAATGTTTTTTGCATACCAAAGGAAGGGGGGGGGGTGAGAGGGATAGTGGACTGTAGCAGGCCTAAAGATAATTCTGTAAATAATTACACGGATGGAGTAGCACTAAAAGTTAATTATAAAAGTGTTGATGACGTGGTTGATAAAATGAACTATGGAGATTACCTTGCTACAGTAGACCTTAAAGATGCATATCGGGCTATCCCAATACATCCAGCAGATAGGCCCAGGCAAGGTTTAGTTTGGGATTTTGAGGACGATCGGGAGCTTGGTCCAGAGTACATGTTAGACAACAGACTTTGTATGGGGTTGTCGTCTAGCCCTTTCGTGTTTTCCAAAATGTCGGACTTCGTGGTTAGGTGTGCGAATAGAGAGGGTCTCGACAGAATAGTAAATTACTTAGATGATTTTTGTTTGGTAGCCCCGACACATGAGAGTGCTGTTCAGCATCAAAATATATTGATTGGCCTGTTACGCCGGCTAGGTTTTTATATAAGTTATAAGAAAGTAATTAGCCCCAATACAAAAATACGGTTTTTAGGGATATTAATTGACTCCATACGTTTGGAACTAACACTCCCTAGTGACAAGTTAGCTAAATTACGGAAGGTCCTTTTGGAATTCAAAGGGAAGAAGAAAGCGACAAGGAGAGAACTAGAAAAGCTAGGCGGACTGTTAGCCCACTGCGCAAAGGTAGTGCGTGGTGGGCGAACGTTCTCTCGAAGGATTTATGATATGATGGCATCGGTAACACGGCCATACTATAAAGTAAGGTTAAATACTGGCTTTAGGGAGGATGTACAATGGTGGGTCCTCTTTGCAGACGAATTCAATGGTAAAGCATTAATGTTAGGCAAATTTGCTCCTGTAAAATCTACTTATAGTGACTCCAGTAAGTGGGGCTATGGGGCTTTGCATGAGGATGATTGGCTAGTGGGTTGCTTCAACGAAAAGATAGTAGGGCAACTTAAAGAACAGTTAGGCCACCATTATGACCAGCCAGATGATAAGTTAAATACAGCGCACATTAATGTGCAGGAGATGGGGGCGGTTTATGCAGCAGTAAGACGATAGAGTTCAGGCTGGCAGGGGGCCTCGATAGTAATGGTAACAGATAGTGCAACTGTTGAAGCGGCCTTAGCCACGGGTAGATCAAGATGTAAAAGGATTATGCATTATGTGAGGCGCATTTTTTGGTTATCTATAAAATATAATTTTGTCTTTACTGCCGTCCACATTAGCAGTGAGGCGAATGTTATATCCGATGCTTTAAGTAGGTTGGAAGATAAGCACATGCAAGAAAGAATATATCGCGCGGACCATGGAAAGCACTTGTGTTGTATTGGTTTATTTGAACAACCCTTCTCTTTACAGAAGTCGAAAGATTAAAAGCAGAGCAGAAGGAGTTTCAGATGAATTACTACGCGCCAAACTCAAAGACGACGAGAGCGGTTCAAATTAGTAAATACTTGTGTTTTATAGAGGATTTTTCTGAAACTCACTCTCCCATTCCATGTGATGCTAGGCAGGCTGCCTTATATGTTACTTGGCTAGCAAGGTCTTTAAAATATTCTTCAATTATTAATTACTTAAGTGGTCTGAACTACTTTCTGAAAGAGCAGGGTTCTGTGCAAATAGATTACTCAGACTTCGTTCTCTCATCTACTCTTCGGGGCATTCGGAGAGAGCTGGGTGATGTTCCTAAGCAAGCAATTCCATTGCTTCCTAATATGCTAAGGGGTATTTTCTCGTTATTGTCGAATAACACGGGACATATTGCATGGCGGGCAGCGGTGTTGTGTAGCTTTAGGGGGCTATTAAGGAAGTCGAACGTTACGCTATCTGACGCTATGGTTCGCAGGAAGGATTTTAAGTTCTTTGCTTGGGGTATGTTATTAAAGATCCGGAAATCCAAGACGATACAATTCGGGGAGAGGTCCTTGGATATTCCTATAGCTAGATGCCCAGAATTAGATCTGTGCGCAGTCCACTGGACTGAGAAGCATTTTTGTGAGCGGCCTGCGGGCAGAGAGGAATTTGCATTTTTATTACCGGATGGGGTGGGTGGTAACTCTCCGCTCACATATGAGGTGTACCAATCGACTTTGAGGTTATTTGCAGGTCGAGTGGGCCTTGATGTAGATCTATTGTCTTCTCATTCTCTGAGAAGAGGTGGCTGCACATACTTGTCGATGTGCGGTGCGACGCTGGAAGAAATACGGACTAGGGGAGATTGGACTAGTAATTCGGTATTTGAATACCTAAAAACTCCCTTAACGGTGCGAATAATGAATGACATGAAGGTGGCAGCCAGGTTAGCTGCCGAAAAGATTTGAGTTGGGTTGGAGGTCCGTTGGCTTTGGCATGTTTATCAGTCCCTGCCAGAGAACTAATAAAAGTACTCAGCCCAACTCGTGTGTCTTCCTTTCTATCGCAGTGGCTTTATGTGAATTATAATGTATTATAATAATATAAAATAACGAAGCATGTACAAGGTTCTTATTTATTTATTTATTACTGTTTGCAAGAATATTGTGCATTTGGAGTCGCGCACCAACCCAAGTTTGGACGCGCGAATGGGGCGCCACCTGTATAGCGACCAAAATAATATCACTTCTATCACAATTTCGTTTTTTTTTTAAGGTGGGCATGTTTATCAGTCCCTGCCAGAGAACTAATAAAAGTACTCAGCCCAACTCGTGTGTCTTCCTTTCTATCGCAGTGGCTTTATATAATAATAATAATAATGAATATTAAAAAACAAAAAGTATTAATAATTATCAATAATAAATCATCTTCTAAGATGTTGATAATAGTAATAATAATAGTAAATAGATAATAATAGATATAATAATCAATACTATAGACACTGAGCATACATGTCCTATATATGCATTGCTATACCCACACAGGCTGATATTGATGTAGCACTGCTCTTCTGGGATGTCTGCATTATTATTAGTATAAATCCCCAGTACACAGATTCTATATATGCTATACCCACACAAGCCCTACATTCATGCATATTGCTAAGGAGGACCTCGTCACACCAACATCCATCTCCAAAAGACCAGAAGGGATGTCCGAATGAGTTGAGCGTTCGTCTCCCGTTTTGGTAGATCGTGGCATTCGAACCCTGGTCGAGTCAAACCAATGACTTAAAAATTGATACTTGTCGCCTCCTAGCCAGGCACTCAGCATTATTAAGATAGGTCAAGGACTGGTTGGCTGTGTGTCAGGATAATGTGACTGAGTGGGATATCGGGTCATGGTGGCGGCGGCCTGATTTCCCAGTGAGGCAGTACTATAAAGTCACATTCACAAGTCGGTCCCCATAACGATATGATCATATGAAAAGTGGAATTAATGAGAATTAACATTATTTTCAGGCAAAAATCTTTTATATAAACTATATTTTTAGATTGGCATTTACGTGGTTTTGCGCCTGAACTCTTCATATGCCTATTGCTACGGAGGACGTTCGCCACACCAACATCCATCTGCATATGCGCGCATGCGCACTTGAAACGCAGGGATCAAATCAACATGGCGGGGAACCAGACGGGATGACTGAATGAGTTAGAGACGTCCGTCTCCTGTGTTGGTAGACCATGGGATCGTGGGTTCGAACACTGGTCGAGTCAAACCAATGACTTAAAAAGTGATACTTGTAGCTTCCTAGCCTGGCGCTCGGCGTTAATAGGATAGGGCAAGGACTGGTTAGCTCAGTGTCAAGATAATGTTTGACGTCCAATAGCCGATGATAAAAGTCAATGTGCTCTAGAGGCGTCGTTAAATAAAACAAACTTTCCAGGATAATGTGACTTTGTGGGGTCATGGTGCCGGCAGCCAGGTCTCCCAGTGGGGCAATACTAAAAAGGTCGCTGTGAGTGCACACTGTCACCAGTCGGTACCCGTCTGATATGACCTTAGATGTTTCCAGGAAGTAAAACTCCAACAAACAAAAACAAACAAAATACACACAGAGGCAATACGCTTTGGTTGGTTGTTGGATGCTATATATGAATATAGCAATAACAGAGGTATTGGAGGACCTATAGCATGATTGCCCTATATAAAATAGCCATCGATATAGCTACCGGAGGTATCGATATGTTATAGATTAGGACATGTTGTTTTCAATCATAATACCAATATAATACTCTCAATATATATATATATACATATATATATATATATATTCAAAAAAGAATTCCAGAGCACCAGTGACAATGTTCGCGCCACTGGTGAAAGTTTGGGTTAGTGGGTGGGTCAACACAGCATAGGAGTGATTAATAATAATAATTAAGAAATCCTTTACGTGCCTTTATACTCGCATAATTCTTATACATCACATATAGTGAGAGATGGGGAAGCGAGGGAGGAATTTACTTCGTTACTGCTTGATGACGAAAGGGAATATAAACCAAATTCTTTGCTCATATATATTGGGACCAGACGAGATGGCTGAAGGATATGAGCTTCCGTCTCCTGTTTTTGGAGATCGGGGTATCTGAACCCGTGGGTTCATGGGTTCGAACCCTGGTCCAGTCAAACCAATGATGTGCAAATGTAGGCGCTCAGATAGGGCAAGGACTGGTGTCAGGATAATGTGACTGAGTGGGATATCAGGTCATGGTGTTCGTGGCCTGGTCTCCTAGTGGGCAGCACTATAAAGTCGCCATGAGTGCGCACTCTCACAAGTCGGTACCTTGTCCTGATATGACCATAGATGTTGTTAGGACGTAAAACAACAACAAACAACCAAGCTAATATATTAAAACAGATTAAATACCGTTTTAATGAAAAGAAGGAAAGGAAGTGTTAAGTTGGGGTTGGGCGCGGGGGATATGTAATCACCTAATGAAGAACTACTATTCAACATGAAGATGAATGCCAGGAAGACCAAAACAATGGTTATAAGTAAAAAGACAGATAAACCAAATATCAATATAACCATAGATGGCACAAACATAGAACAAGTATCCAAATTCATATATCTCGGACAAAAGATTACAAATGATGGGAGATGTGAGGAAGAAATTAAAAGAAGGATAACAATAGCCTGAACAACATTCTCCAAAATGTATAGAGTGTTAACATCAAGTAAGATATTAATACAAACAAGGAAATGTATTCTTCAGTGTTATGTGTGGTCTACTCTAATGTATGGGGCTGAGACATGGACAATCTCTAAGAAAATGTACAAACGTTTAGCAGCATTTGAGATGTGGACTTATCGAAGGATGATGAAAATATCATGGACAAAGAAGATCACCAACAAAGAAGTTCTCAGAAAAATTAAAAATAAGAAAAGCTTGTTTGCCACTATACAGACAAAGAAACTTATATATTTTGGCCACATCATTCGTCAGAGTTCAATATACCGTACATTGTTGGAAGGGAAGGTGAATGGCAGAAGATGGAGAGGGAGACCAAGAACATCATGGTTTACAAATATTTCACAGTGGACAGGCTTGAATTATTCACAGTCTATCAGAACAGCACACAATCGGGACAAGTGGAGAACGATTGCATCCAACCCTCGACTAGAGGATGGAACTATTGATTGATTGAACGAAGAACAAAATTGATTAAAATGCTGTTAGGATGGAGAACGAATTACTAAACAAATTAAAAATTGTTTCTTGATATGTATGTTATCAGGTTATGACAGGGTCTGTAGAGGGCCTGGAAAGTCTTGAAAAGTCTTGAACTTCATTTGCCCCATTTCAAGGGCTTGAAAATCCTTGAATTTACCCTATTTCGGCTAATTAGTCTTGAAAAGCCTTGAATTCCATTAAACTGTCCCCACTGATCTAAAACAGTCTGAAATCGTCATTCGTCATTGTTTTTTTGTTTTCCTGAAATTCAAATGAAAATAGTCTTGAATTCCTTTTGCTTTTAAACACCCTTGAAAAGCCTTGAAATAACCTTGAATTCCATATCTTCACATGTGTTTGGACCCTGTTGTGATCAATACAATACTATTTCCAGAAGGCAAAACAAAACAGAAGGAAAGGAGGTGCTGAGTGACGATGGGTGCAGGAGGGGCCTAACTACGCGCTTTGTGCGGTGGTATACCTCTAAATATAACATTAGTATTGACCTGCCGACACGCAGGCTCCCTGGTGTAATGGCCCTGTCACATTACGATGCATCTCACCAGCACACCGCCAACGCGTAAAATCACTTTTTTACGTTGAGAAGCGTCAAACTTTTTGGCGTGGGGGGCAAAGTTGGGCGTTTACATACCGTATACACAGCATATGGCCAACGTATGACCAATGTATGGCTAACGTACCTCCCAGCGAAAAATGCTTGAATTACCCTCAGGATATGTTCACAGAATGCCGGTGAACGTTATATACATCATTCGATCGCCAGAATTATGTTCATATGTTACATATGTTACATACGTCAAGACATGCTGGAGAAATGCTAAACATATGTTAGACGTATGTTAGGCGTACATTAGGCGTAAGTTATCCATATGTTGTCAGTACGCGGACTGGACTTCCCACTGCCTTTAAAGTAGGCCAACGTAGTGCAACATAGTGAACAACATTTGACTAACATACGTCTAACGTACATCGACGCATGTCTAAAGCATACATAACATATGGCAGACGTAAAATCCACAAGTTGTCGAACATTGTCGTCCATCGAAAGTTTTGCGCATGCACAAAACTTTGCTGACGCCATGACGTGCGACGCCGTATCTCGACGAACATCGACATACATTGACATATACCAATGAGCGCCTAACGCACGCGTAACGCATAATGACGTATCCCAACGTAGCAACACAAAAATAACATACGTCGACGTACGTTTGCGTGATGCGTCGTAATGTGACAGCACCATATCTTGCATACTGCACATGGCGCTCGACATGCAAGCCGAGAGGCTGGCGTGTGGTCGCCACGTGGTGTCTACGGAAACACCGCCCCCTGTCTCCATATGAACCCACGTGCTCGCACACTGTACTGTACACATCAAGTATTGTACTGTACATATCCAGTACTGTACTGTACGCATCCAGTACTGTACTCTACACATCCAGTACTGTACTGTACACATCCAGTACTGTAATGTACACATCCAGTACTGTACTGTACACATCCATTACTGTACTGTACACATTCAGTACTGTACTGTACACATCCAGTATTGTACTGTACATATCCAGTACTGTACTGTACACATCCAGTACTGTACTGTACTGTATACATCCAGTATTGTACTATACACATCCAGTACTGTACTGTACATATCCAGTACTGTACTGTACACATCCAGTACTGTACTGTACACATTCAGTACTGTACTGTACACATCCAGTACTGTACTGTACACATCCAGAAGTGTACTGTACACATCCAGTACTGTACTGTACACATTCAGTACTGTACTGTACACATTCAGTACTGTACTGTACACATTCAGTACTGTACTGTACACATGCATTACTGTACTGTACACATCCAGTACTGTACTGTACACATCCAGTACTGTACTGTACATATCCAGTACTGTACTGTACACATGCAGTACTGTACTGTACACATGCAGTACTGTATTGTACACATGAAGTACTGTACTGCACACATCCAGTACTGTACACATCCGGTACTGTACTGTACACATCCAGCACTGTACTGTACACATCCAGTATTGTACTGTACACATCCAGTACTGTACTGTACGCATGCAGTACTGTACTGTACACATCCAGTACTGTACACATCCGGTACTGTACTGTACACATCCAGTACTGTACTGTACACATCCAGTATTGTACTGTACACATCCAGTACTGTACTGTACACATCCAGTACTGTAAAGAATGACTGGACTCCTTGAGCTATGTGATGGAACTCTTTATTCTCTTACCCTTCCCAGCATGCCCCTTACCGTACCGCATGGTTACGTCATGGTTACTTATGACACAGATACATAACATCTCCTTTCCATGGAAACAGTGAACGTACTCTGCATTACCCCACCTGACCTTTCATAAGATAACATGCCAAGAATGTCTTAAATCTACTAAAACCTTAACCTAATTTGCTATTGAAAGTCTGTTAATGTCCGTGTGGCGTTAAGGTATTAAAGTCTCTTCGTGTGCGAACATATAACAGCACATTCCAGCATAATGTCTCTTTAATCCTTGATACGTGTGATTTATCTAGGTGATTACGAATCACTTTAATCCATGACCAACACTCTCACTCAATGCTCATTACAGCGATTACAGTTCATGTATTACATCTACTTAATATTGATCTTGACATGACATACATTGCTCTTCTATAGTAAAACAGTAACATGACATTCAACGCTAATTCATGACGTGTGCAATAACAACTTAAAAATAGTTTAACGCTCAGCATTTAATTAAACCCTAACCTTTCCGGACGGCGAACTTGCCGACCGTAACGTGTGTGATATGTTTTCTGTACCTCGTTATCATTTGTATGTGTGTTGCAACGATGTCTTGACTTATTTACCTTATACCCGGTAGGGTTATCCTTGATTATCCTATTTGGCCTTGCAGGTGGACATTTAAATATGAACTTACGGTTACGCCGTACTACCATATTGTCATTGTTGATTATTTGATAATCCCTGGGTCCCGGATTGTTACTGTGGACAATTCTACCAGGTCTCCAATCACCCTTGTGGTCCTTATATCTAATTACATCACCCGATTGCAGCTTTTTTAAAGGTTTCCCAGCTCGCCTATCAAAGTATCTTTTCTGATCTACTTGATTGTGCTTCATCAATGCTAATTTAGACGGTTGTACTCGCGGTTTTAGACAACTATCCAACAGAGGTATGCGGGTTCTTAAACTGCGGGACATTAGCAATTGTGATGGAGAAGCTCCTATCCCATTTAAGGTTGTGTTTCGGTAGTTTAACAGGCCTAGATACATGTCTCCATCACCAGTGGCTGTCTTTTTTAAGATATTTTTAACAGTTTGCACGAATCTTTCAACTTGCCCGTTACTTTGTGCGTGCATTGGGTTAGTAAACACAGGTTCAAAACCATATTTGTTAGAGAAACTGGTGTATTCAATACTTTTGAATTGAGGACCATTATCGGACACCACGTACCTCGGTATACCGTACCGAGCAAATGTTTGCTGTAGTGCGACGATAATGGCTTTGCTAGTAGTTTCACGCATCTCAATAACCTCGGGGAACTTGGTATAATAATCCACAATGATTAAGTAATTTAAACCATTTACATGACATAAGTCCACCCCTATTTTGTAAAATGGAATGTCTACTATTTTGTGACTGATCAGAGGTTCTTTGTGAGGGGCAACCCTGAATTCTTGACAAATGGTGCATCTGGCGACTTTGTCTTCGATTTGAGCATTCATGCCAGGCCAGAAAACGGTGTCACGAGCTAATTGTTTACACTTAATGATTCCTAAGTGCGATTCATGAAGCTTGTTCAACATGTTTGCTTGTAATGACTTTGGAATGATAATTTGTGAACCCTTAAATACCAAACCATCAGCGGAAGTTATGTCTCTATTGTATGTGTAGAATGGCCTAACGAGTGGTGATATTTTATTGGTATTTTCTGGCCAGCCATTGATAGTTAAATCTATTATCTTTTGTAATGTATCGTCGAGTTTGGTCGCTGAAACGACCTGTTGTACTATGTCTTTATCAATATCCATGGATGCGACCGACACGTCTTTATCGAAGAGGTCATTTGGCTCTATGCTAGAAGTGTGGGCCCTCGATAATGTATCTGCAAAAAAAAGTGTGGACCCTTTAGTGTAAACCACTTTCAAATCATAATTTTGTAAGCGCATCCTCATACGCTGCATTCTTGCAGATAGCTCATGTATTGGCTTTAACATAATAGACTCTAACGGTTTGTGATCTGTCTGAACAATAATACTATTGCCATATATGTATTCGTGGAACCTTTTACAGCCGAAACATATGGCAAGAAGTTCTTTCTCGATAACGGCATAACTGACTTGGCAATTATCCAAAGCCTTAGAAGCCATTGCTACGGGTTGATTACTTTGGAAAATCGTCGCCCCTAACCCAAACTTAGACGCATCTACTTGTAATGTTATTTGCTCCCTAGAATCGAAATATTTTAGTACAGGTGCATCAATCAATAATTGCTTCAGCTTATTGAACGCCGTTATCTGCTGTTCCTCCCAATGCCAAGCTACATTTTTCTTGATGACTGTTCGTAACGGCTTAGTTATTTGGGCCATGTTATTAATGAATTTGCTAACATAACCGATCATCCCTAAGAACCTTTGCACAGCAGGTTTGTCAGTCGGGTCCGGCATGTCAATAATCGCTTGTACTCGTTCCATATTTGGCCGTAACCCCTCAGCAGTAAGTAAATGTCCAACATAATTTACACTGGATTTACAAATTTTTGATTTTTTCGGGTTCAATTTGAGATTCATCTGTCTGGCCCGTGACAACACTGCTTCTAATCGTTCATTGTGCTCATCGATGGTTCTGCCATGTACCAATATATCGTCTGAAATTACATGAACCCCTTTGATATCCTGCAGCATGTCATTCATTTCTTTTATGAAAATGTCACCCGCTGTTTTGATACCAAATGGCAACCTTGTGTAGCGGAATCTGCCCCATGGGGTATTGAATGTACAAAGTTTTGAACTGTTATCATCTAGCTTCACTTGCCAGTAACCGCTGTTCGCGTCTAATACTGAAAAGAATTTGGACCCATGTATTTGAGATACGACCTCTTCAATAGTACGTATAGGATATGGGCCACGTAAGATAGCCTTATTCAATTTGGTTGGATCCAAACATATCCTAATCTTCCCCGGCTTCCTTACAATGGTTATAGAGCTGACCCACGGGGTAGGCTCCTCCTCCTGAACAATAACACCCAACCTTAACATACGGTCTAGTTCCCGCCTAACATCATCTGCAATAGCAATAGGAATTCTACGGGGGGGGTCGATGACAGGAGGGACAGAGACATCAACATGTATAATGGCATTTACTTTTATCAGGCCTAAACCAATGAAGACGTCAGAGTACATATTTACCAAGTCATGTGCTTTAGAGACATTGAAGAGTCCTGAATAACATCAACACGAGCTATGAGGCCTAGACTGACACAGGCCTCCTTTCCCAGGATTGCACTTCCTGCATCAGTGACTTGAAACTTTAGTCTTTTGCCGTTCACGTCTAGATGAATTTCTCCAGCGGGTAGAATTCGATTACCATCGTACGTCACAAGATGGCATTTGGAAGGCTTCAAAACGACATCCACGAGCTTGTGGTACACATCTAACGGCAAGATGTTCGCCTCCGAACCGGTATCCAACTTGAATGAAACCTCCCTATCGCCAATGTGGATAGTCGTGAACCACAATCGAGGACTGCATTGATTTTCGCTGTACACCGCACCGACAAATAAATCATACTCTTGACCTACTTCGTCCGGTGCGTCGTCAACGTTATTAGGGTCAAGCTGCACCTCGTTAACAGGTACATTGCGCGTCATTTGCGTCCTGCAAACTTTACGAAAGTGTCCTATTTTGTGACACCCATTACACTCTTTGCCACGAGCCGGGCAACTTCCCTTTTGATGATTATATCCACAGTTGTCACATTGCATGTACTGCTGCTTGCTCTGTCGAAACCTCATAGAACTCGGGGGTAACCAAGGCTGCGTCTGGCGCGTCGGCAAACTATGGCGACGTCCTGTGGCAGCATCGATGCTGGCCACGCCTTCTTCTGAACGAACCCCGTTATTAAACAATTGATTGGCTTTATGCTCGCTTAGCCTGCACATTTGCACACATTGATCCAACGATAAATTAGGTGTTTGTAACAGACGATTTCGTAATGTGTCATCCTTGACACCACACACCAGTCTATCACACAGTAAAGAGTCCTCTAAGTTGTCATAGCAGCAGTGTGCCACTCGTGATTTCAACTCTCGAACGTAAACGTCAATGTTCTCAGTCGTTTGGTTATAGGAGTTAAATTTATATCGAATGACCGTAATATTAGATTTACCTTCACAGTAGTCATTAAAGGCAGCAATGAGTGGCCCAATTTTATCTTTATCCGTTGCTTCTATCTTCAAGGTTTTGTGTATTTTTTGCGCCTCCCGACCGGCGACATGGAGGAAGACACAGCATTGTACTTTCTCCGACTTGGAAGAAGCACCAGACGCTGTCGCATAAATCTCATATGCTAACAACCATGACCTCCAGTTCATGGCCATATCATCGTCCACGTTCAACGGAGACGGGGGTTTCAATCCCGTTAACGCCATGGTTTGTAGGTCGTTTTAGTCCTTCCTAGACATCTGACACCATGTAAAGAATGACTGGACTCCTTGAGCTATGTGATGGAACTCTTTATTCTCTTACCCTTCCCAGCATGCCCCTTACCGTACCGCATGGTTACGTCATGGTTACTTATGACACAGATACATAACACTGTACACATCTAGTACTGTACACATCCAGTACTGTACAAATTCAGTACTGTACTGTACACATCCCGAGTGGCGGCAGCTGCAAGTTTGTTAGATGGGTCCAAGGGGATGACCCCCCACCCCCCACCCCCACCATAATTTTGCTTTATTTGGCTTTAAAATGGGTTATTTGAGGGTATTTCCAGGGGCCTATACTTATAGATTGATATTTTAGCATGTGTATAACATATTTACTTGTATTTAATCAAGAGTACAGAAATTAGTACAAATGTACAGAACTTTGTGCAAAAGTACAGAAATTCGTACAGAAGTACAGAAAATCGTGGGATTTTGGGGTCGATCCATGACTCGTGAGGTGACTGATCAGACCCTTCAATTTCCGTGACTCTCACAGAAATTCTATGAGAGTTCGCAACAATGCCATATTCTTTAGATAAATATATTAAGTTGATCATTGCAGTCTACTTTACTTCAGTTTCAGTTAACTATCATTTTAAAGGCTTAACTTATATATTTGACATTTGACTAGAATTAGAAACATGCCAAATTAATTTTAGCATGCACGTTGAAATGCTGGACACCACAGGCCTCAACAGTGGTGGGTTCTATTAAATTGACTAATTTCTTTTACGCTGCAATACATATTTAATGAGTTCACCAGTATCTAATTTAGATATGTACGTTTTAGTTTAGAAAATGTGCTAGCATGACGGGCTGGCATGACTGGCACAACTCTGCACATCCAGACGCATCATGATAGACGGATCAATTCTACTAAAGGCCCTGTCACATTACGACGCATCTCGCAAGCTCGCCACCAATGCGTAAAATCACTTTTTTACGTCGAGATGCGACAAACTTTTCAGCGCGGGGGGAAAAGTTGGACGTTAGCACAACATAGTGGACGTGAGCGTAGCGTCGGTCCGATGTAGTGGAAACGTATGTCGACACATGAGGAAAAAAAAGAAGAAAAGTTAGGCACAATGTGTGGCTAACGTGCCTCTCGCGTGTGCGGCGTCTTGGCATAACGCGCTCCCAATGTTCCGCTAGCGATGGAGAAGTACAGATGCTGGTACATTCAACCACGTTCAACCCCGTTCAACTACGTTCAACTATGTTCAACTATGTTCAACTAGGTTAGCCTCCACTACGTTCAACTACGTCCACTAACGTATATGTGACCGCCACCAAGTTAGCACGCATAGCATAGCGGACGTGGTGGCTGAATCGATATAGCGCAGGCTTCCCGTGCGGAAGGTCGGGAGTTTGAATCCCAGCCGGGTCAAACCAATGACTTACAAAATTGATTCTTTTTGCTACCTAGCCAGGCGCTCGGAGTTAATAGGATAGGACAAGGACTGGTTGACTCAGTGCTAGGATAATGTGGCTGTGTGGGATATTGGAGCCATGGTTGGTTGTTGGGAGTTTTACGTCCTGGCAACATCTAAGGTCATATCAGGACGAGTACTGACTTGTGACAGTGTTCACTCATGGCGACTTTATAGTGCTGCCAAAATGGGAGACCAGGCCACCAGCACCATGACCTGATATCCCACTCAGTCACATTATCCTGACACTGAGCCTACCAGTCTTTGCTCTATCCTAATAATGCCGAGTGCATGGCTAGGAAGCGACACGTATACATTTTTAAGTCATTGGTTTGACTTGACCATGGGTTCAAATCCAACAATCTACCAAAACGGGAGACGGACGTTCAACATATTCGCCCTAGTTTTGTGGTAGTGCGTTCTCAAGTAGTTATGTGATGGTCTGCTCTAATAAATTTACTAATTGTTCATTCTATGCTGCTTCAAATGATTCCTTAATGCACCTGTATCTAAATTGGAGTTATAAGTTCAAGTGTTGAGATTTTGACCCAAATATGTTTTTTTTCAGACCATGTGAACTTTAAAGTTGCATAGACTGATGAAAACATCAAATTTTCCAAACCAACGCAATTATTTAGATTTGATTCTGCCTATCTAACTTAGATAGTGGTGTACTTACTTATTAAAGAAGGGAATACTGAGGCAATTGAATAGAACCTGTTACTGTAGAAGCCTATGGTGTCAGAGTTTTTGCCTGCTTGCCAAAATTAATTTTGCATGGGTACACTTTGAATATCTCAAGAGTTAGCGATTAAACATAAAAATGACCTAAAGTTAAAGTAAGGTAGATTATAGCAATCAAAATAATAATATTTATCTCAGAAAATGACATCGGACTTTGCAACTTCACTGAATAACTATATTACCAACCAGCAATGCACACGCTATAAACCACCATATATGCACAACATTGCACTATTAAAAGACTAACGAACACTAAAACCAAATCTAACTGATATACAACCACAACATATGATTTAACCACTAGTGTACTTTACTACACACTGTCTCTTGATGCAAACACCTTGCACTATGTTGAGTACCTATGCTGTACACTATAGATTATCAGCTGCTCCCCCATTTGCAATGTTCAGAATGGGGTGTGCTGCACACAATGCAGCACATTCCACTTCCCCATCACCATGTACACACCAAATGTGATCAATCCAACGGTTGGAAGACCAGTGCCTCGGTGCTGACAAAATATGTATTCGGACGAATAAAATATTAGCCCCCCCCCAAAAAGTGTTTCCCAGCTAAAGCCATATTGTTTGTTAGCAATGGGTAACCTGGGCTCCTCACACCAAACACCTTAAACCTAACCTCGCTTAGCTTCTTCCATGCACACCCAGTTAAAGTTGCATAGTCCGATGGTTTTTTGAATTTCTGTATTTTTTCTGAGATAAATATATTAGATCGATCACTAGTATCTACTTTACATTAGTTCATAGTTACTTTTATTTTAAATGGTAAACTTTTGAGATATGGTAAACTTTTGAGTGCAAACATTGAAAATTAGTTTTGACAAGCTTGCCAAAATTCTGACACCATAGACTTCTGCAGTAACAGGTTCTGTTAAATTGACTCAGTATTGCCTTGTACGCAGAAACAAATGCTTAATAAGTGCATCAGTATCTAAGTTAGATATGTCAAATCAAATCTAGATATTTGGTTTTGTTTTGAAAATTTGATATTTCATCAGGCTATGCAGCTTTAATATGAAAGTAAACCGCTTGACAGGGCATTGTGCATTTTTAAAAGGCAGCAGACTACAGCCCCTGTCACACTACAGCTTGTGACCGCTTGTGATCACTTTGCGACCACTTTGTGACCACTTTGGACCAAAGAACTCACAGTCACCGGCGATTTCTTTGTGGAGACAATATCAATGGCCGCCAATTTCTGGGTGACCATTTTGGTCGCACAGAGTTCAGCGACACCTGAGGACCACTTCATGACTATATTGCGACCACTTGAGACCTCTTTTTGGACCAGCCCTTTTTTTGTGGTCGCTAAGCGGTCACAAGCAGTTAGTGTGACTGGGGTATAAGGTGGATGTGTTGGAGTGGGGTGGGAGTGGGGTGGGGGGTGGGTGAGACCCTAATGTAGACTTGACACGACCTGTCTGCCTCCCTCATACCACTTTGACTAATGCAGTAATGGGGCACCGGTGATAATAATGTATTAAATACGTTACCGCCCAGGGCCATGGGGCTATTGATCAGCTGTTATTGATAGGGCAGTTATTGCAAAATGTGCTTAAATTGGTTGTATATGGCGCTTTTTTAGTCCCATTTGAAATCAATTATTAAACTAAATTAACCGTTAGATATAACTATTAATTTGTATAACTTATGTTGGAAGCAGAACAAAATATATTTAGGTATTGTTACAGGGTGACCAGACATGCAAGCTGAGTGGCATTGGGGCAGATATATATGACTAACACAAATGACAGGTAGCGTATAGAGCGAGTAGCGTGGTGTGCCTGTATTAGTCGATATAAAAAGCCCTGGTTGGATCGACATCGCCAACAGGTAACAGGTGTGTGGCAGATGGAGGAGCGGTGGGAGGGGGGAGGTCGTCCTTGTTCTGTTTGTCTGATGTTTTGTTTGTTTATTGGTGTTTTACATCCTAGCAACATTTAGGGTTATATTAGGACAAGTGCCGACTTGGGAAGTACACACTCATGGTGACTTTATACTTTATAGTGCTGCCCCACTGGGACACTGGGCTACTGGCACCATGACCTGATATCCCACTCAATCACAGTATCCTGATACTGAGCAAATCAGTCCTTGCCCTATCCTATTAATGCTGATCACCAGGCTAGGTAGCAATACATATCGACTTGGTTCGAATTGGTGGGGGTTCGAACCTATGACCCCCTCCCCCCGCTCAGGAAGCGAGCCATCGTGCTTACCAATTCGGTCACCTCGTCTGGTCTCAACTGATGTGATGTTCAAGACACTCTATCCCTGAACTTCCAATTTACTATTCTGAGTTAATTGTAATGGATATTCTACACATCTTGTGATGCATGCTATATATAGTTTAATATGTAATATGTTTGTTTGTTTGTTGTTGTTTTACATCCTAGCAACATCTAAGGTCATATCAGGATGGGTACCAACTTGTGACAGTGCGCACTCATGGCGACTTTATAGTGCTGTCCCACTGGAAAACCAGGCCGGTAGCACCATGACCTGGTATCCAACGCAGTCACATTATCCTGACACTGAGCACACCAGTCCTTGCCCTGTCCTAATAATGCCGAGCGCCTGGCTAGGAAGGAAGCGACAAGTATACATTTTTAAGTCATTGGTTTGACTCGACCAGGGTTCGAACCCACGACCCCATGATCTACCAGCATGGGAGACGGACACTCTAACTCATTCGCCCATCCCGTCTGGTCCATATATATATATAATATGTATATGTCATACACGGTTATATACATATAATGTACGTTACATAACATGTATACAGTAAAACATCTCTAACCGACCACCTCCACAGATCGACCACTCCCCTATATCGATTGCTTTATTTGGGTCCCAAATATCACCCGTACAATACCATTGTAATGATATTCTAACTCCCTAAACCGACCGCTTAAAGTCGGTCCCATGGTCGGTCAATTTAGAGCGGTTTTACTGTGTATGGAAAATACCTAATTGCATATTTACAATGGTTATGATAGGCAGTGGTGAAGAGTGTTAATATGCTCGGTTTGACACCATAAGGTGCTAGGCGTGTGTCCGCGTGCGTGCGTATTGCCGGGGGGGGGTGAGGGGGGGTGTAACTATAAGCACGAGTCGTAGAAAGGCGCGGTCGGCCTACCATCATGGCGACGTCCGACGTAGATACACGGCCCGACGCTCCTGTTCATGTACGTTCGTCACCCCCTCCACCAGGTGTCGCCTCGTGTGCGCCCTCCTCCAGTACGTGGTACACGCCTCCAGGTCACCGCCAACCAGCAACCAGCAACCAGCAACCGCCGCGCTGAGAGGAGGATTGGGGCTCCGACGTGCGGTACAGCCGTGCAGATAGTTCTCAGCCAAATGCGGCCACTTGATCAATAGACCGTAGCAGTAGCGGGGCAGGCCGGCGGGAAGTCCTCCCGGCACGGGCGGCACACACCGCCGTACCACGGCCCGCCTCGCCCGGGGTCCGCCGTCCGCCCGCCAGCCGCCTGCCACCCGCCGCTAGCCCGTTGCCCGCCGCCCGCCCACCGCCACGGAGTCACAACAGTGGTACCGCGTAACACATACACCCTTCTCCTCCTGCAGCTAGCTCCCCTCCGTCCGGGGCACGGACGCGATGGCCGAATAGGTAGAGCGCAGGCTTCTCGCGCGGAAGGACGGGAGTTCTATTCCCGGTCGAGTCAAACCAATGACTTGCAAAAAATTGGTACTTGTCGCTACCTAGCCTGGCACTCGGTATTATTAGGATAGGACAAGGATTGGTTAGCTTAGTGTCAGGATAATGTGACTGAGTGGGATATCGGGTCATGGTGCCGGCAGCCTGATTGCCCAGTGGGGCAGAACTAAAACGGCGCCATGAGTGCCCGTCCTGATATGACCTTAGATGTTGCTAGGTCGTAAAACAACAAACAAACAAACCTGCAGCTCACTCCGTCTGGGTACTGCCGTGACGGGGGGGGGGGGAAGATGTGTGGGTGTGTGGGTGGCGGGAAGGCGCGATCCAGCCATACCCTAACCCCCCCCCCCCCCCCCCCCCCCACACACACACCTACACACACACCCATACACAAGCTGAACACAGGGTCCGTACGGGGTCTTGGAAGTCTTGAACTTCATTTGACGCATTTGAAGGCTTTTCAAAGCATATTTTCGGTAATTAGTCTTGAAAGTCCTTGAATTCCATTAGACTGTCCCCACTAATCTAAATTAGCCCGAAATCACAATTCGCAAATGTTTAGTCCAAATGAAAATAGTCTTGAATTCCTGTCAAAAACAGCCTTGAAATTGCCTTGAAATTCCATATCTTCCCATGTGAACAACACTAGACTGCCCCCTAGGTGAGATACTGGTGTGTGTGTGTGGGGGGGGTCAATCCCTGCTGTGCATTACTACACTGCTGTGCACCTAGAGTTGGCCATGTGGCACTCGGTGGAGCCCTACTCCCCTCCCCTTCCCCCCTCCCTCCCTCCCCTCCCTCACTCCCCCCACCACCCCATCATCAGCCTCCCTCCCTCCCCACCCACCCGCACTCTCGACGTTTCGCAGATTTGCTTGACCAGCTCGCACTCAAGCACCGAGCTGCTCACTTGGAATAGAGCTGGTCCCTTTGATGTCTGGATGGGTATAGACCACAGCAGCGAGGTTTCTGTTTTAAAAAAACAACATATCTTCCAGCTATTGACAAAAGATAATTGCGATCAGTTATCATAAAGCTGCATAGTCCAATGAAAACATCAATTTTCAAAAACCAATTGATTTGATTCTAGATATGTAATTTAGATACTGGTGCACTTATTAAACATTTGTCACCACATAGAAGGCTAATAGCATTTAATGTATTATAATATGTTACTACAGAAGCCTATAGTCTCAGAGTTTTGGCGTACTTGGCATGCTTAATTTAGCATGTTTGCAGTTTAAATATCCCAAAAGTTAGCCATTTAAAATCAAAGTTACTTCAAACTTGAGTAAGGTAGATTATTACGATCAACTTAATAATATTTGTCTCAGACAATGACAGCAATTCTAAACCATCGGACTATGCAACTTTAACTATTTGTACACAGGTTGACCATCACTTATCTGACAATCAGTTATCCGGTTCAATTAGTAATCTGGGACTAATTTCCACTAGAGAAATGTCAAAATCCCTGGTCCTATTGCTACTGTTTGATGATACTAGCAGCTGCATGCACTGTTTTTAGCCCTTGCAAACACTGGCCAAGCAGTTCTACTTGTCCTTTGTGCATTTTTATTATGGCCTTCTGACATTTAGCCCCAGTCATGGCGTCGTTGAATACGGGAAGTATTACTTGTGTGTAGCGTAAACAATGTACATTGTCCATAACAGATAAGGTAGATGGTTTAGTTGTTGGAGTTTTATATCTTGGCAACATCTAAGGTCATATCAGGATAGGTACCAACTTGTGACAGTGCAGACTCATGTCGACTTTACAGTGCTGGCCCACTTGGAGACCAAGCCACCAGCACCATGACCTGATATTCTACCCAGTCACATTATCCTGACCATGAGCCAACCAGTCCTTGCCCGATCCTAATAATGCTGAGTGCTTAGCTAGGAAGCGACAAGTATCAAATGAAGAGTTCAGGCGCAAAACCACCTAAACGCCAATCTAAAAATATGGTTTAAATAACAGATTTTTACCTGAAAATAATGTTAATTTGCATTATTTCCACTTTTCCTATGATCATATGGTTATGGAGCATTGAACAGAAAGGTAAGACTATAACAAAATAAACTCTTTGAAGGTTAGATTCCAATGTTTATCTCCATTTTTGGATTGGCGTTTACATGGTTTTGCACCTGAACTCTTCAAATGTTAAGTCATTGGTTTGACTCAACCAGGGTTCAAATCTCGCGATCTACCAAAACGAGACACGGGCGCTCAGCTTATTCGGCCATCCCGTCTGGTCCCAGATAAGGTAAAATTTCTGGAAAAACTTGACAGCGGTGTGTGTGTGCGAAACTTGTGTGATTTTTACAGCGTTGGCTCTTCGACAGTTTATGGCATAAAGAAACAGACACACAATTTGCTCAAGTTCTTTGCTGACAGTTATTCAAAGAAACAGATGTGTAAAAGGAAAATAAAGAATGGAAGGGAAAAAATGCAAAACTAGATAAGGTTCTGATGAAACCGGTTCAGATTAGGCTAAAGTGAGGGTGTTGAGCTGTCTGTGAATCTGGTGAAGGAATGCCAAAGTCTTTCAACATGCACTGTATTAAAGGGTATTTTAAATGTAGGAGGAAGTGGTTAGCTGTTGGGTTAAAGTTGCATAGTCCGATGATTTTGAGGTTCTCTCATTTTCTGAGATAAACATATTAGGTTGTTCATTATAATCTACCTTACTTTAGTTTGAAATAACTTTTATTCTAAATCGCTAACTTTTGAGATATTTGAAAAGAAAACATACTAAATTAATTTTGGCAAGCTTGCCCAAACTCTATCACCATAGGCTTCTGCAGTAACAGGTTATATTAATTGATTCAGTATTCCCTTATACGTGACGACAAATGTTTAATAAGTGCACCAGCATCTGAGTTAGATATGTAGAATCAAATCTAGATAATTCTTTTGGTTTTGAAACTGTTATGTTTTCAGATTTAAGTCCATTCCAATGTAACAATCAGTTATCCGGTAAAATCACTTATCCAACACCCTACAGGTCTCAATGATGCCGGATTGGTGATTGTCAACCTGTATCTGATATAGAAATAATGACTGTTGATATTGTATGATGGTTTCTTTTTAGGGGTAGACAGGTTATTTGATCTAAATGTAGTATATGATATAGAAATAGTAACTGTTGACATTGCGTGATGATTTCTTTTTAGGGGTAGACAGGTTATTTTAACTATATGTAGTATATAATATTGAAATATGTATCTAAGTTAGATATCTAGAATCAAATTTAGGTAATTGCTTTGGTTTTGGAAATTTCATGTTTTCATCAGACCATGCAGCTTTAATAGAATATCACTTAAAGCTGCATAGTCCGATACCTACACCCCCACCCCCACACAGAACCAACACACTCAAATAGATTTGATTCTACATACACTGATGTACTATATATATATTGAATTGAGTGTTATAATCTGCCTTACTTGAAGTAACTGTGATTTCAAATGGCTAACTTTCGAGATATGTGATCTGCAAGTGTGCAAAATTAATTTGGCAAAAACTCTTACGCCATAGGCTTATGCAGTAACTGGTTCAAGTAAATTGACTCAGTATGCCCCTTTATGGGAAACAAATGTTTAATAAGCATTTTTATTAATTAATTCTTTCATCTATTTAATTTAATTATATGATTGTGAGCTTTAAAAAATTCATAAGTGTCTTTTGACACATAATTGATTGTATGCTTTTACATTATATGTAAAGGCGATGGTTCAATAAAAAACAAACAATTCTCGCCGTGAATATGGCCTATGCTGCCGACACGGCATAAAGAAACTCATTATCATCATCATCATGCTGTCGGTCGCGATGCGACAAAGACTGCTTTCATTACTTGACTGCCGCTCTCCATTTAGCCCCAAAAAGAACACGGAGGAGAGGCGGGTCGTCGTCGATTTGAGCTACCCGAGAGGGGCCAGCATCAATCCGGGTATCCGCAAAGGTCAATATCAAGGAAGAGCCTCCACATATATGCTGCCTGGGATAATCGACCTGGCGGACGAGGTCAAGCGTCACGACAGCACATGCTACCTCTGGTCCGCCAATCAGACCCAGAGCCTATCGGCAACTATGAGACTGCCCACTCTCCGTCCCACTATACGACATAGTGCTGTACCACAAGACTTATTTTGACGTCGCGCCACCATTCGGGTGCCACACCGCCTCCCTGGCATGTGCCCAAACAACAAACACCATGGTGTATCTCCTTAGGGCCCGTGGACACCACGTGCTGTGCTGACTTCGTCGGGGTGGCGCCGAACATCAACAAAGCGAGAGAAGCCTACCAAGAAATGATCACCCTTGTTCGGGATCTCGGCATTGAGTTCTCCCCCACCAGGAGGGACATACAGCTCCTCGTTGGCCGACTAGAGCACATTGCCCGCCACATCGGCCTGGCCAGACGGTTCTTATCCTGGATCCCGGCAACCCTACGAGCAGCTCCATCTGTCGGAAAATACCTGGTACCCGACGAGCTAGTCCTGGACATCACCTGGTTCCTCAGGTACGCTGAAACGACGAACGGGTTCATGCTCCTGAGGCCACCTCCGACCAAGATATGGATAATTGAATGCGACTCGACTCTAAAAGGGGGCGAGGCATACTCATCCACTAACTACATCCCCGAAGCCTACCCGCCAGCCATCACTGAAATGGGCTACAACATCAACCAGCTGGAAGCAATCGCGTTGGTCATCGCGCTGAACAACCTTGCACCTCCAGACCTCCAACACCATTGTCATTAATACTGACAACCAAGCGTCACAAGTGATCCTACCAACTCGCGCAGGTCATGACCCGTGCTCTGCATGATTCTGGCGGACGCCCTAAGCAGGTGGACCCTGACTCAAGCACAGACACAAAAGCCTGTATATTGTGCATGGAGAAAGGACTCTCCCAAATCAAAGTAACCCACTGCCTTGACGTCTTCAGCCCACCCATTTAAATGGCCGGACCTGGGAAGCTAGATTATAATTGCCTGTCTCTTCCTAGGTCCACCATCGCCAACCCGCTCTGCCGTCATCGCCCTTCTGAAGGCCAGCCTCGCCTCCGGCTCCTGGCGTAACAAAGCGCTCCAGGTCCGAAGATATACAAACTTTGAAAAAACCAACTGGACGTCATGGCCTTCACTGCACAGCTCAACATCACCCTCCGATCCCCTGGCACCGTGTACTACCTGAGTGGTGCCCGCACCTGGACCCGGCTGATGGGTGGGTCCCCCAAAGGCTTCGACACCTACCTGGCGCAACTCGTGAAAAGGGGCGTGGCACGATCGTCGACCCACTACTCCATGCCGGCCCCGCCCATCACCCCTCGCCACGTCGCTGACATCATACGATAGGGCGGGAGGTGCACCAGCTCGAGTGTTGATGGCGGGAACACTGATCTGGCAGAGCAACCTACTGATCACCAACAAAAAACACTCGTCACACACCATGATTCGAGAGGACGTACGAAAAGAACAAGGCACTACCAAAACATCTCGATCTCCAGCCGACGCATATACGGTTTCGACTTCCGGCCATCCCAGGCTCGCCGTGCTGCCCCCTGGCCGTTTGGAAGGCCTACAACAAAAGGAATCGACTCGCTTCAACAATGCCTGCATTTCACATTTCCGATGGTCGACCTCTCACCCCCCCAGACTCTCACGCTTGCCATACACAGAGCCCTGCAGTCTGCAGGGTATCTTCTCGCCATGCCCTTTAGGCTCCAGTGCCTCAGAAGGGGCGGGGCCCAGGCCTGCGCCGCGCCAGGGCGTGTCGGGAGGACGTCTGAGAGCTCGGCATCTGGAGGTTGGAGGCCATGAACTCATACGTCCCCCAAAAAGCCTTCACCTCGGCCACTCAGGCGCTCTCCACACTATTTGGTTGAGAGCGCTGATTGGCTGTCGTTCAATTTGCCAGTCTAGATTGTCCTCTATTGTCTCTATTGTTCTTATTTGTCTTAATTCCCTGATTGTACTCTTCATTGTTCTAGTAGTGCTCTTAACGTTTGACCTTAATTGATGCTGACTGTATTGATCCTTAGTCTGAAGGTTATTGTCTCTATTGTACTTAATTGTCCTATTGATCTGATTATACTCTGCATTATTCTGATAGTGTTCTTAACTGTTAACCTTAAAGTTGCATAGTCCGATGGGTTTGAATTTCTGTATTTTTTCTGAGATAAATATATTAGATCGATCAGTAGTAAACTTTTGAGATATTTTGAGTGCAAACATGGAAAATTAGTTTTGGCAAGCTTGTCAAAACTCTGACACCATAGACTTCTACAGTAACAGGTTCTGTTAAATTGACTCAGTATTGCCTTCTACAGAGAAACAAATGCTTAATAAGTGCATCAGTATTTAAGTTAGATATGTAGAATCAAATCTAGATAATTGGTTTTGTATTTAAAATTTGATATTTCATCGGACTATGCAGCTTTAATTGATGCTGATTGTTTGATCCTTAGCCTGAAGGTCTCATTACTGCTCCAGATGACCTGCCAGAATAAAGGCACCTTATACCACTTCTGTTTCGCCGTGAATTATTGTTGACTCTATGTATTAATAATGTTAGCAATGTTACAAATATTTAATCTATCCCACAACATGTATCCAAAATATGCTTATATAATTTTGTGCTAAAGTGAAAATATGAAAATTTGCATATCGACACCTTGCATCTTACCCAAATGGTTTTTTCAACTTTTTTTCTTGCAAGAAACAATTCTTTTGGCTTCACCAGAATCAATCAAATCGTGTTTGAGTTTGTTATCTGTGTTAAAATGATGTTATGGATGTGTGTTAGAATGATCTTATGGTTTCCGTGTCACAAAAATGGTACATAGTTCCTGAGAACGACCCATATATATTTAGGCTACGGTAAGGAAAGAGAGAGAACAATGAGTAGTGGTGGGGAACCTTCTTTTATTTTTGCTTGAAGGTCCCTTGGCCAGGCAAAATAACAGCCCTACCTAAAGCTAAAAATAAATGGTGCTCGGCGTGCAGTCAAGGCTGGACTGAGCCAAGCAGCAATGAGATGGCAGTCCCGGGGCAAAAGAGTGGCCCGGTGTAAAGATTTCAAATTCCCCCCATATTCAAGTTCCCCCCCGGGAACTTGAAAACGTTTTCAAATTCCTCCCAGGGGAATTTGAAAACGTTTTCAAGTTCCCTCCCTCGTTTTAACTTTCCCTCCCCCCAGGGAACTTGAAAACGTGCGTAAAACTATACCAACCACCCAGCCTCCCCAGGCCCTCTCAGAGGACTGTGGTTGGGCTCCTTAGGCTGCCTTTTTCCTTCCCCCCACCTCCCCCCTACCCCCCCTGGAAATTGTCTGGAAATTTTTTATTTTCCATGAAATTTTCAATTTGTTGTGCTTTTTTGAATAATTAAAAAAATATAGAATCTTTGTGTGAAATTCGTTATTTTCGTGAAATATACATTTTTTTGGTGATTTTTTTTATGTGAAATTGTTCGATTAACAACAAATCTTTTTGGGAAAATTTTGGTGACTACTATTACTATTTTTCATAAATTTTCGATCTTTTTAAAACTTTTACATTTTTGGGGAAATTCTTTATTTTTAGACAATTTTAAATTCCCAGAGGGGGGAATTTGAAAATAGGGGGAGGAATCTGAAAACTGTTTTTAAGTTCCCCCCCAGGAATCTGAAAACGTTTTTAAGTTCCCCGGAGGGAAGTTGAAAACGTTTTCAGATTCCCGGGGGGGAACTTGAGAAGGGGGGAAGTTGAAATCGTTACACCGGGGTGAATATACAGTGAAGAATAAATAAGAAATAAATAAGAAATAAATAATTAAAGAAGAGAAGGGGGGAAACTCCGCCTCCTTTATATATATATAATAAATTATATTCTACATATGTATATATATATATGTATATATATATATATATATATATATATATATATATATACGTATGTGCTATGGACGTATGTATACATTGCACACAGCGAAGACATAAGAAGAGTTCAGGCGCAAACCCCATAAACGCTAATCTGAATATTGAGATATACATCCAAAGGTTAATGTTTTACATTCCTATTTTTTTTTGTTCATTGCTCCATAACCATTTCTTCATAACCAACGTGGAATTAGGCCTAGTGAGTATTAAAATTACCTTCAGGTAAATTAGAAACAATTTAAGTACATTTTTGGATTTGCGTTTACGGGGATTTGTGCCGGTGTTGCGGATTCCGAGGGACACCAGTTTGCGAGGGACACATCGCTTCTGTACATGCGTCAAAATCGAACAGCATTGTCACTAACGTTATAAATTTAATATAATGTTTTTGGTAAAGATCTTTTCTATATGTATACCAAAACGATTTGGTTCTAGATGGTGTAATTTGAGAGATATTTGACTTCTTCTGTATTTTATGTATGAAGATGGCTCACGACCATTGGCAATGCCTTGAGTTTGACGGTACGCGCAGTGCAAAAAGTTAGTTTTATTCAAGATTACTAGAAATCAAGAACCCTAACCTTATCAATTTAATATAGTCTTTATGGTAAAGATGTTTTCTCTATGTCTACCAAGCGATTAGTTTCTAGATGGTGTAATTTGAGAGATATTTGACTTCTTCCGTATGAAGATTTGCTCACGGCCGTTAACAATGCATTTCAATGGAAGTGTCCCTGGCAAACTGGTGTCCCTCGGAATCCGCATCACCGGAACTCTTCATACATACATACATACATACATAGCGCATGCACGTATGTTGCCCTATGTATGTATGTATGTATGTATGTATATATATATATGTATGTATATGTATATAATTTCCTTTGTATATTTCTATGGCTATATATATATATAGTTATATATGTTAGGGAAATCACATTGGAACTGGTAACGCTTAGCCTCGTGTTGCTTTGGCAGTCATATCCGGTGATACTGTAATGGGGGTTAAGGCCCTGTCACACTACGACGTAATGACGTCAACGTAGGGAGAACGTGAAAAACGTTGAACTTCTCGGCGTAGTATGCAAATTTGTGCACAAGTTGAACGTGGATGCAGCGTAGTGGACGAGATCGTAACGTCGGTAAAGCGTAGTGATACCGTCATTCAACGAGAGAGGTCAACTTCATTACGTTCACGGAACGTTATGAACGTTATTCCATCGCCAGAACTGCGTTACCTGATGGCGAAACGTTGAACCGACGTTCTCCTGACGTTCTCATGACGTTCTCCTGACGTTATCCTGACGTTATCCTGACGTTATCCTGACGTTATCCTGACGTTATCCTGACGTTCCCATTATGCCGCGTGGACGTTTCCACCGGGTTTAATGTGGGTCAATGTAGTGCAACGTAGTGCAACGTAGTTGAACGTAGTGACTAACGTTTTAATAACGTCCGTTTAACGTCATTGACGTTCACTGAACGTGAACAGAACGTACGGCGAACGTAAACCCTTACGTTCAAGCTACGTCGAAAGTTTTGAACATGTCCAAAACCTTGACGTAGCTCGACATAACACGACGTAATGTGACGTAGCTCGATGTCATTCTAACGTCATTCTGATGTCATCATAACGTAACCCAACGTCGTGACGAAAAATGACCACGTTAGCCTCACGTTGGCTTGTTACGTCGTAGTGTGACAGGGGTATTAGATCAGTGGAGTAGTGTATGCTGGGTGGTGGGGTGGGGGGGGGGGGGCATGTGGGGTAGGGGGCTGTGGTTGAGGACACCATATTTCTGATATCGTCGTATGGAGTTCCAGGCGATAATATAACTTTTATTTTATATTTTTTTAAAGCATACGCAACATATAAATTTAGGAGACGGAATGCATGATGTGTTATCGTTTTAGTCCGTAGATCTGTGTAGGCCTATCTCGCAAAAAGTACATCCCACAATAAGGCAAAGTAAAAATAAAAAGTTGGTGATCGTTCTTTGTAAATAACAATCTGGGTCGAGCGGGCGTTTGTGTGTGTGTGTGCGTGGGTGTGTTGGCGGGGGGGGGGGGTTCTCAGTATTTCACTAGTCTCCTCGCCCCCCCCCTCCATTCTCTCCGCCACCCTCATTCACATTCCCTCTCTCCTCCCCATCCAACGCCCCCCCCCCCTCTCCCACACTCCAACAACCCCCTCCCTCTTCCAACCTCCTCCACTCTCAACCCTGCTCCCTCCCCTTCCCAGTTCCCTCCCTACCACCCCTCAAATCCCTCTCCATTCCTCCCCCCCCCCCCCCCCAATGCCCTGGCCATTCCGCCCTCTTCACTCTCCTTTGTATTTCTCACTCCATCCACCCCACTCTCCACTCCACTTTCCATCTCTCACTTCACACTTGTATTACGGTATATTAATCCCCATGGCCGAAATGGGTAGCATTCTGTATACACCCGAGGAGGCAGGGGTGCAAGCTGGACCAGTTGCAGAGGATGTTCTCATATATGTAAGAACTGACACTCCACACATATAAAGAACATATACAAACATGTAAAGAGGACGGGCGCTTAAGGCCCTGTCACATTACGGCGTATGGCGGGAGCGTATTGAAAACCTACGTAGGTCCTGCGCGTGCCGGCCTATGATGACATTTGGTGACCTTTCGGGTGGTTTTGAGCATATGTGGAACCTACGAGGAGCGTACGAGGAGCGTATGGGAGCGTGCTGTGACATTTTTTGACGGTATGGGCCATACGCCCTCATAGGTCGAGATTTTTTTGAGCATGCACAAAAAAATTTGGACGGACGGATTTATGAAAGCGTATGGCGGCGTATGCCTCATACGCTTCACATAAGCCGTCACCTGGCGGCATATGAGTAGCGTATGAGTAGCGTATGCATAGCGTATGAGTAGTGTTTACGGCGTATGCCGATGTATATGACGTAACGCGCCTACGCCGCCATACGCTCCCGCAAAAAAAACCTAATGTGACAGCCCCTTTACATTTATTTGCCTCTTATTGCACCACTGGCACTGAACGGGGCCGCTCTCCGTACTTACTCTATGGGATACTCTTTCGTTGCCTGGCAACGGGACTGGTACTATTTGACCCATACTTCTTCCAATTTAGTAAAATTCCACCTGAACTAGTTTAACACTCCACAATCTCTGATCAAGGGGACCATACGGGATGGCCGAATGAGTTGAGCGTCCGTCTCCCGTGTTGGTAGTTCCTGGGGTTCGAACCCTTGTCGAGTCAAACCAATGACTTAAAAATTGATACTTGTTGTTTCCTAGACAGGCACTCGGCATTATTAGGATAAGGCTCAGTGTCAGGATAATGTGAGTGATTGGGATATCAGGTCATGGTTTTAATAGCCTGGTCTCCCAGTGGGGCAGCACTATAAAGTCACCATGAGTGTGTACTGTCATAAGTCGGTGTCCGTCCTGATATGACATTAGATGTTGCCAGGACATAAAACTCCAACAACCAACCAACTGATCAGGGGTGCAGCTAGATAAAAGATTCACCCCATACTTACATACAGTACAGGGGTGAATGACAACGTAGTCTAAATACGGGCGAAAATAGCTTTAGTATGGAACAGGAAGTAGAATGCCTGGCACAGGTGTCAAATGGTTACTTATATCAACACAGAGTTGGTGAAATGGGAGACAATGCAAAAAGACAAGATGGCGGCCAAAGAACGCCATCGATTTCACTTTTAAATTGCATTAAAGTATATGTTTTATTCTATTTTCCAACTCAAAAGTAGCGGGTAAATATGAAGACGTACATAAAGAATATATTGTGCTTCTTAAATTAAGAATTTACCAGCTCAGTTAATTAACCCAGCATGTCGAAATTCTTCACCAGCTTTTCTAATGGGTTGGTTTTCACCCCTGTACTGGAAGTACGGGGTGAATCTTTTATCTAGGGTGCAGCTACATTGTTGCACTGGCACACACGTGAACAGTTTCAGTCAGCATCATATATTTTCCATACTAAATCTGGTTTAATATGCACTATTTAAACAAATATTTGGGCTTTACAATTTTTGTATTTCCTGTAAGCATGTGGGAACAATCTTAAGTTAAGATTCCATATACGCGGTATGCTGTATGCGAATGCAAATGTGATAAAAAATGATAAAGCATCTAAATGCACAGTGGTGCTTCCGTGTGTCCAGTTGCGAATGAGAATTCGAATGCGAATGCATAGACGGCAAAGTGGACCGCTCAATGGACCGATCGGTGTGAATGCGAATCCGAAATGGCATACTGCGTACTGTGTATATGGAATCTTAGCTGTATGCTTACATTGAACAAAAGGTTTCTAGCTAGGCCCCTTGCTGGTCACATATATTTGCCATAGTGTCGAGTTGAAGTTGCAAAAGAATGCATGGATGGCGTTGCAAACAATTCTGCGAAACAACGACAAGAAGATGGCAGTGCAGATAAAAAAAGGTTTATTTATGACAGCACGGGCGAGGACAAAAAAAACCGTTAAGGTCTCAGTCACACTACAGCTTGGCACCACTTTGCCCGCACTTTGCAACCACTTTGCAACCAAAAGCCGGTGACCTCGTTGTGACCAAAGCAAAAAGAAAGGCAGGAAAAACAATGATCGGCAATGGGACTGCGATCGGTCGGCGACCGTTTTGGTCACAAGGAGGATTTTGGTGCAGCACCTGCAACCTCCTTGCAACCAAAATGGTTGCCTGGAGGTCGTCAGCCAATCGCTGCCCGATGGCAGATCACTTTGCACCACCCCTCTTTGGTGGTCGCAAAGTGGTCGCAAGCGATCACAAGCATAATGTGACTGGCGTATAAGATTTCAGAGCTTATCTCAGTGCTGTGAATTTGATAATACTTTTACCCCCCCTCCCCCATTAATTCCAGACACGCGTGAGTAAGTACGTCATATACAGTGTACGTGTACTGGGAAAACACTCAGCGAACTATGTCACTCATGTAGTTAGTTACCTGGAATGAACTTAAAGTTGCACAGTCCGACGAAGCACCAAATTTTCAAAACCAAAACAAATATCTTGAATTGATTCTGTATATATCTGACTTAGATCATCATCATCATCGTCATGCTGTTGGTCGTGATGCGACAAGGACTGTTTTCATTACTTGACTGCCGCTCTCCATTTAGCTCTCTGCTGTGAGAGTTGCGTCCATGAGTCGGTCTTAATGTCTCTCAGCTTCAGGTTTCTCTTGATCATTTCATGAAAGCTGCCTGCAAAGGTGTTGAAGTGTTGCTGACTTTTGTAAGTTACCAGCGGCACTCTCTCGGGGAGCAAATAGAGGTTTCACACCGGCAAGAACATGTCAAGACAGGCGCAAAACTATTTGTTATTGCAGATGCCTATGGTGTCAGAGCTTTGGCGTACTTGCCAAGATTAATTTGGCATTTTTTTCACTTCAAATAGCTCAAAAGTTAGCCATTCAAAATAAAAGTTACTTCAAACTTAAGTAACGTACATTATAACAATCTGTTTAAAGTTGTATAGTCCGATGGTTTTTAGTTTCTGTCATTTTGTGAGATAAACATATTAGGTTGATCGTTACTATCCACCTTACATTATCTTGAAGTAACTGATTTAAAATGGCTAACATAAACATGAAGTGCAAACATGTTAAATTAGTTTTGGCAAGCATACCAAAAACTCTGACACCATAGGTTCTATTAAATTTCCCCAATATTCCCTTCAAATAGTTTTATATGGCGACAAATGCAACATTATCTCACTTAGATATGTAGAATCAAAGCTAGGTTTTTGAAATTTGATGTTTTCTTCGGACTAAGCAGCTTTAATATATTAATCCCAGAAAAAGATGACAGAAACTCAAAACCATCGGAGTGTGTAACTTTTAAATTAATAGTTTAATTGAAAACCTTGCTTGGTAGGCGGTGTGTGTGTGCGTGTGTGTGCGTGTGTATGCGTTACACGTGGCCTTACCTGAGCTGAGTGCTGCGTACCTGTCGGAAAGGTGCAGGAGGAGGTTAACAGATCCGCTGTGTGTGATGCTGGAGGCTCCTCTGGGCTACAGGGGCCTCTCCCGGGCCTATCCTGGGTCTCTCCCCGGCCTCGTGAACCCACCAAGGGGCGGGACTGTCAGCGTGGTTTACCTACAAATCACCGACTTTAACACCCCACAAAAAGATGATCGGTGGAAATAAAACACTATTAATATATTACCCATCAGAAAATGTGATTATATTAAAGTGAGCTACAATATGGTGTTGACCTATGAACTCCATCACTAGCCCCTCCCCTCATCCCTCATCCCCCATCCCAGGCTGGTGTGGTGGGTGAAGAGCGCACACGCAAATACTTGGTTGGTCGGTGAATAATTGCTAACAGTGCCAACGGTTGGTTTTTACCAACCAGTTACCGAATTGCTGCGTTCGAGGTCGGACCCCGCTCCGTGCCCGGGAGTAACTAGGGGGCGCGTTCATAAACTAATGCTGCTGGTTATAGGGCGGATCATTAATTGAAGCAGTCGACTTGTCCGACTACACCCTCAACTTCTCTCTCCCTCTCTTTCTCCCTCTTTCGCTCTCTCTCCCTCTCACGCGCTATCAGGCTCTCCCTCTGTATCTCTCACCCTCTCCCTCCCTCTCTCTGTCCCTCTCTCTCTCGCTCTCTCTCTCGCTCTCTCACTTTCGCTGTCGCTGTCGCTCTCGCTCTGTGTTGCTCTCGCTCTGTGTCGCTCTCACTCTCTGTCGCTCTCTCTCTGTCGCTCACTCTCTCTCGCTCTCCCTCTCTCACTCTCCCTCTCTCTCTCTCCCTATCTCTCATTCTCACTCTCGCTATCTCGCCCTCTCTTCCTCTCTCTTCTCCATCTCTCTCCGCTCGTTCCGGGTCTCTCCTCTCCCTGATATGACATTAGATGTTGCCAGGACGTAAAACTCCAACAACCAACCTCTTCCTCTCCATTCTCTACTTTCCATTCTCCTTTTCTCCCATTTCTCTCTGTGTCTCTCCTCTCTATCTCTCCCGCTCTCTCCTCCCTCTCCACTGTCTCTCCTTTCCACTCTCTCTATTCTCTACTCTCCATTCTCTTGCTCTCTCCTCTCTGTCTCTCCTCTCTCTATCTTTTCCGC
Source organism: Branchipolynoe longqiensis (assembly GCA_030323885.1). NCBI lineage: Eukaryota > Metazoa > Annelida > Polychaeta > Phyllodocida > Polynoidae > Branchipolynoe > Branchipolynoe longqiensis. The sequence continues at coordinate 91,081,006 of CM059191.1, read as the reverse complement.
TCTCCTCTCCTCCTATATCATCTGTTATCTCTGTCTCCCTCCCCTCTCCCTCCTCTCGCTGCCTCTCTCTCGCCTCTCTGTCTCTCCCCTTTCTGTCCCTCCTCTCCCTCCTCCGTCTCTCCTCTCTCATCTCACGGTCCCTGCCCTATCGCTGTCTCACTCCTCTTCCTATCCTCTTTCTGCTCTCTCTGTCTCTCTTCTTTCCCCCACTCATTTCCCTCTCTGTCTCTCTTCTCCTTCCCGTCTCTTTCACTCTCTTTCTCTCCTGTCTCCCCTTCTCTCTGTCCGCCTCTCTCCTCTTTTCACACTCTCGCCACTCCTCTCTGCCTCCCTCTCCCCTCCCTCGGTTCCATGCCTTGTGCTCCGCATTACTATAAAATAGCAAGGGCTGCTTGGTTTAGTCCTGTCTCTTCTCCCTCCCATGTCCCTCTCTCCTTCTCGTTCTCTCTCCCCTCCCTCTCTCCCGCGTCTCTCTCTCTATTCCCCTCTCTCCTCTCCTCACTCTTTGCTCTCCATCTCTCTCTTTGCCTCCTCCATTCCTGTTCCCTTCGTTACATTGCATTGTGCTCCGCGTTCTAAGTTAGGGCAACGACTGGTTGGTTCACTGTCGGGATAACTTGACTGAGTGGGATATCTGGTTGTGGTGCTAGCCATACGTGTGTTTTTTAAGCGACTTGATGCTAATCATTAAATACTAGTTCGAACTATAGCCCCGTTCACATCATCATGCTGTCGGTCGCGATGCGACAAAGACTGCTTTCATTACTTGACTGCCGCTCTCCATTTAGCTCTCTGCTGTGAGAGTTGTGTCCATGAGTCGGTCTTAATGTCTCTCAGCTTCAGGTTTCTCTTGATGGTATCTTTGAACCGGAGACGGGGGCGCCCTCTCTTTCTGTAGCCAAAAGACAGTTGAGAATAGAGGATCTGCTTTGGTAGCCTGTCTGATGACATCCTCATGAGGTGTCCAGTCCACCGGAGATTCTTTTTGATCAGAAGATCTTCCATAGAGGGCAGCCCCATCCGTTCGAGTATTTCCTTATTCGTCACTTTGTCCTTCCAGGTTAGCCTCATGATTGAACGCAGATGTCGCATCATGAAGGCATGCAGCTTTTTCACCTGCTGTCTGTACACTGTCCAGGCCTCGGCTCCGTATAGTAGGGTGGATAGCACGATTGCGTGGTAGATCTTACCTTTGACCCGAATGGACACATGGTGGTTGTTCCAGAGTCTCTGGCGTAGTCGGCCGAAAGATGCGCTAGCCTTGGCCATCCTCCTCTGTATCTCAGCATCAATGCGTCCATCACTTGATATTGTGCATCCGAGATAGGTGAATTCCGGAACAGAGTTCAGCTTGTTTCCGTCAACCATGATCTCCTCCTCTCGGGTTCTTGTAGAGTTGGGTTGGTACAGCACCTCCGTCTTCTTGATGTTAATTTTCAGGCCAAACTTCTTTGATGCATCGGAGAAAGCGTCCACTATTTTCTGGGTCTCTTCAGCAGAGTGGGCAACCAGTGCACTGTCATCTGCGAATAGTAGCTCTCTCACCAGTATCTGAGTAGTCTTGGTCTTCGCTCTGAAGTGTGCGACATTGAATAGGTCAGCGCTCTGTCTGGACTGTATATAGATGCCATCCCCCATGTCTCGGAAAGCCTCGTCTAGCATTGCTGACAGGAAGATGGAGAAGAGCGTGGGGGCCAGTACACAACCTTGCTTGACCCCATTGGTAACCCCAAACGATTCCGAGACTTCCCCTCCAGCACTAACGTTCGCCATCATTCCTGTATGTAGAGCCTCGATCATAGTTGTGAACTTCTCTGGGCATCCGTACTTCCTCAGTAGCTGCCATAGCCCGGTCCTCCCGACTGTATCAAATGCCTTAGTGAAATCGACAAATACCATGTACAGTGGTCGGTCCTGCTCAATGCACTTTTCTTGTAGCTGTCGGAGACAAAATATCATATCCACAGTGCTCCGGTTACCTCTGAAGCCACACTGTGACTCTGGAACCACACCAGGTGTTATGTGAATAGATAGTCTGTTGAGTAGGATCCTGGCGAAGATCTTCCCTGCTATGGAAAGAAGAGAGATTCCTCTATAGTTCCCACAGTCTGTTCGATCACCTTTCTTGTAGATGGTTACAATGCTGGCATCCTTCCATGCTTGGGGTACAGAACCCTCCTCCCAGGCATTGGTGATTAGTTGGTGCAATCTTTTGAGCAGATTGTCTCCTCCATGCTTCCATACCTCGGCAGGAATTCCATCACCCCCAGGTGCTTTGCCATCTTTCAGGCTGGCGATTGCTCTAGCCATCTCATCCATGGTTGGAATCTCATCGAGGCATGTTTTGGTAATGCGCTGCTGGATGTTGTTCAGAGCTTCGTGATCTATGTCACCAGGGACGTTGAGTAGCTTCTGGAAGTGTTCGCTCCATCTTGCCACAACTCTCTTGCTGTCGGAAAAGGTCTCCGTTCCATCTGTTGATTTCAGGTGAACAGCTCCCTTCTTCACGGGTCCCCACACTTCCTTCAGTCCGCTGTAGAAGCCCTTCATGTTGTTTCTGTCTGCAGCTCTCTGCAGCTCCTCTGCCTTCATTTCCCACCAGTCTGACTTCAATGCACGGGTGCATTTTTGTAGCAATCTGCAGGCATCTTTGTATGCTGCAGTGGTGGATCTAGTGTTCCTGGTCTGCAACACTCTCTGGTGGACTTGGTCTCTTCTGCTCATAAGATTCTGTAGCTCCTGATTGTTGGGGTCGAACCAGTCCTGATGTTTTCTGTCTGGCTTGCCGAGATAAGTTTTAGCTGTGTTGTATACAACCTGCTGCAACGCTGCCCATTCCTCATCTGGTGTTGGGCTTTCCTTCTCCTCCCATTGTGCGAGAGCGCTGTCCATCTCCCGCTTGAAGCTCTCCCTGTGACTGATGGTACTTAATTTTGCTGTGGTGAGCTTTGTCGGTTTATTTGTCCCTTGCCTGCTGTGTTTTTCTCGTTCACACTGGGGCCTTAAGTCGTCTCAACTATAGTTCGACTCATCTAAGTCGGCCTAGGTTGTACGTGTGAACACGGCTTATGATACATGTGTTACATATGGAAATGAACTCAAGGCACAATTTAGGTGACCTAGATAACAACAAACACTCCAATCCTACAGAGTTGGCTTAGCGTGTGTTCTGACCGTAGTTTGAGCTCTGAGGTCACAGTCCTACAACCTGGCAAGGTAATGCAGCAGGGGGAGCTTGCTTTGTTTATCTGGGTCACATGGCCTGAGCACATTGCAGTGGCGGGCACGCTGGACTATTATTGTTCTTAAATTCATTGATTAAAGCTGCATAGTCCGATGAAAACATCAAATTTTCAAAACCAAAACAATTATCAAGGTTTGATTCAAAACCAAAACAATTATCAAGGTTTGATTCTACATATCTCTGTGGTGGAGTGGTTAGAGTGTCTGACTTTTTTCTAGGTCAGACTCCTAATCTGAGGGTCAGCAGTTCGATTCCCTGTGCCCCCAGCTCTGCCAATTTGGATTTCCACCACTGTCTATAACTTACAGCGTCATCAAAGGCTGGTTGCTCTCATACCATGTCTATGTGCTGTGGGAGGTTAAAAATCCCTTGGGTCGGTAAAAGTGTAGGCTCTGGCTTTCTATCGACCAGCAGTGGAATGAGGAAGACCAGTCGTCTATGACTGAAATTTCCCCTGCTTAAACAACTAATGGACCAAAAAATAAATAAAAAATACTTTGCACTTATTAAACATGTGACACCACACAGAATATCATACTGAGGACAATTTCATAGAACATGTTACTGCAGAAGCTTATGGTGTCAAAGTTTTGGAATGCTTGCCAAAATTAATGTTACATGTTTGCACTTCAAATATCTCAAAAGTTAGCCATTTAAAATCAAAGTTACATCAAGCTAAAGTAAAATAAATTATAGCAATCGACCTGATATATTTATCTCAGAAAATGACGGAAACTCAAAATTATCGGATTAAGCTGGGGGAATTTCAGTTGTGGACAAATTGGCCTTCTTCATTGCATTATACACGTCCTGATATGACCTTAGATGTTGCTAGGACGTAAAACAACAACCAACCAATTATTGCCTTATCTGAGTAATAGCGAACGTCAGGCTAGATAGCAAAAAGTATACTTTTTAAAAGTTATTAGTTTGACTCGGCCGGATTCGAACCCCAGCGGTTCGAGGACTATGTGAACATGTGTGATAGAAAACAAATGTAAGTTCTACCTAAACATGATTGATGCTTTATGGTTGACCTGGTCACTCATAGCCCATTATTTATCAACATCGCCCCAATCAACTCATGAGCCATACCGGGCGCGGTAGCCGAATCGGTAGAGCACAGACCTCCCATGCAGGAGATCGGGAGTTCAATTTTAGGTCTAATCAAACCGATGACTTACAAAATTGATACTTATCGCTTCCTAGCCTAGGCTCAGCATTAATAGGATAGCGCAAGGACTGGTTGGCTCAGTGTTGATACTTGTCGGTTCTTAGCCAAGCGCTTCTTAGCATTATTAGAATAGGGCAAGGACTGGTTGGCTCAGTGTCAGGATAATGTGGCTGAGTGGGATATCAGGTCATGGTGCTGGTGTCCTGGTCTCTTAGCGGGGCAGCACTATAAAATCGCTATGAATGCGCACTGTCACAAGACGGTACCCGTCCTGATATGATCATAGATGTTGCTAGGACGTAAAACAACAACAAACAAACAAATGTTCTCATTCTACAACATGGGGGATCGCACCCCGACTTGCTGGACAGGATGCGAACGTTCCCCTACTCAGCCACTCCGCCTTGTGGGATGGGGTAGGCATCGGCAATGAGGTTTTGGGTCATGTCAGTGATATGGGTTTCTAATGGGCCTGTCACATTACGGCGTATGGCGGCGGTGTATAGATAACATACTGCAAAAAAACGAAAACCGTTGCAGAACGACGTATGGTGACATATGTTGACCTTTGTGCACTGACATGAGCGTATGCATAGCGTGTGAGTAGCGTATGAGTAGCGTGTGAGTACGTATCAGTTTACGGCACATACACCATCATATGCCGTCATACGCTATGCATACGCCGTATATGCCCGGTCCCTCCCTCCCCCTCTCTCCCTCCCTCCCTTTGGGTGCCTTTATATACCGAGAGCATACGCCGGGCATATGCTGAATAGACGCTTTGTACACGCTGAGAATACGCTACGAATACGCTCAAATATGTTACATGCACGCCAGGCATACGCTACATACGCTATAGATACGCCGAAGGAGCAGTTTTAGCATATGCGTAATGCAAGACGGCATACATATAGCTTATGCGCAAAGTATGACGGTGTACGCTTAGCATATGCATACCGTATGAGGAGTATATGAGCCTTACGTCGCCATATGCTGAAATTTTTTAGCATGCACAAAAGATTTTAGGATGGGCGCATGTATGACGGCGTATGAGGGATATGCCGGGCATATACGACGTATGCGCAGCATATGCGCAGCGTATGCGAAGTGTATGCACAGCGTATGATGGCATATGTGACGCAAGCCGATATGCCGGCATACGCTTAGGCCATACGCTGTAATGTGACAGGCCCATTAACAACACCAACTGAACACATATATGGATTTCCAATGGCTTCAAAATTAAAATCGACATCATTCAAGTTTCCCCACTCTCAGGTAACGCAAGACGTGATTTCCCTCCTTATCTGCACAGGCAATATCAGTGATTAGTTGGTCAAATTGTTAATTATTTTGTTGTCTCATTATTATACGCCTTTTTTAATGTTTGATTTGTTAAAAATGGGTAACACATAGCCGATAGGAAATAATGGCTTTGGATCACTGATATATTGCTGACTAAATCGCAAATACATCATTAATAAATCATTGTGATCGGCTATTCTTCTGACCGGACGCGGTGACCGAATGGGGAGAGCGCAGACCTCCCGTGCAGAAGGTCGGGAGTTCGATTCCAAGCAGAGTCAAGGCAATAACTTATCAAATTGATACTTGTCATTACTTAGCCTGATCGACAGCCTGATCTCCCAGTTGGGCAGCACTATAAAGTCGCCATGAGTGCGCACTGTCATAAGTCAGTACCCGTCCTGATAATGTGATAATGACCATAAATGTTGTTAGGATGCAAAACAACAACAAACAAACAACAAGCAAACAAGCTATTTTCCTATAACCGTACAGCTAAGCTAAATATTGGAATTTTTATTTTGCTCGGTTGATTTTTCTTCCCAACTTCATGTTTGCCTACCCTCGTCCTCTCATTAAGATCGTTGATGCCATCCGGAACACCCGTCAGCAGAGGCAATTTCCGTTCACATATGGTCGAGTCAAACCAATGACTTAAAAATTGATCGTGGTGTTCTCTGGTTAGAGTGTCTGACTTTTTTCTAGGCCGGACTCCTAATCTGAAGGTCAGTGGTTCGATTCCCTGTGCCCTCACCTCTGCCAATTTGGATTTCCACCGCTGTGTATAACTTACAGCGTCATCAAAGGCCAGTTGCTCTCATACCATGTCTATGTGGTGTGGGAGGTTAAAAATCCCTTGGGTCGGTAAAGGTGTAGGCTCGGGCTTTCTATCGACAAACTGTCTAATGGTGAAAACAAGCCTATTCAGGCTTATCCATGATAGGCAGTATAAATCTTCAAGAAAAAATACTTGTCGCTTCCTAGCTTGGTGCTCAATATTATTAGGATAGGACAAGAACTGGTTGGCTCAGTGTCAGGATAATGTGATCGAGTGCGATATCAGGTCATGGTGCTGGCGGCCTGGTCTCCCAGTGGGGCAGCATTATAAAGTCGCCATGAGTGCGTACTTTCACAAGCCGGTACCCATCCTGATATGACCATAGATGTTGCCAGGACGTAAAACTCCAACAACCAACCAACTTATCCGTTCGCATACAGGCTGAATATGTGGAATATATTGACGAACATACGCAGTGATTTGTTTGCAGGACACGTCCTACGGCGTATGCGGCTGGTCGTGTGCTGACCCCTGGTGGTTGTATATAATAGCAAAGACAATGTATGACAAAACGCACCACTCAGCGCTCTCCCATGAAATACAGTAAAGAAGGTAATTGTACAGGTCCCCGAGCCCAGCCTGACTGCTGTACCATTGAAACAAGGAGACGGGTTCCCTCGTCCACCCTGACTACTCTTCCATCAAAGACAATGTACAACAATTATAGTGTATTATCTCCTAATATTATTAATGAAAACAATAGTATAGTATAGTCAAGTTCAAACATACTATAAGCACTTGTAATGTGCCATACATAAATAAAATGTGTCATAAAAGCCCTGTTCACATGGGGCAGTTAATTCAAATCATATAAATCGACTTCCCTAGTTCGCTTCACATATGCCATGTGGACGCTACGCTAAAGCGATTTAGGGCTGAATCCATTCAGCTAGATCGGTTCATCTATACCACCTCACGAGGTAGTATAGATGAAGCGATTTAGCTTAAATCAACGTAAGTGGCATGTGTGGACAGTAGCGGTTTACTTGAAGCGGATTAAGCACATCACACTATATAATATAATTTGGTCTATGAACCTGCTAGAGGTGCACATATATTTTTTTCATCATTTATTTTTAGGTCTTCACTGCCCAGCAGAAGTTTTGATCATTCCAAAACAATACGATTCAGTCCATACATATCTAGGTCGAACCCACACTCTCTCGTGCCGACGTCGACTAACCGAAACTGGCGCTGGTTAGTATGGACTTGCTCATGTGCACATATCGATTTCCGGCTAAAAGTACTGCATGTGTGGACACGACACTAAATCGATTCATATAAATCGACTTGTCTAAGTCGACATAAGCTTTGCCCGTGTGAACACAGCTTATGTCTGAGTAATATAACTACTACTAGTACTACACCTAATCAAAGACAATGCGCCTTGCTTGCCGCTGGGAAGCACATCTTATCACACATTTTCTTTGATAATATGTACGCAGCGTACTCTGTGGTCGCTGTAGTCGGCAGATCTGGATCATCATCAGTGGGTCAGTCCCATTGGAACATTGGCACCGCTGTACTAATTAATCACCGACTAAGGCTTTTTAAAATTTGTTTTAAATAAAGATGTATTACAAACCCACTGCCTGAGTGGGCTCAGGCGGTAGCGTGTCCACCTGTGAAGGTGTCGGTCATGCTATCAATCCTGCTCAGTGGACCCATTTGCAGTTTGGGCTATTTTCTGTTCCAACCAGTTGTCCCTGTGAAAGTACAATGTCTGAACACTTTGACTTCTGGATACTGAATGGTTTATTCCCATCCAGGGCTCACTGAACTGCCGGCTAAACTTTCCATGATGTCATCTCATTTACATACTCCTTTGTCTCACTCACTGCCTGGAACATCATGCATCTGTGTCTGGATGTCTATTACGCATATATCACCATCCCCAATTGGTTCATCAAAGGCTGTGGCATGTGTTGTTCTGTCAGTGGGAAAGTGCATATTAAAAAAACCTTGCTGCTTATAGGAAATAGTAGCCTATGTGGCGGTAGTGGGTTTCCTCTAAAGAAATATGTCAGAATGGCCATATGTTTGATGTCCAATAGGCAATGATATGAAACCCCGTTATAATATGATCGTTGAGGTCAATACAACTTCATCCCGAAAACAGTGGGGTTGCGTTAAATCGGGGTTCAGTTAACTGAAGTACCTTTGAATTAAAGAACTATGTGTTCAATGAATCATTGCGTACAATTCATACAGGCGGAGACAATGTTGTATAAAATGGTTGTTTATTCAGGTAGAGGTCAGGTCATCATGTACAGGTGTGTGGTTATCATGGTAATCAGTCCCTAAGGAATTCGCCCCTCCCCACAGTACATGTTAGGCTGGAACCGAACCCTCAACCCTACCCGTTTAGTGTCTTATTAGCAGTATGGGTGGGTGGGTGAAGATTCGGCTTGAAGAGTTGTCCGGTTGACGCCTGGAGGCGAAGTGCGGGCTGTGGAGGTGGTTTAAATTCAAATCGGCAGGTCATGTGATCATTTTTGGCGGGAAGCTGACGGCAGCTTTGTTGTATTCGGGGGTATGTTCTGGCGTTTCACACAAGATGGCGCCACCGTAGTGTTATGGCGGCTGGCGTCTGGTTAGTTAGTTTGCAGGTATGAATATAGGGGGCTTCCGGGTAGGTGACTGGCGGTGCCCCATCCTCGCCTGCGAATTACACATGTTACGAATAACATGCACAATATCCGAATTCAAATTAAATCGTGGTGCGTTATAACGAGCTTTCACTGGATGTATATATATTTATACACACACACACATATATATATACATATATATAGATTAGTTAGACAAATCTTACCTTGGTATAGATGATGGATAACTGTTGTTTTCCCGAGGTATAAGCCTCGGCTAGACGTGGGTGAGGGAGAGGTAAGCACATCCGGGTACAGCAATCTTTAGCTACTAATTCAGGATAAAATGATCTCTAAAATTCTAAATACTAATGTTTCCTTGGTACAAGCAAGGGACTAGACGTGGCAGGGTGTGGAGGGTGGGCCCTCACCCACGTCTAGCCGAGGCTTATACCTCGGGAAAACAACAGTTATCCATCATCTATACCAAGGTAAGATTCGTCTAACTAATCTATTTTACCTCGGTATATAGCCTCAGGCTAGCCGCAGGCTAGGGAGACTTTACGTAATATCATTTTATCCTGATATTTCATTTTATTTGTTTATGTTTTGTGGTATGGAACGTTCGTTAACCTTATATGTTTGTGACCATGGTATGTTCTCACCTTTTTTTACCTTAATGTTGTAGCAGTCGCCGTGCGACGCCACTTGGCTTTTCCAATCGCTAGTTATAATGTCTAGCAAACGATCGTTCGGTCTTCCATCCTGCATGCGCTAGTATGCGCTTGACCGAAATGCCTAAGAGGCGTGCCTTTGACACCATGGCTCCTCTTGTTGAGTGTGACGCATATTTGTCCGTATCCACTCCTGCCATCTTTAGGACATTAATTGTCCATCTGGCAAGCGTATCTCTTGATATGCCCTTGTGTGGCTTAATAAAGCTTATCAACAATTGTCTTGAGTTTCTAACTCCTTGTGTCTTGGATATATATGTTCTGATCGCGGAAACTACACACAGTTTCGGATTGTCTTTGAATTGTGTTACATCAATTGACAACAAAGGATCACCTAAACGATTAGATTTTAACAATGTTGTCAAATCGAAGGTCGCTTGCCTTCTATCTATTTCCAGTCCATCGAGTGAAAGTGCCACTATAGTCTGGCCTCGATGACCTGTGACTAACAGTAATAAAAGTGCTAACTTAAACCCTAATTGTTTTATATCTAGAAACCTAGTATGTGGCCAATCGTTAAACATTTTGAATACCAGTGACACATCCCAAAATCGGTCATATTTTGGTTTAGGTGGGTTTCGTTCATAAATTCCCTTTAGTACCCATGATATAACATGGTGTTTACCCATTGTATCTCCCCTTGTTCTGGGAAGGATAATCGAGAGAGCGCACCTGGCAGCATTAATTGCGCCGTAACCTAGCCCTTCTTGTTCTAACATTCTAAAGAATCTGGACACTTGGGCAATAGTTGGGTTCATGGGTTTAACTTTGTGAATAAGACAATAAACGCCCCATTTTTTCAAATATGTGGTATACATTTTAACTGTTCCTTTTCTCCACGCATGTGACACTAGCCGTTCTTGTGTAATTTTGTCTAAACCAAATTGTTCTAGGTATTTATTTAGAAAAGGAATGCAAGCAACGGTGTTGTTGCTACGTTGCCGTGATGTTCCAGAGGGCCTTGGTGAGTTAGATTTCCTCGGGATTTTGGGAATCTGAGGCAATCTCGGGCTGTCGAGGCTAGTCCTGCTAGCCACGGCTGTGTGTCCCATTCGGGGACGATCAGGATGGTGTGAGACCGGTCCATCTTTATCTTTCGTGCCACTCTGGTAATGATGTTGAAAGGGGGAAAAATATAATAAAATTCATTTTCCCAAATCAGTGAGAAAGCATCTATGTGCCAAGCAAATGGTTCTGGGTGCCATGAAACATATCTGTTAACTTTAAAGTTATTCCTTGATGCAAATAAATCAACCGTAGGTGAACCCCATTGGCGACAAATTTTGTTGAAAATTTTTATGTTTAAATTCCATTCTAGGTGGTCGTGAAAGACTCTACTCTTTTTGTCAGCCAGGACGTTTTGCGATCCTGGGATATGTGATATGGTTAACCATATTTGATGTTTTTGCGCCCAGTTCCAAATACTTTGTGCCAAGTTATTGCACTCTTTTGACTTTGTACCTCCCATATTTCTGACATATGCCATGGCCGTAGTGTTGCCTGTAAGCAGTTGAACAGTATTTTTCGGTATTTTAATTAGACTCAAGAGGCCTAAGTAAATCGCTCTTAATTCAAGAACATTAATATGGTCTGATTTTTCGTTTTCTAACCATCTCCCTCCTGTTGCTACATCATTTCGATGAGCTCCCCAACCTTGTAATGACGCATCGGTAGTAACTACCGTGTTGGGTTGATCCATTCTAATGGGATTGGAAGAGTTATTAATATTCTCGATCCACCAAGATATATCTGTGTAACCATCCTGGGAAATGTACATTTTTCTTTCAAAGTTACCTTTTGTACGTGCTAACGCTCTATTCTTGTCTATTTCTAGAGACTTGAAGTGCGCCACCCCATAAAGAACAGCCGGCGCATATGAAACCATTATACCGATAAGGACAGCGACCTGTCTAATCTTTGGCCTAGATATGTCAAGCAGCTGGGAGGCCGTGTCATGAAACTTCTGTAGTTTCTGTTCCGTTAATGATACGGTCATTGCTTTGGTGTTGATTAAAAACCCTAGGCATTTTAATTCCTTATTCGGGACAAAAACAGATTTTTTGTCGTGTATGTAAAAACCTAATTCTGTTAATAAAGTACACAAATCATTCACTGCCAAATGGCATTTGTTAAAGGATTCTGCCATAATAAAGGAATCATCTATGTATGGAAACATTGTATGTCCTAATCTTCCCATAACAGCAAAAACAGGTTTTAATAACTTTGTGAACAGTCGAAGTGCGCAGGCTAAACCATTAGGCATGCAAGTAAATTGGAAAAGGGTACCGTTCCAAATAAATCTCAGAAATTTTCTGTGTTCTTTGCAAATGGGGACTGTATAATACGCGTCTCTTAAGTCTACACTGGCAAGCCAGGCATGCAGCGTTATTAAGTCTCTCGCCATTTCTAATGAGAACATTTTAAAATGTTTGTATGTTACCAATTTATTTAACTTTGTCAAATCCAAAATCATGCGAATTTCGCCATTTGGTTTGGGCCTAGAAAAGACATTAGAAATAAACTGTCCTTTTGTGTTTTGTACTCGTTCAATAATACCTTTTGTTTCAAACAGCGAAACCTGATAATCTATTTGGCGTTTTTCTGCTATGTTGAATTTGTATGGGAACGGAACTCTTTCCTGTTTTTGTATGTCTGTGAAAGGTATTTGAACTCCTTTTACTATATCCAAAATTTCCCTATCAGATGTAATGTTAACCCATTTGTGCAAACAGTTAAGGATGTTGCCTGCCTGAAACTTGCTTACATAAGTTTGTGTCTCTTCAGACACCGTGTTGAGTGTAGGAGTCTGTGTCTCTACTTGGCTCCTGGCCGCGGGAATTGGGGTTTGGGTGTAAACTCCCTTTTGTATCCGCGGTTGTCGTTCCAACCCATGTTCTGGCGTTCTCCTCTGCCTCGTCCTCTGGGATTGAAGCCGAATGAGGGACCTCCTCGTCCCGGCCTTCCTCCTCTGCGGAAGCGAAAATCCGAGCGGGGGCGTCGGAATTTGTTGGGGTTGTCAAACTTGTTGGTGCCATCCGTGTTTTTTAGCGCTTTTAGTGTCTACCTCGACAGCTTTGAAGAGGTGCGCTAGCTGACCGCCAAACATTTTGGTTTTGTCCAGTGGCTTGCCTAGCACTGGCTTTGGCGGTAGGTAAAGGGTGTATTCTTTACCATCATTGTCAGTTACTTTCTTCGATCTGGCGACTTCTTTGCCAGCATCTGTTGTGACCGACTTGAAGACGTTTTCAAATCGCCGAAAAGTCATGAAGTTCGACGCTGCGGTAAGCAGCACAATTCCTTTGTCCATCACTCGTGCAAGCGACGAGAACTTATTCTCGGCTTGCATCCGATTCGCTACCGGAGTTATCGATGTAAGCGCTCCGAGCACCGCTTTATGAATCGTGCACAACGCGTTCTCATAACGCCATCTTTCATCTGAGAGATGGATGCCTGCATCCATTTCTTTACTGATGGACTGGGGAACTCCTTTAATTCCCGAAATTTGTTCCGTCAGCTTGTTGATCACCTCCACAGGTTTGAAAGTGTGGAAATGTCCTTTCAGGGTTTCCCTCATCATGGTTGTAGTCTGCAACCTCTTTGCTTTCGCCAACGGGCATTTCTTCTTGATCTTTGCCCCTATCCTGGCATAAATGCCCACTCTCTCCGTGTCTGAATCGGAGTCAGTTGTGGACGAATCATCTGATTTATCCGATGATGAGTCCTTCTTCTTTTTCTTTTTGTTTTTCTTTGTCTTCTTCACTCGTTTCTTATTGGTCTTTGTGAATTCATCACCCGAGCTACTGCCAAGTCTTTTCCGCTTCTTGGGTTTCGGTTGCGGAACCTCAAATGCCGATTCGGTTTCGTCATCTGAGAAATCCTCCCAGTCATCGTCTGGGATAGGAGGAGAAGAAGGCCGTGTGGCTTGTGTCTTATATTTGTCCATAATCCGTAGGATTTTGTCTTCAAGCTCCTCATCCCCACTATCCTTGTCCGAAGGACCAGCCCCCGGCTGTGGAGACGGCAGTCCCGTCTGTGGTGGTGAGGAATCGTACCCAGAAGGCACGTGGCCCTCTGCCGCTGCCGGCGGAACCTTGTTTCGCTTGGTGGCCATCGGTTTCTGTAACAACAAGGTTACTTAGTACCGGTATCATCTCAACATATTCACAAAGTGAGCTAGAGTGAGGTATTATTCGGATGGTATATAGTAATGTGTTTAAACCGTTCTGTATACATGCGTTAAGCTAAAGTTTTGCCGTAGGTTTTATCAGTAGTGAAACCAACCAAACGGAGGGGCGGCCATTGGCACGCCCGCTCTCTCTGTTTCGTACACTTCTCCCACCCGCGGCATTCTGCGCCAGCAAGTTGAAGAAAATATTACGAAACTCGGAGGCTCGCCTCAAAAACCGGTCTGGGGAGTCTATAAAAGAAACCCAGGATCATCCCCAACATAACCCTCTTTAGGGTTCGGAGGAATTTCCTTAGGAGATGCAACTCGGGTTAACATCTCTGCCTGTCTGAACACAGGTTTCGCTATGTCAAGCGGTATCGGTTTCGGTTCTGCACATTCTTATCCTCGTGTTTTTTATAACACCTTTTATGTCCAAATTGGACCCGAGAAAGTTCTAAGCTTTCATAATGGGATGCTATAAACCATCCTTAAGAAGTTGAATGCAGTTTCTCAATACTTACAGTTAGTTAAAGTGTTGTAGTAGTTAAATCCTGCTGGAGCAGCTCAGCGAACGTCCTCCCGCCGTGAGCTGCTTATGCTAATTGCTGTACCCGGATGTGCTTACCTCTCCCTAGCCTGCGGCTAGCCTGAGGCTATATACCGAGGTAAAATATATATATATGCTGAAAGTGGGGTAGTCTCTTTTGCCTAATGTTTTTGGTGTTGTTCCGGTGTAGCAGGAAATCGCAAACCCTGTAAATCACAAACACCCACTTGTGATTTCCTAGGAAATCGCAAACCCCCATGCCATATATGGGCATGGGGGGTTTGCGATTTCCTTGGAAATCACATATCCCCCCTGGAAATCGCAAATCCCCCCACGTTTGGCAGTCTTTATCCTAATGATAGTCCAGTTCGTAATTCCGACCATACATGCGCTGAAAACGGCCTTTATTCACATTCTGAAGGCCAGGTAAAGAGGTGCAGCAATATTCTGGTATTATCACCCAGTTTTAGGATCGGCAATGTAAACAATGTTGTTAGCAAAATAGCCTTTTTAGTTCCAACTTCAGTCAATGCATAGGCCTACAGTAAATAGAACCATTCTAATGTTCCAAATTCTTATTTATCCATTATTTAAACCATTATTTACTAGTGTATTAGTTGAATATTACAAAATACTACAAAGCCTGGGGGGTTTGCGATTTCCAGGAGGGGTTTGTGATTTCCTAGGAAATCGCAAACCCAGGGGTGTGCAATTTCCAGGGGTTTGCGATTTCCTGCCAAACCGGAAATTGATGTGAGCGTTAATTTCTCATACAAACTTTGAGGCCAAATTTATGCATCGCCTCTCATGTTCTTTCTACAGCTCTGTAACATTGGTTCCCTAACCAGGACACTATAGGTGCACCGTGGTGCACGGTTGGTGAACCTGGTATGTTTTGTGGTTTATTTGTTGTTGTTTTACGTCCTAGCAACATCTAAGGTCATATCAGGAGGGGTACCGACTTGTGACAGTGGGCACTCATGGTGACTTTATAGTGCTGCCCCACTGGAAGACCAGGCCACCAGCACCATGACCTGATATCCCACTCAGTCACATTATCCTGACACTGAGCCAACCAGTCCTTGCCCTATCCTAATAATGCCGAATGCCAGGCTAGGAAGCGACAAGTATACATTTTTAAGTCATTGGTTTGACTCGACCAAGGTTCGAACCCATGACCCCATGATCTACCAACACAGGGTGCGGACGCTCAAACTCATTCGGCCATCCCGTCTGGTATGCGTGTGTGGGTTATTTTGCGTAGATTCAAGTGCACTGATCAGATATTTATAATCGTAAAATTAAACCGACGTATACATTTACAAGTATCTATTTTTTATATATACATTTCGGGAGTAAGGTGTTGTAGGGGGAGGGGGGTGGGGGGTAGACTGCAATCACGTCACTCGGGAAGGTTCCAGAATCACATGACGGCAGTGGTATGTCAGTTCCATGAGGATAGATGGATGACCCAATGGCAGGAAGGACGCCGAATGGCAGGAATGTGAGTTCGAGACCCGCTCTCGGTATGGAGTTCCAAGTTTGTAAGAGGCCCACAACACAAAGTTGAGAAACAATGTTTTTCGCATCAATATATTTATCTATTTTAAATATACATGTAAAGCCATATTGGATGGAGAAAGGGAGATGGGGTTTTATGTCCTAGCCACACTAAACAGTTGGCAGCCAACCGTCTTGTCGGGTCAGTTAGATTGTTTGTTTGATTTTTACATCCTGGCAACATCTAAGATCATATCAGGACAGGTACCAACTTGTGACTGCACACTCGCGGTTCCTTTTATAGTGCTGCCCCACTGGGAGACCTGGTCAGTAGTACCATGACCTGATATCCCAGTCATTATCCTGATACTGTGCTAACCAGTCCTTGCCCTATCCTATTAATGTTGAGTGTCAGGCTAGGAGGCGATAAGTATCAATTTGATAAGTAATTGGTTTAATTCGACCGAGAACCGAACTCCCTACCTTCCGCACGCGAGGCCCGCACTCTACCGATTAGGACACCCTGTAGGAAAACGGTGCACTGGCTGCCCATCCTCTCTGACCTGTTGGCATGGTTACCCAGATATTCCCCATCTACACATCGCTCATGCGGTACTACTTGCCGACACTCTCAAAAACATACATTTACGCAATATTTTACAGCTGTAATATACTTTCATAACGACAAAGATTCTGTAATATACTTCCATAAAGTCATTAAAGTAGAAATCAACACAAGCCCTGCCACATGATCAAATGTTTGCAATAAACCATATTTATCGCTGTCATAAATATGACTAATGTTGTTTTTGTCTTTTGTAATTGTGCAATGTAGTTCGACGACCGAAAGAACTACCTCGCCTCACCACAAGTCACCTTCAACTTTATTTTGGCAAACTGTTCTGTATAACATATTAACCATATTTATTATGAATCGAGTCAAACCAATGACTTATAAAATTGCTACTTGTCGCTTCCTAGTCTGGCGCTCGGCATTAATAGGATAGAGAAAGTACTGGTTAGCTCAGTATCAGGATATTGGGATATTGAGTCATGGTGCCAGCAGCCTGGTTTCCCAGTGGGACAGCACTATAAGTCCTCATGAGTGTGCACTGTCACAAGTCGGTACCCATCCTGATATGACCTTAGATGTTACCAGGACGTAAAACTACACCAACCGACCAATCTTTCCACTTGCCGGTGCAAGGATATGAATAGATTCGATGGAGGGAAATAGAAAAGGAAGAGCGAGAGAAGGAGAGACAGTGAGAAAAAGAGAGCGAGAGATGGGGAGAGTGAGAAAGAGAGATGGGGAGAGAGTGAGAAAGAAAGTGACGGGGAGAGAGTGAGAAAGAAAGAGAGGTGGGGAGAGAGTGAGAAAAAGAAAGGGATGGGGAGAGCGCGAGAAAGAGAGATGGGGAGAGATCGGGTGCGAAAGAAACACACACTTGTAATAAATATAAAATGATCATGTTTATTAATCAAGGTATTTGATCTCAGCGTCAGTTCAGAACACCATCATGACGACATACATATACGTTAGGTATTCTGTAGACAGCAGTTTGACCTCTTATCATTTGACATTAATGACAATGGGCGTAGTGCTTAATTTAGTTTTAGTAGAAATAACATTATCACATAAAATTCATGAAGCGGTATTTATTATATATATATAATGTAAACGGTGCATATTATATAATGCTTATTATATATTATATATATCTGATTTATCAAACACCAACGTGAACACTGCATTACATGCATACAATTCCAAAAGTCAAATGTACACTGTTAATGTTACCAAGTAAAACCCCAGTCACACTACGGCTTGTGATTGCTTGCAACTACTTTGGACACCGGTGACCTCCTTGCGACCAAAGCAATGGTCGCCGACCTCCTTGCGACCATTTTGTATTGAGGGGGATGTAGCTCAAGCAGTTGTGTGTACACCTGTGAAGGTGTCAGTCATGCTATCGATCCTGCTCAGTGAACCCATTTGCAGTTAGGGCTATTTTCTGTTCCAACCAGTGATCCCCAACTGATTCATCAAAGGCAGTGTGGTATGTGCTGTTCTGTCTGTAGTAAAGTGCATATAAAAGACCCCTTGCTGCTTATCGGAAAGAGCAGCCTATGTGGCACCTCGTGTTTCCTCCAAAGAAATATGTCAGAATGACCATATGTTTGACATCTAAACAGCAACATAAAAAAAAAACAAGCTTTACTTTTGAATCACGAAATACATGTCACACCCATGTGGTAGCTCTTCTCCCAACACCGCATCAGTGTACTAACATGGAGCTGTATGCATGAAGCCGTGTCAGCTTATCCGTTAATGAATGACTGGATCAAGGACAATGTGGATCAAGGTTACTTTTTTTGCTGTAAGGTTAATAAGTTACTCTGGTTCAGTTTTCCTCCAGCTTTGATATAACCTCATATGTTGCGAGGAACACAAAAGCCAATTCACTTATATCTACTCACAGTTTGAAAACAGACTGACCATTCTGAATGTCACTGTATCTTCCCACGGGGCACACCAAAGACCTTATAATACTAAGACGGCTCACTCAGCCTGTACTGTGTAATCAAAATGATCAAACCCACCACTTGGTGCACTGGCTGTTCTCTTGGTTAACCAGTTGCTATATTATATGTATAAATGTATATATGAATGTGAAAGATGTGTGATGATGGCAATGCTGATGATGATGCTGATGATGATGTGTATTTGTTCATAGCAATTTCATGTTGATGTGTATTCATACTTGACTATCTCATGTATAATATAATTGTATGTGTTTACATGTGAAACACCAACCAGCAGCCAGGCTGATCAAACCCACCACAAGGTGGCACTGCAAAATTTAAATTACAATGGGAGAGATAGGGAGTGAGCCATCTTAGTATTATAGGGTCTTTGGGCGCGCGTACCAAAAGTGGGGCCGATACACACACCCTACCATGCTCGAGGTCATCCTTCAAAAAATTATGTAAATAATTGTGTTGTTTTTTTAAATTTAAAAATCTAACATTGTTATGCTGTATCCAACACAGGAAGATACTGACACAGAAACAGACACTGGCTCTAGAAAGGGACACACATTCGTACGAATCCTAATTACCTATCCTCACACAGTACTACAACAATATTAAAGTTGCATAGTCCGATGAAAACATAAAATTGTCAAAACCAAAACTCTTGATTCTACATATTCAACTTAGACACTGGTGCACTTATCAAGCATTTGTTGCTGCATAGAAGGGCATAATATGTCAATTAATAGAACCTGTTACTACTGAAGTCTATGGCGTCAGAGTTTTGGCTAGATAAAGGATTCACCCGGTACTCGCAGTACACGGGTGAAGACCAGCCTTATATAAAAACGGTCGAAAATCGGACTAATGAAATGAGTCTTTATGAGAGCCTAATTTCACAATCTAAGAAGCAACATTTATTCTTTGTATATGTCTTCATATTTCCCCGCTACCCTTGAGTTGAAAAATATAATAAAATATCTAGTTTAATAAGATTTAAAAGTGAAATCGACGGCATTCTAGCGCTGCCATCTTGTCTTTTTGCATTCTCGCCCATTTCACCAACTCTGTGCCTATATATGTAGCCATTTGATCCTGGAACCACAGTTTCTAGTTCGTCCCATACTAAAGCTATTTTTGCCCGTATTTACACTACGTTGTCATTCACCCATCTACTACAAGGGTGAATATTTTATCTAAGTTTTGGCATGCTTGCCAAAATTATTTTGGCATGTTTTGATGTCAAATATCTCCAAACTTAGCCATTTAAAATTAAAGTTACTTCAAACTAAAGTACAGTAGATTATAACGATTAGTATAATATATTTATCTCAGAAAATAGCAAAAACTCAAAAGCATCGGACTATGCAACTTTAACAGGTGCAGTCCCTTCAGTACATGCGAATTTAGTGTTCTTTATCGAACACATTGTGCATCACACACTTTTTTTTGTGAACAACCATCTTAGGTTCCCGACACCAATTTACTAATATGGCTGGTGTAGACAGGATTACACAGTAGTTGATTATGCATCAGGAACAATAAATATCAAGACACCAGGGATACACATCACTATGGGAATACAAGAGCTTATAGGAGGGTGCGCGTTCACGTTACTTCCGCTTGACGAGGTGAAAACAAACAGATGACAGCAGTGCTTGTTGTTTTATTTACATTCGCAATAACGCCGAATTTCACTTATTGAGTAAGTTATGCTAAAAAGTAACATTATTTCAAGAGAATTAGATCGTAGCAGTGAATAGATTTGGGCTTTTTGTTTTATTTCCATTCGCAATTACGCCGCCGATGCGGTGCCTCCCTTAATATCGCTTGAATTTGGGGTTTAATTTGACCGAATTTCACTTATTTAATAAGTTATACCCCTAAATAACATTATTTCAACTCCCGAGTGAATATTTATCGTTCTAAATAACAAAATTAGATCATAGCAGTGAATAGATTTGTGTTTTTTGTTTTATTTAAATTTGCTTCAATGCTGTGACTGCCATTGTTTTCACCGCCTCGGATAGTTGCTAGGGCGCGATGTGCTAAGTACCCGGATGTCCGCACCCTCCTATAGAGTTCTAACTTCTATGCTATCACACATTGTCAGGGATGAAAGTGGTATCCGTGAAAAAACCGCGGAAATCAGGCCAAGATCTTGGCGCCAATGGCGAATTTCCGTGAAGACGCGGATTCCCCCCACGCCCCCATCATAGGAATAATCCTGCGTTTATACGGTCCTCGTGAATATGGTGAACTTCCCACTTACTGCTGGTGAATAGGACGATGTAAACTGAGAGCGTTCATTTGGCAATTCCTGGTAAAGACATTTCATGATGGGCGATAATAGAGGTATTGTGAAATCTTCATACAGAAAAAGTGAAATATCGCTAAAACCACACCACCTAGAAACAAATCGCTTGGTACACATATAGAAAACATCTTTACCAAAAAGATTATATCAAATTTCACACGACCATGTCAACTGAGAGCGTTCATTTGGCAATTCGCGGTAAACACTCTACTCGCAGTGTTCGATTTGAAATTTTGACGACTCGGGTGACCCGAGTCGTGTTAATCGAATACGGCCCTTGTTTCATGCTGGGCGATAATAGAGGCATTGTCAAATCTTCATACAGGAAAAGTGATATATCTCTAAAACCACACCACCTAGAAACAGATCGTTTGGTACACATAGAAAACATCTTTACCAAAAAGATTATATCAAATTTATAAGGTTATGGTTTTGCATTTCTATTAATTTTGAATAAAACTAATGTTTTGCACCCCGCGTAAGACGGACAGCGGAAACTGCGACACCGCCATTTCTTCACGAGTGGTGAGTAAGGAGCAGGTTCCAAATCTCCAGTTCACAGGTGGTGTTCACGAGTTGTGAACTCACTTGAACGCAATTCACAGGTCGTGAAGTCGGAAACACCATATTCACCAGTTCACGCAGCATTACAGTCAGGTTTCAACTCTGTTTCTTGACTATATTATCGCTCATGTCCAACTTTCTTGTTTGGGTTTATGTTCTACCAACATTTAAGGTCCTATAAGAACTGGATTCGAACTAACCAACTTCTGTCATATATGATTGGTTGGGCTTTACGTCCTAGCAACATCTATGGTCATATCAGGACGGGCCTGTTTTATATATTTGCATTTTGTGAACGTTAGTCGGTGAATACCAAAAATCGCGGAAATCTGCGAAATCACGCAGATCTTTCACCCTTACATTGTGACCTTCAAAACCACTGTTTGATACTTTTCCAATTAAAATTGTATTTATACCGTTAATGTTCGCAAATAGCAAAGACGTTGAACATGTACTGAATGTATGTATTCTCGATGTCGGCGTGACGTCACAATCACGTCACTAGCCTTGCCACCGACTCGCAAAGGGTAAATTAAACGCAGCATTTGTGCTGCAGCTATAGACGAGCACAGACGTTCAGACAGTAAACATGCCCGGATGTCCGACATCGAGAATAGTGATAATCGTCATCACCACGCAAATCAATAGGCAGTTTCAAGTGGCCATCTTTCACCCCCTGTGACTGGGGTTTATCCGACAGGTGGCGCCCGAGTGTAACCTTCCCAGCTGATCCGTATTCAACAGTTTTCATTTAGGTTTACAATATCCAAGTTCGATTAAAATGCATTTATATTGTATAAAGTATATATGGATAATACATAAATATATCTGTACAAATGTGTATACATAGGAATGACCACAACCTATCTGTGTTTTGTGTAACAAGATGAGGCAGTTTGTGAGGTACGACTAAAATATATTTACGTCACACAATTAAATGCAATGTAACCAGCGAATTCAAATATAATCGACCAGTTAGTAGCCAACATGTGTTGGATACCTGCAATAGTCATCATCATCATCATCATCATCATCATCATCATCATGATGCTGTCAGTCGCGATTCGACAAAGACTGCTTCTATTACTTGACTGCCGCTCTCACTGCAATAGTACCAGGAAGGTAATTGGAGTATTAGTACTTTGTCTACATTGTAATGGAAGGCGTCATTCCTGAGTCAATAAAAAAATATAATTCATCATTATCAGCCACCTAATATCATTCTCCACTCAATTATGTCCAATATATATATATATCATAGTTTATATATATTATAGTTACATATATTATAAAGTCATATATATTATATATATAGTTATATATATTATTGTTATATATAGCTATATATATTATATATAGCTATATCTAATATATATCATAGTTTATATATATTATATATATAGTTATATATATGATAACTATATAGTTATATATATTATATATAGTTATATATATTATATATAGTTATATATATTATATATAGTTATATATATTATAAATATATAGTTATATATATTTTATATAGTTATATATATTATATATATTTATATATATTAAAAATATAGCTATATATATTATATATAGTTGCATATATTGTTATATATAGTTATATATATTTCCATTTAATTAATCTGGGTTATTAAAAAGAAACCACTAAAATAATATGTGGGACTTGTACTGGTAGCTGTTATCCTACAGGTACCAGCACAAATGTGACGTCATTGCTCCTGATGCCCCCAGCCAAGACGTGGGGCATTGGGGTAGGAATCATTTTGCATACGGCCCATGTTTTTTTAGGTTCAGCTCTGGGTGTTCTATTTGAAATTCTGACGACTCGGATGACCTGAATGGTCCGGACCATCATAATCGATGAATTGGCGACCACTGCGGCCAACACCCCCTAGTACCAGCAGTGGTTAGCAAATGTCAGGGATGAAAGTAGTCTCCCGCTAAAATCGGCTAAAATTAAGCCCAGGTTACAGCGTGAATTTCCGCGAAAACGAGGATCTTCTCCCATAGACTTAGCACTGTCAGGGAATAGTAGAAAAAGGCCGGAAGTCAGGCTTCAAATATACTTGTTATGACTGTATTATCGCCCACGCCTAACACTTTTTTGTTAGGGTTTTTTGTTCTTGCAACATCTAAAGTCATATAAGAACGGGTTTCAAACTAGCCAATTGTTCTCATATATATGCTGACTCCTAGAGATTTTGTGAACGTTAATCAGTGAATATAAAAAACATCACGGAAATCCGCGAAATCGCGGAGATCTTTCATCCCTGAAATGTACCGCCTAGGCCATAGAGTACCAACTACCATCCATTCAGAGAGACCACTTCAAACTAGACTTATTTTGTTGGTTCACGACATAGGCCCTGACAAAATCTTTAAATAAATTAGGTTGTTTGTTGGGGGGGGGGGGGAGGGGAGTTCTACATCCTAGCAACATGTAAGGTCCTAATGAGGACGGGTAAAGTTGGGTGGACACACTCTGCAGTTAACATTGGTAACATTGCAAGAAAATAACAAACCCTTTACTATAGCAATATCCGCTTACAATAAAAGCATTCTCACCATCACTGAAGAAACCCAGGCCCTAAGTATAGAGGCCTGCTTTTAAACGATCAAACCCTAAGCTATAGCTCTACACACAGGGGAAGTATTATTAATATATTACTGAAAGTGACGTGGTATTTTGTTTTCCAGATAAAACAGTATATCACAACAGTAAAACACTCAATTTAATGGTAATATTTACATCGGATGTGTGTGTGTATACACACACTTTGATATAATAGTTGTGATTTTTTTTCTGTTTAGAACTATATGACCCAAGTTCTTTATTTCCCTAAGGGGTCATTAAACATGAATATTGATCTTAGAATGATTTCGATAGATTTTGGAAGCTTCTTGACCCAATGATCCCCTGCTACTCGGCTCAGGCAGGGTGGATGGATGGTTGAAACAAAAATAAAATAGTGAACAGATGTGAGACCGAAGTCCCCAAGGGCCACGTCAAAGAGAAAGCTTCTCATTAGGATTTAGACAACACATTTAGAGTGAATTCTGACAACCACCACAGAAACGATTAACATCTACATTCATTACCTGCAGAATAGAGTGCTTAAAGCTGCATAGTCTGATGAAAACATCACATTTTCAAAACCAAAGCAATTCTCTAGATTTGATTCTACATATCTAACTTAGATACTGGTGCATTTATTAAGCACTTGTTGCCACACAGAAGGGAATGCTGAGGCAATTTAATAGAACCTGTTACTACAGAAACCTATGGTGTCAACATTTTGGTGTGCCTGCGAAAACTAATTTGGCAAAAGTTAACCATTTAAAATATTAGTTACTTCAAGCTAAAGTCAGGTAGATTATAACAACCAAACTACTATATTTATCTAAGAAAATGACAGAAAACCATCGGACTATGCAACTTTAAGTATTAACAATGACACACCTCATTCTTATTAATTCTGCAAATGAAAGCCAACATAAAAAATATTGTCATTATTATCAACTGACAATTAGTCATAGCAATGTATGATAGAGATCTAAAATTACAGACTGACTGTGACCGGACATTATCTGCTTCTACCGTGTACATATAAACACAGTCATCTCAAAATGGTCGGTCCGCCATTACACACTAAGACTGGTCCCACATGGGACTACTCTACTGTACTCTACTCTATATATAATTTAATATGATTCAACTAATAACAAAAAAAAATTATTATAAAAAAAAGACACAAAAACACAGATCAGTCAGAATCATAGAAATTCATCATAGAAATGTGCAATAAACTTAACAATATGCACGCGCATATATAGGAGGATAATATCTAATATGGTGTGTGATATCAAAATAAATGCCTCATCCATTGCGAAATCACTATTTTCCACAGCGGTATGATGTAAACAGATATGTACACGAGAATGCTCAGAATAGAAGACGAACGTTGTCCTTATGCACGGGCTTTGCCCACAATTACAATAAGAATACTCTTCTAATACTATATTCGGGTTGTTCTCGATTTTGAGCTTTCTAATTTAATGAGTGTCTTTGATTGTCTGCTTTTACATGTAAAAGCGATGGTTTGAACAAAAAACAAACATTTCTCGCCGTGAATATGGCCTATGCAACCACCAATCAATCAATCAATCAATCAATCATTCGGGTTGTTCTCGATTTTGAGCTTTCTGATTTAATGAGTGTCTTTGATTGTCTGCTTTTACATGTAAAAGCGATGGTTTGAACAAAAAACAAACATTTCTCGCCGTGAATATGGCCTATGCAACCACCAATCAATCAATCAATCAATCAATCGGGTTGTTCTCGCCAAGAGATTTATATTTGCACAGTGTACGTAGACTTACCTATTCGTATACATTGAAGCCTCCCGACACTACCCAAGAAGGGCAAGGGGACACAAAGATTTTGAGAAAAATAGTAAAAATATATATATATAGATGCTATGTTAAAAAGTCCCTATATATATATATGCTGCATAAGAATTATACGAGTATAATGACCCGGAATTCCCTACTCGCTCCTCAGCTCCACCCGCCAGTGATCGGGTGATGGAGCCTAGGGCTAGTCATCTACTGCTCCAATCTACTCACCCTCAGCTCCGATGGTGGCGCCACCTCCCACCGTTCGCTAGCTGCTCATAACCTCATTCACTGTAACCCCGACATTTAGAACTCTTAATATTTATATATACATGTACATATATATATGGACTTTTTAACATTCCACTGTGGATAAACGAGAGCACTTGTCAACTAATACTTTGACACACTGAACACACCTCACCCAGTACGAGGTCAGCGGTACAATTGTCCACACTGGTCATTTTAGGCTAGGTGACATGGAGGCATAAAGTCTGGTTTTCCGAAGACCAGGGCCGCGTTCAGGATCCGTCTCGGAGGCGCCTCGGCGACGCTTTTTGGCCTATTTCCGTTCAGGGTGCGTCTCAGCGACGTCTCCGAGACGCCTCCCTTTTCAGTCTGGAGATGAAAAGCGCCTCGAAAATGGCCGCCGCATTCAGTGCTTTCAGCCAATTTCAGCGCAGCTTGTCCATTGCAAATGGCCGCCGCCTATGGGGGGCGGCCATTTTCGAGGCGACCAACTCTGTTGTCGTTCAGACTAGCCTGACGTCACGGGCGCCTCCGAGGCGCCTCCGAGACGGAGCCTGAACGCGGCCCTGGGCTGCATCCAGGGTACGTCCCAGTGTCAACTCTGAGATGTCACGACAATGTCTTTTTTTGTTGCCAATTTGCATTCAACGTGAGCCTCAGAGTCGACTCCAAAATGTTACACTTTTCGAGGAGGAGGCAAAAACAAAAAGTCCGCCTCCAAAATGGCGGCGGATCGTCAAGTTTCTATTTGAATTTGGGTATTTATCAAGACAGTTATTAATGAAGATGAGGAATGTAAATCAAATTGTAGGATAAAAAAACCCACGAAGAATAGAATAATTGACTGGCATGTCTTTAGCTGATCAAAAAGAGAGTGGAAAGACGTGTGCTCAAAATATCCTGTTGCACATGCACACCGAGCAGCAGAAATGCACGTTATGCAGGGTGCCATCTTCGAGACATCCGACAGCTAATATGCGGCACAGAGTAGCGCAACATTTGGAATTTCTCCAAAGCGCCTCCGAGGCCCTACCCTGAACGAGGCCCTGCTTGACTGCCAGGTGTGACGTCACATTGTCGCTATCGTTCAGCACACATCAATGGCTCGTGCCTGGACAGAGGCCCTCATCCTCCCGAGGGCTTGAGGAGCCCTCGGAGCCCTCTGTTCTGACGGTCCATAATGCCACATACCACATCGAGGCTGGACAGTGGAGGTGAGCGCTCTCATTGTGGGTAGAAGCCTTTCTCCTGCAGCGCCTCCAAGTTTTCAAGAAGTGTTGAAAATGTCGGTCGACCATCCGGTTCCTGTGTGTAGAAAAACAAAGCACAATTAAGGATCACATGCTTTCTTTAAAACCACTTATAAAATACGAATAATAATAATACAAGGCACAATTAAGAAAAACAAAAGCACACATAAGGATGAAATGCTTTGTATAGAACCAGTTTTAAAATAACAATAATCATACTACACTGATAACATTGCTAGTAGTATAATTCTTAGTATGGAAAGGTGAATTTAAATTTGGTTTATTACGTAACTTATATGCCATGCTTCTTTCAGGTGCACTTGTGCCATTGCGGCACCGCCTGGTACCATTGTCAGGAGAACATACACCACCACTCTCATGGTACCATTCTTGGGAGTACATCCACTGTCACGCCCCCTGGTACTGTTCTCAGAGCACATATACCACCGCGCCCCCTGGTGCTGTTCTCAGAGCACATATACCACCACACCCCCTGGTGCTGTTCTCAGAGCACATATACCACCGCGCCCCCTGGTGCTGTTCTCAGAGCACATAGATACCCCCACACACCCTGGTGCTGTTCTCAGAGCACATACACCACCGCACCCCCTGGTACTGTTCTCAGAGCACATACACCACTGCGCCCCCTGGTGCTGTTCTCAGCAGCACACATATCACTGGGCCCCCTGGTGCTGTTCTCAGAGCACATACACCACCGCGCCCCCATGTGCTGTTCTCAGCAGCACACATACCACCAGACCCCTGGTGTAGTTCTCAGAGCACATAGATACCACCAGACCCCCTGGTGCTGTTCTCAGAGCACATAGATACCACCACACCCACTGGTGCTGTTCTCAGAGCAAATAGATACCACCGCGCCCCCTGGTACTGTTTTCGGGAGCACATATACCACCGCGCCCCCTGTGCGCAAACACCCGTGGATTCAGACACAAAAAGCCTGGTTAAATTCTAATATCATGATGCCTTACGGTTTCCCAGCAGCTGGTCATAACGTTGTAGATGTCGGCCCGACACCGTGTCGGCTTCTGCAGACGCTCCTGCCTGTTCACCACCAGTTCAACTACCTCGTGGTTCTTGATCTGACCGTAAGGGCTGTCCCCACCTGAGAAGACTTCCCACATGAGCACACCTACAAAAGTAAAAACAAAGCTTGTTTTATTTAACGATGCCTCTAGAGCACATTGCTTTTTATCATCGGCTATTGGACGTCAAACATATGGTCATCCAGACATATTTTGTTGGAGGAAACCCACTGCCGTCACATAGGCTCCGCTTTCCGATAAGCAGCAAGGGGTCATTTATATGCACTTTCCCACAGACAGTACAGCAAATTCCACAGCCTTTGATGAACCAGTTGTGGACCACTGGTTGAAACAGAAAATAGCCCAAACTGCAAATGGGTCCACTGAGCAGGATCGATAGGATGACCGACACCTTCACAGGTGGACACTCTACCGCCTGAGCTATGCAGCTTTAAGCACTCACTTCTGGAGGTAGAATAATGAATGTAGATGCTAATCGCTTCTACGGTGATTGTCTAAATTCATTCTAAATTTCTATGGTAAATCCTAATGCGGCATTTAGAGATACCCTTGTTTTGGTTTACACGGATGAAAGTGGTTTCCGGCACAAAAAGCGGAAAAGCAGAAATTCTCCCATAGGCTTAGCATTGTCAGGGAATCGCGGAAAATTCCCGGAATTCAGGTCTCATACATATTGATATACGCCAACCATGCTGTGATGTATGAAGCACATATTAATAGTAATAGTATACGCTGAGAATGCTGTGGCGTCTGCTCCACGTATTAGTACACGCTGATAGTGCTGCGGCATTGGTCGCAATGCCTGTAGAAGCCTACAGGAAAAGTCCCGGAAATCCGCGAAATCGCGATCTTTCATCCCTGGATTTAGAATGCACCTTTATTATAGTTTCTTCATGCACGCCAGGGTGACATGCACAAACACAGAAAACCAAAAATCATAAAACATTATACATATAATAATCCTTATTGAGGGAACATTCACATAACCAATTTGAGGAAATATCAAGATATAAAAATCTATTAAATAAAATTCTAATATGAATAATTTCTATGTTAAGAAAACTGACAATATCTAATATTGTTAGATCAACAGAAAGAACAACAAAAAAAGGAATTTTGTATATTTAAAAGGAAAAGAAAAAAAAAAAATTTAAAAAGAAGAAAGACAAAATATATTTCAAAGTGTGTTCATGGGATTACGCATGGAACGGCGGAATCAGAGCTTGGGAATCGGAATGATTCCGAGTAAATCGGGATGGTTGTCAGGTCTGCATTATGTAAAACTAAAGGGGCTAGATGTAATTTTCTAAGAACAAAGGCTGTGAGGTCGTCTGATGTAGTATGTGCGCACTCACATCCGTCATTCAAGACCTAACTCCTAACAATTCTTAAAATGACCTCATACCCCGACCTCACAAAGTCACAGCGTAAACTGAGTATCCCTACTAATAATAGCACAGGGGGTAGGTATATACCAAAATGTTGCAAATATGGCACCAAAGAAAATACACCACAAAAAACTAAAATAACTACTAACAGCTAAGATGACAAGGCTACTCCCAAATTGAGACTAATGCTGTTCAGCAATGAAAACAATCCGCGATGTGACTTACTCGTTATGGACATGGTAAATACACCATCACAAATCTATCTTTTTTTTAAAATTTGCGGCTGATAATTATGACACGTTTGTAAAATGGTGCGTGATTTGCTGGGTACTTCTACATTCTATGTAAAAGCAATGGTTGAATAAAAAATCAAACAGTTCTCGCCGTGAATATGGCCTGTGCTGACGACACGGCACAAAGAAACCACCAATCAATCGATCAATCAATCAAACTTACCGAAAGCCCAGACGTCCGACTTGTTGCTGAAGCGGCAGTATCCCAACACCTCAGGTGGCGCCCACTTGATGGGGAACTTGGAGCCAGCCGAGGAGGTGTACTCGTTATCCAGCACGAACCTACAACGTCAACACCACACACACCTTGAGGTACCACCATACAGTGTTCAAAACCAAAGCGCTTACTGAGATTTGATCCTACATATTTAACTTAGGCCCAAGTCACACTACGGCTTGTGACTGCTTGCCACCAATTTGCAACCACTTTGGACCAAAGAACTCATCACCAGCGACCTCATTGTGAATAAAGCAATGGTCGCCGACCTCTGGGGGAACAGTTTGGTCGTAAGGTTTTTTAGTGCAGTAGCTGCAACCTTATGGCTAAAATGGTCGCAAGGAGGTCACTGACCACTGAGGACCACTTGGCGACCATTTTGCGACCTCTTCACCGCCACCCAATCTTTTTAATTGCAAAGCGGTCACAAGCAGTAGTGTGACTGGGGTATTAGACTCAGTTGCAAGGACTAATGTTGTAGGCAGCAGTTCACAGTGCAGTATGCTCTGTTGAAAAGTCCTATAGAGGATTTCCACCACCAATCAGCCCTCTGACCTCAGTTGCAAAAATTAAAGTCACTGTGCAATATGCTCCGTTGAAAAGGTCTTATATACAGGATTTCCAACACTAACCCCCCCCCCCCACCCCTTATGGCAGTGGCAAGAACTAAAATGTTGTGAGTAGCAACTCATTATCCAGAATATGTTTTATAGAGGATTTCCACTAGCAATCCTTCCCTCTGACGGCAGTGGCAGGAACTACCGTTGTGGGTAACATATGTGTGAGGAATGTAGTCTTATAATGGCTGGTTGGTTGTTGGAGTTTTATGACCTAGCAACATCTAAGGTCATATCAGTACAGGTACTGACTTGTGACAATGCGCACTCATGATGACTTTATACTGCTGCCTCACTGGGATACCAGGCCACCAGCCCATGGCCTGATATCCCACTCAGTCACATTATCCTGACACCGAGCCAACCAGTCCTTGCCCTATCCTAATAATGCTGAGCGCCTGGCAAGGAAGCGACAAGTATCAATTTTGTAAGTCATTGGTTTGACTCGACCAGGGTTCCAACCCCACGATCTACCAATACAGGAAGGAGATGGACGCTCAACTCATTCAGCCAGTCCATCTGGGTCAGTCGTATAATGTGAAAAGTGTGAAAAGGGAGCGAGCGCCTCACCTGGTGAGTCCGAAGTCGCACACCTTGACGCGGCTGTTCTCTCCGACGAGACAGTTCCTTGCGGCGAGGTCCCGGTGAATGAACGACTTGCTCTCCAGGTACTGCATGCCCCTGCACACCTGCACACTCATGTCCATAAGGGTGCCCGGCATGGAGAACAGCTTTTCACGGTACTTCCGTAGGAAATACTGCAGCGCGCCTGCAAGCATTTCATCATACATGGAGTTTTATGTCCTGGCATCATATACGGTCATATCATTCAGGTACCGCTTGTGACAGTACACCAATAAGCATTCCATCATATATGGTTGGTTGGTTGTTTGTTGGAGCTTTACGTCCTCGCAACACCTAAGGTCATATCAGAACGAGTACCGACTCAAGGCGACTTTATAGTGCTACCCCACTGGGAGACCAGGCCACCAGCACAATGACCTGATATCCCACTCAGTCACATTATCCTGACACTGAGTCCACCAGCCCTTGCCCTATCCTAATAATGCTGAGCGCCTGGCTAGGAAGCGACAAGTATCAAATTTTAAGTCATTGGTTTGACTCGAACAGGGTTCGAATCTCATACATGACTAAAAAGGATGTTGAGAAAGCAACCAACCCACCCTCTGACGGTAGTGGCAAGAACTAATGTAGTGGGTAGCAGCTCACGGTGCAGCGTGCTCTGTAGAAAAGGTCTTATAGAGGATTTCCACCAACAATCCACCCTCTGACGGCCGGGGCAAGAACTACTATGGTGGATAGCAACTCACTGTGCAGCATGCTCTGTTAAAAACAGGTCTTATTGGGTGTATTCGATTAACACCACCCGGTCGACTGGGATCAACCGAGTTACTAGAATTTCAAATCGAACACTGCGAGTGGAGTTGACAAAAACACGTGCTGTGTGCAAAAAGGCCCGACCGCAGTAACCCACCTCTTGGCTGGGGTTTGCTAGGAATGATGACGTCACATTTGTGCTGGTACCGTCTTGCAGGATAATAGCTACCAGTACCAGTCCTACATGTTTTTTTTTTGGTAATAACACAGATTAATGAAATGGAACTATAACTAAACTATACAATCATAAAATACTTTAAATCGTATTTTGCTGTAGTTATATCGGTTATTTAAAAAAAAGAAAAAGTTTTGGATTAAGCCACCATTTTTTCCACCCTGAGCGTGGAGAAGCGTATTCGATTATTCAACCAGAGTCTGTAGGATGTGTGCATGCGCCAAAAAGTGGCTCGGGTGACCTGAGTTGATTAATCGATTACGCCCGTAGAGAATCACCACCACCAACCTGCCCTCTAGTGGCAGAGGCAAGAACTTTGTTTAAATTCTCCCATTAATAACTGTTGCCGGTAGGTGGCAGTGCTGTACTGGTGAGTGTTGGTCACATGACACTGTTGTAGGAGTGGTCGCGTTACGCCTCATGAATAACCATGAACTTACATAGAGCCAAGATACAATGCCAATAAGATATCCATTGCCTGCTGCCACCACATACGCTACTCTTTCCGATAAGCAGCAACGGGTCTTTTATATGCACTTTCCCATAGAGAGGACAGCACATATACCACCAGTTGTGGACCACTGGTTGGAACGGAAAATAGCCCCAAACTAGAAATGGGTACACTGAGCAGGATCAATCGGATGACCCACACCTTCACATGTGGATACTCTACTGCCTTACTAGTATACTACCATAACTCATCTATCAACAAATTGCAAACAACCAGTCACTATTCTGCCTTAATGCATCTACCAGCAACAAAATCGATATATAAATAATTTTGTTTAAACATTAACCAAAGAATTTAAATTAAAACAGAAAACTTACCGTGACACATGTATTCCATAACGAGACAAATGGGACTCGTGCTGCAGACACCGTACAGCTGGACTATGTTGGGGTGTTGGAAATGTCTGCAGGAAAAGAAATCAACCAGCACAAACCCGTTAAGCAGCAATCACCAACAACTCACATCTCAACCCCCCCCCCCCCGGTCCGATTTTGCAATGCTAAAGTTAATTTCTAAAAAAAAAAAGAAAAAGAAAATTGAAATTGAAATTGAAAAAAGAAAAGAAATTCTGGATATTTATCACAATGGCGCCAGCAGCTGTTTGTATAGCCCGATGACAACAATGGTGATTACTTTGTGAATTAATGATCGCTTGCCTACGGCAACAAGCAGTCCCCAGTAAAGCTATTATACATGACACCATCAACAAACAAACAAGTAGCTAAAGCCCCAGTCACACATAGCCGGACGAGCCCCGGATTTTGAGCCGGACCACCCACGGACCAACGGCCCAGACTGTCCCAGAACGCCACGGATAAAATCACTCTTTTCGTCAATTTTTGCCTCGCAGTCACACTTTCCCGGACGAGCCCCGGACCGCCCTGTACCACCCCCGGACTGGGCCGGACTGGCCCCCGGATGAGGCCGGACCACCCCCGGACTGCCCCGGACCACCCCCGGACTATCCCAGATCACCCCCGGACTATTCCGGATCACCCCCGGTCTTACGGGGGCAGTCCGGGAGTGGTCCATGGCTAGGCCGGGGGTAGTCCTGGATAGTCCGGGTCAAACCGTGGCTCAAAATGACCCCGGACCACCCCCGGACAGGCCCGGTCCACCCCCGAAACACCCGGACCTCCCCCGGACCACCCCCTGATCAGGCCAGATTGAGCCCGGATCGCAAAATCCCCCAGACCACCCCGGATGTTTTAAACATCCGGCGCCATCCAGGGCTGAGCCTGGACGGCACCGGATGAGCCACGGATCAGGTCGGATCAAGGGGTGTTGGCATGGACGAGCCACGGACGAGCCACGGATGACCCCGGATGGCGGTCCGGGGCTCGTCCGGCCCCTGATCCTGGTATGTGTGACTGGGGCTTTGCTACCTTGTTAGAGCTCTCGAACCATCCTCACCAATAAATGGGCTTACACTACAGGGGCCAAATGTAAGAGTCCGGGTTAGGGCTCGTAACCCACGCGTCGTGCGGATTTCCCGGGTTAGCGGCCAAAGTGTCAATGTATGTGCGCGGGTTAGGCTACCGCCTCGAGGGTTAACGTCGCCTTCACTAACTCCCACTTGAGCCAGGGATAACGTGCAGGTTAGGGACCGATTCGGGCCAAATCTTTTCAATGCGACCATATGTACAGTAAACAAACCACCGGCGCCGCCAGTATGGAACGCGACGTCGATGCGGCGATTTGTTTACATTACATTCGTCGATTCGAAAATATAACTATTAATATCGCCGCCAATGCAGCGGTAGCCTTAATAACGCTTCGAATTTAGGGTTAATTTAATGAAATTTCACGATTTGAGGATGTAATTCTGTTAAATATGGTCGCATTTAATATATTTGAGCCTAATATATGGCTACAAAGGCAGAGGGATTTCCCAAATCTATAAATAACTGAAACGTTAGCTAACCCGTGCGGGCTTTGGACTAATACATTCCCCGTGACACATATATTAACGCCGACAATAGATACCCCGCCGGCCGCCCTTAACTCCGCAGCCGATAAATTGTGGCTCTTACATTTGGCCCCAGGTTTTGTTGTCACAATGCCAAGTGAGTGAGAATTTATTTGAGAAGGCATTGTGAGGCTTCTTTTATAGTCTGCTAAAGTTGTTATTGGTTGGTTGTTGAAATTTTACCTTCCTGGCAACATCTAAAATCATATAAGGACGGGTACCGACTTGTGGCAGTGTGCACTCATGGCGACTTCATAGTGATGCCCGACTGGGAAGTCAGGCCACCAGCACCATGACCCGATATCTCCCTCAGTCACATTATCCTGACACTGAGCCAACCAGTCCTTGCCATATTCTATTAATGCTGAGTGTGAAGCTAGGAAGCAACAGGTATCAATTTTGTATGTCATTGGTTTTACTCGACCGGGAATCGAACTCCAGATCTCCCACATGGGAGGCCTGTGCTCTACCAATTCGGCTACCGCCTCCGGTACTAAAGTGGTAAAGATGCCACTTCTGTATAAGAAAAGAAAGGGGAAAGAAAGGAAAAGAAGTCAAACATGAGAAACCAAGAGCTTAATTCTTTTTGTTTAGTTAGTTAAAAGAAATCGACGAAATAATCAGAAGGGATGGCCGAATGAGTTGAGCACATCAATTACATATGTGGCAGGTCATGGGATTCCAACCCATGCAGTTCGACACTGGCGGAATCAAACCAATGACATACAAATTAATACTTGTCGCTACCTCGCCTGGCATGCAGCATTTTTTTTTTTTTTTTTTGTGACAAGTTTTTTATTCTGCCCATAACGTATAAGCTCCCGTGAGGGTGCTTGTTTTCAACGCTGGACAGCTGTGGTATTGGATTGGTCTGGTCCCGCACTCAGGAGTCTTTACCTGATCTTGCTCGGGCCAACCTTTGCGGTTTTGGGTGTTAGTAGTTTCTATATTAGTTTTTTTTTTTAATTTTCAAGTTTTTTCCTAACCTGTATATGATAACTTAGCCTACTATGTACATCTACGCAGATGACATACAGGCCTGTGGGAGAGGATCCCATCCCATTGTGGTTTGTTACAGCATCCTTTCACCCATGCCCTGTCCTTAGATAGTACACCAGTGTGCCAGAACACCCCTGGACCCTTCAGGACTGCGACTAGGTGGGATGGTTGTGTTGTATGGTTAGCCATTTCGTATTTCAGGGTGATTCGGATGCATGACCGTGGCCTGCCTGGTTCTGCTTTGGTTTGTGCCAGTACACATACCCAGACGGACTACTAGGATAGGGCAAGGAGCAGTTGAATGAGGAAGAATAATTATCCACTAATAAAATTCCCCCTCCCCGCTGTAATCAACAAGTATAATATAAAATCAAATAAAGAAAATTGGCAAGTAGTGTTCTCTGTGGCGGAATGGTTAGAGTGTCTGAATTTCTTTTAGGTCAGACTCATAACGTGAAGGTAAGTGGTTCGATTCGCCATGCCATCACCTCTGCCAATTTGGATTTCCACTGCTGTGTATAACGTATAGCGTCACCAAAGGTCAGTTGCTACCATACCATGTCTATGTGGTGTGGGAGGTTAAAAATCCCTTTGGTCGGTAAATTAAAAGTGTAGACTCAGGCTTTCTATCGACCAACTGTCTAATGGTGAAAACAAGTATATTCAGACTTATCCATGCTAGGCAGTATAAATCTTCAAGAAAAAAAAAAGTCAACGTACTTCATGGTCTTCGCCTCATCCAGGAAGTCTTCCTCCTGCATAGCGCCTTCCTGCATGATCTTAATGGCGACGTCAGTCTGGTTCCGCCACTGTGCCTTATATACTGCCTGCAAGGAAAAGCAACACACATTGTCGTGAATGAGACTGTGCTCATTTGGGGTCATTGCAGGGCACACAGGGCAGCGAAGCCGTTGGGCACCCCCCCCCCCCCCATGCAAGGGGTGAGGTGGGCGGGGAACACAACCTTACTACCTGCCAATCACTCCCTCCTGGCCCCTCCCTCCTCGCCTCACTCGCTGCCAGCTCCACCATCATTCTCACCAGCCAATCACACCACACTTAGAGCTGACCGTCCTCAGCCCCACACCCTCCATGGTCACTCCGCCTCCTGCCATTTGGACTGACCACTGCCCTATATTTTACCCACCTACAACACTCCTCCGATTTAATTACAATATATAATCTATCATTTTAATTTTCATCATATCTTAATCTTATTGTTAAACATAAAATATATATACATATATTACTTTCATATTAAGTAACTCTTGCTACAAGCTAGTTGCTATGTTATATACTTCACCTAATCGTCACCTTGCTGACTTGTCTCACCTCACTCATCTCACTCTCACCCTTGACTGCAATCACCACAGACAACCAACCGAAACCACTGCCTCGATAGGCGTCTTTCCCCTGACGTTTGCATAGATAATTAGGTATGTGCACGCACAACTTGGCTGCAGTAACTCTATTGAGTTTCAAATACAGGAATTTTTACCTGAGTAAAAGAGTAATTATATACAACACAAATTCTTGATGATAACTAATAGACAAACTTTTAAGTGCACGTGCACCATTTGTGATAAAGAATTGCGGGTCACTTACCCCAAATTGTCCTTTCCCTAGCACAGGGCCCTTGGTCAGCTCCGACCAATTGATCTCCCAAATATCTATAAAGGTTCAAAGCAGACTGTCACAAAACAAGTGAGGAGAATATGGGCGAAACAATCAAAAGTGTCTATTTCCGTTCCATTTATCTGCTTCATACATTTTTTTTAAGTTGCATAGTCTGATGGTTTTGAGTTTGTCATTTTCTGAGATAAATATATTAAGCTGATTGTTATAATCTACCTTACTTTAGTTTGAGATAACTTTTATAATTAAATCGCTAACTTTTGAGATATCTAAAGTGCAAACATGCAACATTAATTTTTGCTAGCACGCCAAAACTTAGATAAAAGATTCACCCGGTACTTGTAGTACACGGGTGAACGACAACGTAGTCTAAATACGGGTGAAAATAGCTTTAGTATGGAACAGGGAGTAGAATGTCTGCCTCCAGTATCAAATGGATACTTATATAGGCACAGAGTTGGTGAAATGGCCGAGAATGCAAAAAGACAAGATGGCGGCTGTAGAACGCTGTCGATTTCACTTTTAAATCTAATTAAACTAGATATTATATTATATTTTTCAACTCAAAGGTAGCGGGCTAAAAAGACATATGTAAAGAATAATTGTTGCTTCTTACATTGTGAAATTAGGCTCTCATTTCATTGACCCGCATTTTCGACCGTTTTTATATAGGGTTGCTATTCACCCGTGTACTGCGAGTACGGGGTGAATCCTTTATCTAGCCAAAACTCTGACACCGACAGGTTCTATTTGATTGCTGCAGTATTTCAGCATCCCTTCTAGGTGAGGACAAAAAGCTTAATAAGTGTACCGGTATCTAAATTAGAGATGTAGAATCAAATTTAGATACTTGTTTTGGTTTTGAAAATGTGATGTGTTCATCGGACTATGCAGCTTTAAATTAATTAAATTAAATGCAAAGAAACAAGTTTCAAATAACAGCCATTATATACTTAATTTTTATTTTACTAACTGAAGAGCTCTTTTCCAAAACGCGATAAGCGCCTGTCCAGAAAATGAGTTTGCAATGCCAGCGCCGAGTTTGTGGGTCGTGTTTAGGAGAGGAGCTCTTCATAAATGTATATATAAAAAAACCTCATTTTACATATGAAAAGCTCTTTTCCAAAGCACGAGATACGAGCTTGGCAAGCTAATTTTTTTTGGATCGGCGCTTATCGCATTTTGGAAAAGAGCTCTTCAACTATATACACAATACTTGTGAATATTTTCACACTTGTTAGATTTAGCTATGATACTATATTAATTTAAATATACATTAAGTAAATTAATATTTCCATGACAAATAGATGTAACTACTTGTTCATCAAGCGCTCACTCCTACCTTGCGCATAGCTTTCCGCGTACATGAGAATTTCTGGAATGGTTGGATTGAAAGCAAAACTCTTACTTATACTTGCTTAGTGATATTAAATGCTGCCGGGGAGCAGAAAACAAGACAACTTTCCATCTTGAAAGATAGAATCCGCATAGGCGGACACCCAGCCACCATCTAGATTATAACCACTAATAAATACTATTTGGTTAGTTACAGGGCACATACACATGTGAAGATATGGAATTCAAGGCTATTTCAAGGCTTTTCAAGGCTGTTTTTGATAGGAATTCAAGGCTAATTTCATTTGGATTTAGTCCGAAATCAGCATTCCGAATGGCGATTTTGGACTAATTTAAATCAGCCTGGACAGTTTATTGGAATTCAAGGATTTTCAAGAATAATAACCCAAAATAGGTTAAATTCTAAGCTTGCAAAGGCCTTGAAATGGGGCAAATGAAGTTCAAGACTTGTCAAGACTTTCCAGGCCCCGTACGGACCTTGTAGTTGGTAGAGTTGCCTAGGGGGGGGGGGGGGGGGGGGTGCGGGGGGGGGGGACGGGGGCGTTACTTAAGGATCTAGAAACATGCATCTGGTTAGTCGTTACAAACTCACCATAAACCGCCACTTATAACAAACAGGATTTGACCGACACCAACAGAACAATGAGAAAGAATTATGGGGGGTGCGGGAGAGGAAACACAACAGGAAAGATCGCTTAAAAAAATAATATAGTGAAACCCCAAATTTACGGGAATTCCAATGCAGTTGTTGTTGGTTGTTGTTGGTTGTTGGTTTATGTCCTAGCAACATCTAAGGTCATATCAGGATGCAATACGATGCATAATTGAACCCGGAATTCTTTAATTCAAAGATAATTCAGTAAACTGAACCCCGATTTAACACTATCCTACTGTTTTCGCGATATTATTTCAAAGGCCCCAATCATCGCGTTATTATGTCGGTTGGTTGTTGGAGTTTTACGTTCTGGCAACATCTAAGCGCTATAGCGAGGTTTCACTATATATATATATATATATATATATATATATATATATATACATATATATATATATACGGTATATCTCCCAATAGACGCACACTGCGTGAGTGCAGACCCATCGATGCGCATCTATTCAAAGTTAAAGAATTTCATGGATTTGTTTTTGTCATGCCTCTGAAATAAAGTGGGATTGTCTTATTTTATGTGCATTCAGTCTGATTATGATCGTAACATCTGATTTGTTTTTGGTTGTGCCTCTGAAATAAAGTTAGATTGTCTTATTTTATGTGCATTCGGTCTGAATATGATCATAAATTTGTACGTGCTTTCAATCTTGAAATGTGGGGTGTGCTTCTATTGGGTAGCACCCTTCTATTGGGACATATAGGGTAGGGTATATATTTACTTATATATATCTATATATATATTCAACATAATGAAACACTTCACAAAGCTATATCCCCTAGTTATAGAGACCATAATAAATATAGCTATTTCTTCTCCCTCTGATGGGTTATTACTGATAATGGTATCACTTCCTCATGCTTTGTTCTCTTTTAGATTGGTTGTTGGTTGTTGGAGTCTTACATCATGGCAACATCTAAAGTCATATCAGGACAGGTACTGATTTGTGACTGTGCACTCATGATTTTATAGTGCTGCTTCACTGGGAGACCAGGCTGCCAGCACCATGATATCCCACTCATTATCCTGACACTGAGCCAACCAGTCCTTGCCCTATCCTAATAATGCCAAGCGCCTGGCTAGGAAGTGACAAGTATCAATTTTCTACGTCATTGGTTTGATTCGATGGGGAATTGAACTCCCGACGTTCCACATGGAAGGCTTGCGCTCTACTGATTCGGCCACCGGGTCCAGTTTATCTTTTAGAGGACTATGTTAACACGATAGGTTGAAACCTACCGAGCATACTTTGTGGCTCGTATTCTGAGATGGTTCTTTTTTTTTTTAAACACAAAAAAACATGTTCTTTCTACATTTCAGTTAGCATAGCCATTTATTTCCTAGCGATTTACGCTGAATTCAAAGATGGCATCCCCTTCATAATACCAACCAGTTACTATTTCCATTTTACTAAAAATCCACTGGTTCAGAATTGAACTCATAAGATTCCATTCTGCCTCCAATTGGTGTACTTCCAAATTACTTCATTTATGTTCTACAGTAATAACGTCACCAATTGTATCATGGCAATCAATATTTCTTTTCGATAAGGATTACTTTCTCTGTTACAAATTACCCAGAACTCTCTCTCCCTCCATCTCTACCTCTCACTTACTCTCTTTCCCTCTCTGTCTGTCTGTCTGTCTTAGTGTCTGTATCCCTGCCTGTCTGTCTGTCTGCCGGGTGTGTCTCGCTCTCTCCCTCTCTCACACTCTCCCTCTCTAGCTCGCTCTCTCTATCTCTCTCTCCCAATCTGCTTCTGTCTTAGTGTCTGTCTCTCTGCCTATCTTTCCGCCTATCTCTGTATGTCTCTCCCCCGCCTCCCCCTGCCTATCTCTCTCTTTCTCCTTCTCTTAAATCTTTTTTTAAACCACCTCAGAATAATGTTCACACAAAAGACTACCGGGGAAAGGATTAAGCCTTAAACAACAAGATGGTCCTAAAATCGACCATTAAGCCACCCAAGCGATGTGACCTAGATCTGTCCAGTGGTAACCTAGCAACAAGGACCGATGACTCAGTAACTGTGACTTGCTGTTTTGCAGTTGCCTTTTTGGTGTCGCCGAGGTATACAAGTATTCTCGCGGGTTAACATCCTGGGAGTTTACATTGGCAAATCACTGAAGTGTGTGTGTGTGGGGGGGGGGGGGCGTTTATCCACACATGGGCGTTTAAAGGGTGGGCATTTACAAAATATTGGCCAAGTGGGGGCGTTAAGCCACACATGGGCTTTTTAACCCGCAAGAAATAGGTACATACTATACCTGTGGAGGAGGGGAGGGGATATAGTGGTTGGAGGAAGGAATGGAGGTAGGAGTGGAGGTGTGAGTGGAGGTGTGAGTGGAGGTGTGATTGATGGTGACAGACTGGGGGGGGGGGTGTGTGAGGGAGTGGAGCTGGTTGGTTGTTGGGAGTTTTACGTCCTGGCAACATCTAAGGTCATATCAGGCCGGGTACAGACTTGTGACAGTGCACATTCATGATGACTTTATAGTGCTGCCCGACTAGGAGATGGGGACACCAGCACCATGACCTGATATCCCACTCAGTCAGATTATCCTGACACTGAGCCAACCAATCCTTGCCCTATCTTAATAATGGGGAGCGCCTGGGTAGGAAGTGACAAGTATCAATTTTGAAGTCATTGATTTGACTCAACCAGGGTTCGACACCTTTGGGTTCGAATACCCAAGATCTACCAAAACGGGAGACGGACGCTCAACTCATTCGGCCATCCCGTCTGGTCTGGGAGTGGAGCTGAGGGAGTGGAGCTGAGGCTGGGGGGTGAAGGGGTGGTGTGGGGAGTGGAGAGTGCTGCTGGTCCTCATTTATAGGCGACGATTCGAGATTTAATAATGCCTGGCTTTAACTACAACGACATGCGACTCGGCGCGGTGGCCGAATCGATAGAGCGCAGGCTTCCCGTGCGGGAGATCGGGAGTTAAAAGAACTATCTGATCAAATCATCCATGAAGCAGACTCCCCCCCCCCCCCCCCCCCCCCCCCCCCAGCCCCCAGTAATGTAATACTTTATATTAAGGTATCAACAAAAATCGTTCATCTCATAATAACGCAAATCCGACAGTGGATGCTAGGAACAAAATGGGTTGTTTAAGTACTCTGGATTAACGACGTTTGACTATATCTATTCCATCCATACAGTAGAGGACAACTACAGAATATTCTGTTAGGCGCCATATTATTTTTTTAGTTACTCGCTCAGACTTCAGAGCTCTCTTGCTCCTTCTCAGAGCATTACTTGGTTGGGCGTGGATAGCTCGCCTTTCCAGTCGGAGTTGGTAAAGCCAGCATTGCTATCACGCATCACTGGGTAAAATATTCCGATATACGGCATAGGGGGGAATACAAATGTTCTATTACTGATAGCATGACCAGGCACATCTATGTATATATATATAATGTGTCGTTCTCAGAAGCTGTGTACCACTTGAGGTAGTCTACTGGAAATGCAAAAGGACCTGCTGGAAATGGAGAACTGAAGTGCCATCCGAATAAATGCCAGGTCATGCGAATAGGGAGAGACCACCCAGACTATACATATGTTATGCATGATAATTCTACTGGCCAGCCACTAAATCTCGAAGAGAGTGAGGTAGAGAAAGATTTAGGAGTATTTGTAGACAATAGGTTAAGTTTCTCACAGCACATACAACAAACTGTATCCAAAGCTAATAAGATTGTGGGAATGATTCGCAGAACCTTCAAATACTTGGACGAAAAGATGTTGATCACTTTGTACAAGAGCCAAGTACGGCCAATACTAGAGTATGGAGTCACTATATGGCATCCAATGTTGAAGGAGGATATTAAATCAATTGAAGCTGTTCAGAGAAGGTTAACTAAGGCAGTGCCAAATCTGAAGGACCTTAGTTATCCAGACAGACTCAGGAGACTCAAGTTGCCAAGCCTCAAGTACAGAAGATTTCATGGGGACATCATCAACACGTGGAAGTTCCTGAATGCTGAGTATAATGTGGATGAGGCCTTGCTATTCAGACGCATACAGGGAAGCAGTACCAGAGGTCACTCCAAGAAGCTTTTCAAGCCAAGGTACAACAACTCACTCAGAGGAGCCTTCTTTTCACAGTGAGTGATAAACTTGTGGAATGAGCTACCGGAAGAAGTGGTGGAAGCGGCTACCATAGATCAATTCAAGAATGCGGTGGACAGGGCCTGGGCTAGAGAAACATTCCTGTACGATTTCGAGGCTGCATACCACTAGAGCTGTGAGCCACAAGCTTTGCATAGGCTACCACAAGCCTGCATCAAAGAAGAGGATAATAATAATAATAATAAAATGCATATTTCAAAGAAACCCATTATTGGAGTGTCAATATTTAGATTTCATCATTTAGCCCAATAATGTGGGAGATATTTTAGATCAAAAGTAAATGTTAATATTGTGTATTATGTATCTTATTGGGATGGATGTAGCTAAATAAATAGAAAATTACATGACTAATGTGTGACATTGTCAATAGCATTGAAAATAAAGTGTCACAAACTTAATGAAAACCTCTGAACAACAGCACATTTCACTTCAAATGGTCATATACAATATCTTGATTAAGTTGAAGACATTTATTTCTAAAAAAAATGATAAAAATGATGAAAGTTAACATTTCGTTTCCACTTGCAAGTACTATGTAACTCTGTATCAAACACTGAGTACAGATACAGTACAGGAACTATTTTCACCATGTGACACTCTATGCATGGACCCAGTTATGGTATAGTAAAAGATCAATCCTGAAATTGCCCCTAAACATTGAAATTTGAGCCGAACATTTGTGTAAGATTGTTGATTCCACTTGGACAGTTAACGTGCTAATATTTGTCTGCTTTTCTCTTTAATCATCACAAATAAGACAAAACCATAGCAATGAGGTTTCAAATTATTATTACTACTGTTTATAAAGCAAGTGGCATGTAAAATGTCCTAAAAATGTCAAGCTTTTTGTGGAAAATATTTGATTTTAGAGTCAAATTGGTTTCCATGCTATACTGCTATTTATTGGGTGTG
Organism: Branchipolynoe longqiensis; assembly: GCA_030323885.1. Lineage (NCBI taxonomy): Eukaryota > Metazoa > Annelida > Polychaeta > Phyllodocida > Polynoidae > Branchipolynoe > Branchipolynoe longqiensis. The sequence goes on along the minus strand of CM059191.1, from coordinate 91,036,258 downwards.
AGCATCATTTGACCTACTTAAAAATGTCAGAATATGTTTATTTTAAATTATTCAGATGCAAATGGACATCCACATTGAGGAAGCTTGTATATAGGATTTTAACAGCATTTTGATTTTGTGGTACTGATAGTATTGGTACACAACTTCTGAGAACGACCCTGGTGGTGCCTGAGTGGGATGTAAATAGACATAGTGGTGCTGGCAGGTCTGGGTGTGGGTGCTTCAGTTCTTCCTGAGTGACCAGGAGAACACACTATGTGAATTCTTCAAATATAATTGGTTATATTAACATAGGCCATAATACATTTAAAATGCCATATTCCAAATGTTAGAGGTGCTAAGCAGACAAATCTCTCCCTCCCTCCCTCTCTCTCTCTCTCTTTTCGAGGAAATCAGTCAGGCCAATATTTTCCCCATTTCGTGACGATGGATTGTAAAGTATTTCGCCGGATGATATTTAGTGGCTGCATCCGTTGTTTTTAGGTCACGAATGCAAAGAAGGTGAAAGCTCTACTCCCATTCACCACTAACGTGGTGGTGGGACGGCTTGGCAATAGCCGTGCCAAGAGCTCCAGTACTGGGTCGGCACACACCACCGTGACCCCATTCCAACCAGATGCCTTAACGGCTTTGTCCTGAAACTAGGTCACCACCACCAGACTGTACAGAATACACCTTCAATGGATGGTTGGTTGGTTGGCTGGTTGTTGGAGTTTTATGTCCTGGCAACATCTAAGGTCATATCATGACAGGTACTGACTTGTGACAGTACGCACTCATGCTGACTTAATAGTGTTGCCCCACTGGGAAATCAGGCTGCTGACACCATGACACAATATCTCACTAAGTCACATTATCCTGACACTGAGCCAAGCAGCCCTTGCCTTATCCTATTAATGCCAAGCGCCAGACTAGGAAGTAACAAGTAAAAAATGTTTAAGGGACCAGATATAGGTCGCTTAGACACTACCCGTACTCCGACAAATGCTCTCCAAGCATACATTTGCCAGTTTTCAGTTTATGCAACTACATATGTGGGGGGAGAATGCTAACATTGGTTGCTTCTGTTGTGTTTTATTTAGTCCAGCAGCACTGACACTTTTAGACAACCATATAGAGAAAAATAAATTTAGAAATTGCAATCTAAAATAATAAATATAAAGTTCAAATGTTTATTTATCATAACGAGCTACTTTTTGTGTGAATAATTGATTAAATCATGTAGATTAATAGACTTTAAAAGTTGAATTGAGCTTTCTGTGGCTGCCATCTTGGTGGTTGCCATGGCTTCCACTGTGTGTGGGGAACCCCTCTAGGTCATGCGATGAGGGAATCCCACCTATGATGTCATTCATACATCACAGACCTCAACTCTCCTCCCACATGTTCAGTGGCATGAACTGAACAAACTAAGCAAAGTTATGTTTGGAGAGCTTTTGATGCTGGATTCGGTTGTATCTGGGTGAGGTATAGCCGGCGACTTTAAGTCATTGGTTTGACTTGACCTGGAACCGAACTCCTGACCTTCCGCATGCAAGGCCGGGCCGCATTCAGGGTACGTCACGGAGTCGACTCAGAGTCGGCTCCGCAACGTCTTTTTGCCTTATTTGCATTCAGGGTATGCCTCGGAGTCGACTCGGAGTCGACTCGGAGACGTCTCCCTTTTCAGGTAGGAGGCAAAAAGCGCCTAAACAATGGCTGTCGTATTCAATTCCAGCCAATCTTTTCCATTGCAAAGCCCCCTATGGGGGGGTGCCGCCATTTTCGAGGCGACAAACAGCTAAAGTTGTTCAGACTAGCGTGACATCAGGAATTTCTCAGAGGCGCCTGGGAGGCATACCCTGAACCCGGTCCTGGTGATAATCAGGACAATCACTGCATCCACACAGAAGGTATATTTTGGTGACTGACTGACTGACTGTATGCATGCATGCATGCATGCATGCATGCATGCATGCATGTATGTATGTATGTATGTATGTATGTATGTATGTATGTATGTATGTATGTATGTATGTATGTATGTGTGTATGCATGTATGCATGCATACTTTATGTTCATATGCATGTATACTTTAGGTTTTTAGGCCGGATTCCCACCAATTTTTTAATAGCAAATGTACAATATTGCGCTATCTTTATAAAACTATATTTGACTAGCTTCACATGGCTCTAGTTAGATCAAATCTTCACCCCATACTTGCAGTAGGGGTAAGTGACATCATAGTCTAAATACTGGCAAAAACTGCTTTAGTATGGAACAGGAAGTGGAATCCCTGGTTCCAGTATCAAATGGCTACTTATATCGGCACAAAGTTGGTGAAATGAGAGAGAATACAAAGAGAAGATGGTGCCCATAGAGTGCCATCGATTTCACTTTTAAAGTCCATTAAACTACATGTTTTATTACATTTTTCAAATCGAAAGTAGCAGGTAAATATTAAGATATATGTGAAGAATATATTTTTCTTCTTAAATTAAGAATTTATCTGCTCATTTCATTTACCCAGCATGTTCAAATTTTTCGCAAGTTTTTCTAATGGGTTGGTTTTCACCCCTACTACAAGTACAGGGTGAATCTTTTATCTCGGCTCTAGTGTCACCCGACTGAGGAACACATATGCAATAATAATTAATATTCAGAATGGGCAGTGTGTAAGATTCAAGAGAGTGTGTCCTCCATAAAGTGCACTTCCTGCTCCTCGGTGCACATGCGCAACCGAATATTCTGACTACACGACTTTCCACATTTTTGCCAAAGCCAAGCTAGTTATTGTTCATTAGAATAACACACTTAGTTATCTGTTTAAAATATATAACACAGTTTTTGTGACAAATAAATATGCACATTAAACTTCTCGCTAACCATGGCCATTTTGGAGGCAGAATTTAAATTGTCGCCTCCTACTTGAAAAGCGAGTCGTCTCTGAGGCACACATTGAATGCAAATTGGCAAAAAAAAGATGTCGCGGAGACGTCTCAGAGTTGACTCTGAGGGTACCCTGAACGGTGCCCTGCTGGTGTGGACCATGCTGGTGCTACCGCAAATCACCCAATGGAAGCCGCTGTCGGTATTAGGAGCTCTATGGAAGAATGAAGCACAATATTGTTCCAAATTGAAATTGCAGCTGATATTGTCAGTTTTACAGTATGTTTAAAAAAAAACAAGACCCTCACCATCCTCCCAAAAAAATAGCACCCCAAAAAAAGGGTAGGGGAAAACATGTTTTACAGCTCACATTTTACGTCTCAAAACTGCAACACCTGCTTCGTAGGAGAATGGATCAATGAAGGCATCATTCAGATCAGGTTTATCAATAGTTCACCAACAATTTGCATCAGGTCATGGTGCTGGCGGCCTGGTTTCCCAATGGGGCAACACTGTAAAGTCACCATGAGTGCACACTATCAAAAGCCAATACCCATGAACCATGATGTAACCAAAGATGTTACTAGGATATAAAACGCCAACAAAACAAAAAAACTAAACAAACAAAATCGACTTGTCATAGTACACACTTAGCCCACGCAATGCTAAAAGTATTAAATATAATGTACTCATTTGAATGCCATTATAACGTTTCTATCATTCAGTGTCAAAATAAAAACATATACTATAAGTATGGTAATATTAGGTACCATTAGGTAATTAGGTATTTTTAGCCCACAATTTGCCCGTTGAGCTATCACCATGCACCCCCCCCCTCCGAAAAATCCACCCTACTCCGCATACATCAGTAATACTAATCTTAAAACAAGATTGGCCTAATTTTATTTCTGTCCGCGTTCGTAGAAAGCGATTAGTAGCCACCATGACAGATAGAGTAGAAGAAAGTGCCGAGGGTGCTTGGTTTGGGTCCTGAACTACAGTAGCAATTATATTTTGATAATCTGAACAAAATGTGAACAGTACATTTTGGGCTTTAGTCCCGCCCCATCCCCACCCCAACTATAAGTCATAAAGAACACTAGTTGTGAAGCAGCGGAAATTGAAGGGTGCATGCTGAAGCTCCAGTCACACTATGGCTTGTGACCACTGGCGACCACTTTGTGACCAAAAAGCCCACTGGTGGCTGACTGATCACCAAACTATGAAAATGGTCGGCGACCATTTTGGTGAAAAAAGGTTGTTGGTGCAGCAGCCAAAACATCCTTGTGACAAAAATGGTCGCCCGGAGGGCGAGGACCACGTTGCGACCATTTTGTGACCACCCGGTTTTTTTTTGTAGTCGCAAGAATAGTGTGACTGGGGTATAAATCACACGTGCTTGTCCGGGAACACAATGCTTATTAATTCAATTCCTTATTTTACCAAAGCATGCCAAGGACGACGGAAAGGGTGCAGGTAGCTTCACCATTAACTAATAACAGTCATTTCCATGCCATGTGGATTTTCGGGAAAATATTCTCTGCCTGAATTTAGAACTAGAAATTCACTAATCAGTAGCCAATACTGACAACTAAACATTAATTTGTCCAAATTCCAAATTAAAGTCATTAAACATTTTATTCTGCAACATCGAAAGAATACTAAATCAAAATAATAGAACTTTGTCACTGCTGAAACCTATGGGTATATCATTCAGGTCTGGACACTTGAGTTAATTTTCCATGTTTTTACATCAAATATCTCCAAAGTTAATCCTTAGAAAGTTATTTCAAACTAAAGTGAAATAGATTATAATTATCAACTTAATATATTTTTGTTTAAAACAATATGACAGGAACTCAACAATCACAACACATTATTTAATTTTAACCCATGAATATATTCAGCTCCAAGATCTATAAACCCTAAATTAAACATTGTCTATTTATATTATATACAATTTTGAATTATAGCTGCATAGTCCGATGAAGATTCACATTTTCAAAACCAAAACAGTTATCTAGATTTGATTCTATATATCTAACTTAGACGCTGATGTACTTATTAAGCATTTTTATGCAACATAGAAGGGATACCATGTCAATTTAATAAAACCTTTTATGCCTCGGTCACAAATGCCTTGTGGCGGCCGGAAGTCGTCGCATCGGCAAAACCGGGTGGCGACCATATGGTTGGATACGTTGGCCGTACAGTGACCGTATGGTATTTTGCTTGCTGCAACGGATTGCTTTTTTTTCAAGTTGAAACTTTGGAAAATCGCAACGGCGTAGGCCTGATTCCCACCAATTTCTATTGTTAACAGAATAATATGTTTGTGCAATAATGTGTAGTGGTCTGCACTGACTTTTCAGGCAAGGAGACGCATAGACAGTTAGGCGTGGGTAGTGTGGTGACATCAGGGAGCCTAGGTTGTGTAATGGTTAGCACACTGGCCTGGAATACAAAGAGATGTGGATTTGAGTCCAGCTCTAGGCGCAATATTTCCCATTTTCATCACCCCCGCGACACAGGTTGCCGTGCCCATGATCCTGTACAAGCTACACGCTGTATAATTGTTGAACCTACCCTGTGTCTGTGTAAGTGCACTGCCTGTATGTATGTAATTGTAAGCATTAAAAGACTTACAATTCCAGGGGGATGAGTGTAGTGGTCTGCACTGACCTCTCAGGCAAGGAGCCACATAGACAGGTAGGCATGGGTAGTGTGGTGACATCAGGGAGCCTAGGTGGTGTAATGGTTAGCACACTGGCCCAGAATGCAAAGAGATGTGGGTTCGAGTCCCACTCTAGGCGCAATATTTCCCATTTTCATCACCCCACGACAAATGCATAGACATTGTGAATACAAAAATGTCTTTAAAATGTCTGCGGTTGTGTGGTGATACATACAAAAATATAAGGCGCCGTACGGTGACCTATGCCTTGCAGTGACCGTACTCGAATAGATAAACCACAGACCGTAATGTCATAACATTTGCATAAACTGCAAGCCACACTGCAGACCGTAGCACCATACGGCGGCGCAGCATTTGTGACCTAGGCATTACTACTGAAGCCTATGGTGTCAAGAGCTTAGGCATGCTTGCCAAAATTAATTTGGAATATTTGCACTTCAAATATCTCCAAAGTTAGCCATTTAAAATAAAGATTACTTCAAACTAAAGATTACTTCAAACTAAAGTAAAGTAGACTATGACAATCAATTTAATATATTTATCTCAGAAAAGTGACTCAAACTCAAAACCATTGGATTCTGCAACTTTAATTAATTATTTCGCAAAATTATTTGATGAGTTTCTAAAGTAAAGTAGGCTATAACAATCAATTTAATATATTTATCTCAGAAAAGTGACTCAAACTCAAAACCATTGGATTCTGCAACTTTAATTAATTATTTCGCAAAATTATTTGATGAGTTTCTAAAGTAAAGTAGGCTATAACAATCAATTTAATATATTTATCTCAGAAAAGTGACAGAAACTCAAAACCTTTGGACTCTGCAACTTTAAATAAAACCAAAAAGAAACGATGGCAGTTGAAAATGCTGTTAAAAAGTGTGTGTGTGCAGAAGGGTGGGGGGGAGGCGAAGAGGAAGTCAGCTGAAGGAACGAGCAAATAGCGTGTGTTGTGGAGGGTTATGCTGCGTTCATATGAACTGGTGAATATGGTGTTTCCCAGTTCACAACCTGTGAATTGCGTTCAAGTGACTTCACAACTGGTGAACACCACCTGTGAACTGGAGATTTTGGAACCTGCTCCTTACTCACCACTCGTGAAGAAATGGCGGTGTCGCAGTTTCCGCCATCCGTTGTACGCGCGGTGCAAAACATTAGTTTTATTCAAAATAAATAGAAATCCAGAACCCTAACCGTATAAATTTGATATAATCTTTTTGGTAAAGATGTTTTCTATATGTGTACCAAGCGATTTGTTTCTAGGTGGTGTGGTTTTAGAGATATTTCACTTTTTCTGTATGAAGATTTGACAATTCCTCTATTATCGCCCAGCATGAAATATGTTTACAGCGAATTGCCAAATGAACGCTCTCAGTTTACATGGTCGTGTTCACCAGCAGTAACTGGGAAGTTCACCATGTTCACGAGGACCGTATGAACGCAGCATTAGTGCGCCTAGTCACTCCCGGGATCTCCTTCCTTACTCACCGTGCCCCAAACCGACTGTGGCTGGCTGCTGAGCCTTGATAGCTGGGGTACAGCGCAGTCTCACCACCAACCCTGAAAAGCAACGTAGATTAACAACAGTCAACCTAGCAGCGTACAGGGAGACAGATGGAAGGGCAGCGAATCAGGTCACACTGGACTCAATTATCTCCCTCCCGCCTTCCCTACATCCCAAATACAAGTTGTTGTTAATGGCATATCCATTATCCTGTCCTTCACACATGGCGGTATTGTCAAGTTGGTTACTATGCACAGCTCTTCAGTAACCAATCGCAGAGTGGTCACACTGGACTCAATTATCGCCGCTCCCTCCCAAATACATGTTGTGTTAATGCCATAGCCATTATCCTGTCCTTCACACAGGGATGCGTTGTCAAGACAGTTGCTATGCACAGCTCTTCAGTAACCAATCACCATCTCCGCACAGAGTGGTCACACTGTACCCAATTATCTCGCCTCTCTCCCTCCCTCCTTCGCAAAAACAAAGCGTTGTTAAAGCTGCATAGTCCGATGAAGCATCAAATTTCCAAAACCAATTGATTTTATTCTACATATCTAACTTAGGTACTGGTACACTTATTATGCATGTATTGCCACATAGAAGGGCATAGTGAGTACATTTAATAGAACCTGTTATAGCATAAGCCTATGGTGTTTTGGCATGCTTTCCAAAATTAATTTGGCATGTTGCTACTTCAAATAAATCCAAAGTTAGCCATTTAAACTAAATGTTACTTCAACCCAAAGTGAAGTAGATTGTAATGATAAATCTAATTTATTTATGTAAGAAAATTGCAGAAAAATTCAAAAAGATCGGACTATGCAACTTTAATGGAATATCCATTATCCTGCTCTTCACACATAGATGTGTTGTCAAGCTGGTTGCTATGCACAGCTCTTCACTAACCAATCACCAGCTCCATGCAGTGGACACACTGGACTCAATTATCTCCCTCCCTCCCAAATACAAGTTGTTGTTAATGACATTATCCTGCCCTTCACACATAGACGTGTTGTCAAGTTGGTTGCTATGCACAGCTCTTCACTAACCAATCACCAGCTCCACACAGTGGACACACTGGACTAAATTATCTCCCTCCGTCCCTGCTCCCCTACCTCTCTCACAAATACAAGTTGTTAATGGCATAGCCATTATCCTCTCCTTCACAGCTGTCAAGTCGGTTGCTATGCACAACTGTTCAGTAACCAATCACAGAGTGGTCACACCGGACTCAATTATCTCCCCTCCCTCCTTCCCTCCCTCCCCAAAACAAGTTGTTTTAATGGCATAGCCATTGTCCTGTCCTTCACACATGGATGCGTTGTTAAGTCGGTTGCTATGCACAGCTTGTTACTGACCAATCACCAGTTCTACCCAGTGCAGGTCAGAGGTCAAACACAACGAGGATGAAGATATCATAGGCTTACAACACAGGCAGCATAAGTACACATAAGGGGAATGCCCACAACTGCTATCCCTATGCAGACCCCTCTTCGTAGTGAATGTGATATTAGCTCCACCTCCCGCCCACCCCTAGCATTTTTGGGATGTGTATGTGGTTACCCCTACCGGTATCAATAAGCCTAATCGAGGCAGCTGGGACCTCGACAAAGTGCAACTCAGTCCATCTCACAGCACACAACTGTGAATCTACACATCGTGCCACTGGGACCAGGAGTGTCGTTTGTTGGAATAGGATTTTCTTTGATTTCCTTACAATAAGTTCCATATATAAGCATTTCCTAGTGATAGTATTTAAAATCCCCCCTTCCTAATATTGAATCTGACTCCGTTACCTGGCCCCAGAGGCTGAACAAAACCACAACACGCCATGCTATATACAGGGATGAAAGTGATTTCCAGCAAAAAAAGTGGAAAACAAGCCGAAAGTATTACACCGACAGCGAATTTCCGCAATAACGCGGATCTTCTCCCATAGACTTAGCATTGTCAGGGGATTGCGTAAAAATACCGGAAGTCAGGTTTCAACTAGCTTTGTTGTGTTTGCATTATCGGCCATATCTAATACTTTCTTGCCTAGGTGTTAGGTTCTAGCTACATCTAAGGTGATATAAGAACGGGATTTGAACCCCCCCCTCCCCAACTGTCCTAATATACATCCCATCTTTTGGAATTTTGTTTAACGTTAATCGGTGAATATAAGAAATCCCGGAAATCCGCGAAACCGCGGAGATCTTTCATCCCTGTATATAACCTGGGCTATTCGTTTAGGAAGGTGAAAATAGAACACAGCATTGAAGGGAGCCGGTTGGATGTTGGTTGTTGGAGTTTTACGTCCTGGCAACATCTAAGGTCATATCAGGCCGGGTGACAGTATGCACTCATGTTGACTTTATAGTGTTGCCCCACTGGGAAATCAGGCTGCTGGCACCATGACCCAATACCCCACACAATCAATGTATCCTGACACAGCTAACAAACCCAGTCCTTGCCCTATCATATTAATGCCGAGCGCCAGGCTAGGAAGCGACAAGCATCAATTTTGTAAGTCAGTGGTTTAACTTGAATGGGAACCAAACTCCCGATCTCCTACATGCGAGGCCTGTGCTCTACCGATTCGGCCACCGCACTTTATTTGTACAATCACTCTCCCGGTTCCATCGGAAACATGCTATTTTCTCGTCTTTTGTGGGGCCTCCCCCACATTTGATGTTCTGCACTCCTCCCCAAGTCCCTTTAACTACATATGTATACAACACTGAGCCGTGTAGACCTCATTACGGAAGGCATCAAATGCCACTGTTTCCGCTATATTAGCGGATAGCTAATACCCCTGTCACACTATGATGTAACGAGCCAACGTAAGCCTGACGTGCTCACGTTTCGTCATTACGTTGACATACGTTGGGTTACATTATGATGACGTCAGAATGACTTTAGACTGACGTCGAGCTATGTCACGTTACGTCGTGTTATGTCGGCGCGCGTCAAGGTTTTGAACGTGTTCAAAACTTTTGACGTAACTCCAACATAAGGGTTTACGTTCGCCGTACGTTCTGTACACGTTCGGCAAACGTCAATGACGTTAGACAAACGCTGCTCACTACATTGCACTACGTCCTACACCGAACATATGTCCAACGTACATTCAGCATTTCGCCACCGTGTCATGACGTATGTAACGTCATGTAACGTAACACAACGTAGTTCAGGCGATGGAATAATGTACATAACGTTCCGTGAGCGTAATTACGTTGTCCTCTCTCATTGAATGATGCTATCACTACGCTTTACCGACGTTACGCTCTCGTCAACTATGCTGCATCCACGTTCAACTTGTGCCCAAATTTTCATACTACGCTGAGAAGTTCGACGTTTTTCACGTTCTCCCTACGCTGACGTCGTTACATGGTAGTGTGACAGGGCCTTAAATCATATTCTATGTGTGTTCACTTTTTGATTTTTTGATCTTATACAAATTGAGCAATATGTTAATATCACTCGAGTAACATGGAAATCAAGCACACATCTATAACATCATTTTAACACACAAGTTCAAAGAAGATTTGATTGATTACAGTTAGGCAAACAAGATTATGTCTTACAAGAAAAAAGTTGAGAAAGGTTAGGGTAAATGTATGGCGTCAATATACAAATTTTCACTTTTTCACAAAATTATACAAGTATACCTTTGATTAACACAATAACAATAATTATTTGACTTAGTTACCAAAAAAGAGAAATATTTACCACCATCGTAAAGTGGAAGCCAAATACGTGGTGCCCAGGTTCAGAGAATCACCCAATGTATAAATACACACATTTTTTCAATCTTGTCATAACATTTATTTAGTTTGTTTGTTCCACTGAGGTAGGCATCCCAGTTTATATTGCAGGGGTAGTTGATTTCTGTCCAATCTATTTGTGATAATCAAAAGTACTGAGTTTAGTTAGATATTTCTTCATTTTTGTTAGGAAGACTGATGAACTTGTGTTATTTATAGGCTTTTCTATGATGTTATGGTCAGAGAACACTGTTGGAATTTATTGTAGATTAGATCATGATTGCTTGTGAATACAAGGTGCAAGACAATTTGCCCTCGAGTTTCAGTTTTAACAATCTGTTTAAGGAACATTTTCCCCATGATATCCCCCAGTTTTGTTACTTGATTTTGTTGTGTATTTCTCCTGTCGCCTGTATAATAGTAGACTTATAATGGGCAAGTAATGTTTGGGAAATTGAAATCTCCCAGGAATAAATCCATGTCTGCATTTGAAAATTATTCCATTAAAAAAATCCTGAATTACCCTCACATGGCGTAGAAATAACCACAGATCCTTCTTCGCTAACACGAGAAATTTCAAAGTGAATTGTCCCAGGTTCGTTGGCCAAAGGTTGACTTTTGCTTAAAACTTTAAAATATATCGATAGTGACTTGTGGGTATACTACAGTGCACCCTGACAGGAATGGCAAACTCTACACAAAACTGGAGTTACGCCAAAAACAAAACAAAAATTGTGATCGTGCTTTTGAAATAAAAAATCAGGGTCTGGTGGCCTGTTTTAATTGGTATCTCTTTTATTTTTGACATAGACCTAATACGTAACCAGACACGATGGCAGAATGAGTTGAGCGTATGTATGCCTCCCGTTCTGGTAGGTCGTGGGATTCGAACTCCTTGGTTCGACCCCCGGCCGAGTGAAACCAATGACATACAAATTTATACAAAAGTTGAAATGCTGCTAGACTGATGCATTTTTAACAGTTACAAAAAAAATGAGTTAAAAAATAAATCAGGGGCGGGCTATTTTTCAGGCACGGCGAGGACGATCACCATTAAAAAAAAAGAAAAAAGAAAAGAAAATTGCCTTATTTCCTTATGTACGGGATGTGCCAAGTGACGTCACTTGCCCGTTTTCTGGGTCGGTTCCGCATGGTTGACTAGATAGGTTCGTGTTTTTTGTGGGGTTGTTGGGGTTTTTTGGGTTGTTTTTTTTTGGTAAATATTTATTCATCTGAATACTTATTTTGTCAGCGCCGGGGCACTGGTCTTCCAGCCGTTGGAGTGATCGCATTTGGTCTGTACATAGTGGAAGTGGAATGTGTTGCATTGCGTGCAGCGCAACCCATTCTGAACATAAAAAGAAAGTGGGGGAGCAGCCTATGCTGCATAGTGTACAGCATAGGTAGTCAACATAGTGCAAGGTATATGCATCAAGATAGAGTGTGCAATAATTTACACTAGTGGTTAAATCATATGCTGTGTTTGTATATCAGTTAGATTTGGTTTTAATAATGGTTAGTCTTTTAATAGTGCCATGTTGTGCATGTATAGTGGTTTATATTGTGTGCATTGCTGGTTGAAGATGTAGTTATTCAGTGGTGGCAATGGGTCTCGAGTAGTGGTGGTGGGTTTCGAGTCATTGAGTTATAATAGTTGTTTGTCAAATGTGGATGGGGGGGGGGAGGGGCCCATGGGCAGGGGGGCGGACATGCAGGGAGAGAGCAGGCACGAGAGAGGGCGAAGTCAATGGGTCGTTCAGCAGGTCGTATTATATATTTGCAGTGCCAGGTTTTGGGCCTGAATAACCAGGTGAGCTCTGTATGCATTTTTAAAGGCAAGGATCGAACCCGCTTCTCTGGTTTTGGTTGGGAGTTCATTCCACATGACACTTCCTTTGTAAATCGGAGCTCTGATTAACTTATTTGTATTACGGTTGGGCACCCAGAGCAGAGCCGATGTCCCCTTCTTGTTACCCTGGTTGTGCGATCTATGTATTTGTCATCACTTGCATGTTTATACATCAACGTCATTAGGTGTAGGTTCCTACGTACATCCAGAGTGTCCAGCCCTGCTCTGCTATGCTATGCATTTCAACCACACTTAGTATATTGCCTTGGAATACTGTTCTGAGGGCTCTGTTTTGCATTCTTTGTAATTTGGTCTCTTGCTGCTTCGTTAGTAATCCATAGATGATATCATTGTAGTCTATAATTGGTAATATTGTTGACTTGTACAGCTGCAGTGCAGTATTCTCACTTAATTAGGTCCTTATTTTTCTGAATGTGTTCATTTTTAGTGCCAGTGTTTGGTTAAGTCTTGCCAGCTGTTGGGTACCACTTAGAGTCGCGTCAAGAGTTGTGCCTAGGTACTTATAGGGGTTCACTTCATGGAGCACTAAGCCACCCATCTGCAGTTGTATTGGCCGGGCCCTCGCCTTCCTCACTTTGGTTCCATAGATTATGTACTCAGTTTTAGTGCCATTTAGTGTTATTCTCATGGCACCATGTGTTCACTCCATCCAGCACCATTCCAGCCTCGGTTACGGCTATGGCAAGGTCATTGTTATGTATTGTTAGTGCTGCATCATCGGCAAATAATGTGAAAGATGCTTTGTTGGAAACTAGAGGTAGGTCATTTATAAATATTAGAAACAGTAGGGGTCCCAGAGTGGAACCCTGCGGAACTCCTGTTTTTATTTCTCAAGTGGTCGAGTTGGTATCACTTAGTTTTGTGTATTGTTTTCTATTGCTGAGGTAATTTGTGAGGAAGCTATGTGCTCTATTGCCTAGCCCAGCTCTTTCTATTTTATGCATGAGGATTTTGTGGTTGATCGTATCAAATGCCTTCTTGAAATCAAGGAAGACTGCGATAGTAAGATCACCCTTGTCTATGTTTGACAGAAGTTCATCCAGTAGAGAGGCCAGTGCCCTGGTGGTGGACCTATTTTTCCTGAAGCCATTTTGCTGGTAGGTCAAATAGTTAGAGGACTCAAGGAATGTCTTAATTTGGTCATGTATTATTTGTTCTATGATCTTGCCAGCTAGTGGGAGGATCGATATTGGGCGTAGTTCGCTACAGGTTTGTGAGATGTTGACTTTAGGTATGGGCGTCACTGTGGCTACTTTCCAGTCATCAGGGAAGATGCATGTGCTGATTATTAGGTTATATAAATGTATAAATTCTGCACTCAGTATTGTAATCGCGCTTTTTATCAAAGTGGTACTGATGTCCTTCATTCCTGATGATTTGTAGATCGATATTTTATTAGTTCTATCAAGGATTTCGTCCTGAGTGGTTTCCAGGAAGTCATACTTTTCTTTATTTAGTTTGGCATGAAAGGATTTGTGTTGATCACCCTTCTGTTTGAATTTATTGGCTAGTTTCTCACCTATATCTATGAAATAGTTATTGATTTCCTCTGCTAATAATTCATCTGGGATTTTAATACCAGTCTCTTCAGTTGCAAGGCCACTGATTCTTGTCTCATTTTTAGCTTCGATTTGGTTTATTTCATACCAACACTTTCTGGCATTCTGTTTAAATTTGTCTATCTGGACTTGATAATACCTTGCTTTGGCTTTCCTTACTTCACTCCTAGCCTTTCTGACCATACATTTAGCTATAAATTCATCCCCTGGATCTTTTGTTTTCTCAAACTTTTGGATAAAGTAATCTCTATCCTTTTGAAGCTCTAGTAGTTTGTCATTAAGGTAACCTCCCATGGTGATTCTGGTTGTGATCTCTACTAGGGGACAGTGCCTGTCAGCTGCAATAGTGATTGTTGTGTTTAGCACATCCCAACATAGATTGGGGTCCCTCATATCCAGAAATTCGGCACTGTTTATTTCTTTGAGTGTGCCAGCCAATTCATTAAAATTGCAGTTCTTATAAGAGCGTCCCCAGTGGGTGGTGATTCTTTTGTCATTTCTTATTTTTTTCTTAACTATAAATATTGGTTTGTGGTCGCCTATGTCATAGTTAAGGACTCCAGCCTTTGTACAATGTTTGATATTGGTAAGTGCCAGGTCTATTGTTTTGTTAGTGGTTTTAGTTACCCTGGTTGGCTGCTGGATCATTTGTTGCAACTCATGTTCAGCTGCAAGTTGCTTTATTATCCCTTTTTTTTTTTTACTGCATGCAATTAGTAAACTCCCGAACTAGCTATCTGTGCTGAGGATTATTAGAGAACAAAAGACATAGTTAAGTCAAAGGTGACAATCAAGTACAGACAATTTAATAATGAGCAAATCTGATTATTTACTTCAGCATGCGTGTTCTATGACTTGTGTCTGTGGCATTAATAGTGAAGACTACAGTCTTATTGTGTTATTTAATTAATAACATTATTAAAGTCAAAATGTGTTATATAGAAGTTTAGGACATCATGATACAACATTAAAAAGCAATACACATATATGAGGTGCACACAAATACAATGTATAATTACGGTAGCGATTAGAGTATTTCACATCCTGACAGTTTGTGATATGATACAAGATTGCATATATGTATGTACACACACACACACACACACACACACACACACACATATATATATATATATATATATATATATATATATATATATATATATATATATACCCATAATATAGTATAACAATTAGAGCATTTCACATTCTGACAGTTTGTGACATGATACAAGATTGCATATAATATATATATATTATTATATAATTGTGTAATAATATATAAACAGTATATATACTCACATATATACAGTATATATATATATATATATATATATATATATATATATATATACATACATATATACAGTATATACACATACATAAATACAGTATATAGACACATATACCTCATGGGCACATACAGTATATATATATATGCATATATACATGGGGGTCGTCACTCTCCTGAAAACTGAAAACATGAGAGACAAATAAGTATTCACACTTCCTGTCTACCATTCGCTATATCGCTATATCGAGAGTTAAAGTCTAATATTTGAATTTTTAACATTTTTTGGTTGCAAATGAAAGCTGGAAATCTCCCCTTTACATCTATGTAAAATATAAATTGATGAGATAAAAAATAAAGGTGTAGTCCATGATTAAGCTATGTCTTATGGCAGTATAACGTGTTTTGCTCAGATGTAACACATGTTTAGGACACCACACAACCTGCTTAATACAAAATCTAAGCAGAATTAAATAATTTCATACTTAGAAGCATATTAATGATGGCATAATATACAGAAATATGAGGGCTTATATTGATTTTTTTTTAAAAGGAGTAATTCCCAGCCATTCTTTATTCACTGAATAATTAGTGTACGATATTTGTGTGGCATCCAGACACCACTGGTTACACCTGTGATGGAAATTTGTAATCTTATTTCTGAAGACATCAAATAATTTTTTTTTAAATTTAAGCATGCATACATGTTAATAAATACTTCCTTTTTGATTTGGGAACTGTTTTGTTTGATATATCAATGCAGATACAATATGTTAGTAAGGATTCAACCATGTCCCATATGTCATGTTACAAATGGCTGACTGTAAAAATGGGTTTTTTTGGTACAAAAACACTTCATAACTAAAAGGACCAAAGTTGCACACAGTTTATTTTATTTCCCTTATTTCTTACATCAAAACTGAACATGAATATGAAAGGTTTGAGGAAAAAAATAAGTAGGAAGTTTTTTTATTGATGTTTTAAAATCCCATCCTATGCTGCCCAGTTTTCAGGAGAGTGATTCATATATAAAATTATAAGTGATATACGAGTGTCAATACCTCATGGTCACATGCACATGGTGATGAGTGGAAAGGAAGAAAGCTCAAGATCCTATTACAACACGCTGTGAAACTAGATAGCCAAAGTCATGGTTCTATCCTGTTCGTTGGATCACCCAGTTTGGCCATTTATAAAATAAATTCAAACAGAACGTGGTAAATAACCAATGTGGCCTACGTGGTTGGTTGTTGGAGTTTTACGTCCTAGCAACATCTAAGGTCATATCAAGACGACTAGGCCGATGTGGTGATGCGTCCCAAGAGCCATATTCATGATATTGTTTGTTTGTTCATTTGTTTGTTTGTTGTGGTTGTATGTCCTCGAAACATCTACGGTCATATCAGGACGAGATCGACTTGTGACAGCGCGCTCAGGGTGCTGTCCCACTGGGAGACCAGGCCACCGGCACCATGTCCCATTCAGTCACATTATCATGACACTGAGCTAATCAGTTCTTGCCCTATCCTAATAATGCTGAGCGCCAGGGCCGCGTTCAGGGTACGTCTTGGAGGCGCCTCGGCGACGGGCCTGACGTCACGCTAGTCTGAATGGATTTAGCTGTTGGCCGCCTCGAAAATGGCGGCCTCCATAGGCGGTGGACATTTGCAATGGAAAAGCTGCGCTCTGATTGGATGAAACCACTGAATAACAGCGGCCATTTTCGAGGCGCTTTTCATCTCCAGTCTGAAAAGGGAGGCGTCGCCGAGACGCACCCTGAACGCAAATAGACCAAAAGCATCGCCGAGACGTCTCCGCGGCGCCTCCGAGACGGACCCTGAACGCGGCCCAGGCTAAGTAGAGGGGAGAGGAGAGGAGAGGAGAGGAGAGGAGAGGAGAGGAGAGGAGAGGAGAGGGAGGGGAGGGGAGGGGAGGGGAGGGGAGGGGAGGGGAGGGGGAGGGGAGGGGAGGGGAGGGGAGGGGAGGGGAGGGGAGGGGAGGGGAGAGGAGGGGAGAGGAGGGGAGGGGAGGGGAGGGGAGGGAGGGAGGGGGAGGAGGGAGGGGGGAGGGGGAGGAGGGGGGAGGGGGAGGAGGGGGGAGGGGGGGAGGAGGGGGGGAGGGGGGGGGGGAGGGGGGGAGCGGGAGGAGGGGGAGGAGGGGAAGAGGGGTGGGAGGGATATGCTACACGACAGAACTTTTACCTGCTCCCATGATCCATTGCTACAGCTTTAGAAATATTTCAGAAAACAATCGCAATAATTTGGCTCGCCTCAAGAAGGATCCAAAAACCCCCGTGTACGGATACCACTCCCAGTATTTCGTGGTATTTTCGGAGTGAGACTAACTTTGTGGATGGGAATTTCAGTTTGTGATCAGGGACACACAGGTAGGTAAGACCACACGTTGGTTCCCGCTCCCTCCCTGTCACATGACTAATAGCTGGCAGTAATCCAAGCACTACCTTCACCAGTTAACCCAACAGCTCTGCAGCTCTGCCTGACAGAAAAAGTGTTGTAATGCTGGGTTATGGACATAACCACATGAATTCACAATCTAATAATAGTAATGTGCTAAGAATATTAATATATAGCACACAGCTTTTGAAGTGCAGAATTGATTAAATCATGTAGATTAATCAATGGTAAAAGTTTAATTGAGCGCATCCAGTGGCCATCATCTTGGTTTGCTAATCCCGCCGGGCGTGGTAGCCGAATCGGTAGAGTGCGGGCCTCGCGTGTGGGAGATCGAGAGTTTGGTTCCCAGTTGATTCAAACCAATCATTTAGAAACTTAATACTTGTCGCTTCCTAGCTTGGTGCTCGGCATTAATAGGATAGGGCAAGGACTGGTTAACTCAGTGTCAGGATAATGTGACTGAGTGGGATATTGGGTCATGGTTCTGGCAGCCTGATTTCCCAGTGGGGCAGCACTATTAAGTTGCCATGAGTGTGCAGTTACAGGTTGAGCCCCAGTCACACTATGGCTTGCGACCACTTTGCACCAAGGACCCGCAGTCACTGGCAAACTCCTTGTAACCAAAGCAATGGTCGCTGACCTCAATGCGACCATTTTGGTTGCAACGTTTTTTTTAGCGCAATAGCTGCAATCTCCTTGCAACCGAAATGGTCACAAGGTCGGCGACCACTTGAGGACCACTTGCAACCTCTTTGTGACCACCACCACTTTTTTTTTGGCCGCAGTGTGGTCGCAAGCAGTAGTGTGGCGTATTACTAATACTATTAGTGAGACCATAAATTATGGCTGCCTCTTCATAAGAGTTGAACTATTGTATATTTTGTTAATGTCTTTCCACGTCTATTTGATGAATTATTTGCATGTGCTGTCCGTTTTTTGTTTTTTTTTAAAGAGAAAATAAAGGAAGAGACAGTTGATACGGTGACGGAACTGGCAGTCAGGTTGTCTCTAACTGTTTGCATTAGAATTAAATACAAATTTGATCGATTTGTCCGTACTAGACTTGCATGCACACATATGGCAGCTTCAGAACATAATGTTAGGGAAATATGGGTCTATGATTATTGAAAGGTTAACCATAAAAAAAAATCCACAAAACTGACTAACCACCAATTAACATCAGATGTCCTTTATCGCACTAAACCGCCAAAAATGAAGAGGTCCATAGTATCAAAAAGATTAAAAGTAAGGATTAAACAAATTAATGATCATGGAAATAACTTTTAAAATTAAAATTAGTCTTTTATACCAAAGTGATATTGATGAAAAAGTAAGGACATGAAATATTTGCACATTTCCTAATGACCACAGGGCATTTGACATTATCCGACTGAAACAACTTCCACATTTTTGGTGCAGGAAGAATTTGTCCTGTATCGCACACAAACTTAGTTTGTGAAGGTCAAGTACATAGCCTGGGAATTTCCCAGATAAGGAAGTAGATACTAAAATGTGTGGAAGGAAGATTGAATGAAAGAGCCAAAGTCATAAAAAAAAGAGATGCATATGTATGTGGAATTACCGGTTTTAAGGAGTGTACTCCCTCAATCAGCATATATACACATACACATAGTAAAACCTCTCTAAATCGACTAACCATGGGACCGACTTTAAGTGGTCCATTTATGGAGGTGGTCGGATTAGAGTTAGAATATCCTTACAATTGTATTGTTGGGACCCAAATAAAGTGATCGATCTGAGGAGGGGTCGGTATAGATTTATTCTGTCTCTCTCTCTGTCTCTTTCTGTCTCTCTCTCTCTGTCTCTCTCTCTATATATATATATACACACACACTACTCTTCCGCACCCTGCTTGAACAGATGGGAATAAAAGGATGAACTACAACCAAGAAGTACAAATCAGGCGGGGAATACCTGGACCACAGCAACAGCCACTCCTTCTTGCGATCCGTGCATGCTTCCAAAGGTCTGGGTTGGTTGGTTGTTGGAATGTTATCGTCCTGGCAACATCTATGGTCATATCAGGACAGATACTGACTGAAGACAGTACACACTCATGGTCACTTATAGTGCAGGCCCACAGGGAGACCAGGCCGCCAGCACCATTACCCAATATCCCACTCAGTCACATTATCCTGACACTGAGCAAACCAGTCCTTGCCATATTCTATTAATGCCAAGTGCCAGACTAGGGAGCAACAAGTATCAATTTTATAAGTAATTGGTTTGACTCGACCAGGAACCGAACTCGCGACCTTCCGCACTTGAGGCCCGCGCTCTACCGATTCGGCCACCGTGCCCGATACTCAATGGTCTGTGAACAAAAACGCCACATTTGGTTTGTTAGTATCAGCAAACAACCAGACAGTGTTTTCAGCTTTCGCGACTCGATTTACAACCACAGCTGCCAAATCGGTAGAGTGCAAGCTTCCCGTGAAAAAGGTCAATAGTTCGAATTCCAGCTGAGTCAAACCAATGACTTATAAGTTATAGGATTGATACTTGTCGCTACCTAGCTTGGTGCTTGGCATTAATAGGATAGGACAAGACTATTAATGCCAATAATAATGCAACCACTGAGTTAGCTCAGTGTCAGGATAATGTGACCGTGTGGGTTATCAGGTCATGATACCAGCAACCTTGTCTCATAGTGCGGCAGCACAATAAACTTGCCATGAGTGCACAGTCGCAAGTCCTGATATGACCTTAGATGTTGCTAGGATGTAAAACAACAACAAACAAAGCAAACAATCTTGCTTCAGGCCAGAATGATTTCTGAATATTTAACTACTCCCATAGCCAATCAGTTGGTGCAACGGTCCCATGGTAGCCTACTGCCGCGGGATGGGCCGCGTTCGAGTCCAATATCTTGCAGAACAGCGCAAATCCTTTAAAGTTGCATAGTCCGATGAAATTTTCAAAACCAAATTAATTATCTCGATTTTATTTTTACATATCTAACTTACATACTGATGGACTTATTGGACATTTGATTCTGCATAGAAGGGAATACTGAGTCAATTTAATAGATGTTTGTTTGTTGTTGTTTTACGTCCTAGCAACATCTAAGGTCATATCAGGACGGGTACCGACTTGTGACAGTGCGCACTCATGGCGACTTTATAGTGCTGTCCCACTGGGAAACCAGGCCGCCGGCACCATGACCTGGTATCCCACTCAGTCACATTATCCTGACACTGAGCACACCAGTCCTTGCCCTATCCTAATAATGCCGAGCGCCTGGCTAGGAAGCAACAAGTATCAATTTTAAAGTCATTGGTTTGACTCGACCGGGACTCGAACCCACGACCCCACGATCTACCAGCACGGGAGACGGACGCTTTAACTCATTCGGCCAATTTAATAGAACATGTTACTGGAGAGGTCTATGGTGTCAGAGTTTTGGCAAGCTTGCCAAAACTAATTTTCCTTGTTTGCACTTCAAATATTTCAAAAGTTTACCATTTAAAATAAAAGTAACTTAAAACTACTGTAAAGTAGATACTAGTGATCGATATAATATAGTTATCTCATAAAAATTACAGAAACTCAAAACCATCGGACTATGCATCTTTAAGGGCAAGAAATGTCCAAGAAAGAAAAAAATAACAACACTAAATCGACTACAAAACAACCCTTACTGAGCTGAGCTGTTGTTGGTTTTTCTTACTTTGGTAAACAATTTTATTCATCTGAATAGTCTTTTTTTTTCAGCGCCGAGAGGCACTGGTCTTCTAGCCATGCTTAACTTCCCTTATTTACACTATTTAATTGCAAGAACAATTTTAAGATAACAAAATAGTGTTATTCTATTCAGCTAATTAAAAGTTTGTGGTAGACTCTGCATTTAATGTAGGTGGTGTTTAGTTAGTTTCTAGACGGTAAGTATAGTCTGGATTTAGGTCTAATCCAAATTTAGCTGACTCAGTGGTTGCATTGTATCTAGTTTGTATTAAGCTTTCAGTGTGTGTGCATTAGTATAAAACAGTCTGGATTTCTTCTTATTTGTGGGGTTGGCCTGGGTGTGGTGGAGGAAGTGAATGCTAAAGTGCCTAATTTCTCATCTGACTCATGCCTTACTTCCTGCATGCCTGCTACTTTATCAAACCGAATATAGGGTTTTGCTAACTGTTTCACATGTGTCTGCCTGTTTGTCTGTTTGTATGTCAACCAAATAATGTTTTGTTTACTGTCTACTGTCTGTTAGCCTGACTGCGAGTAAATCAAATGTAGTGCCTTGTTGTTAACTGTCTGTCTGTTTATTTGCCTGTCTGTTCTATCTGCCCGCCCTGCCTGGTCTGACTGTGTTGAGTGTATTTGCATTGCTAATGCTATACTGCCCCTGCGTGTGCAATTTATATCAATACATCAATTCAACTTATCAATTTGTATTTAACTCCACAGATGGAACAACTATAGCTGGTGCACTTATAGCTGGTGTACCTATAACTGGTGTACATATAGCTGGTGCACCTATAGCTGGTGTACCTATAGTTGGTGCACCGGCTTGGAGAAGCCAAACTTAAAGTTGCATAGTCCGATTGGTTTTGAGTTTCTGTCATTTTCTGAGATAAACATATTAGGGTGATCGTTATAATCTACCCTACTTTCACTTGAAGTAACTTATATTTTAAATAGCTAACTTTTGAGATATTTGAAGTGCAAACAAGCAAAATTAGTTTTGGCAAGCTTGCCAAAACTCTGACACCATAGGTTTCTGCAGTAATAGGTTCTATTAAATTGCCTCAGTATTCCTTCTATGGGGTGACAAATGTTTAACAAGTGCACGAGTAGTTAAGTTAGATATGTAGAATTAAATTGAGATACTTGTTTTGGTTATTAAAATTTGATGCTTCATTGGACTATTCAGCTTTAAATTAAAACTAAAATAGTCATGTAGCCCATCTCACATATCCAGAATGCGCTTTTTCATTTGAAGTGAACGCTATTGGTATAATTTGTAGGTCCTGATTGTTGTTTTATATTTGTCATGGAGGTGATGGAAATGGTTAATATTACGGCTAGAGTAGGATTCGAAATGACACTTCTTTGGCATTCCAGGGCTAACAGGCTAACCATTACACCACCTAGGCTCCCTGATTCAATCACCCTATCCACGTCTCCCAGTCTATGTGGCTGTTTGCCTGAGAGGTCAGTGCAGGCTACTACATATATTTTTACCCGCCCATTAGCAGGGCACTGCCAGTGTTTTTCTCCCCCACCGACTGACTGACGACCGTGTCCGGAGGGATGGTTTGTTTGTCTGTTTGTTGTTTTACGTCCTAGCAACATCTAAAGTTATATCAGCACGGGTACCGACTTGTGACAGTATGCACTCAGGGCAAATTTTTATAGTGCTGCCTCACTGAGAGACTGGGATGCCAGCACCATGACCTGATATCCCACAAGGTCACATTATCCTGACACTGAGCCAACCAGTCCTTGCCCTATCCTAATAATGCCAATCACCTGGCTAGGAAGTGACGAGTATACATTTTTAAGTCATCGGTTTGACTCAACCAGGGTTCGAAACCCACAAACCCATGGGTTCGGATCCCCCTGATCTCCCAAAACAGGAGACGGACGCTCAACTCATTCAGCCATCCCGTCTGGTGCCGGAGGGATGGTTGGCAGATCTGTCTCATTAGGATTCTCACACAGACGGCGCTGAAGGGCTTTGGCTAAGTTCTTCAGTCAAACCATGTTAAGCTGCTTAATTAACCAATCATTAAACATGAAAAGGAGATTTTAAAAAGGTTTCTTTCAAATAAACAAAACTTTTGTTTTAATAAACAAAAACTAAATATAATAAATTAAAAGGGGGGAAAGAAAGAGGAAAAGGACCGAAGAACGTTGAATTCATCCCCGGAATGGCAGACATGCGGGTTCGAACCCACTCTATGTAACATTTCCCATTGTGCTACCCCTTTTGGTTGTCTGTTGTTGGATAGCGCGCCCTTGAAAGTGAACAGTAATGTTTTTATCGTGTACAAATTCTTCATAAAAATGTTCAAAATGGGTGCTCTGAATGTGCTAGCCAGGAACTGTGGAATCGAGGTTAAAACTGATTATTTTAAATATACACGGACAGAGAGACACCAACACACACAAATGGCGACTATATTTGCTTATCAACTGTTTTAGTTTTGTCAATAGACATTCTTGTTAGTTTGCGTAATTTTAATACTGGTTATCTCAAACTCCCAGCTCACCCACCATTTTACCAGGACACGATAAATCTATAGACTTGTTATCGTCTAAGACCGCAATAGGTACACACACACCCTAACACCCAATTTGTTTAATTAAAGAAAAAAGCTTGAAATTAAAAAAATATATATATACAACAAAATCAATACACAAAAACCCTGTAGGGTGTGTTTCAATATTCTGGTGATAAGTAGGCCTATCTTTCGGTGTGGTGTTAACCCACTCACACCCACCTCCCATTTCACCATTAAGCGGCTGTCACACCTCGCCCGATTGAGCAACGGCCAGAATTGTCTAGTCTGGTGGTGTTCGGTGGTATTAAAATATGCCCAAATGTTGCGATATCGGGTCAAAGGCCGCTGGACGAACGGACATGAACGGATAGCCAACGGACGGTAAGCGGGCTAAACGGACTCAAACCGGACAAGAAACATAGACATCAATCCGGCGGTATCCATTCCAAATTTTGTGCATGTTCAAAACTTCTCACGAATCTGGCAGGATATCAACAGATATGCAACGGACACAAACCGGACTTTGGCGGATATCAACGGACTCTATTCAGTTTTTTTCTGTTTCCCCCAATCCGGTGATGTGTGACAGGGCCTGTATATTAAAGACAGCACTCTACTTCCCCACACCCATCTAATGGACGCGACTGCCAACATTTTTGTTGTTGTTGTACATTAATTGATTAAGCAGGACAAATTTCAACTGCGGACAATTGGTCTTCCTCATTCCACTGCTCTTTGCCCTATCCTAGTAATGGCAAGCACCAGACTAGGTAGCAACAAGATTCAATTATTAAATAATTGGTTTGACTCAACCATGGTTCGAATCCCACGACCAACCAAAACTGGATACGGACACTCAACTCATTTTGAAATCCCGTCTATAGCGATTTTTATGTTTCTACAGCTACAGAAATAATCTGAGGAAGGGGGGGGGGGGGGGGGGGGAGATACTTAATGCCTGATAGTTGGTCTCCATTTTTTAAAGCTAATTTTACCTTCTAAATTAAATTAATAGTGGAAAACGATGCTTCCATATCATAAACATGCTATCTGTATAAATGCTGGTGGTGCCCTGCGTTAATACTCACTTAATGCTGCAGTCGTGGGGTTAAATCACTTTCAACAAACTACTCGACCAGATGAAGTAGCCAAATTGGTAAAGCACCGGCTTCCTGTGTGGAAGGGCAAGAGTTTGAAACTCAGCCGAGTCAAATCAATGACTTAAAAAATTGGTACTTGTCGCTACCTAACCTGGCGCTCGGCATTACTAGGATAGGGCAAGGATTGGTGAGCTCAATATCCGGATAATGTAACTGAGTGGGGAATCTGATCATGGTGCCAGCAGCCTGGTCTCCCAGTGGGGTAACTATAAAGTCATGAGTGTGCACTGTCACAAGTTAGAACCCATCCTGGTATGACCTTAGATGTTGCCTCAACAAACAAACTACACGCTTCCACATGATGACCTTGCAGATTGTGCAAATCGAGGATTGGTCTCTACAGCCATGCAAGAGCTAAGAGCTAAGACTAAGAGGATGGTCCTCAATCAACTTTACAGATGCTACTCCATAGTCTGCAAGACTGAAGGGTGCCAACAATGACGCTTATTTCGAGGTTGTTAGTTCTCTGCTTAACACCATTCTCTGCTTAATCATATATTATCATACCGTATATATCCCAATAGAAGCACACCACCCAATAGAAGCACACACCCAATTTCAAGATTGAAAGCACGCACAAATTTATGATTATATTCAGACTGAATGCACATAAAATAAGACAATCCCACTTTATTTCAGAGGCACGACAAAAACAAATCCATGAAATTCTTTAACTTGGAATAGACGTGCATCCATGTGTCTGCACTGGCGCAGTGCGCGTCTATTGGGATATATACGGTACGGTATATGTCAGGCTTTCAGCAGCATTTTCCAAACTAAACACCAGAAGTATATTGTTTTGTTTGGGTGTTGGAGTTTTACCTCCTGGCAACATCTAAGTTCATTAGCGCGGCCAGTGTTTTTTCTCCCCCACCGACTGTCTGGAGGGAAGGTTGGTTGGTTGTTGGGGTATTATGTCCTGGCAACATCTAAGTTCCCATCAGGATGGGTATCGACTTGTGACAGTGCGCACTCATGGCGACTTTATAGTACTGCCCCATTGGGAAATCAGGCCGCCGACACCGTGACCCTATATCCCAATCAGTCACATTATCCGGACACTGAGCTAACCAGTTGTTGTTGTGGTGGTGGTGATTGTATATAGCTGATATCCTACTATATTGTACTTCTATGTTATCAATGAATTATTACTGTGCTGATATGATCCCTTTGCATACTTAATTATTTATTTGCGTGTGTTCTCTATGCTATTTCGGTTCAGGTCGGACGTTCCGTTCCTGAACCATAGCCCGCATTCTCCCAGCTTGGCGCCAAGCTAGTAGCGTCCGGGATTTTCAAATGCGCCGGAAAGAGATTTATATGTAAGTAATATATATAAAATAAAAAAGAATTTTGACAAAAAAGAGGAAAATGTTGTAATCCAATGCTCGGAAGAATCACAATTCACGCTCAAATACCATATATATGTGACCTACGAATATTGATCACAATTCATGCACAAATACCATATTCATGTGGCCAGAGGATATTGACCTCAATTCACGCTCAAATATCATATACCTGTGACCAGAGGATATTGACCTCAATTCACGCTCAAATACCATATATATATGACCAGGGGATTTGACCTCAATTCATGCTCAAATACCTTATGTGTGACCAGAGGATATTGACCTCAATTCACGCTCAAATACCATATATATGTGACCAGAGGATTTGACCTCAACTCACGCTCAAATACCATATATATATATATATGTGACCAGAGGATTTATTTTTTCTTGAAGATTTATACTGCCTTGTTTTCACCATTAGACAGTTTGTCGATAGAAAGCCCAAGTCTACACTTTTACCAATGCAAGGGGTTTGTAACCTCCCACACCAAATAGACATGGTATGAGACAACTGGCCTTTGATGACGCTGTAAGTTATACACAGCGGTGGAAATCCAAATTTGCAGAGGTGGGGGCACAATTCACGCTCAAATACCATATATATGAGACCAGAGGATATTGACCTCAATTCATGCTCAAATACCATATATATGAGACCAGAGGATATTGACCCTAATTCACGCTTCAAAACCATATATATGAGACCAGAGGGTAGTGACCTCAATTCATGCTCAAATACCATATCTGTGTGACCATAGGATATTGACCTCAATTAACGCTCAAATACCTTTTATAGGTGACCAGAGGATACTGACCTCAATTAACGCTGAAATACCATATATATGTGACCAGAGGATATTGACCTAAATTCGTACAATAAATCTCTTTACGACAAACACACAAACATCACCCAGAAATGGCCAGCACGGCAATCGCTAAGATTAATGATTCAAAGATCAGGAATGTATATCTATTCTACATCTACAGGAAATTGCTCGTTAATTGTGTCACCAGAACGTGGACTGGTATAGCAAAACCCATTTTATGCAAAGCCCCAGTCATACTACACCTTGCAACCGCTTTGCAACCACTTTCGACCAAAGAACACCTCCTTGTGACCTTGCAACCTCCTTGCGACCAAAGCAACGGTTGCCGACCTCTGGGCGGCCATTTTGGTCACAAGTTTTTTTTAATGCAGCAGCTGCAATCTCCTTGCGACCAAAATGGTCGCATGGTTGGCAACCACTGAGGACTATGTTGTGACCACTTGCGACCTCTTTGCAATCACCCCCTACTTGTGATCGCAAGCAGTAGTGTGACTGGGCTATTAGGGACACCATCCCACCCTACCCCCCAACCCCCATTGCACACAATCCTAAAAAAACAGTAATCATTCTTTTTAAGTTATCCTTCATGTCGTGTCATGGTAATATTCATAAACTAGATTACACGCTCAATAAAATCGATACGCTACTTACCTGTATAGTCCCCGCTCACCACACACATTATTAAACATTACACTAGTTACTTCTCAAATCCATTGTGCTACCATCTTGGGTGACCCAGCGATGTACACGCCATGTACATTTCTATGGTTACCCATATCAACCAGTGCCTGTACAATATCCAATTAACATATGCTAATTACAGTTTCATCAAGCATCCTGACAGGCAGATTAACATCTAGCCCAGGGGTGGATGGTTGCCATTCGAATTGGCCAATTACAAATTAATTAAAAATACCATATTTAATATGCCCCACTATCCCCACCAAAGACGAGAAATCCCAAGTGGATAAAGAAAGGACACACTTACCTGCCGAGTTGTACTTGTGATAGTTGATAAGTTCTGGAATTGTTTTGTAAATATGTTTGTCTGAGAAGTAATAGTTGTTACTGTCGTCGCGTTTAATATGGTAATGGCGGACCACTCCTTGCTCGTTTCTGAAACAACACAATTATGTTATTTCAAATAAGTATTTCAAATAAGTGCCAGTTTTCTACCCGCCATCATATGCTTCCCTTGCCTTCCACGCTCATATTACTGTGAAGGATAATAGGGAAATGAATTTGGGTATGGACAAAGAAAGAAAAATATAAATCCATCCTCAAAATTTAGTCCTTTTACTTTCAGGAAATGTTGGCGTTTCGGTGTGCGCACCGTAATTTATTTTGAATGTTTTTAATTAAAATAGTTCTAAAATATATATACATGTATATAAACGTTACTCTAAATTAAAACAAAGTATAACAATCAACTTAATATATTTCATAATAAAATATGGCAGAAAATCTAAATTATGCAGCGTTAAAGGAATCCAAGCACATTATTGCCTAGTTTTTCATTTTATGTGGGGGGAAGAGTGCTGAGGTCTGTAATGTATGAATGACGTCACGGGTGTGATTCCCTCATTACATGAGGGGTTCCCCGCAGACCGGGGAATTCCTTTAGGTTGCACTTGCACTTTCACACTACCCACTATCTAGATTAATGGTGGAAATGGTGCTTCCATATCATATAATGTACATTCCCACTACTCACAACTCACACTACTCACAACCTAGATTAATAGTGGAAAATGATGCTTTCATATCATATAATGAACCTTCACACTACTCACAACCTAGATTAATAGTGCAAAATGATGCTTCCAAATCATATACTGCACCTTCACACCACTCACTAGCTAGATTAATAGTGGAAAATTATGTACCTTCACACTACTCACAACTCACACTACTCACAACCTAGATTAATAGTGGAAAATTATGTACCTTCACACTACTCACAACTCACACTACTCACAACCTAGATTAATGGTGCAAAATGATGCTTTCATAGAATATAATGCACCTTCACACTACTCACTAGCTAGATTGATAGTGAAAAATGATGCTTCCAAATCATATACTGCACCTTCACACCACTCACTAGCTAGATTAATAGTGGAAAATTATGTACCTTCACACTACTCACAACTCACACTACTCACAACCTAGATTAATGGTGGAAAATGATGCTTTCATAGAATATAATGCACCTTCACACTACTCACTAGCTAGATTGATAGTGAAAAATGATGCTTCCAAATCATATACTGCACCTTCACACCACTCACTAGCTAGAGTAATAGTAGAAAATTATGTACCTTCACACTACTCACAACTCACACTACTCACAACCTAGATTAATGGTGGAAATGATGCTTTCATAGAATATAATGCACCTTCACACTACTCACTAGCTAGATAAATAGTGGAAAATGATGTCTGTATAAATACTGATGGTGCCCTGCGTTAATATTCACTTAATGATGTACTCAGGGGGTTAAATCACTTTCAACAAACTACCTGACCTTTAATATAGGGGGATTGAACCATAGACAAACACTACGTTTTCGTTAACTTGAATAGAAGACCTCCAATGGGCATGCTATGACGTCATTACCAACTCATTTCACAATGTTCTTCACACGCGGACATGTTCTAGCAAGGATTATTTTTAATACAAAATTCTAAATGAATCTTATTTCATCGGCAAAAAAAATTGAATATCAAAATAAAGAGAGATAAAAGTGTAATCTGGATTGCCAATGACAGATTGAATATAAACATTTAGTTCTCCTACATCGAGAATAAACCATGAGCATGTGGAGCCAACTTACAAGGTCTTTGAGAAGAGGCTCAGCGTATATTTCCCGACTTGATTCGACTCGCGCAATAAAAAACAACCCTCCTTAAATTCCCGTCGCAGGATGCTCTCCGAGTCCATCCGTGAAATGTTCGGATAATACCATCTGGAAAGAAGCAATCAAATGGGCGAATTAACAGAATTTTGAATAGTTTGAGCAGTAAAATAATGTAGGTATTTTGTTTGTTTTTTAGACAAAGAATAACCACCTGGAATTCCACCTCGATTAAGTGTCGAACGCTATCTATAAAGTCCTGTTCTGATATGACCTAGATGTTGCCGGGACATAAAACTCCAACAACCAACTAACTTGTCTATAAAGTCGGTACCCATCCTGATATGATCATAGATGTCGCTAGGATGTAAAGAAAAGCTTGTTTTATTTACTAACGCCGCGAGAGCACATCTTTTTTAAACTCTCTTCCCCAACAGCCATCAACTACACAGTTGAACACACACAGCTGAACAGAGTTTCGTATCATTGGCTATCGGATGTCAAACATATGTTTTGGTAGATTGTGGGATTCCAACCCACGGGTTCGAACGCTGGTCAAGTCCAACCAATGACTTACAGATTTATACTTGTCACTTCAGGCGCTCGACATTATTTGGATAGGTCAAGGAGTGGTTGGCTCAGTGTCAGGATAATGTGACTGAGTGGGATATCAGGTCATGGTGCTGGTGGCCTGGTCTCTCAGTGGGACAGCACTATAAAGTCACCGTGGGACAGCACTATAAAGTCACCATGAGTGCACAGTCACAAGTCGGTACCCATCCTGACATGACATTAGACAGGGGAAGGGGACTTACTATATTTTGATAACACACAAACACCATGACTGACACAGCTACACCAAATGATAAGTCAATAACTTGCAGATTGCATGGCGCAATTACAACTGTACTGTTAATAATTGAAATTTGAATAGTGCAGGAGACTCATTCCCGCACTATGTTGAGTGCCTATTGCTGTACACTATACCTCACTTTTAATGTTCATAACGGGGTGTGCTGCACACAATGCAGCACATTCCACTTCCCCATCACCATGTATAAACCAAATGTGATCGCTTCAACGGCTGGAAGACAAGTGCCTATGTGCTGACAAAATATGTATTTAGATGAATCAAATATTTACAACAACAAAAAGCCAATTATGAACCTGCATAGTTATGCTTGGTTAAAGCGCCTGTCACACCTTACCGGATTGATTACCGAACACCACCGGACAAAGAATTGTCTAGTCCGGTGCTCTCCGGTGAAGATAAGTATCGAAATGTACCGAAATGGAGCATAATTGGGTCAATTGCCACCGGGCAACCGGACAAGTACCATACATGTAATGGACGAGAACCGGACGGACAGACCATCAACCGGACACGTACCGGACTGTATTTTTTGGATTTTCTTGGTATTGTCGTGGGGGTGATGAAAATCGGAAATATTGTGCATAGAACGGGACTCGAACCCACATCTCTTTGCATTCCGGGCCAGTGTTCTAACCATTACACCAGCTAGGCTCCCTGATATCAACACACTACCCATGCCTACCTGTCTATGTGGTTAGGTCAGTGCCGACTAATACAGTATATATATATTTTATTGACGTTCTCGCCACCGGACAATTCCGGAAGCAAACCGGGCACCAACGGATGGGTACCGGACACCAACGGATGGGTACTGGACACGTACGGATGGGTACCGGACATGAACCGGACACGTCAGTCCAGTGGTGTCCGGTAGAAGTTTTGTGCATGTTCAAGACTTGTACCGGACACCACCGGATGGGTACCGGACATCGCTGTACCCAACTGGACATTGTCCGGTTCTCGTCCGGTTCCCCAGTCCGGTAAGGTGTGACTGGGGCTTAAGCTTTTTAAGTCCTAGCAACAATTGAGGTCATATCATAAAAGATACCGACTTGTGACAGCATGCACTGATGATGACTTTGTAATTATAGTGCTGCCTCACTGAGAAACTACACTGCCCATAACATTAAACGCTATGATATTCCATACAGTAATGTTATCTTGTACAACAAGGCCTATTCCAGTAATATGAAGTCTCAGACAAGGTAGTGACAAGTCCACGTTTTTTTTTCACGTCGTCAGAACCATATCCACAACATCAGCAACAAGAAGTCAATTTAATTATTAAACCGTGTCATTCTTCGTAAATGATGCTTATACATTTAAAAAAATAAAAATAAAAATTAAAAAAATCCCTTTGTGACTGTGCTTATACATGTTCAATGAGTATTAGTAGGCTATTCCACTTGGATTTGTAGGATCAAATATAGGTAAGCGTTTTGGTTTCTAAAATGCAGGGATAAAAGTAGTCTCCAGCAAAAAAAACGAGGAAACGTTGGTTTTCTCCCAACGGATTAGCACTGTCAGTGATTCGCGACAAAATGCCGGAAGTCAAGTTTCAACTGTCCTTGTTGTGACTACATAACTCTTGTTTTAAGTTTTACGTTCTAGCAATATCTACGGTGATATAAGAACGGAATTCAAACGAACCAATTGTTGTCATATACATCATGACAGCTTGGCATTTTTTGTTTAACGTTAATCGGTAAACATCAAAAATCGCGGAAATCCGCGAAATCGCAGAGATCTTTCATCCCTGAAAATGTTATGTTTTCAACGGAGTATACGCCTTTAAATAACCGGATACTCACTCGTATTTTTCTAGACCGTCTTTGCTTAGTTTCTGGACATAGTTTGCAGGAATGAAGCCGGTTTCTCTGTAAACAAGAATTTACATTGACTTAGTAAGAACAGTCTGCTTATGTTAATAGTCTCGATCAGAACGATGAACAATACATGGCATGGATGTTGTTTGTTTGTTGTTTTACGTCCCACCAACATCTAAGGTCATATCAGGACGGGTACCGACTTGTTGGCTGGTTGGTTGCTGTAGTTTTACATCCTGGCAACATCTAAGGTCATATCAGGATAGGTACCGACTTGTGACAGTGCACACTCATGGCAACTTTATAGTGCTGCCCTACTGGGAAATCAGGCTGCTGGCACCATGACCCAATATCCCACTCAGTCGCATTATCCTGACACTGAGCAAACCAGTCCTTGCCCTATCCTATTAATGCTGGGCGCCAGACTAGGAAGTGACAAGTATCAATTTTAAAGTCGTTGGTTTGACTCGACTGGGAACCAAACTCACGATCTTCCGCACACGAGGCCCGCGCTCTACCGATTAGGCCACCGCGCCCGGTACATGGCACGGAAATACATCATTATAGATAACACAGTTATTTAATTAGAGACGAGTAAAATAATTCAAATTTGTCCCCCCCTCTCCCCAGCTCTACCGTTGTGGCAGCCATTATGGAGTTTCTACTGTCTATTGCATTAACGTTACGACAATGCGATTATTCTATTTCGGCGAGATCCGGACGTTCCGGTCCGAAACCTTCCGGGGTTTTCGAACGCGCCGGTTAGGTTCATTGCCACTCAATTTTGTATTTATCTATAATTATCGCACAGTCCTAAGTCAACGAATCCTGCTGGGCATATCCTAAATCTAGGTCACTCTTATGACCGTGATCTCAGAGGGTAGTTTTTAATGAAAGACTACATTTGGGTTATTTCAGCTCCCCAAAATAACAACAAATATATTTTTTGAATGTATAAATGTGGAATCATCCGCCTGCCATTTCAGCTTAACATGGAAATTCGATACTTGTAAAATAACCTCGGAATCATTATCAGCTTATTTTTACATTTATATAATTAATTATATATCACATAATCACATCTTACATTGGCGCCAAATAAGACATTCCTATCACTAAGTCGAACGGAGATACAGTAGTACCTATTTTTAATGACCCCTGTGATCAGCGAACCCTTGACAAATGCGAACAATTTGTCCCTTGTATGAACTATATAACTTGTCTCCTTTCACTAGCCCTCCAATGACAGGACACCTGTTTATATGTATGTTTGTTTGTTGTTTTACGTCCTAGCAACATCTAAGGTCATATCAGGATGGGTACCGACTTGTGACAGTGCACACTCATGGTGACTTTATAGTGCTGTTCCACTGGGAAACCAGGCCGCCGGCACCCATGACCTGGTATCCCACTCAGTCACATTATCCTGACACTGAGCACACCAGTCCTTGCCCTGTCCTAATAATGCTGAGCGCCTGGCTAGGAAGCGACAAGCCTAAATTTTTAAATCATTGGTTTGACTCGACCAGGGTTCTAACTCATGACCCCACGATCTACCAGTACAGGAAACGGGCGCTCTAACTCATTCGGCCATCCCGTCTGGTCACCAGTTTATAAATGTCAGGACAGTGGTGTGGATTTAGTTTTCATTTCAGGACTGCTAGTACCTAATGTCTGTTGTTTTACGTCATAGCAACATTTACGGTCATATCAGGACGGGCACGGACTTGTGACAGCGCACACTCATGGCAATTTTATAGTGCTTCCCCACTGGGAAATCAGGCCACCAGCACCATGACCTAATATCCCACTCAGTCACATTATCCTGACACTGAGCTAACCAGTCCTTGCCCTATCCTATTAATGACGAGTACCAGGCTAGGAAGCGACAAGTATCAATTTTTAAGTCTTTGGTTTGACTCGACCAGGAAACAAATTCCCGCTCTTCCGCATGCAAGGCCTGCACTCTACCGATTAGGCCACCGCGCCCGGTCCAGTAATGTGGGAATGCACCAGGATGCCGACGGAGTACAATAAATACAGAGGATCTGGATAGATGTAGGCTACATACCGTCGGTTATTTCGGGCCAACCACCAATGTGGACCAGACTCTGTGTCGTTCAGGACATCGTACTCCTCGCCCTGACCAAGGAAAAGGAACATAATACACTTTCAGCACAGACTACTACTTTTACTGACATTATATGACCTGTATCATGCACATTTCTGATTCTCCATGTCTCTCTTTTTGTTGGTCTGTTCATAGGATTTTATAGTATAGTTATACAAATCTTACCTGGGTACAGATGATGGATAACTGGTGTTTTCCCGAAGTACTAGCCTCGGATAGGGAGAAGGAAGCACATCCAGGTCCAGCAATCTTTTAGGTACTGTATAGGATAAAAATGATCTTAACTATTTATGGATACTATTGTGTTTTCGTTTTCGTTCTAGCGAAATGTGATAGTCATGGTAGGGTAGGGTGGGCGGGCCCTGACCCACGACTATCCGAGGCTAGTACCTTGGGAAAACACCAGTTATCCATCATCTGTACCCAGGTGAGATTCATATAACTATACTATTTTACCTCGGTACTACGCCTCTGGCTACTCGTAGCCCAGGGAGAATTTAACGTGATCTAATTTTTTATCCTTTTATAATTTAATGTTGTAATCATACTATATTGTTTTAGTGCAAAATATTAATTTTGTTTCTCACCTGTCTTTAGTTGGTGAGTAGGCGACTGGCCAGGCCGCTTGGTTTCTCTAGTCGCTTGTTGTAATGTTTTGCAAACGATCTAGCCATCTTCCACCCAGCGTGTGCAAGGATTCTCTTCACTGTTTGTTTGTTTGTTGTTATTTTACGTCCTAGCAACATCTAAGGTCATATCAGGATGGGTACCGACTTGTGACAGTGCACACTCATGGCGACTTTATAGTGCTGTCCCACTGGGAAACCAGGCCGCCGGCACCATGACCTATTATCCCACTCAGTCACATTATCCTGGAACTGAGCACACGACTCCTTGCCCTGTCCTAATAATGCCGAGCACCTGGCTAGGAAGCAACAAGTATAAATTTTTAAGTCATTGGTTTGACTCGACCAGGGTTCGAACCCATGACTCCATGATCTACCAGCACAGGAAACGGACGCTCTAACTCATTCGGCCATCCCGTATGGTTTTCTCTTCACTGAGCTTCCTAATTGTCTTGCCTTGGAAACCATGGCTCTACACGTTGAGTGGGACGCATAGCATCCCGTATTGACTCCTGCCTGTTTAACCACCTTGATGGTTCTGAGTGTGTTTCTTGAGATAGCTTGATGCGGTTTGATAAAGCTGATTAGTAGCTGTCTGGAATTCCTAATTCCACGTGACCTGGATATATAAGCCCTAATGGCTGAAACTACACACATCCGTTTATCTTCCGGAAAACTATTTACATGAACTGTGGAAAGTGGGTACGCTGTGCGGTTCCACTTTAGTAATGTCTCTAAATCGAATGTTGCCTCATCTTTATCTATTTCTAGTCCATCCAGTGAGAGTGCCACAATCATTTGGCATCTGTGTACTGTCACCAGCAGTAACAGAACTGCTAACGTAAATGCTAGTTCCTTCATTGATAAATGTTTATTGCTAGGCCATGACTTGAATAACTTAAATACTATCGACACATCACAAAACCTATTATATTTGGGTTTGGGAGGGTTTCTTTCATACACCGATCTAATGAACCAGTGTACCAACTGATGTTTCCCTTGTCCATCTATCCTAGGTAGAATAATTGAAAGTGCACATCTTGCTGCATTAATTGCACCAAATCCTAATCCTTCATCTTCTATGATTCTTAGAAATCTTAATATTTGGGCTATTGTAGGTTTTAATGGTTTGACTCCTTTTAGAAGGCAATTAAGTCCCCATTTCTTTAAATAACTTGTGTATAATTTCACCGTTCCTTTCGGGCCTGTGAAATAAGTGTTTCTTTCACAATTTTGTCTAAACCATATTGTTCTAAATGTTTTCTTAAAAAAGTAATGCCAAAAGGGGTGTTGACATGTCGCCGTGGACTGTTAGTGGTCCCGATGTTGGAGGTTCCTTTCTCTTGGCAATCTGAGCACGTCTGTTGCTGCTGATGTTATTGTCGCTAACCATGGTTGTGTTTCCCATTCTGGTACTATCAGTACTGCGTGTGTGTGATCCATCTTGATCTTCCTGGCCACTCTGCTCATAATGCTGAATGGTGGGAATATGTAATAAAATTTATTATTCCAAATAAATGAAAATGCGTCTACTCTCCAGGCTTCTGGTTCTGGATACCAAGACACATATTTAGGTAACTTTTTGTTATTGCATGATGCGAATAAGTCAATTTCTGGTTTGCCCCATTTGTGACAAATATTCTGATTTAGTGACCATTCTAAATGGTCATGACAATGTCGGCTTCTCTTGTCAGCCAATGTATTTTGACTGTCTGGGATATGTGCTACTGTTAGCCATATCTCGTGTTTCTCTGCCCAGTCCCAAATGAGTTTAGCAATATAATTACATGGTTTGGATCGAGTCCCTCCCATATTACGTATGTAAGCCATAGCTGTCGTATTAGCTGTTAAAACTCTTACATGATTTTTAGGGACGTGAATCAGACTACGGGGTCCTAGATAAATGGCTCTAAGTTCTAATACATTAATGTGATCGGAGATTTCATCTTCCATCCAACGTCCACCTGTTGCCTGTTGGTCTCTAGCCCCCCAGCCTTCTAATAATGAAGCGTCTGTTGTAACTGTAGTGTTGGACTCTCCCATTCTAATGGGGTTGGGCGATTTGTCAATGTGCAAAAGCACCAAATAATATCATTTTGGCCTTCTGGCGAAATCGTCATGGGCCGCTCAAAGTTTCCTTTTGTGCATGCCAAAGCCAAGTTCTTATCTATCTCTAGTGATTTAATATGAGCTTTGCCATAAAGAATAGCTGGTGCATATGCTTTCATAATTCCTATCAATATTGCGACTTGTCATATCTTTGGTTGGTTCAATTTAATAATTGATTTGCTGTTGTTGTAAATTCATCAACTTTTTTTTCTGTTAATGAAATGGTCATTTCTGTGGTGTCAATAAAGAATCCCAGAAACTTTAACTTGTTTATTGGTGTTAGTACTGATTTAGTTTCATGTATGTAGAACACTAATTTTGTAAATGTTTCACATAATTTGTCTACTGCTCTACTGTTTTGAAAATCCTCCCTCATCTTCTTGAAGTGGTTAGGGTTTGCATCTGCAGACTTCTTCTTGTCCGTTTCCATATGTTTGCCACAGTTTGAACCTGTCTACACTTGTTTAAACAAGTGCTGGAGTTGACCACCGAACATCTTCATCTTGTCCAGTGGTTTCCCCTTAATGGGCTTCGGGGTAAGGAATAACGTATATTCCTTCCCGTCATTGTCGGTGACCTTCTTAGATCTCGCTACCTCCTTGCCTGCATCCATGCAGACAGCCTTTAAAACGTTCTCAAAATGTCTGTATGAGAGGAAGTTGCTTGTCGCCGTCAGCAAAGCAATCCCCCCATTCATATCATCACGCAGCGATAAGAACTTGTTCTCTGCCATCATCTTATTGGCTATAGGCGCGATGGCCGTGAGGGCCGAGATTACCCCTTTGTGTACTGTATGCAGGACTGTCTCGAACTTTCTAAGCTCCCCGCTGAGCTTGACTTCCGAATCCACCTCCTTAATGGCGGGATTCCGGGATCCCTTTGATCCCTGTGAATTTCTCAGTCATTTTGATAATCACTTCGGCCGGCTTAAACGTGTTGAAGTGCCGCTGAATTGTCTTCCTCATAAGCATAGTTATGTGGAATTTCTTCCGCCTTTGCACCTTGCACTGTTTTGTCTCCTTGCCACAGGACTTCGCATATTTCCCCGCCTGCTTGGTGTCTGAGTCAGAGCTCGTTGAAGACGAGTATGAGGAAGAGTCAGAGGAAGAGGATTTGTGTTTCCTCCTTTTCTTAGTCTACTTCTTACTCTTCTTCACAAGTGGCTTCTTCTTCCATGCCCTTGTGTACTCATCCCCTTCTGATGCATGCTCTTTCTTCTTGTGTTTGCGTTTACGCACAGACACAACCACATCCTCCTCTGACTTGTCGTCAGATGAGGCCTGATCCTCTGAATGGTCTGAATCCAGTGTGACTTTGGATCTCTTTTTCTTTGTGGCCACTACTCTAGAAGGAAGCATCTCCTCCATCTTCTGTTGAACAAGTCGTGCAACTTGCTCATCCAGGTCAGTTGGGCTGAGGCCGGTATTGTACCCCCCCACCTCGTCCGATTCTCTTTATTCTGGCGAGGGCGACCTTTGCACCCATGCCGGCGGTGAGCGGTCTTCATCTTCACTGAGAGCATGATATGCCTCTGCCTTACTCCGCTTCGTAGACATGGCTCGTAAACTGTGAGTAAAAACCAAAATCAATGGTTAGGCATTATTTAGGGCTCAGTATCACACTGATAATTAGAGTAAAATTATACTAGGTGAGTATTATGGTATTAAAACATTTTTTAACACAGGCGTGTGGCTAATAGACAGTCGCAGGATGACCGTACGGGAAACCAACCGATCCAAACGAGGGGTAGGGGCCAGTGTAGCGGTACCCTTCCAGTGCCTATAAACTTCTCCCACCTGTGGCTTTCTTCGCCAACAAGTTGAAGAAAATACTATAGGACTCAGAGGTACGCCTTAATGAGAATAACAATTGGGGAAGCTTAACGAGACCCAGGATGTTTGTTGTTGTTTTACATCCTAGCAACGTCTAAGGTCATATCATTTTGTTTGTTTGTTGTTTAACGTCCTAGCAACATCTAAGGTCATATCAGGACAGGTACCGACTTGTGACAGTGCGCACTCATGGCAACTTTATAGTGCTGTCCCACTGGGAGACCAGGCCACCAGCACCATGATCTGATATCCCACTCAGTCACATTACCTGACACTGAGCCAACCAGTCCTTGCCCTATCCTAATAATGCTGAGCGCCTGGCTAGGAAGCGACAAGTCTAAATTTTTACGTCATTGGTTTGACTCGACCAGGGTTCGAACCCATGGTCTACCAACACGGGAGACGGACGCTCTAACTCATTCAGCCATCCTGTCTGGTCAAGACCCAGGAATAAATCCTAGTGATGTAAGTGGCTCCTGCCAAACATCTCTCCGTTTGCCAACGGGTGGCTTCATTAATAACCAAACAATGGATGCATTGTTCTAATGATCATATGCAATACGATCGAAACAAAGCTGTAAAACAGTGATAGCTTATCGAAAAGTTTCAAAAAACTTTCTATGTGAATGCTAACATGAACTGAACCAACGTATCGATTTTGAAAGATACTAACATGGTTGGTTTTGTAGTTAATGTATAAAAACTGCCGGAGCTGCTCACAAACGTCCTCCTGCTGTGAGCTGATTATGCTAATTGCTGGACCCGGATGTGCTTCCTTCTCCCTGGGCTACGAGTAGCCAGAGGTGTAGTACCGAGGTAAAATATATATCACTCATAGCAATAATCACTCATTGAACAGTACTAATCACTCATTTAACAGTACTACCATTAACACCAGGGGAGGCTTCTGCGCCCTCCCTACACCGTCATATTTAGGATATACGCATGTATATATCTATCTATATAGAGATATATAATCATAATTTATATATATATGATGTATATCATATTATACGAGTATAAATACAAGGATAACATGTACACGTTATATTTCCTCTGTGGGACATTAGTGGAGTCCCCCCCCCCCCTTACCCACTCCCAGCTGTCTGGGTAATTGCTGGGTTGGCGACCCCCTCACGACACACACAATGGAGGACATTTTATATAATATATATCCCGTTATGAGCAGTCCAATAGAATATGACTTTTTTCTTGACGGACGTTACGCATTTGCTTCGGTAGACACACTTCTACTTCTATTAGTACACGTTTTGTTCAAATAAGAGTAACATGATATGACAACCAGTAATTGTGGATTATTCTAACGTTTGTGACAGTGTTCCTTATTAAATAATAAGCCACACACAAACATACCTTAGTTAAAGAAAGGTCTCCTTCTCGACTGCCCTCGTAATCAAATATGGCGATTACTCGTCGTATGATGACCTCCTCCTGCGGCTGCGGCTAAGTAAATATACATTAATTTGATATTTATATATATATAAAAAACACACATGTGAAAAGGGGAACTCAAAGAGGTAAACTTCGATCGATTCGTTCCTAGTACAATGTAGTAGGAAAGATGCAATGGAAACAAAGAGGTAAATTGTATCGATTTGTTCATAGTAGTAGGAAAGATGCTTCCATCCAGGGGCCTAGATTTCATACACACGCAGGTACCCTACGCAGCTGCGTACCACTTGATACTACAACTATTTATATTATTACAATAAAGGATGTACTTATTTTTGTAAATATGAAATAAGCCTGAGATGAAGTCTGAACATGGCTCATAATAATTTAGAATTATTCTCGGACCAGCCAGTGTGTGGTGTGATGTGGTGTGTGCGTTGTGTGGTGTGGTGTGGTGTGGTGTGTGTGTGTTGGGGGGGGCTGGAGGTGTACACAGCTAGTAGCGCTTTAGTCCATCACCAAACAAGTCTGCGTACCACCTGAAAATCCCAAGCTAGGGCCCTGCTTCAGGCCCTGTCACATTACGGCGTATGGTGGGAGCGTATTGAAAACCTACGTAAAAGCTGCGCGTGCTGGCCTATCATGACCTTTGGTGACCTCTCGGGTGGTTTTGAGCGTATGTGGAACCTATGAGGAGGGTACGAGGAGCGTATGAGGAGCGTACTGTGACATTTTTTTATGGTTTTGATTGGCATATGGAACCTATGCATAGCGTATGCGTAGCGTATGCTATGCATAGCGTATGAGTAGCGTATGAGTCAAGATCGATGTCGAGACCTATGGCATACGCTTGGAATACGCTGTGTATATGCTGTGCATACGCTAGGAGTACGCTCCCATACGTAACTCGTAGGTTATGCTTAAGCTACATACACTAGAGATACGCCGGTGACGCAAGTTGAGCGTATGCGTAACCTATGCCGGCACACCCCTAGCGTACGAGGAGCATACACCGGCGTACGAGGAGCGTACACCGGCGTATGAGTAGCGTATGAACCATACGCTCCCATAGGTCGAGATTTTTTTAGCATGCACAAAAATACATGCACAAAAACATTTGGACGGACGGACGGGAGAAAGCGTATGGCGGCGTACAACGGCACATGATGGGCTATGCGTAGCGTATGGCGGCGTATGCTGACGTATATGACGTAACGCGCCTACACCGCCGCACGCTCCCGCAAAAAAACCTAATGTGACAGCCCCTTTACCCAGTGACAAAAGTCCTTGATAAACTAGGGGTGGGGTGGGGGTGGGGGGTC
Organism: Branchipolynoe longqiensis; assembly: GCA_030323885.1. Classification (NCBI taxonomy): domain Eukaryota; kingdom Metazoa; phylum Annelida; class Polychaeta; order Phyllodocida; family Polynoidae; genus Branchipolynoe; species Branchipolynoe longqiensis. The sequence goes on along the minus strand of CM059191.1, from coordinate 90,993,730 downwards.
CAGGGTAACGCCCCACCCCCCCAAGAAATCTGTTAAAACCTACAATTACTATGGTGCAATCTGGTACTGGACGGATGCTTACTTGTGACAGTGAGCACTCATGATGACTTAATAGTGTTGCCCTATCCTATAAATGCCAAGCGCCAGGCTAGGAAGTGAAAAGTATCAATTTTATAAGTCATTGGTTTGACTCGACCGGGAACCAAACTCCCGATCTCACACGCGAGGCATGCGCTCTCCCGATTCGGCCACAGGGCCCGGTGTATTATATCGGAAAGCAAACGGAAATGTCATTGGTAGCATTCAGTTTCCTTGTATGTTACATTGAAAATATCTGACATACCTTTTCAATCGACGGCATTCTGACGCATGGTTCTCCTGATGCTACAGTGCGGTAAACAAGGAATGGAACGTTAATTCCAGCTTCACTAAGACGAACAAAAATGGAATGTTCAAAGCCACCCTCTCTCAAAGGAAAAAGACAACAAAAGGACAAACATTACCACTCACATATATATACCCCTCCTACCCCATTACTCGTGGATGGAAGGTGTGGGGGGGGGCCTATATGGCGGTTGACCCACTAAATATTAAAATTAAAATTAAAAGGCCCCCCTATGGAAATGAATGACAATGAAAAATGTATACACCGTTGGTATGATAAGCATCATGATATATTAAAGATTTCTCCATATATATGTAATATTTAAAAAAATCCAATTGTATCTTAGAGTTTTCTCGCCAATGCACATCATGGTAAATTCGGATTTTCCCCATTATTTATTCTGGCGTTAAATAACAAGACAGGTGTCGGGAAGAATGTACTTTTGATAAGCACTATGCTAAAAACAAATGACTTAGGTAGTATGATTTTAACCGATTTATGTTTTAATTATTTAAAGGTAAAAAGAAAATAACTTAAATGTGCCTCTATTAATCATATATGGGTCGTTCTCTGAAACTGGGAAGCACATTTTTGGTTTTCATGTTACAATGGTAATAATTCATTTCTTTTCAAATTTGGTTGCAAGTCAAATAGTTATTGCTGCCTCTGTGTGTTAAATTTAATCTATTCCACAAAATGTATCAAAAGTATGCTTGTATGATTTTGTGCTAAAGTGAAAATTTACACATCGACACGATGCATTTACGCAACTGGTTTTCAACTGTTTTCTTGTAAGACAATCTTTTTTTGTACTAATAAAATCTCATTTGAATGTGCTTTGTATGCTAAAATTATGTTTTGGAAGTGTATTTGATTTCCATATTACACAAGTGTTTTTAATGTAAGCCCTATAGATGAATTTGCATCAAATCAAAATCAAAAAGTGAAAGATTTTGTTCTTAGTTATATGCACAACATGAAGATGTTCACATAAACCTGGATTATTTTTAATGTTTTCACTTCTGGTCTCCATTTCACACTTTGTTGCCCAGTTTCAGAGAACGACCCATATCCTAAGAAAACAAAAACCAGAAAGAATATGTTAGCGATTTGATTGATTCTAAAGTTCAACTACTCTTCGTTGCTCTGTGAATATGTGAATATTGTATCATCAGTTTCTAACCACACCTAAGGTGGCAGCAGAACGATCACGACACTGTGCGCAGTCACAACGGATAGCTACGCCGAGCCGATTGACGATGACTGATCGATGACTTTAATCCTATCGATTGTGAAGGACATATGGGTCCTTCTCAGAAAGTGTGTACCACATATTTGGTTTCCACGTTATATTGTTAATGATTTTTCCCAAGAAAAAAAAAATATATATATATATAAGAAAAAACTCTCGGGCGCAAGTGACAGTGTAGCGTCCAGGATAGGTGCGCCGGGTGGAGCCCCCCCCCGGTCACGTGGTCCGAGGGGGGGGGGGGCCATACAACAAGTAAGCCACCCCATCCATATTAGGGTAGGAAATAAACATATAATCCCTTACGTGCATTTATACTCGCATAATGCTTATACATCACATATATAGGGGGGGGTGGGGGGGGGATAACTCAAATATGTTATAGATGGGTACTAAAATGAGGTTATGAATGGATGTTACATGGTGAATTTTAATGGCTTTCTTAATTTGTATAAGATCAAAATCAAAAAGTGGGGAAAATTCAATTTTTATATATATGCACAACATATAAACCTTCATATGAATATGGACTCTGCTATCATTTGGAATGTTTTCACCTTTAGGCGTTGGTTTCCATGTCACAAAAGTGGTAGATAGTTTCTGAGAACAACCCCTATTCACAATGAAAAGTAACTAAGTAGAATTTACTGTCGATGTTTTTTTCTCTAGAAACTAATATGTATCAAAAGTTGGTAAACGTTTGTTTTTTGTTTTACGTCCTAGCAACATCTAAGGTCATATCAGGATGAGTGCGCACTCATGGCGAATTTATAGTGCTGCCCCATTGGGAAACCAGGCCGCTGACACCTGACCTGATATCCCACTCAGTCACATTATCCTGACACTGAGCCAACCAGTCCCTGCCCTATCCTATTAATGCCGAGCACCTGGCTAGGAAGCGACAAGTATACATTTTTAAGTCATTGGTTTGACTCGACCATGGTTCGAACCCACGACCCCACGATCTACAAATAAAAGACTGGTAATTAGCAGCAGGCCGGGTGGTGTACCAATTTTGTAAGTCTTTGTGGTGTGACTCGCCCCATGACCTCGTGCACCGGAAGTACCAGCTCGACGCAGTCGGCCAGTTACGTTGTTGTATGACAATCGTCTGCGTGCAAATAGGTCGCGGTTTTCGATCGTGAACCAATCAGAGAGGCGCTAGGTCGAAAACCAGGATCACTATTTTCCGTTGTTTTCATCCGGTCAAGTAGGTCGCGATAACTAACAATTTAGTAAGTGTAACTTGTTTCTCTAATACATTATATTTTAGCAAGATTTAGTAATAGTAAATATGCGACACACTGGCCAATATCTAAGGCAGTGTAAGATATTGCCCTCCACCCCGGGCCCCCCGCCCCTCCGCCCGGAGGGGGAGGGGGGAGCCCAACGGCTTCGCTGCCCTGTGCGCCCCGCAATGACCCCGAATGAGTATACACTCATTCAACACCATTATTTTTTGTTAAGCCATAAGGACAATGCAAAAAATTGATGGGTACAAACACAAGCTGGTATGCTCTATAATAAGAAAGCTTTCGCGCACACATATTTAATGCATCCTTTAAAAAACACGCTTTCAAACCAATAACCGCAATGTTGTTCTAAATGTTGTTCACAATGCCCTCAAATTGTTCACAATGCCCTCAAATGTTGTTCACAATGCCCTCAAATTGCGTAGTAAACACAACACTATTGCACCGCGTCACGAATGTCTGTGGCAGTGTGAAATAGAGTAGCAGAAGCGACACCTTTTCATGCTGTCGATTCTCATATAACATCACTATCACTTGACATGCAACTCCGGAAAGCCCTTGATTAGCAAAACAAACAATAACTTTCCATTAAAATCAGTTCAGGTAAAATCACATGCAAAATTGTAAGGCTCTAGCTGCATTAGAAAATGAGATATGACCAATTGAAAAGAAAAGAAAAACATTTGGGCAGTTCACACAAATAACTCAAACTGCCACTTTTCAAAAATCCTAAAATTAAAACTATTGAAATACAGAGCTGGTAGACGGTGTCTATAATTCACCCTTTTTTTTCTGCTAGACATACATACAACAGAGGAAGAAAGAAAACATAATGCCTCCAAAGTGGCATTTTGTGTAATTTGTGCACTGGAAATCTGCTAAAAATGTCAAATTTGGACTTTTGTTGAAATTATTGCACTTAAACTTTTCTGCCATCTGTTAACAATGTACAGGCAAAAGAAAGTTGTTGACAGTGACCTAATTTGACTTGTTACAAACAAGTTTTAAGATGGTGTTCAACATGTCAAGAGGACTCGTTCACCTCGGAGGGTCAATTTTCCCTGTCATATTCTTGGACACAATTTCCACTATGCGGCTTATTTAGATGATGGCCACAGAAAGCTCTCGATTTGACTTTTAAAGATTATTAATCTACATAATTAACAAGCCATGACTGCATTAAAAATGTGCGGGTTTCACACCTTTTCGCCCACAGGCCTTCTGAGGGATGCATTTCGGGGTCATGTCATATATGATTTTAAAGATATAGAGTTCTTTGAGAACTGATCACAACCTAAATTTGTATTCAGTGTCAGAGTGAATATGACAACGTTTAACTTATCAAAAAAAAAATCGAAACCTAAATGCATCACTATGAAGATCACACTACATCATAGGTCAAGGTCATAGCTTTCCATTGATACAAGGTTCATTCTGATTGGTCGTGGCTCAGATGATCTGGGGCCATATGCAGGAGTCAGTGTTAGCGGGGTTTGGTGTTAGAGCCTGTTACCGTTTAGCTATCACCGAAGTCGGGACCTGTGTCAAGTCGTATGCAGGAGCGCGTAACACTTTCATTATAGCTAAACGTGACGTTATTTATAGATTTGGGAAATCCCTCTGCGTTTGTAGCCATATATTAGCCTCAAATCTATTAAATGCTATCATATTTAACAGAATTACATACGCAATAAGTGAAATTTAAGCAAATTAACCCTAAAAAGGAAGCAATATTAACGCAGCAGCCGCATTGGCGGCGATATTACTAGTTATATTTTCGAATCGACGAACGTACAGTAAACAAACCGCCGCCGCTGCCAGTATGGAAAGCGACGTCCATGCGGCGGCGGCGGCGATTTGTTTACTTTACGTTCGTCGATTCGAAAATATAACTAGTAATATCGCCGCCAATGCGGCTGCTGCGTTAATATCGCTTCGTTTTTAGGGTTGATTTGCTGAAATTTCACTTATTGCGTATGTAATTCTGTCAAATATGATCGCATTGAATAGATTTGGGCCTAATCAGTGGCTAACACCAACCTTAAACCACCTATGGATCAGGGTTACCCTAACCTCGTTTAAGGTTTTGGTGTTAGGCCTATCACTGACTCGCGCATACCGACTTTTCAGCGCTAAACCAGAAATCCCCTCTAAACGCGTTTTGGCTCGGTAACACCGTCTCCTGCATATGGCCCCAGGAGTCGCAAGTATGTTGCCCAGTCTGGTCACTTTCCAAAAATAGCCATGCATCATTTGAAACGCGAAACACATTAAGGGAATCAGATTATAGGCGTAAATTAATCACACTCACATATAATAAGGTAGAAATATTGATTTATTCATGCAAATCATATTTCAAGCATGCGTATGCATTCTTTGTGGAGATACAAGGGGGGCAAACATGAGCAAACATCGGTTATGCTTGAGCCTTGTCCCATACTATTGTACTGTGAGTGGGAACACATTTCTAACCAGGCAAAGTGTGGGGAAATCCATCATCTAAACAAAAACAGTCAACATGTCTATGGCAAGTCCACATCTCAGCTTCCGCTAGTGTGCTCAAAAGGCTGCCTGTCCCTTTTCAAATCCCCTTCAGCATTCCGACAAGTGTCGGACTACCTACGTTGTGACGGGCTTGAGACACGCTGGGCAGTAGTGCTAACACAACCACGGTTGTCTTTTTTAGTGGATGCGCAGCAGGAGTAGCGGTGTTCTCGCATCTGCCACACGCCTGTATGGTACATATCGTTGGAGTTGGCATGGCAGTTCGTGGCCCCTGTGGTGGTCAAACAGCAGCGAGGTCACACAATGCGCATATTCCGGTTGGTTGTTGGAGTTTTACGTCCTAGCAACATCTACGGTCATATCAGGACAGGTACCGACTTGTGACAGTGTGCACTCATGGCAAGGTTGATAGTGCTGCCTCATTGGGAAATCAGGCCACCGGCACCAAGACCTGATATCCCACTCACTCACATTATCCTGACACTGAGCTAACAAGTCTTTGCCATATCCTAGTAATGCCGATCACCAAGCTAGGAATCAACAAGTATCAATTTTGTAAGTCATTAGTTTGACTCGACCGGGAGTCGAACTCCCGACCTTCCGCACGGGAAGCCTGCGCTCTACCGATTCGGCCACAGCGTCCGGTCAGCCATAATTAAGCCCCCTTGTCTGTGTTGGGGGTGGGGCATGAAGCACTCTGCAGCAACCCAAAAAATTGTGGCAATGCACAAGGGGTGTCTGCTGAACCTGAGTATGTGTCCCTCCACTCACACCAGACAAAGGATAACACACAGCAGTGTGTGTGTGTACGCACAACAGTGTCCGATGTTGCTACCGGCTTCTGGTAGGTGGTTAGGTGGGTGTATGGTTACTATGGTTGCTAATTAGGTAACGGTGTGGATGACACTAGCTAGGGTCACAGGGGCCAACATCGATTATCACGGTCCGGACCCTTCAAATCGTCACGGTGGTCAGAATTTAAGATAGAACTCCCCATGGGTCATGTGCAAAATGATCCGACTGCAATGCCCCACCTATAGACTACATCACGGTTCCAGCGGCGCGGTGCATTGTGGGATGCATCAGAGCAAAACAACCCCCCCAAAAGCACATGGCACATGCTAATACACTGGGTGCAGCTATGAAATGTGCTAGTTCAGCTCATCTCAGCTCTTGTTTGAAACATAGAATACTAACTAAAAAAAATATATATATAATAAATTAAGATATTAATCTTTTTATCCAGCATTGCATTTACATCAATATAATCATCACATCTTATGCCATGTGCAATTAGATTTAGAAAGATCTAGGCACTCAGACTAGTGTTAGAGCCATAGCCAGAGTACTCAATGCATTGTCAATGGCAGTGAGCAATCTCCATATAGAAAACGTAAAATATTGATAAAACCACACCACCTAGAGACAAACCGCTTGGAACACATATAGAAAAAGATTATATTAGATGTATAAGGTTAGGGTTTTGGATTTCTATTAGTTTTGAATAAAACTGACATTTTTCAATGCTCGTATAGGCAAAGTCAATAGCCGTACGCCTTTGCTTTGCTCCCACGGCCGTTTTCAGCGCATGCGCAGTCGGAACCGTGATGTAGTCTATTGGGTGGGGGCATCAGGAGCAATGAAGTAACATTTGTGGGGGGAAATGGCGAAAGCAAGGCTTGTAAACTGTTCCATGGGCGCAGCCATGAGATATTTGTGACGTTCATAAAACACTAACTTAACAGTTTGCAGACAGCTCGCTAAATATATAAATATATATGATGCCTCAGCTGATATTAATTTAATATTAAATAATATCCCCGTTATTATATTAATGCAGTACACAAATGTGTGTAATTTATTTCGTGTGAAAGTTGGCAAAAATCAAATTGAGTGTGCCATTTCAGCTAATCTCAATCCGCCATTTTTTCGACCCCGACTGCATTCGTTTATGCAGCCCGAGTTTGTATGATCTGCGCATGTGCAAAAAAAATGGTTGGGATGATCAGAGGTGATTAATCAATGTCGGCCAGGGTGTGTGGAACTGGGCAACACACACATATAGGAAGTGTGCCAAGACCATTTCACTGCAATCTATCTACACTAGAAACCAATATATGGCAATAACCCTACCAAGCTTGGTTATCAGGAACCAGGGGGTTATGGGTTCAAGGGTCCAAAATGCGCTTAAACTGTTATGCCTGTCAAAAAGGATAGCATTGAGAGGAAAACAGGTTGGTTGCTGGAGTTGTACATCCTGGGAACATCTACGGTCATATCAGGATGGCTACCGACTTGGGGCAGTGCGCACTCATGGTGACGTTATAGTGCTGCACTACTGGGACACCAGCCTGCTGGTACCATGAACTGATATCCCACTCAGTCACATTATCCTGACACTGAGCTAACCAGTTCTTGCCCTATCCCAAAAATGCCGAGGGCCAGGCTAGGAAGCAACATATTATATATATAAAAGAATGCGACATTCTTCATTATAAATAAGACGGTTACCGGTGCGAATCAGTTGGATCCATTCCGATCGTTGGTCTGCGTGCCTGGCTACCACGTACAGTGTAAGCATGTCTTTCTTAACTTTGTCAAAATATGTGACCTGAAAAGAAACACCGAGAGTCAAATGCAAATTACATCATTACGCATGTAATCCGGATTTGTAGACTGGGAGGTCCACAAATCACGGAACAGAATGGTGGACAAATCTATTGAAAAATAATGGTCATCTTCTAATTAAGATACAGAGATAAATTTGGTATCACTAGAATCAGCAGAACTGTATCTATAACTTGCATACCATTTTCCTTAGACAATTGAACACTAAAATTGTGTTCCAATTACCATTGATGACATTTGGTTGTATGCCTCCACAATGTCTTCAGTACACTCCACATGACAAACACAGCATTCACTGCTCACAGACAGAACATTATTATGTAGTAGGAATCAGTTTCATCAACAACATCCACTTTGGGCATTTGAAATAGTGTTTTCAGCTTGCCAGTTGGCAAACTGGTCTCATTTCTTCAGCTTCTTGATTTGCATGTCATGAATGAATTTACAATTTTTATTGCTGATTTAATAGCAAAAAGGTTGCTCTTCAATTTGATAGGTGATGAACCTGGAATTCTTTTCTTTGTCACCATGAAATCTTGTCTTCAACTTTGCCCTTTTGAATTTTCACTCACTTCTATCACATGTATCTCAACATGTTTGGTCTCAAAATGACGCGAAAATTGTCTTATGTTCTGCCATTGGTAGATATTTTTAGTAACCGTTTAACATGCTAATCATTGCGTTGCAAAAGACATGGGGGTTCCGTGCAAACTCCTGCCAGGTTTCATGCAGCCTGGCTGAGCCACTGATGGCAGCCTGTCTGGAGTAACTATTAATAGGATAGGGCAATGCTGATTAGCTCAGTATCAGCATGATGTGACTGAGTGGGATATCGGGTCATGGTGCTGGCGGTCTGATTTCCCAGCAGGGGAGCACTATAAAGTCACCATGAGTGTACACTGTCAGAAGTCGGTACCCAACCTGATATGACCTTAGATGTTGCCAGGACATTAAAACCCCAACACCCCCCCCCCTTCCGCTGTGTTAGCGGCAGTGATTTGTACAAGACATGAATTAAAAAGTAACCTTCAAAAGTAGATGTGATCATGACAAAATAACAGTACCTGGAACACGAATTCCTTGCTGAGAGCAGAGTCTTCTACTTCTTCCACTGATACGATCGTCGACAACTGTATACGTCCCTTTTCTTTACAAGGATGCCCCTAGAAAATAATATACACAAAGTTTGTTGTATCCTGAAGCTCACCTAATCAATTGGAATTAGATTACAGCAATGTATGTTACTATTGTTCAATCAATAGTTCCGTCCTCTAGTCGAGGGTTGGATGCAATGGTTCTCCACTTGTCCCGATGGTGTGCTGTTCTGATAGACTGTGAATAATTCAAGCCTGTCCACTGTGAAATATTTGTAAACCATGATGTTCTTGGTCTCCCTCTCCCTCTGCTGCCATTCACCTTCCCTTCCAACAATGTACGGTATATTGAACTCTGACGAATGATGTGGCCAAAATAAATAAGTTTCTTTGTCTGTATAGTGGCAAACAAGCGTTTCTTATTTTTAATTTTTCTGAGAACTTCTTTGTTGGTGATCTTTGTCCATGATATTTTCATCATCCTTCGTCCATCCATCATACTATTGTTAGGAAGATATTTATCGAATATTTAAAGCCTACTAGTGTGTTTTTTGTGTGTTTTTGCACAGAGATGAATCATATGACAGCTTGACCTAGTTTTAAATATTTGAGAAACTTGGTAACCTAACGAATTAGTTAAAGTTTCAACACGTTCACTCATAAAAAGAGGATGATGGGGTGTTCTTAGTAATGCATAACATTTATAATTTAATTACAAAAATATAACCACTGCCATGTTCAGTGGTAAAAAATCGATGCACACTACTCAATGGGGCTGGGGAAGGGGTATGAAAAAGTAGTGCTTTTTGGATGACTGGGAAAATGTCCCGCTAAGTCATACACACAAAGTAGCACACTCTTCATGTCAACAACCTGCACATTTACAAAGCAATGTACTGAATAATCTTGCAGGTGTCTGACCATTATGCTTTGTTAGTTTTCTAAAGAAAATTTCAAATAGGAAATACCCAATTTAAAAGAGTCAGTAAATATGCACCATAAACTAAACCCATGATCCCGACCATCAGAACTATTGTCAAATGTGGATCAAATATCTACCTCTACTCAGAGTAGCGGTGAATGACAAGGTAGTCTAAATACGAGCAAAAATGTCGCTAGTATTGAATAGGAAGTGGAATTCCTGGCTCCAGTATCCAGTGGATATCTATATTGGCACAGAGTTGGTGAAATGGGAGAGAATGAAAAAAGACAAGATGGTGACCACACAATGCTGTCGCTTTGACTCTTAAAGTCCATTAAGCTACATGTTTTATTATATTTTTTTAAACAAAAAAGTATATTTTGTTTCTTAAATTAAGAATTTGTGTTCATTTCATTTACCAAGCCGTTTGCCACTTTTCCTAATGGGTTGTTCTTCACCCCTACTGTACAGGAATCTTTTATCTAGGTCAAATAGAGATTCAGAACTTGTGCATTACTTTGCGATAACCAGGACATTAAAGTGCATGCACTGCAATTATCTCGACTAGAGTAGATGAGTGCACCTATAACGTTGCATCACATACCTATCGCTAGAAAAATCATCTAAATTGATCAAAGAAAGCGACATGGCTCGGTCGGCCAATGCTAAAGATATTTAAAATAAATAGGTTCAGCAACATACCTCTCTAGCCGAAATGCATTGAACCAGGTTCCAAACGTAGGTAGTATTTGGAAGCCAAGACAACCCATTTTAAGATTTGTTAAATTAATAATTGTTTTTAAAAGACAGCAAAGCCCTGAAGTTAAGGATAATCTATTCATTAATGGCATATATCATTGGTAATATCAATGTCTTCCATGAGTACACACAGTAATAATATTCTGAAGATCACAGTGATCGCTGGATAAAGGATTCACCCTGTACTCGCAGTACACGGGTGAATACCAACCCTATATAAAAGCGGCCGAAAATACGGTGAAATGAAATGAGAGCCTAATTTCACAATCTAAGAAGCAAGACTTATTCTTTATATATATATTCATATTTCCCTGCTATATATATTCATATTTCCCTGCTACCTTTGAGTTGAAAAATATAATAAAACATATAGTTTAATAGAATTTAACGGTGAAATCGACGGCATTCTATGGCCGCCATCTTGTCTTGCATTCTCTCCCATTTCACCAACTCTGTGACGATATAAGTACTCATTTGATAGTGGAGGCAGGCATTCTACTTCCTGTTCCATACTAAAGCTATTTTCGACCATATTTACACTACGTTGTCGTTGACCCGTGTAGTACAAGTACAGGGTGAATCTTTTATCTAAGTGATCGCATGCGTAATTTAATTTTAATTTTTTTGGGGGGGTACATTAGTTGATTAAGCAGGGGAAATTTCAATTGTGGACACTTGGTCTTCCTCATTCCACTGCTCCTTGCTCTATCCTAGTAATGCCGAGCGCCGGGCTAGGTGGCGACAAGTATACATTTTTAAGTCATTGGTTTGACTTGGCCAGGTTTCGAACCAGGAAAGTTCGAAACTCAGGACCTACCAGAACGGGAGGCGGACGCTCAACTCATTCGGCCATCGCGTCTGGTTTGCATGATATATTTAAATACTAATAACATAACAAATCTATTTCAAAGTTAGGCCAAAAAAAGAAGTTTAAAAATGGGTGATCGTCCCCACCCGTGCATGGAAAATCGCTCGCCTCTGATTTTTTTTTGTAACTGCTAAAAATGCGCAGGACTAGCAGCAATTCAACTTTTGTATTACTGTTTATGTCATTGGTTTGACTCGGCCAGGGTTGGAACCCAGGAGTTCGAATCCCATGACCTACCAGAATGGGAGGCAGACACTCAATTCATTCGGCCGTCGCGTCTGCCTATGTACTACATCTGCATCAAAAATAAAATAAAAACCGCCTGCCCGATTTTTATTTCAAAAGGAGGAGCAACCATTTAAATTTTTTATTTGGCCTTACAAGAAATCATTGTTATTAATACCCCAGTCACACGAGAGCCTGCATTCGCCGCCAACCTCCTTATGCCCAATATGTCGCCAACCACCCACCTTCCCACTCGTTACATGGATTCAAAAATGTGGTTGGCACCAGGGCAGCACCAACCAAGTGGTTGGTGACCTGGCAGCGCCAGGTCGCCAACCACCTTTTAATGGTGCCGATCGAACTGGTCGCAAGTGCAGCAGCTGCAACCTCCTTGCGTCCAAAATTTCTGAAATGGTCGCCGCGTGGTTGGCGACCTCGCGGCGCCGGCACGTAAAGCGGGCAGAGGCCTCATGTGATTGGGGTATGACGGAAGTAAAAGAAAACACAGTAAAAGGACAATGAGTCTTACCCCGGATTGTCCTTCGTGGTAACGGAGCACTGTTGGAGTAAGGACAAACCATCTTGACTTGTAATTCTCTAACGTCATCTTACTCTTCATCATCGACCGTTTCGACATGAATTCCATTTTCAAGGGATTGCCATCGACATCGTTCGTACACATGATGCGATTGGCTTGGACACCCAACCTGGGATTTACAACCAACCCATTGATGGCTGGTGGGACTAATGCTTTGACACAATTCTCCTGATACGTCATTAACGTCTCTAGCAAGCCCAAGATTCTGGAATATTGACGTGTGAACTTGACTTTTCAGACTTGTCATAAAGATCGGGGTTTTATGACGCTCTCGGGTTCAAACGATGTCTGGAATTAAAATGAAATGGTTAAAATTAGCAATCACTAAAGCTTAATTTAGTCCTAACATCTTCAGCTTTGTTGAAGGCAGTATTCAATTCAATTTGACACTTTTATTCCAGACTCAGCATTATGGCAGTAATGTAAGTAAATTGGTTCAAAGTACGTCATCACCATCATCATGCTGTCGGTCGCGATGCGACAAAGACTGCTTTCATTACTTGACTGCCGCTCTCCATTTAGCTCCGTTTCATGAAAGCTGCCTGCAAAAGTGTTGAAGTGCTGCTGGCTTTTGCAAGTTACCAGCGGCACTCTCTCGGAGAGCAAATAGAGGTTTCACACCGGCAAGAACATGTCAAGACAGGCGCAAAACTATTTGTCCCTACAGTGGCTGGTCGGGAGATGTTGGGAGTTCCATACATCAACCGCCCTTAATGCTGCCACAGTGACATGGTTTTCTGTTCAGGGTTTGCTCCCTTAGCCTTCGGTTCTGTCAAGAACCCGTACCACAAGGCAGTGGTTTACAACTCAAAGTAGGCAGGCCTACATATAATAATCAATGTGAATAACATACAAGTAATAGTATGAATAACATACAAGTAATACTATGAATACTACAATACTAACCAATATCAAAATAGTGGCCTACATGTACAGTAGCTTGTACCAATGCCTCCATATGGCAGAGGTAAATCAATCACTTTCTCCTATTTTCACAAGTCCCTGTATTATAGCATTTTCTGACTCGTCAAGTCTAGTAATAAATTAGAATATTAGATTCATGATAACAGCCTGCAAGGCTGGCTGGCACATATAAATTGCAAATAGCTGACTAGCACCTTGTCAAGCTGCCTTTTGAATGATTGTACACTGCAGTTTGATTGATTTCTAATGTAAGCTGGCATTGTATTGAAGAGCTGTACTCCTCGGACAGAAAGACTTCCTTCCCGCAGTGTTCTTGTTGATTGTGAGGCTTTTGTATATATTGCTGGTACCTTACCAAGTCTACCATATCTTTTTGAATTATACGTTGTTATGCCATAGTTCGGTACTTTGCCTTCAATCATTTTCCAGGTGTATATAATTCGATAATATTCTAAATATAGTACCAAATAGCACCGAATTTGGCTACGTACGTTCAAATATAGATAAGGTTTTTACTTTTGAAACTGTGATGCTTTTATCGGACTGTCACTATGCAACTTTAATTTTTTAGTCAAAGTTTATGAGATCAAATTTACTGAGAGCTGCATAGTCCGAAGAAGCATCAAATTTTCAAGAGTTTTGGTGTGCTTGCCGAAACTAATTTGACATGTTTGCACTTTAAATACCTCAAAACTTAGACGAAAGATTATACATAACCATTAAATGGTCCCTTTAAAATAAATTACTTCAAACTAAAGGAAAATAGCGTCCGTCTTCCGTGTTGGTAGATCGTGGGTCGAACCCTGGTCGAGTCAAACCAATGACTTAAAAATTGATAATTGTTGCTTCCTAGCCTGGTGCTCAGCATTATTAGGATAGGACAAAGACTGGTTGGCTCAAATTCAGGATAATGTGACTGAGTGGTATATCAGGTCATGGTGCTGGCAACCTGGTATTCGAGTGGGGCAGCACTATAAAGTCGCCATGAGTGCGCACTGTCACAAGTCGGTACCCATCCTGATATGACCTTAGATGTTGCTAGGACGTAAAACAACAAACAAACAAACAAAAGATAGATCTATATATAATATAGCAATTAATTCAATATATTTATCTCAGACTCAGAAAATGCTAGAAGCTCAAAACCATCGAACTATGCAACTTTAACATCCAACTATATGTGTCACTAAGTCTTAGTTTGAGAACTTCTGTTGTTGATGCCGCAATAACACTTACACTAACACTGGCCACAATATAGAGGGCCCACCAGCAGGACGCCCAATGGAAGGTAACCATGCCAAGAGTAGCCAGATAACACACCACACAGCTACGTACAAGCTTATGATATGTAAATAGGAGTAGGCTAGTCTAGTAATAAGAGTAGAACAAAATAAAATACATATATGCCAAGAAAACAAACTAAACTAAAATAGGCTACTAACCATACCAACCAATTATCTATCTGCTACTGAAATGCGGGAAATCAAATAACTTATCAGCAGCTACTGTGTGGTAAGATAACACCAACACTACAACTGGCCAGCATTGAAAACAAGCCTAGGTACCCGGGCTTATATGCTATGGACAGTATAAATACAGCCTCAATAAAAAAAAATTTAAAAGGGGGTGTAATGATGTCACAAGACAACTTTTGGTGGCCATATTGGATTACATACAGAAGGCTTGCAACTGCCTACACTCTGCTTATTTACTGATTTGTTGGTTTATTTGTCACTGTTTTGAGCAGTTTGGCCTCAGAAGTTGTTGCTAAAGATGCCCGGTACACACCTCCCATATAAAACCAAAAACTTCCCGATTCATTTTTCAAATCTTATGCTTAAGCCCTAAATCTGAGCGAATCGGAAGGCTCAGGTGTGTTAGGGGGTCACACACCTAAAGACTGAAACCGACTAAAACTCAAACTTAGTCGCAAAACGGGCAGTTTTAGGTTTTATACGGGAGGTGTGTACCAGGCATTAAGTGCTGTAAGACAGTAAGTAAACACATTGGAGGTAAACTGCCCAAAACCTCACAGAACGCAAGAAAACTCTGTTTTACTGCATCTGCATGCATTCACAACATAGCTAGGGAGGGTGCTCGTAATCCAAGATGGCTGGCCACTGACCGCTGACTGCTGACGTCACATGCACTCCCTCTATAATGTCAATGGTCCACTCATACTACTACTAGTAATATACAATACTGTACATCATTACATCCATGGATTGCAGATTGGCCCTTGCAGATTTACAGGTGTTATTTTCACTGGCTGTGGCAAGTTATTCGTGCTAGATCACATAACCGAAAAACCTAAGTATATAGTATAGTTTTAACATTGTAAATAAGAACTTTACCTAAGTGGAGCGCAGGTGTAACTGAAATCAAGCTGAAAACTGTGTAGTTCCTGGTTCGGTAGCCCTCCCAAGAGTTCTTTCCGGAAGTATTGTATTACGCAGGTTCCATATCTAGTACTCCAACAACTAGTTCAAGCATGTAGCCAGCGAGATCTTCGCTCTCGAATGAACTGGCCCTCTTGAAAAAAATATTGGAGCTGTATCAGACAAGTAGTAGTTTAAGTACCAGGTCCACGTAGCTGTAGTGCAGGCTATATCTGGTTTTCATGCCCATCGAGCACAGAATGAATGATATTGTGGACTGGAAATTTCCCAGACTAATCTCCTGACCTTCTTCATAGATGTCGCCACTATGGCTAATTGAACTGAATCGCTTTGAACGATTAATCTGACTAAAGGGGCACCAAGTTATAACCTGATCTCTAGCCTTTTTCACATATGTGGCCACTAGAGAGCGTTTGATGAGTCTATGAAGATTGCACTGAAAAATGGTATTTGCAAAGGCTTAACAGTTCTTTTATTTACAAATTGGATAGTTCAGCCATGTGTCACTACGCGCCGCTAGTGAACGCTAAGCGAGACCTGGAAATTGGACGCACTCACACGCCACCAAACGTTGACAGGAGGAACCCGAATAGTGTGACTATTCACGGACGAGGTGGCGCGCAGGATTCCCGTGTGGAAGGTAGGGAGTACTATTTATGGTCGAGTCAAACCAATGACTTACCAAATTTAATTTTTTTCCTATATAGCCTGGTGCTCGGCATTACTAGAAGAGGGCAGTGACTGGTTAGTTCAGTAGGCCCTATCAGGATAATATGACTCAGTGGGAAGTTGTATCATGGTGCTGGTGGTCTCCCATTGGCATTGGTAGACACTATGACTATGCAGTTGCCATGAGTAAAGGCTATGTCACACATCACCGGATTGGGGGAAACGGACAGAAACACGAACAAAGTCCGGTTTGTGTCCGTACAAGTTTTGAACATGCACAAAACTAGGAACGGATGCCGCCGGATTGACGTCTTCGATTTTTGTCAGGTTTGAGTTTGTTTCGTCTGTTGACTATCCGTTCATGTCTGTTTCATGTCCGTTTCATGTCTGTTTCATGTCCGTTCATCCAGTGGCCTTTAACCCGATGTCGCAACACTTTGACACATTTTAATACATGCTTGACATATCTTAAACCACTCTTGGGTGGTCCAGTGATTTCTTTCCTCTATAGTAGAAATAGTTAATTAGTGTTATATATCAAACTTCGTTTTGCCATTTTTGGATTTAAGTGTCTCTGCTCTTTTTCGTATGGGGTCAGTGGGTCAATGTAATATTTTATCATGGTCATAGATCAATGGGTGACATATTTCAAAGTCTGCTTGGGTGGTACAGTCAATTCAATTCAATTCAATTCTTTTCCTCTAGCATTAAAGTCGCCGGCTATTCCTCACCCAGATACAAACGAATCCAGCATCAACAAGCTCTCCAAACATACCTTTGCTTAGTTTGTTCATTTCATGCCACTGAACATGTGGGAGGAGAGTTGAGGGCTGTGATGTATGTATGACATCACAGGTGGGATTCCCTCATCACATGACCTAGAGGGGTTCCCCACACACAGGGGAAGCCATGGCAACCACCAAGATGGCAGCCACAGAAAGCTCTCATTTAAACTTTTAAAATCTATTAATCTACATGGATTTAATCAATTATTCACACAAAAAGTAGCTGGTTATGATAAATAAACATTTGAACTTTATATTTATCATTTTAGATTGCAATTTCTAACATTTCTTTCTCTATATGGTTGTCTAAAAGAGTCAGTGCTACTGGACTAAATAAAACACAACAGAAGCAACCAATGTTAGCATTCTCCCCCCATATATGTAGTTGCATAAACTGAAAGCTGTCAAACGTATGCTTGGAGAGCATTTGTCGCAGTACGGGTAGTGTCTAAGCGACCTATATCTGGTCCCTTTAGTACTTGTGTTATATATCCAACTTCATTTTACAATTTGTTTGGTTTTAAGTGACTCTGCTCTTTTTCATATTGGGTCAGTGGGTCAATGCAATATTTTATCAGCGTCATACATTAATGGTTGACATATTTCAAGGCACTCTTGGGAGGTACAGTGACTATTTTTGCTCTAGTATTAATACTTAGTGTCATATACCTAGCTTTATTTGACATCTTTTTGGTTTTAAGTGTCTGTGCTCTTTTTCGTATGGGGTCAGTGGGTCAATGCAATATTTTATCATGGCCGTAGATCAATGTTTGACATATGTCAAGGCACTCTTGGGAGGTACAGTGACTATTTTTGCTCTAGTATTAATATTTGGTGTCATATACCTAGCTTTGTTTTACACCTTTTTGGTCTTAAAGTGGGCAGGTATATACCTATTTCATATGACGTCAGCATGGGTATTTAAGTCAGTGCGCGCCGTGTTTGGCTGCAGAATGACACATTGTCACACTGTAAACTCAATGGCTATGACCAATCTTCATACAGAAAAAGTGAAATATTTCTAAAACTAGACATAAACCGCTTGGAACACATATAGAAAACATATTCAACAAATAGATTATATTAAATTTATAAGGTTAGGTTTCTGCATTTCTATTCATTTTGAATGAAATAAACGTTTTGCACTGCACATACCGGCAAACTCAATGCATTGTCAATGGCCGTGAGCAATCTTCTTACAGAAAAAGTGAAATATCTCTAAAACCACACCACCTAGACACAAACTGCTTGGAACACATATAGAAAACATATTCAACGAATAGATTATATTAAATTTATATGGTTAGGGTTCTGGGTTTCTCTTAATTTTGAATAAAATACACGTTTTCTACTATGCGTACCGGCAAACTCAGTGCATTGACAATGGCCGTGAGCAATCTTCTTACAGAAAAAGTTAAATATCTCTAAAACCACATCACCTAGACACAAACTGCTTGGAACACATATAGAAAACATATTCAACGAATAGATTATATTAATTTTATAAGGTTAGGTTTCTGCATTTAAATTAATTTTGAATAAAATAGACGTTTTGCACTGCGCATACGGCAAACTCAATGCATTGTCAATGGCAGTGAGCGAGCAATCTTTATACAGAAAAAGTGAGATATCTCTAAAAACACACCACCTAGACACAAACCGCTTGGAACACATCTAGAAAACATATTTAAGGAATAGATTATATTAAATTTATATGGTTAGGCTTCTGCATTTCTATTAATTTTGGGTAAAATCAACGTTTTACACTGCACATACTGGCAAACTCAGTGGCAGTGTGCATTCGTTCTGCAGCCAAGCTGCGTGCGCATATACAATGTTTACAAACATTGAAGGGGGTCTATACCTTGCCGGGAAAACAAACAAACTCAGAATAGTTCTAATTTGTGCCATCGGGTGGTGTATGCTTAGTACTGAACTTTTCCACTTGGTGGTGTATGGTGACCTAGATTGGTCATGTGACAGCTGTTGTTATGAAAATGGCTGGGTGAGTGGAGAGAAGGGAGGGTAAAACTGAAGTATTTTCAATTTTCTTTAGAGTAGTTCAAACAGGAAATATATTTGCTTTAATCTAAAATATATGTTAGTACAATTACATTGCATAATTCAATGAGAAACAGATGTATGTGAAAAACGTGTTTTTTTGTTGAACGTAAAAAGGTTTTGGACTGTATG
Source organism: Branchipolynoe longqiensis (assembly GCA_030323885.1). Classification (NCBI taxonomy): domain Eukaryota; kingdom Metazoa; phylum Annelida; class Polychaeta; order Phyllodocida; family Polynoidae; genus Branchipolynoe; species Branchipolynoe longqiensis. The sequence continues at coordinate 90,974,274 of CM059191.1, read as the reverse complement.
GGGTTTGAACCCACAAGACAAAACAACTTAAGATTACAAGTTCAACACCCTAACTGTGATATATGCGTAATAGATGTCTAGACGTCTAGACACGTCTGTAATATATGCAAATGAGATGACATCATGGAAAAGTTTGGCCGGCTATCGTTTGAGCCCTGGAGGGGAATAAAGTCATTCAGTCTCCAGAAGTCAAAGTGTTCAGACGTCGTACTTTCACAAGGTGTCAGATGAGGAAGAATGCCGCCTGCTAACACACTGCCGGGCCTTAGGCCGCCATGTCAGCTTGTCCTCAGCAACAACTCAAGATCAAACTGGAAAACATGGTCAGGCTACCAACAAAGACAGTGTCGTATAGCTGTGGTTCACCAGGCAGCAACTCCCTGGTAACCAAATGAAGCAGCATTAACAAATTACTGTGAGTTTGCTATACCACAGACAAGCAAGCAGAACGCCATATCTGAATGGACAGATTGGAGGACAGGGGCCAAAGTGATGGCCCATAAATGCACAGATGCGTGGAAAGATGGCACACAGATGCACGGATGCCTAGAGGCACAGACACGACTGCACAGATGCCAAGAAGCACAGATCGTCGACAGAGACGAACGGCTGTAATGAAAATGGCCAGGATGAAGACGCCCAGAAAGTCAGGCCAGCTAAGCAACAGGTGAGGCGGCGAGCAGTGAACACGGAGCACCAAGATGCAAGCATCGGATGCCAGGCCACTGATATTGATATATAATTCCATCATAATATTGCTACGGACTAGTTATTAGTGATGGTAATTGTTTTGTGGAGGCTAAGAAGCTGGAGAGTTCAAAGGATTTCAGTGCCATAGTGCGCTCGGACACTCGCTAAACCTGTGGGTTAAGTTAATTGCTTACTTACACCTACTCGCTTGTATATTTTTTTTGTATTACTGTGTGATGAACGAGTAAACCTGGTATGTTTTATGGGGATTTTGAAACATTTCATGTCTCAGAAATACTTTGAGGGGGAATGTGATGTATGTGTAATAGACGTCTAGACACGTCTGTAATATATGCAAATGAGATGACATCATGGAAAAGTTTGGCCGGCTATGGTTTGAGCCCTGGAGGGGAATAAAGTCATTCAGTATCCATAAGTCAAAGTGTTCAGACGTTGTACTTTCACACTAACCACTGTAATATATGCCTAATAGACGTCTAGACACTTCTGTAATATATGCTAATGAGATGCATAATGTTCCAGACAGTGATTGAGACAAAGGAGTATGTAAATGAGATGACGTCATGGAAAGTTTAGCCGGCGGTTCAGTGAGCCCTGGACAGGAATAAACCATTCAGTATCCAGAAGTCAAAGTGTTCCGACGTTGTACTTTTAAGCCGTGTTCACACACGGGCGTTAAGTCGCCTCAACTAGTTCGCCTTGTCTAGTTCGGCTCACATTCGCCGTGTGGACGCGATGCTAAGGCGGATTAGGGCTGATTCGCCTCAACTAGTTCGCCTAATGTAAACCGCGTCGCGAGGTAGTCCAGATGAAGCGAACTAGCTTAAGTCGGCCCATATTTCATGTGTGGACGGTAGCGGTTTAGATGCGGCGGATTAAGGACGTCACAGTCGAGACCTGAGTTTGTTGAATTTTCGGTAAATTTGGTCTATGAACCTGCTAGAGGTGCACAAATATTTTTTTCATGATATATTTTAAGGTTTTCACTGCCCAGCAGAAGTTTTGACAGTTCCAAACCAATACGATTCAGTCCATACATATCTAGGTCGAACCCACACTCTCTCGTGGCGACGTCGACTAACCGAAACTGGCGCTGGTTAGTATGGACTTGCTCATGCGCAGATATCGATTTCCGCCTTAAACCGCTCTGTGTGTGGACACAACACTAGTTCGCCTCATCTAGTTCGACCTAAAGTTGTGTGTGTGAACACGGCTTTACATTCGGTATGCATAGATAACGTATCAAAAGAGGGAGTAGTGAACATGACGTCAGCGGCCAGCCATCTTGGATTATGAGCACCCTCCCTAGCCATGTTGTGAATGCATGCAGCTGAAGTAAAACAGAGTTTTCTTGTGTTCTGGGAGGTTCTAGGCAGTTTACATCCAATGTGTATACTTACACAACACTTTAGCAACAACTTCTGACGCCAAACTGCTCAAAACAGTGACAAATAAACCAACAAATCATTAAACAAGCACAGTTTAGGCAATTGCAAGCCTTCTGTATGTAATCCAATATAGCCACCGAAAGTTGTATTGTAACGTCATTACACCCCCTCTATAGATCTGTGTCAGTGTCGGTGAGTGATGCTGTGTGAGTAAGGGTCTACGTTACCCATAGATAACGTATCAAGCCTCACCAGTCCCCAAGTAAACAGTGTGCCATTATAATGGTAATTAGGCCACGAGGCCAACCGCTATAGGATAGTGTATCAATCGAGCTCTCGTCACTTTTGGATTAGCTATCGAGAGAGCAACATGTCTTAGGGCGCTCCGCTGCTTAGGACGCCCATAACGGTAAGTAATGAGCCGTGGGAGGACAGCTGGCCGTTAGCCGGCAACTTCACACGGATACTCGGGGTGCCGCAGGGCGGCTCCGGCTACCCGGGACCCCGGGGGGCACCCCAGCCACCTCTACGTGGTTGCGTGGTAGAGATGCCTTGGAACTCACCAGAGGTTGGTTTTGAGAACGTAAGTTTTACTAGGATTCCGATCCTCACTCCCCACCCTGGTCGGGGTTTAACAGGGCGAGTATTCTTAAGGGCGGAGTGGCGGTTGCCAGCTCCCACCCATCTCCGCGGGCTGAAGCCTTCCCCCCCACCCCCCCACTCACACCACCTGACGGCGGGAAGGGCGCAGGAGTGGCCGGGGGGGATGCACTAACCGACCTAAGGTCACGACTGGAGGTCACGACCTAGAGGCCAAGACCCAGGACATCTGGTGTCCAGAAGTCAGAGCACCATAATCGGGCTCAAAACCTTAATTAAATTAAGGTTAATAGCGTGAGAGACTCGGTAGAGCCTCACTAGAACCGGGTGTTAGGGAGGTTTACGACATTCGGTTAAACTACCTCACCATTGCACATCGTATCTCTCGCACGCCCTCGCCTACAGAGAATGACTACGACATGCGAGAAGAAGGAAACAGGGCAGCAAGTATGCTGACCACGTACATTGAGGTAGCGGAAAGGCAGCGCACAACCTCTCCGAATGTAGCATTATTTGTACCTCTACCACATGAATCGGACAGGGACTCGGTGTCCGAGGTGGACCCACATGAGGTAGGGAACGCCACCCCTACCATGGATGAGAGGACTGATACGGCCTCGGAAATGGACAGCACGGGGAAAGGTGAACCGGCCGAGGGCACGGTAGTGAGAACGGATGGAGGAGGTATGAGGCTGGTGCTAGCCTCAACAGAACCGACATACACTCCACCTCCGATGGGGGACTTGCACACCGGCCTACGGATGGTGGTAGCAGACCTAACCCAGACCTACAGCCCCCCACCAGACCCAGCTAGTGCGGATCAATGGCGAGGTGCGAGCTACATACCAACGCCGGTGGCGGAGCTGGAGAGGCTGGAGGTCAGGAGGTCAGGAGAGCCGAGCTACAAGCTGAAATAAGGGACAGAAATGCCGGCTACTCCATCAATTGGACGGAAGGTGGTTCCGTCACGGGACGGGGTGACAGAGGTGGAATACCCACACCGACACGGAGACAACAGAGTCCGAGGGCCTCGGCCTTTGCCCCGCTAAGGTCAACAGGGGATGGGGGGGAGCGAGCCCCCGGCCTACCCGAGACACACGCCCGAGCCAGAGAGCAGGAGAGTGTGCCGCTGCTGGCCTCGGGCGCCACCCGAGACGACCACACCCACGTTAACCAGGACACGTGAGGTGAGGGAGAGTCAACCGATACCGACAGTAGCGGAGACTCACACGGGAGAGTCATACCTAGAACAATTCCTGCCAACGGAGAAAGCACCGTTGGATGCAGAAGGGGAGAACCTAGCGGAAAGCACGGCGAAACTGATAAACACGCTATGGGAAAATCCGCTAAGCAGAACGGAAATTTCGGAGCTATACGGCATGCTCCCCAGACCAGTCAATGTAACCAGTCTACACAAAACAAGACTAAATCCAGAGCTGGAACCGACCCTACCAGCAAAGGTGAGAGACAATGATACGGCACTGGCAGTGGCACAGTGGGGGGTACAGTTCGCAGCGAGACCAGTGGCTATGGCACTGGATAACATAGAACGTGGAAAACCGCTGGAAGCGAAGGAGATGGTGACGGCACTAGTAACAACACTGAAAGTACTGGCGCGCACGAATAATGCACTACTGGGCCTGAGGAGGGACAATCTCAGACCGACCCTACTACCGCAAATAAGACCCCTAGCAAAGAAGGATGGGGGTCAGGGCTTCCAATACCTGCTAGGGGATGACCTTACGACACAAGTGACAAAGCTCGAGACCAACCAGAAAATGGCTAGTACACTGATACGAGGGTTTGGGATCAAACCAACCATGAGGAAGCCGGGAAACTTCAGATGCGGCCAGGGGAGGGGCCGCCACCCACAACACCATCAACAATACGTCCCACGGCCAAGAGGGGAGGAGACGAGACAGCACCACTTCCACAGGCAAAGTTCAGGCGCGCAGCCACGCCCCCAATGAGGGGGGCGGGGCAGAGGTGGCAACAACAACAACAACAATGCCAACACCTACCGGGGCCGACAGTACAGACAGTAGATGTAAGTAAAAATCGTACTGAGTTCAAAGCAGGGGGTGTATCGCAAAATGCGGGTGAATGGGGAAGTATCACGAGTAATAAGTGGATACTCCAAATGGTGAAGGGTGTAACCATTGAGCTAGACAGCCTGCCAACACAATATGTAATACCGAGGTCAGACACCAAGGACAAGGGGGACATCTTAAACATAAAAATAAATGAAATGTTAAGACAAGGGGTGGTTGAGAGAGCGTCAGAGACAAGCAGAACGTTCGTGTCACACCTTTTTCTGATACCCAAAAAAGGGGGAGATTTTAGACCCATCTTAAGCCTCTCAAAATTGAATGAAAAAGTAACTTACAGGCACTTCAAGATGGAACAACTGAGAACGGTGATGCAATTGATACACAAAGGGGCGTGGCTAGCGAGCATTGACATATCACAAGCGTATCACAGCCTGATGATACGAGAGGCAGACAGGGACCTCTTACAATTTGTGTATAACAATGAGAGGTATAGATTTAGAGTGTTACCCAATGGCCCGAGTTCAGGACCGAGAATCTTTACAAAGATAATGAAGACAGTGATGAGCCACCTCAGAGTAGAGTACAACATACTGTTATGTTTCTATATAGATGACACAATAATAATGGGAAACAGCAGGGAGGAGGTGGTTAGAGCAGTGGACACCACGCTGAGACTCCTGAGGAGACTGGGCTTCGCCATTAATGAGAGAAAAATCAGCGATCACACCAACACGCAAATTGACATTCCTAGGTTTTATAATAAACACAAATATCCTACGAGTCTCACTGCCTAAAGATAAGTACGAGGAACTCAAGTCACTCATTAAAGAGGTACTGACAGCTAGAAAAATAAAAACAAGATTGCTAGCGGGATTGGTAGGCAAACTAGTGGCGACAGATCCAGGAAATAGATGGGCACACATTAGATCAAAAACAATAGTATGGGCCTTAAACTGGAACCTAAGAGAAGCGGGTGGAAGCTATGAGGGAAAATGCACAATAACAAGGAGGGTGCGAGAGACCTTAGATTACTGGACGGAAAACGTCTCAGGGATGTACAGAGACTACACACAGAAGACGGTAGATGTGTACTTCTACACAGACGCCTCAATGCAAGGGTGGGGATACTACGACCAAACCAACCACTTACATTATGGGGAACAGTGGGATGAGGTAGTAAGCGAGTCCACACACATAAACGTATTAGAGTTAAGGGCGGTCAGAAGGATGTTACAACACCAAGGTGAGAAGCTGACAGTGAAGTACATTAGGGTGTACACAGACAACACAACCACACTTGCATGTATTGAGAAAGGGGGCTCAGCCAGAACAAAACAATGCCACCAAGAGACAGAGGCTATCTGGGAGCTAGTAGAGGGACGAGACATTACCATGTCAATGAGATTCTGCCCGGGAATGAATAACACGGAGGCAGACAAGGCCTCAAGAGCTTTCACGGACGCAGGGGAATGGTAGCTAAGTGATGAGGTATTAAAGTATGTGTTTTGCAAACTAGGGACACCCGAGATAGACATGTTCGCCACAAGGTGGAACCACAAAATGGATAAATATATCTCACGGGAGTTTGAATTAACTGCATATGGCACCGATGCACTATCTATGAACTGGTCATATATTCATGGTTATTTCTTTCCACCATTCAGTCTGCTGTTGAGGGTCCTCATCAAGATCAAAGAAGACAGGCCGAGAGGCATACTCATCATCCCGGACTGGCCAACGCAACCCTGGTACCCGCTACTCAAACAAGAACAGGGATTCGCAGCCGGGATCAAGATCCCCGTGCAGGAAGGTACCCTGACACAGAGAGGACACAGAACCAAGGTATTCCCATTAGAAGGGAAAATGAGATTGCTAGCAATCGCACTCTAGGTGAGATGTTTCAAGGAATGGGCATGTCGGACGACACGGCAAGCACATTAACACCATCCTGGGTGAATGCCACCCAGAAACAATATACACTAGTACTGAACCGTTGGAACCGCCACTGCAAAGACCAAGGTATTAACCCTACTGAACCTACACTGAAGGAGGGGATCGAATACTTGCAAAAACTATTCGCAGGTGGGGCGGCACACACCACGATCAACACGGTTAAATCGTTGCTATCTACCTTCGTAACGGTGGGGGGAAGCCCTTTGGGGAGCACCAGTTAGTGACTAGGCTCCTGAAAGGGATCGGGAATCTCAAACCCGCAACACCACGATATGACAGGATGTGGGATCCAAAGACATTGTTGGATCTCCTCCAGAGCTGGGGGCCTACAAGAGAACTGGGAACAGACACACTGAATAGGAGGACAGTATGTCTATTCCTATTAGCAACGGGACAAAGGCTGCAAGCCTAAGGTCTAATGCGGAGGGGGGACTTCATCTGGGAGCATGGGGTCTGTACAATAAGGTACATGACAAAGATGAAGTCGAACAATCCGGCTAAAACCCCACTGATTCTGAGGTTCCGCGAATACAGAGTGAAAGAACTCTGTGTGTATGAACACCTGAAATGGTACCTAGACCGGGAGGAGCTAAAAGGGGGCACACCCGGCAGTCTTCGCAACCACCCACAGCCCACATGTCCAGGCATCACAGGAGACCCTGACCAGATACGTGAGAGGCACGCTGCAGGAGGCAGGCGTGGATATGACCACTTTCACACCTTACTCCTGCAGGCATGCGAGCACGAGTGCAGCGATGAGGAGGCAGGTACCGCTGGCCACCATATTACAGGGCGCAGGCTGGACAGGTGATGGCACCTTCCAGAGATTCTATAACAGACCAGCCGCCAAGAATATGGAGGTGACAAACCTGATACCCGCCTTATGGGAGCAGGGACACTAAAAATGTAGTGACATTATACTATCCGAGAAGCCCTTTGAGGCACGCATGTAATAGACAGCTTGAGAGCTACGGTAGAAATAAAATGAAATAAAAAGCAATAGGCAACACTGTTGACTTGTCCATTTATTTTACCATGAAAAGAAGGACCAATCCAGGCGCATTATAATGTTAAATTCTGCTATTAACATGCAGCAGAATAAGTATTATTATGGTAAAATAAGGCCACCCTAGAGGTATATATATAGATATAAACCCACCCTAGAAACACCTGTACGCCGGGATTGGAAACTACAAAAAATGATGAGAGCTCGATTGATACACTATCCTATAGCCGTTGGCCCCTCGTGGCCATATTTTACCATAATAATACTTATTCTGCTGCATGTTAATAGCAGAATTTAACATTAGTTTCTACTACGAGGAGAGAGAGCGAACAAATGGGGATGATGGCGTCCTGTTTGTTAGTTTAACGACCCCCACCCCACATGGTCGGATCTAGATAAAGTATTCACCCCGCACTCGCAGTAGCCGTGTACCTATACGCAAACTCAAGGCATTGTCAATGGTCGTAAGTCACTAACCTTATAAATTTAATATAATGTTTTTGGTAAAGATGTTTTCTATATATATTTTTTTTTGTTCAAGTGTTTTTATTCCTCTGAATAACATGTTGTCAGTGCTAATGCACTGGATGGGGGATGTAGGGTGGGCCTTTGTGATAGAAGTTGTGTTCATGGTAATCTCAGGTGGGGCCTATTGAGTTAGTAAGTAGGTTAATATTGAATAATCATGTACCTCAGTAGGATCCACCTAGAATCATTTCCAGGCTCATTCCATTGTAGGTGGGTTCTTTGGTCAAGTTGGCCACTACTGGTTGAGTTGTTTGTTTGTGGGGGGAAGCGGGGGGACAGGGAAAGGAATGGCAACACCGACCCAGTGTATCATTGATCTGCTTTGGCCTAGGCTGGTTGATTTAAATGTGCATGGAGGTTTATCTTGAAAGTTTTGTAACAATCACTGTTCCTGACACGTGCTGGTAGTTGGATCCAGAGTGCTCCCCCCAGAACAACCGGTGACTTTTTCATTTTACTAGTTTTAACATGTGGCACTTCCAGTAGGGTGGCTTGTGCTGCATGTGTGGCTTGTGTAGGTGTGTCTATGTAATATGGGTCTTTCGCGCGGTGGTACATTAGGCCTAATAGGTGCTTGTCTCTGCGAATATTTAGGGCATCTAGTTTAGCTTTATTGTGCATCTCAGTGGTATGTAGCATTTTTCCTTTAAATACTGTGCGCAACCCTCTGTTTTGTATAGTTTGGAGCTTTGTTTGCTGCTTTTTAGTTAGTATATTATATATTACGTCATTATAGTCAATGATGGGCAGTATTGTGGTTTTGTATAATAGAAGAGCAGTCTCTTCGCTCATATAATGCCTTATTTTCCGGAAGGTGTTCATTTTAGCTGCCAATGTTCGGTTAATCCTATTTAATTGACTGATTCCTGACAGTGTAGGGTCAAGTGTAGTACCTAAATATTTATAACTTAGAGCCTCCTTAAGTATGCACTCTCCTATTTTTATACTGACAATTGGTGAGCTGGAACGTTTAGTTTTAGTTGCAAATATTACATATTTAATTTTTTAAATATTTATGGATAGTTTATTTTCTTTTTTCCACCGGTTTACTGTTTCTAAATCATGATTCATTTTGGAATCAGCCACTTTTATATCAGCGTCTGTAGCTACCAGTGCCACATCATCAGCAAATATGCTTCCCTTTACTTTTTCAAGTACTAGTGGGAGGTCATTGATGTAGATTAAGAATAATAGTGGGCCCACGGTAGATCCCTGTGGTACCCCTGTCTTCACTTCTCTCAGTGAGGAATTAACACCTTCAAGTCTAGTATACTGTGAACGGTTTAGTAGATAATTTTTTAGCAGTTTAGTTGTCCCTGTGCCCAGACCACTATTTGCCACTTTTTCTATTAAAAGTGTGTGGTCTACAGTATCAAATGCTTTACGAAAGTCTATAAAGACAGCAATAGATAATCTTCCTTGATCCATCCCTGTCATTAGTGTGTCTAGCACACCTGCCACTGCTTTGGTTGTGGAGTGGTTCTTCCTGAAACCATTTTGCTCTATTGCTAGGTAACCTGTACTTTCATAAAATTCTGTTATTTGGTCATGGATTAATTGCTCAACTATTTTGCCTGGTATTGGAAGAAGTGATATAGGTCTTAGTTCATTACACGTTTTAGGGTTCGACGTTTTCGGGATTGGCATAATCATTGCCCTTTTCCATGCATCTGGGTAGATACCTGTATCAATAATTAGATTAGTTAGATATGTGAATTCAGTAGCCAGTGCTAGCATGGCATCTTTGATGAGCCTGGAACTTAGGTCTTCTAGCCCTGATGACTTGTATTCGGAGAGTAACTGCACTTTCTTGATAAGTTCTTGCTCTGTGACTGGGTGCAGTTCAAATTTATGAGTATTAACTTTGGGGTGGTATGTTTTGTCATTTAGTGGTATATCCTCTGATTGATTTGCTAGTTTTTCACCAATGTCGACAAAGTAGTTATTTATGAAAGTTGCTAACTCTCCCCTAGGTATCTTATCCCCAGTTAATTCATCGGTTAGATTTCCCACTGACTGTACAGGTGCTGGAGCTATATCATTAATTACCCTCCATGCCTTCCTCGAGTTATTTTTATTCAAAATTATACCTGTTTTAAGAAACTTGGCCCTTGCACCTCTGTAGGCTGCCGTTGCTTTATTCTTTAGTTGTTTGGCTATGAATTCATCCTCAGGGTTGCCAGTATGTTCAAATTTTTGCGTAAAGTAATCCCTATCTTTCTGTAGCTCTAGGATTTCATTAGATAACCATTTGGGACGATTTTCTTTAACCTTATAGTCGCATAGGTGCATTCTCGTTTGCTGCTAGCGTTATTTTATCCAATAATAGTCGCCAACATGCATTAGGGTCCTCTGTTTGGAGAAAGTTTTCAATTGGTTCCTGCCATAGAGTTTCACAGTATTTATCAGTAGAGTATTGACTGTAAGTTCTACCCCAGAACTCTATTAGACCCCTAACATCCCTAGGTTGTTTCTTGATAACATAGATTGGTTTATGATCGCTTATATTATAGTTAATTACCCCTGTAGTAGTACAGTATTTCATGTCTGTGAAGGCTAGGTCTAGAATCTTTTTGCTTTTTCGCGTTATTCTAGTGCAAGATTTGATGACCTGCTCCAATCCCTGTGAAACTGCAAAATGACTAACTTTTGTAGCTGTCTGTGTGCTTGGATCTGCTGTATCTGCATTAAAATCTCCCATAACCAGTGTCTCCATTTTGTCTAAGTCTGGTATCTGGTCCAAACAGTTAGTTAATAAGTCTAATGCAGTATCTAGGCTGCCATTAGGCATCCTATATATATTCCCTAATAGAATGCGCTTACAGTTGTCTCGTTTAATTATAACCCACTGGGCTTCAATTGTAACGTTAGATAGGTTTAAGTGCTTCAATGTCTCATCATCCACATCAATGTTTGATTTAGAGTATATTGCTAAGCCCCTCCTATCTTAGTCTTTCCATTGGGTAGTTTGGTGGTTCTATCTGCTCTTGTTAACTGGTATCCTTTAATTGATGCAAGCTTATCTTCAGTGCTTTTTGTTAGCCAAGTTTCAGATACTGTGAATATATCTATATTTGACCACGGCAGATCAACTCTGAGCATGTCAATTTTGTTAATTAAGCTTCTAATATTAAGGTGTGCTATTTTGAAACCAGCCTGGTTTTTGATTTCATCTAGAGGAAGTGTAATGCCTTCCACACAGTCCCTGCCATCCCGACGCTCCCCCACCACCTCACCCACCATACCCTGGGCTCATGACCCAGTGTTTCTGGTGGGTTGGACTCCTTGTTGTGTAAGTTAGTGGGGGGAATACATATGCCCCCGTTTGTGTTGACTAATGTCATAGACATGATCATGATGTCAGACATTACTTCCCTTTACTTTTTCAAGTACTAGTGGGAGGTCATTGATGTAGATTAAGAATAATAGTGGGCCCATGGTAGATCCCTGCGGTACCCCTGTTTTCACTTCTCTGAGTGAGGAATTAACCCCTTCAAGTCTAGTATACTGTGAACGATTTAGTAGGTAATTTTTTAGAAGTTTAGTTGTCGCTGTGCCCAGGCCACTATTTGCCACTTTTTCTATTAAAAGTTTATGGTCTACAGTATCAAATGCTTTAGGAAAGTCTCTGAAGACAGCAATAGATAATCTTCCTTGATCCATCCCTGTCATTAGTGTGTCTAGCACACATGCCACTGCTTTGGTTGTGGAGTGGTTCTTCCTGAAACCATTTTGCTCTATTGCTAGGTAATCTGTACTTTCAAAAAATTCTGTTATTTGGTCATGGATTAGTTGCTCTACTATTTTGCCTGGTATTGGAAGAAGTGATATAGGTCTTAGTTCATTACATGTTTTAGGGTTCGACATTTTCGGGATTGGCATAATCATTGCCCTTTTCCATGCATCTGGGTAGATACCCGTATCAATAATCAGATTTGTTAGATATGTGAATTCAGTAGCAAGCGATTTGTTTCTAGGTGGTGTGGTTTTAGAGATATTTCACTTTTCCTGGATTTTCTGTATGAAGATTGCTCACCACCATTGACAATGCCTTGAGTTTGACGATACGCGCAGTGCAAAACATTAGTTTTAATCAAAATTAATAGAAATCAAGAACCCTAACCTTATAAATTTAATATAATCTTTTTGGTGAAGATGTTTTCTATATGTGTACCAAGCGATTTGTTAATAGGTGGTGTGGTTTTAGAGCTATTTCACTTGTTCTGTATGAAAATTACTCATGACCATTGACAATGCCATTAGTTTAAGTATAGGTACATGGCTGAGCACGGCACACGGCTGAGCACGCCACACCGGGTGAATCTTTTATCTAGGTCGGATCCTGATGCTACTACTTAAGGCCCTGTCACATTACGGCGTATGGCAGGAGCGTATTGAAAACCTACGTAAGTCGTGCGGGTGCCGGCCTATGATGACCTTCGGTGAACTTTCGGGTGGGTTTGAGCGTATGGGGGAACTATGAGGAGCATATGGGAGCGTGCTGCAACATTTTTTGACGGTTTTGATTGGCACGTGGAGCGTATCAGGAGCGTATGCGGAGCATATGAGGAGTGTATGGATATTTTAGGAGCGTATGAGGAGCGTATGCGAAACCTATGCGCGACCTATGGTATCTCTCCACGGTCCGCCGCTTGGTGGCTCCTGGGTATATATAGCCTGGAGCAACAGGCTCCCCTCACTCTGCCACCATGCCTGCTAAGAGGAACACCACTGCTGCTGCTGCTTCTGCTACTGCTACTACTACTACCAGTACTACTGCTACTACACCAGCCTCCAGAGCTGCTGTAACTACAGGAGGAGGACTAGGCCGTGGGAGAGGCAGAAAGAGGCAGACTTTGTTACAATGCTCTCCATCACCAGCCTCCTCACCTGCCTTGCCACCTCGCCACTCTCCACACCACTCTCCAGAATACCACTCTCCAGAACACTACTCTCCAGAACACCACTCTCCACTGGAGGAGCTGGAGATGGAAGTCGAGAGGTCGACGATGCAACGCTGGCGTCCCCGCTCCAGCTCGCCATCTCCTGCCTCTCGGGGCAGCTCACGGGCATCGTCCGCTGCCTCCGCCGCCACCACCACCTCCAACGCCTCCACCAGCACCGGTGGCATCTGCACATCAAAGAGACGGAGGGCCAAGAAGAGCGACTGTTCTCTGTCGGTCTTCAAGGAGGATCAAATGTTGGACTTCCCTCCAAAACCCCATCAGTGGAACAGAACTCTACGGATTTACCGCCGCTCAGACAGAAAGGCGAAGATGTGGAAGGACCAGGCGACACTTCTGGGGACCACAACAGTCCATCTCCAGAAGTGGTTCAAGTCACTCAGGGACACGAACACTCGGCTCCAAAAAAAAGAGCGGGGACGGAGCCGCTGACCTGACTGAGCGGGAGCAGTGGATCCTGCGCAAGTTCAGGTTCCTGCGGTCCGTCGTCCATCACCGACCGGAGCCCTGCAGGAGTGTAAGTACATAATCTTTTATCGTTCTGACAAGTGCAGCCGTTAGTATTCTCGTAAAACCGCTTGTATTCTAAGTTTGTTATGTTATGCTTTTGTTGTATTTATGTTTGTTTGTTTGTTTGTTTGTTGTTGTTTTACGTCCTAGCAACATCTAATATACTAGTAATTTGTTAATGTTATTTATTTCTTAATGTTGAGTTGTTGTGTAGTTCTTAAATTGAGATATTGACAATAGATGTATCGTGATATAATCGTTATAAATCCATGTTTGCATTTAACGTTAATTATTTTTGCTTTATATATTTTTGATTTACTGTTGACTTGTCGTGTCTTTTGTCAAAATATCGATTTGCATTCATGTTACTTATGTTAGTTTATGATTTTGTCTTGCAGTTGGCCACTCCTGTCGCGGCTCCGCAGCTCGATCTCAGCGTGGAGGAGAATGTCGGGACCGATGTGGAGGTGGCGATGGACGAGGATCTTCCACCCACTCCTCCCGCTACATCCCAAGAGCGGGGAAAGGGGAGAGGGAAGCGATCTGCCCCAGTCGACAACAACCTCCTCGCTGCCATCCACAAGAGGTTCGATGAGTCTGCTGACATCCTCAAGGTGATGCAGCCGCCTCCTCCTCCACCTCCACCGACGGTGATGAAGCGAGTAGCATTCGCCAACTATATGCGGGACATGATCCTCACGATGCCAGAGGAGCGGTTTGTGTCCATTTGCGGTGCACTCAACCGCATGGTGTCGCACCATCTGGAGGAGGAGGAAGGAACATTCGTGGCTGCTCCTGCACCTGCTCCTGCACCTGCTCGTGTGTCTGCAAGTCAGGCATACCAGCCTCAACCCCACCAGTGGACTTCGCAGACACACGAGTATGTGGACCGCTATATGGGGCAGCCACACAGTCTTCATCAGCCACTGCCACACCCGCCTCTGCCAAGTCTTCCGCCTCAGCCTCTGCCTTCAACCTCCATGGGTCACGAGGCCACCACAGCTCCGCTGGTGATACGGCCGTCACCACCGCACACCGCACAAGTACAGACTTTAGGAATGGTGGCGCACACGAGGGGCTCTCCTGTAGTTGTGGTGCGCGGGGGTGCTCCGCCCACTGTGGGGCCGCCATGGGCAGGGACTGGCGCTGCCGCCGACATTGTGACTCCGACACGCGCCGACATTGTGACTCCGACACGCGCCGACCCCCAAGTGAACTTGTCTGAGTCGGCCAGCCCGGAGGGACTCTTGAACTTGTTGGGGTTATCCGGGAGATCTGGCATGTTAGGGTCAATTTGGACGTATTCGCCTCAGCCTCACAGTCGCCAGCTGATGCCAAGGGCAAGGGAGAGAAGTGATTGTAATATGTGTATATATGTATATATGTAGTCTAATAGTTTTTATTTATCTTTGTATGTATATATGTATATATTGTGTATGTTTATATATTGTTTGTACATTTATATGTCAAGATGTTTCAATAAATAAATATACTGTCACTTTTAATTTTTGTGTCCGTGTTCAGTAAAGGCATGCCATCATTTAATTGTTATATATTAAAGTACAATTAACATTAAAATTAAAACATAAATAAAAACTTTAAATTTATAATATTTATAATAATGTTTCTCCATCCCCTTTCTCCCTTTCCTCCTTCTCTCTATCTCTCTTCCTCCCTCTCTCTTCCTCTCTCTCTATCTCTCTTCCTCTCTCTATCTCTCTTCCTCTCTCTATCTCTCTTCCTCCCTCTCTCTATCTCTCTTCCTCTATCTCTCTCTATCTCTCTTCCTCTCTATCTCTCTTCCTCCCTCTCTCTATCCCCTCCCTCCCTCCCTCTATCCCCCTCCCTCCATCTCCTCCTTCCCTCCCTCTATCCCCCTCCCTCCATCTCCTCCCTCCCTCTATCTCCTCCCTCCCTCTATCCCCTCCCTCCCTCTATCCCCTCCCTCCATCTCCTCCCTCCCTCTATCCCCTCCCACCATCTCCTCCCTCCCTCTATCCCCTCCCTCCATCTCCTCCCTCCATCCCCTCCCTCCATCCCCTCCCTCCATCTCCTCCCTCCCCCCTCCCTCCCTCTATCTCCTCCCTCCCTCTATCTCTTCTCTCCCTCCCTCGATCTCTTCTCTCCCTCCCTCTATCTCTTCTCCCCCTCCCTCCCTCCCTCCCTCCCTCTAACTTGTCTCCCCCTTTCTGTCTCTGTGTCACTCTATTTTTCCCTGTGTTCTTAGTATGTATGTAAAAGATTAATTCATGTAAAAAGAGAGGAGATTCATTACAATTACATTAACTAGATGACTTTAAATTAGGGAGCGAAAGAACGTAACAGACATTTAAAATTGTGTTTTCATATCTATAAAATGATATCGTTTATTTTATACTAGACATATAAACATATTAGCATCTCATATAACAGGAGACATGTCACAACATCACAGACATGTTTGCAAAAACAGTAGACAAACACAGCGCATACAGACTGATAAAATGTTTTGTCAGATCATCCTGTCTTGCCATGACAGTGCTCCGGCAGGTGAGACGACCCAGTCTTTAATTAGATTGCGCTGTTCCTTTCCTAGCTTGGACGCGGTGTTGGGGTTAACAGGTACAATGTTAATGTCAGGAAGGTTGTGGCCCTCTCGCCAACCTCAAGGCACAAAGTTGTTGTTGGCTGTCTCGGGACGATCCAGCTGCATGTTCTGTAGCGCTGGGTAGCGTGTCCTCATGAGGTTGTGCAGAACAATGCACGCCTTGAGGATGATCTTCACGTTGGAGGGGTGGTGCTGCATAGTCGTCAGCAGCACTTGGAAGCGGTTGGCTAGAATGCCAATGGCATTCTCCACCACTCTCCTAGCTCGGGAAAGCCGGTAGTTGAAGAGTCGCTCGTCATTGGTCAAGCCCCTCTTGCCGTACGGCTTCATCATGGTCGGCCGCAGGGCAAAGGCGTCGTCACCGATCAGAAAATATGGCACATCCTTCTGGCCGTCGACAAGCGGTTCAGGGTTTGGAAAGCCGATGGTGCCACCTTCTGTGCCCGCCTTCAGCTCGGAGGCATTGTAAATCTGGGCATCGGATGCGGAGCCCAAACCGCCAATATCTGCCCAGATAAATTTGTAATCCGCATCTACAAGCGCCAACAGGACCACGGAGAAAAATCCCTTGTAGTTGTAGTAGAGCGACCCACTCTTTGGAGGGCACCGGCAGGCGATGTGCTTCCCATCCAGAGCGCCACAGGTATGGGGGAAGTTCCACCTCTCTGAAAAGAGGTCCGCGACGGCACGCCACCCTTCTGGAGTCATCGGACACGTCATGACCTCGGCCATGTACTCGTCGACGATGGCCTTACAGACTTCACGCACTATCAGCGACTGTGTGTTGTGGGGCACCCTCCACCCGAACTTCATGGAGGAGTATTTTGTGCCAGATGCCAGGTGCCGCAGACTAAGTGCTATTTTCAGCGCCGGCTCGAGCGGCACCCTGAATGTGGTCCGTTTTTTGGCGATCCTCGGTCCCACTCACGCCACAATCTCGTCAAACAACTGGGGAGGCAGCCGCATGAAGTTCACAAACGACGCGGTGTCCTCACTGCGTAGCTCGACCATCAGCTTGTCGAACAAGCCAAACTGTGGCCGCCTCCCAATCCTGTGATGTATGTGAAGGACACGTCCGAACCCGATGAGTGCTGTTGTAAGACTGGTTTTATTCTTGGTCACATGTCCCGGTCCCGGTGGTGGTCACATGACTGCCCTGCCTTGCATACCTTGCATACCATACATGATTCACATACCTTACATCTTCCTCCCTAAACAAACAAGTTCAATAAACAAATTTAATAATACAATAAATGTCATTTCAGTTTTTTGTTTCATCTTAATTTTCTATGTCAACATCTGGTCATGATACATTAATGCAGCTTTAGACATCTATACATATACATATATATATACGTTCTTTATATGATACATCTACTACATCCTGTTTTCCTTACTCTATCTTTACTTCTTTGATATCACAACAGGTTCTAACCTTTTACCAGATTACATAATACAACGCCTCTTCTCGCTAATGCACTATACTCTCACATACAAGTATCCAAACACCTGTTAATTACACACAATTGTGCTACTGTATTCACCTGACCCTCTTACTCAATCACGAGTACCCTAGTCTATCTACTGGTCGCGTGACCCTTCCGGCCCGTGTTATGTACCCACTCAGCCTTGGCTCTTGTGCCTCGCTTGTGACCCTTGTTGTTTATCATGGCTGAGGGTGCTGTCCACCAACTCGATGGGCGGGAATTGAGTAGGTACCTTAAATAACTGTGTTCGATTACGTCTTAGCTTGTGTTTCTCGTCATTTAATATTTCATAGTCTCGCCTTCCAGGGTTATTTTTTTTTATTATTGTTCCTTTTCCCCATTGTTTCTGGTATGTTTGGTATCTAATTTTGTCTCCGATGTCTAATTCTTTGTGATTTTCCCCTGCACGCTTATCAAAATGCTGTTTCTGTTTCTGTTGTATCTGTTTGATTTGTTGTTTTTTCGATGCTTGTGCTTGAGGTTTTAGACGGCTATCATGTGATGGCAATTTGGATCGCAATCGTCTGTTCATTAGCAATTGCGCTGGTGATGCCCCTAACCCACTTATTGGTGTATTCCTGTAGTTTAACAACGCCATGTTCATGTCCTTTCCCTCTAGCATTGCCTTCTTGATCATTATCTTGATTGTTTGAACATACCGTTCAGCCTGCCCATTGCTCTGCGGGTATAATGGACTCGTGTATGTTGGCTTAAAACCATACTGTTTTGCGAACGTTTTGTACTCGGCACTCACAAATTGAGGCCCATTGTCCGTTACCACTGTTTTCGGTATCCCATATCGCCCAAACATTTGTTTTAATGCCCTGATCGTGGCTGCACTAGTTGTCTCTTTCATTTCCACTACCTCTGGAAATTTCGAATAATAGTCCACTATTAATACGAAATGTTTCTGGTCAACCTGAAAATAATCTACTCCTATCTTGTTATACGGCAACTCAGGGATATCATGATTTATTAGTGGCTCTGCATGTGGTTTGTTTCTAAACCTTTGACACGTTTCACATCTAGCAATTCTGTCCTCCAGCTGCCCATTTAAGCCTGGCCAAAAAAAATACTCCCTCGCTAACTGCTTACTTTTTACAATGCCCATGTGTGTTTCGTGTACTTTGTCTAACATCATAGGTTGCAGCTGTTTTGGTATCATGATGCGGTCTCCTTTCATGAGTATTTCGTCTTGTATTGTGATCTCATCTTTGTATGTAAAGTACGGTTTAACCTCACTTCGTATGTCACTATTTTTCCCTGGCCATTCTGTTTTGACATAATTTGATATTTCTTTGAATGTGTTGTCAGCTTGTGTTATTGTCCTTATCTGCTGTAACTCATCTTCAATGATGTCGATGGCAGCTATCGTGATCTCTTTGTCAAATAGGCTACCGGGCCTCGTGGTCGCTGCATGCGCGCGTGACAAGGTGTCTGCAAAATACATGGAAGTACCTTTTTTATACACAACAATTAAATTATAATTCTGCAGCCGCATGCGCATACGCTGCATTCTTGCTGACAACATGAATAACGGTTTACCCATGATTGCAACCAAGGGCTTGTGATCTGTCTCGATGATGGTCTCTTTCCCGAAAATGTATTGATGGAACTTTTGGCACCCGAAACATATTGCCAAGAGCTCCTTCTCAATTACCGCGTAACTACTTTGTGCGTTATTTAAGGCCTTAGACGCCATGGCGATAGGTTGTTCATTCTGTAATAACGTGGCTCCCAGTCCTGACTGTGAAGCATCCACCTGTATTTTTACTTGCTCATGCACATTGTAATATCTCAATACAGGCGCCTCAATTAAACAACTTTTTAATTTGTCAAATGCCTTCTGTTGGCCCTCATCCCAATGCCACGCAACGTCGCTACCTAATAAAACCCGCAACGGTTTTGATATTTCAGACAGATTTGGGATGAACTTTGACACATATCCTACCATGCCTAGGAAACGCTGTATCTCTGCTTTACTAGTGGGCAAGGGCATTTCTGCAATTGCTTGTATGCGTTCGGTATTGGGTTTGAGTCCTTCGTGAGTCAGTACATGTCCCACATAGTTTACTTGTGTCCTACATATCTTAGACTTTTTTGCGTTCAACCTAAGATCTACACTTTGAGCTCTTTTCAACACTGATTCTAGACGATCGTTATGCTCTTTTATCGTATACCCATATATCAAAATATCGTCAGCTACTACGTTCACTCCCGGCAAGTCAGCTAGAATAACGTTCATTTGCTCAATGAATATGTCACCCGCTGTCTTTATCCCGAAAGGCAGACGCGTGAACCGATATCTGCCCCACGGCGTGTTAAATGTGCAAATTTTTTAACTCTCTTCATCTAGCTCTATCTGCCAGTATCCACTGTTAGCGTCCAGCACTGTGAAAAATTTCGCGCCATGTGTTTCTTGCTACGACTTCCTCTACAGTTCTGATTGGGTACGGACCGCGTAAGACAGCCTTATTGAGCTTTGTTGGATCAAGACATATGCGTATTTTATCGGGCTTCCTGACTATCGTAATCGAACTGACCCAAGGGGTCGGCTCATCCTGCTTAACAATAACTCCTAGTTTTTCCATCCTCTCTAACTCATTTTTTACACTCTCTTCAATGGCATGCGGGACCCGACGTGGTGGATCTATGGTAGGTTGAACATTTGGGTCGATATGAATTTTAGCGTTACTTTTTATAGTCCCCAGACCCTCAAACACTTTGTGATATGTATTTACCAGTTCATTCGCCGCTGTGCTGTCAGCATGTATCTGCACTTCGCCGACCCTGGTCAGCAGGTTGAGTTGAACACAGGCAGCCTTTCCAAGTATGGGACTTCCAGACGCGGTAATCTGGCACAGGATGCTCCGGTCGTTCATCATGATGTTCGCCTCCCCCTCTGGCTGTATCCGTTGCCCAGAATATGTCACGAGTCGACACCGCGATGGCTTCATTTCGGTGTTCTTCAGCTTGTTGAAAACGCTCAGAGGTATTATATTGGCCTCGGAGCCGGTGTCCAGCTTGAAATGTACCATTACATTCCCTATGTACATGTCCGAGAACCACAACTCTGCCTCTTCTTCATCCTGTCTGATTTCACCGACGAACAAATCGCTGTTGATTTCCCCGAGCGAGAGGTCTCTGTCCTGGTCGTCGTCTTCACTATCATCTGGCCTGTTATGCCTGTCGACTTGTATTTCATCTACCGGCTTTGCCATTCTATTGTTTCGACACACTTTCTTGAAATGTCCTATTTTGCGACAGCCTGCACACTCCTTTCCTTTCGCCGGGCATGGCCTGCCTTCGTGTCGGTATCCACACCGGGTACACTCCTCGCGGGACCCGCCCCTTTTGCTGTAGTCTGGGTACCGGCTGGCCCCGCCCCTCTGCATGCTCGCGGCAGTAGCAGCGGCAGGCGTGAACTTCCGTCTTCCAGCCTTGTACAGGGCGTTCACCTCACTCTCAACCGGTTCACTGTTACTACTGAACTGCGTGTCCGCATGTTCGCTGAGGTGGCACATTTCTACACACCGTTCAATATTTAGATTAGGCGTCTGTAACAACCTATTCCGCAGGTCCTTGCTTCTCACTCCGCATACGAGCCGGTCACACAACAGTGAATCCTCTAGCTCTCCGTATTCACAATACTCGACTCTGTTTTGCAACTCTCTGATATACAAGTCCATGTCTTCAGTTGTTTGGTTATATGAATGAAAGTTATACCTGACAACAGTAATATTCGCCTTCCCTTCACAATATTTCTTGAACGCTTCAATTAACGGGCTTATCTTTTCTCTGTCGGTGCCTTCCAACTTGAAAGTTCTGTAGACTTTTTGCGCGTCCGGTCCTGCGACATGTAGGAATGTGAGACACTGCACCTTCTCTGACTTTGCTGTTACACCAGCAGCGCCAGCATATATTTCATACGAACTCAGCCAGTCACGCCAGTTCATTGCCATGTTGTTCGCTAATTTCAGCGGAGCCGGTGGCTTTAGCCCCGACGTCGTCATTTTGTTCAGTCCCGATCTGACACCATGTGATGTATGTGAAGGACACGTCCGAACCCGATGAGTGCTGTTGTAAGACTGGTTTTATTCTTGGTCACATGTCCCGGTCCCGGTGGTGGTCAGGTGGTCACATGACCACCCTGCCCTGCCTTGCATACCTTGCATACCTTGCATACCGTACATGATTCACATACCTTACAAATCCAGGGTCTGACCCACACTGATCGTCGCCGCCGCTGCCTCCTCCTTTGTCTCTCGATACGGGACGCCAGAAGAACCATGAGGTATAGAGTAAGCTCATGGTGATAAAGGGCAACTCTGTAGAAAAGCTGGAACTGTACTTGCAGTGCCTGGGCATCCATCCTGTATGAGCAGCAGAGCAGGAATGACCAAAGGAATGGCGTGAGTCGCCTTTATATACCGAGACCATAGGTCGGGCATACGCTGCCATACGCTACGCATACACTTTTCATACGCAACCAATACGCTCTCATATGCAACGCGTAGGTTCTGCTTATGCTGCATATGCCCGAGATACGCCCGTGACGCAAGTTGAGCGTACGAGTAGCGTATGCCAGCGTACCCCTAGCATACGCCGGCGTACCCCCAGCATACGTGGAGCGTATGCCGGCGCATGCTAAGCGTATGAGTGGCATAAGAACCATACGCCCCCGTAGGGCGAGATTATTTTAGCATGCACAAAAAAATGGGGACGGACGGATTTATGAAAGCGTATGGTGGCGTATGCCTCATGATGCGCGAAAAGGAGGAAAACAAGGCAGGGGTGGAGAAAGAGGCGTTTATTGTGCGCCTCAGGAAATACAGAGGAAAACAGGTTAAGTACAGGGGTAACAATAGGTAATCGGCTCATGAGGAGCAATGCAAGAAACAATGACATGGAGATAAAGGGCTCATAAGGAGCAAGGCAATAAACATGAGGATAAAAGGGCTCATAAGGAGCAAGGCAAGAGAGTCACTGTGTGGGCTCAGAAGGAGCAAGAGTTTGTGGTGAAGGTCAGGTTGTCAGTGAGGGGGAGCCGAGGAGCCCTCCACCAAAACGGCGGAGAGGGCTCGCGGCGCGCCCGAGGGGGCGAGGCGGGGCACGTAGGCGTGGACCGCCTCGGAGGTCCAAGTGCCCTGAGCCATAATCTCGGGGAGGGGAACCCCGGCGCGTTGGCAGGCCTGGGCGGCCCCTCGACGGAGACTATGGAGGGTGTAGGCCTCGGGCGTCGGCACTCCTTGGGCTTGCAGGGCCCCTCGCAGCAGCGCGATGAGGGACCTCGGGTCGAGCGGGCGGCCGGAGGGCATTATGAAGGCGGGAGCATCTGGGGCGGCGGGGCAGAGGGCGACGGCGCCGGACCAGGCCGAGACGGGGCAGAGGGAGGATCCGGGGATGGCGGGGACGAAGAGGGCGACCGCGCCCGAGGGGCTGGAGATCGTCTTGGAGCTGCGGATCAGGAGGCGGAGCCCTCCGGGCGCGGGGCGGACGTCATCGCGGGTGAGGGTGTGGGGGCCGCCCCACCCCTCGGGACTCGGGGCCAGCAGGTTGGACTGCCGGAGCATCCCGAAGTACCCGAGGAGGAGCGTGGCCCGAGGAACGAGCGAGGCGGGACCCGCTCGCTCGAGGTGGGTGATGATCAGGGTGAGATGCTGCGGGGAGAGAGGAGGCGCTTGCCGGGGGACGTGGGTGGAGGACCGCTCCCCGCCTCGGCAGACGTCCTTGGGGAGGCGGGCGTCAAAGCCCGAGGTGAGGCCCCCGGCGCCCTCGACCCACGACCGGGCCCCCGAGAGGGTATTCTTGACGGAGGCGGGGGCGAGGCCGCGGAGGTAGAGGGCGGCGGTGAAGGCGGCTACGTCGAACGCCGAGGGCGCGAGGGGGTCCGCGCCTTGGGCAACTGCATAAGTGACGTAGTCCTCGGCCTGGCGACGTCGATTCCTCCAGGTTGCCGGGGCGAGGGCGGCGACTCTGAAGCGGGCAACGGCGGCAACCTCGGCGGGGGGGAAACCTAGAGCCCGGGGAAGAAGGGGAAAACGTCATGAGATACCTGGACTGGGAGGAGCCCGAGGCGGGCCACCTCGCCGCGGGCCGTCTCGGCCCAGGGCCCGGGAAGGTGGGCGCGGCTGAGGGCATCGGCGAGGAGGAGGACCGCCCCGGGCTTGTGGACGATGTGGAGCTGGAAGGAGCCGGTGGCCGCCATGAGCCAGAGCTCCCGAGCGCAAGTCCCGAGGGTAGGGTCTCGGGCGCGGCCCGACTCGAGCGCGACAGCGGGGGCCATGTTGTCGGTATTGATTGTGACCGTCGCCCCTGCGACGTCGTCCGGGAGGAGGGCGCGCAGGGCGACGACAAGGTTAACCGCCTCGAGCTCATGGATGGTCGGGTACCGCGTCCGGAACTCCTCGGAGTACCCTCGGGCGTAGAAGTGGGAGGATGAGAAGGCTCCTCCGCCGGTGAGGCAGGAGTCGCACTCAAGCACCAGCCGGCGACCCTCGGGGGCCCTGAGGAGGCAGAGGCCGTTTGTTATCCGCCCGTAGGCGGCGAACCACCTCAGGTCCCGGAGGGCGTCGTCCGCGAGGGTGAGAGTGGAGGCCCCGAGGCAGCCGCGCAGCACCCCGAGGAGCCGAGCCATGAACTTGCGGCCCGGGAGCACGCAGCTGCTGACATGGTTCAGGCGGCCGAGCAGGCTCTGGAGCTCTTGTTTCCGGTGGGTGGGGCGGGCGATGCGGTCGTCGCAGTCGTCCACGAGGGCTTGGATCTTGTCGGGGGCGACCCGGTTGGTCATCGCCTCGCTGTCGAGGGCAAAGCCGAGCCAGGTCAGGCGGACAGCGGGGGGATGGCACTTTCCGGGTGCTACGTCGAGGCCGAGGGCTGCGGTGAGGGCGAGGAAAGCGTCGAAGGCCTGGCACGCCCTCAGGTAGGAGCCCTCGCACCCGATGAAGTCGTCGACGTAGACGAGGGCATGGAAGCCCTCGCGCCTAATGATCCAAGCCACCGCGGAGGTGACTCGGACGCAGGCCGCGCCCGAGGAGCGGCAGCCGAAGGGGAGGGCGAGGTCTATGTAAGTTTTACCCTCTAAACATATCCCGAAGAGAGGGCAGGAGAGGGGGTCGGCACGGAGCTGGCGGTAGGCCCGGGATATGTCCGCCGACCAGACGTAGGCCCCTGCGCCTTCCGTGATGAGGCGGCGGCCCACGTCGGCGACGGAGGGGAGGGTGTAGGCGTGGGGCTCCCCGAGGTACTCGCGTTGGGGGATGCCCGAGTTCACGCTGGCACCTCGGGGATAGGAGAGGTCGACGATGACCCGCCTTTTTTCCGAGTCGGCCTTGGGGCGGGTCATCATGGGAGAGACCTGCGTCCAGGGAGAGAAGGGGGGGACAGAGAAAGGGCCGATGAGGGCGCCGAGGGCAAGCTCCGTGTCGACGAAGGCCTGGATGTGTTTCAGGAAGTCGGGGGGCTCACGGTGGTTGGAGTAGGAAGGGCGGGGGAGGGTTGAGGCGGAGTAATTCGCGGGGAACCCGAACTCCAGGAAGTCTAGGACGGCGGGGTCGGGGTAGTCCTGGAGGCGGGAGCGCCAGGCAGGGATGTGGAGGCCTGAGGGGAGGGGGATGCGGGCGGCCAAAAAATTAGGGAGGCCCGCTTCCCGGAGGGTGGTGTAGGTGTGGCGGAAAATGGGGTAGCGATCCCACGCCTCGCCGGAGATGTGGGGCCAGGAGGCGATGATGGTAGGGCGGTAGTGGGAGGGGGTGGGTCCGCAGGAGGGGGCGGCAGGGAGGGTAGCTTGGAGGTCGGGGTCGATAACGTCGACGGTGGGCTCGTCGAGGGTGGGGGGGGGGGGGGGGGAGGGGGAGGAGGTGCGGCGGGGGCGGGTGAGGGGGGCAGCAAAATCCTGCGGGGTGGGGGGGGGGGGTCAGCGGGGGGTCGGGGGGGTCGGGGGGGTCGGGAGGGCGGTCGTCAGGGGGGCAGAGGAAGGCGGTATCGCCGGGGTCGAGGTGACCTTCTGAGTCGAGGGTGATGGTGAAGGGTTGGTGGTCGGCGATGAGAGCCTTACAGGCGGGGCGTTGAGCCCCGGAACAGAGGGTGGTGCCGAGGCGGCGGTCAGGCCGCGCCTCGGGGGAGCCGCTGGTGCTCCGGCGAGTAGTGTCAGGGGGGCTGCTAGGGGTGCACTGGGCGGTGATTAGGGGGACCTTGGGCCGACTGGGAGCCTTCGGGTCGGGAGTGGTGGACGGGGCGGCTTGGTCGAGAGTGGGCCGGTCGGGGGCCTCCGGGCCGGGCGGGAGGTGCCGGCTCACTGAAAATCCGGTGAGGCGGAAGCTGTGGGCCGGTCCCGTGCGCGCTTTGTCAGGCAATCAGCCTCGCTGTGCATGGTCAGCACCTTGCGGACATTCGCACAGTAGGCGCACGTGTGGCGGTGCTTTGCGGCACCTTGGCCGTGGGCCTCCCCCGGGGTGGCCTGGGTGCAGGAGGAGGGGTCCCGGTTCCATGGGTAACAGGGGGCTCCGTGGGTCTCCTTGTTGTAGGTTACCCGGGTGTCGGTCTGGGGGCGGGGCTGGGGCCGGGCTCTTGGGTGGTCGAGTGGGCGGGGTGCGGTGGTGGTTGTCTGCTGGGGTGGCATCGCTATGCATTCGACCCTAAGGAGGTTCAGGGCCACTGGGTCGTGCCACCCGTGGGGGAGTCGGCCGTCCGCGATCCAAGTAAACACCGTCTCGGAATAATGGCGGACGGTCGCCCACGGGTAGACGAGGTGATCCTGGAGGACGGTGAGGATGTGGTGATGTAACCCGGGGGCGGAGTGGGCGGGGAAGTCGGGGTGGTTGATGAGGGTCAGAAGGGCGAGGTTATACTCATCCTTCGTCGCTTCCCCCCTCTTCACCGACTTCCTCTCCGCCCCTCTCTGCACAAGGTCGGAGGGGAACACATAGTCAGCCGGTATACCTTGCCGCCTCACTGAGTGGCGCCCCTCGGCGGATGCCAGGATTTCCCGGACGGCGTCGGCTGCGGATACCGGGGTGTGTTGTGCCGGCTCCTCGTGGTAGGCCGGCGATGTCGGCAGTGCTGCATGGCCGCCGATGTGCTGATAACGCTCGTACTGTGGGTGGGCGGCTCCTGGCAGGGCTGCAGGCGGCGGCGGCGGCGGCCTGGGACCCACCGAGGTGCGCGCCCGAGGTGCGGGGGCCGGGGCGGCCCGGTGTCTGGGCGCGGGGGAGGGCGCCTCGGGGATGGGCCGCGCCTCCCCGGTCTGCATGTCGTCGATCCTTGCGTGGAGGTCCGCGGTCGACTGGCGTTGTTCCAGCCGGATGCGCTGCAGCTCCTCCAGGATGGCGTCGATGCCCGAGGTGCGGCGTGAGGTGCCCGGTGAGGAAGGAGTCGCCGGGGCGGATGGGGGTGACTCGTCCCGCCTCGGGGTTGTAGCCGGCCCCGGGGTGCCGTGGGCGGCTGCCCGGGAGCCCTTCCGTCCTTTTCCCTTTCCTTGTGGCATAGTGTATAGGTCCGAGGTGAGCCAAAGTAGAAAAAGAGGTGAGATCTGGAAGGCGGCAGGAGGGCGAGTGCCTGAGGGAGGCCGGAGGCGGCCTTATAAGGGAAGGGGGGAAGGGCGACAGCAGGTGAGGTGTGAAGGCTGCCGGCCCGGGGGAGGGGGGGGGGAAAGGTGGCGAGCAGCGGGCGTCGGGTGAGGCACGAATGCTGCGCGGCAGAGGGCGAGGGAGGGAGCGAGTCGCGGCGGCGTCGGGCGAGGTGTCAAGCTGCGCGACAGCCCGGGGCGGGGGAGGGTCTCCTCCTTTCCTCGCATCAAACGTAATGCTACGCATTACGACCAAGCCGGCATCTGGCGGTGTATGAGTAGCGTATGAGTAGCGTATACGGCGTATGCCGACGTATATGACGTAACGCGCCTCCGCCGCCATACGCTCCCGCAAAAAACCCTAATGTGACAGCCCCTTTAGGAAACATGGCTTTGGCGCGGAACTTTGAAACCACCTCCATGGCGCCATCTACAGAGAAGACTAGGAATCAGGAAATCTATGAGGGATACTGGTTCCAGCATCTCTTCAGTCGGTCCTGTGAGAATCACTATTGATACAGACTTGGTGAACTAATTAGAGTCAGGTGGATTCAATATGGCGATTTGTCCAGCTACGCTTTAGGAACAGTGATTGTATATTTTACAATTCAATGACGGCGCTTATATTGTGAAGTGTTAACGCGGAGGTGTCAACAGAAAAGAGAAAATAGAATTCGAGATATAGTAACTTAAGTAAGCCACCTTACCCAGTTTAAGAAATTACTATTCGTAGTTAGATAAAAGATCACCCCGTAGCCGTAGGCGTAGGCCTACTTGTAATGGATGGGTAATGGATGGTAGTCTGAACGTGGTGGTTGTTGAGTAGCGAGTGACTTTATTTCCCAGACCCAGTTTCTCAACTAACCTTATCATTGCTATGACATTCCCTTAGAATCATTTATATGATATTCCTTAATCATGTTGTTTACCTTTCAACAATATAACATTAATAAATGCCTATGCGACGATCATCTCTTTCATTTATAAATGCTTAATTTTTATCTCATGACATACAGTTTATATACTTAATCTATAAATTACAACACTGCAGCATTGCTTATGATATAATCATAATCGTGGAACTGTTGACACCCAAAGCAAATAGCCAGCATCTGTTTTTCGATGACGGCATAATTACTTTGGGCTTGGTCCAATACCCTAGATGCCATAGCTACTAGTTTATGATCTTGAAGAAGCACTGCCCCTAAAGCTAAGATTCCTTCTACGCGGCATGCGGTATGCGAATGGGAGGATTCCTTCTATGTGGTATGTGGCATGCAGCACACGACTGGCTATATTTAAAAAATAAAAATAAACAAGTATACTCCATACTGCACTGTATATGACCTAATATGGCATTTATATCTATGTACCTCTTGGTACATCACATGGGGGTTCCTACCTTTATAATTACCAAATTATAGATAAGTATTCATATTTTTGTGGCTATGGTAGCATTTTTACCAACCCGTAACCCCACCACCACCACTACCATATGTTTCCCCTCTGCACCCTTGTGTGTGACCGTTCTGTAATGCTCAGTCGCCTCTCCTCATCTAAAACTAATGGACACGTGCGATTGAGGTTTCTATTCGCATACTGCATGCCGCATGCCGCACCGATCGCTACAGGGACCGATCGAGTTGCCGCATTCGAATTTGCATACCACGTGTAAGGGATGTAGCCCATTGACTTCAAGGTGTTTCAATTTTTTGCTGCATTCGCATGCCGCATACCGCATGTAAGGAATCTTAAGCTGTATTCACACAGGCAAAAAGTAAAATGATCTAGGCAAAGCGTTTTACCTGAGGCGTTTTAGAAGCGCATTCACACGGGCAGTACTTGGGCCGGAAATCGATATCAGCGCATGGGCAAGTCGATACTAACCAGCGCCAGTTTGGGTTCATCGACGTCGGCCGAGAGAGTGTGGGTTCGACCTAGATATGTATGGACTGAATCGTATTGGTTTGGAACAATCAAAACTTCTGCTGGGCAGTGAAACCCTAAAAATAAATGATGAAAAAAATATATGTGCACCTCTTGCAGTTTCATAGACTAAATTATATAATATGCGCTTTTGATCGACCGGAAAGTCAACAAACCAAGGTCTCGACTACGCATGCGTGTGACGTCATAAATCGCTTCATATGGCTTCACACGGACAAGATAAAACGATTCAGCCTAGATCGGTTCCTGTAGACCACCTTGCGAAGCGTTTTACATTAAACGATTTATATGAATCGATTCAGCCCTAAAACGCATCAGCCGTGCATTCACACGGCAAATCTGAGTCGAACTAGGCAAGTGGTTTTACGTGAGGCGTTTTAACTCGCCCGTGTGAATACAGCTTTAGCTTAACCCTGACTGGCAAGCATCGACCTGTATCGTGATGTTTCTTTACCTTGTAGTATGACAACACTGGTGCGGTTCTGAGCTTTTGTTTTAGTGTTTTCAACGCTGCTTCCTGTTCAGATTGCAAATGCCAAGCAACATCCTTGGCTAACAGCATACGCAGTGGCTTGGCTATTTCTGACATGTTCGGTATGAATTTGTGTACATAGCCGACCATGCCTAGAAAACGTTGTACACCTGGTTTGTCACTTGGCCTAGGCAGATCAATGATGGCTTGCACCCTTGCTGGGTCTGGTTGAACTCCCTCCTGAGTTAGGACATGTCCTACATAGGGTACCTGACTGAGACATATTTTCGACTTATCCGGATTCAACTTAGATTTACACACCATGCTCTTTCGAGAACTGCTTGTACCCTGCTATCAAGATAGCCCTGCTACATGATAGTATCATGTTCCTCTATCGTTGATATGACCTTAGATGTTTCTAGGACGTAAAACAACAACAAACAAACAAACCTCTATCGTTGAACCACATATCAATATCTCAATATATCATCAGTGACGACACCCACACCTGGCAAATCCCCTAAGATATATTGCATCTCACTTACGAATATATCCCCGGCTGTCTTAATACCAAATGCAGCCGGGTGTACTTGAATCTGACCCATGCCGTATTGAACATACATAGGCGGGAACTATTTTGGTAAAGTTGGATTTTCCAATATCCTGATTGAGCGTCCAGTACAGAAAAATACTGTGCATTGGATGTGTTGGCTATTATTTCGTCTATTGTCCTAGTTGGGTATGGGCCTCATAATATGGCTCGGTTAAGTTTAGTAGGATCTAGACAAATACGCAACTTGTTCGGCTTACACACTATCGTTATCGAATTCACCCAACTTGTTGGTTCGTGCTGCTCGGCTATAACACCGAATTTCAACATTCATTTAAGTTCATTGTCTACTCGATCGTGTATTGCAAAGGGGATTAGTCGTGGTGGGTCTACTACGGGCAGAACATTGGGGACAACATGTATCGTGGCATTAGTTTTGATGAGGCCTAACCCTGAAAATACGTCCTTATATTGGCTCACCATTGTTTTGCCGTGTGCGCTCAGGCAACCCGTGGTCGACTTGTGTTTAATGTTCAGAGTGCTTGACACTTCGTTGACCCTGGCGATTATGTTCAGTTCGACACAGGTTCGGCATCCCAGGATGGGATGTCCGTGCTTCACTACTTGGAACTTGGCGTGATGTGCGTTTATCTCCAGAATCGTCTCTCTGTCCGGTACAATGCGATGCCCAGAGTACGTCACGAGCCTGCACTTAGGCTTGAGCCGTGTTCACACGGACAAAATGTGAGGCGTATCACACAAATCGAATCAGGTGAGGCGAATTGGTTGCGTCCACACGGGCAAAATTATCCGCATCACAGGAATCGATTCACGTAGACTACCTCGCTTAGGTGGTTTTACACGATCCGCATCACGTGAGTCGAATCAGCCCTAATCCGCATCAGACGTGCGTTCACACGAGAAATGTGAGGCGAACTATACAAGTCGCTTTCTACGAATCGATTTACATTGCCCGTGTGAACACGGCTTTGGTCATAGTCATGTTGTGCAGATTCTTGAATATGTCTCGGGGGTATCAGCTTAACTTCTGATCCCGTGTCGAGCTTGAATCACACTTTTTGATCTCCGATCGTAATGTCCTTGTACCACAGACCTGCTTGATTCTCCTTTTCATTTGATATTTCGCCGATGAAGAGATCCGCTTCGAGGTAATCCACTTGTGCGCTGCCCATTGTGCCTAAGTCTGCATCTGTTTCATGCGTTTCCATTGGCATTGCGACATCGTTTACGGGTGAAGTCCTGCTGCGGCATAGCTTCGCAAAATGTCCGATCTTGCGACATGTGCTGCAAACTTTTCCACGTGCCGCACACATGCCTTTCCGATGCTGGAATCCACAGTTTTCACATGTTGTGGTTTGGTCCCGGACGGCTTCTCCAACATGGCATCATTGCTCGCGGGGCACATGTGCCAGTATTTCTCGACACGCAGTCCACTTCTTTTACTTCTTCCACTTTACCTTCTAAGTGTGCTGTGCTAAATTCCCTTAAGTGACACATATCGGTGCACTTCTGGAGCGTGAGGTCTGCTGTCTGGATGAGCTTGTTGCGCAAGTCGGTGATTTTGACCCCTGCTACAATCCAGTCTCGTAATACACTGTCTTCCACCTCTCCATACTCACAGTCTTTCACACAGTCGGGTAACGCCGTTATATATATGTACTGGCGTTTTCGCTTCCCTGGTTGCGGATATTGAATTTGTAGCGTGTAATAATTATATTTGACCGACCTGTACGATACTCTCTGAATACTCTCACAAGCGGTTCGATTTTGTCTTCTTGGTCAGATGAGAACTCAAAGTTTGCGAACACCTTTTGTGCCTCCGGTCCCGCTACGTGGAGGAACACACAGCATTAAATGTCCTCGGTTTTCGCATTGACTCCTGTTGCGACTGCATATATGATATCCTATATGCCCGGTGCCACATTTTCCATTTGCTGGCGGCATTACTCTCAGTATGAGAGGGCCCGGTGGTCTTAGACCTGGTTCTGTTAGTGACATTTGTGGTTCATGGGTTGACAGATGGGTCGTTCTCAGAAACTGTGTACCACTTGAGGTAGTCTACTTGAAATGCATATTTCAAAGAAACCCATTATTGGAGTGTCAATATTTAGATTTCATCACTTAGCCCAATAACGTGGGAGATATTTTAGATCAAAAGTAAATGTTAATATTGTGTATTATGTATCTTATTGGGATGGATGTAGCTAAATAAATAGAAAAGTACATCACTAATTTGTGACATTGTCAACAGCATTGAAAATAAAGTGTCACAAACTTAATGAGAACCTCTGAACAACAGCACATTTCACTTCAAATGGTCATATACAATGAAGCCATTTATTTCTAACAAAAATTATAAAAATGAAATAGTTAACCTTTTCTGGAATCATTAACTTCGTAACATTTCGTTTCCACTTGCAAGTACTATGAAACTCTGTTTCTAACACTGAGCACAGATACAGTACAGGAACTATTTTCACCATTTGACACTCTATGCATGGACCCAGTTATGGTATAGTAGAAGATGGACCCAGTTATGGTATAGTAGAAGATGGACCCATTTCTTTTTCTTGAAGATTTATACGGCCTATTATGAATAAGTCTGAATAGACTTGTTTTCACCATTAGACAGTTTGTCGAAAGAAAGCCCGAGCCTACACTTTTACCGACCCAAGGGATTTTTAATCTCCCATACCACATAGACATGGTATGAGAGCAACTGGCCTTTGATGACGCTGTAAGTTAGACACAGTGGTGGAAATCCAAATTGGCAGAGGTGGAGGCATGGGGAATCGAACCACTGACCTTCAGATTAGGAGTCCGACCCAGAAAAAAAGTCAGACGCTCTAACCACTCTGCCACAGAGAACACCACAAAGGGTTACTTTCAAATAGTAAATATGATTAAAATCTGCTCGTGTTGCCCTGACTCGGTGACTGCATCTGCGACACCTTGACTTTATCTTCAGATGGCAAATCAATCCAATTCAATATCATACTGCAAAATTACTGTTGTGAAAATGAAATATTTTATTTTCTAGACGGGAAGCTGTGTAAAGTTCTATGATGGCGGCCTCAGAAGGAGCTCATCAGATGAGCTCATTGCCACTCCCGCCGATGCAGTATGTGAGTTTGTATAGCGAAGAAAACCTCCGCCGAGGTCGCGTCCTCAAACCACCAGCCCCAATAAAGGTAAGCCAACTTACTTACATTCAGGTTCAAGACCATACATTTAAAAAATATTTTATTTTCACATAACTCAAAACTAATCTGTGTGACGCATCACATATCAACTATTAAAATACAAAGTCTAGCAGAGAACAATTGATCACAATAGAAGTTATTTATTTATTATAAATAAATTGGGGAATTCTGGTTATCAAATCGCGATATCTCACTCGACAGAACTGTAGCTGTTAACTCCCAAGAATTAAAACAGTCAAAAGTAATAAAAACACGGCAAAAACGTAGCACTTGACAGGTATGTGCACATGCACATAACAGAATCTTGATTAGACACATAATACCTAACCTCAATTAGAATTTAGGTACATCCATTGCCAAACGTTGGTTAGATACACATTATCAAACCCTTATTATAGGTATATGTATACACTATCCAACCATGATTAACTACTAACATTACCCAACCTTGATTAGACAATACCCAACAGATATATGTGTAGACAATTAAAAAATGTATGATTGAAATAAGCTGAACAACATTTTTAGATTTTTTTAATATCAGCTATGCAAGTAGTTGTATTTTTATTAATACAACCATGGTATTTACGGCCAAAATGTAATACTTGGCAGGTATGCAGCAGGGATAGTGAGATGAGAGTGGTGTCAAAAATGGAGCTAGTTAATAATGTTACTCCAGTAATATGATTTGTGCATAATGCTTTTTGTCCAAATTGCTACTTGCTGCTCAATTCGGTGTGTTGAGATAGGGATATTCAGATGACTATACCTTGAATAAATAGAACCTCCCCAAACTAAAATCCGTGTGATTTACTAACTACATATCTAACACTAACAGTGGATATCTATCATTTTGGAAACACCGGTTCTCATCTAATTACCAAAGTTAAGCAACATTAAACCTCGTCAGGACTTGAATGGATGATCACCTGGTAACACCAGGTGCCATAGACATTCTCTTATACCTTGTAATAAGCTTATAACCAACCAAATCATGTGACTAAGTGGGATATCAGGTCATGGTGCTGGCAGCCTGCTCTCCCAGTGGGGCAGCACTATAAAGTCCCATGAGTGCACACTGTCACAAACTGTCACAAGTCGGTACCCGTCCTGATATGACCTTAGATGTTGCCAGGACATAAAACTCCAACATTTGATTCTACATATGTAACTTAGATCCAGGTGCACTTATTAAACATTTGCTGCATAGAAGAGAATACTGAGTCAATTTAATGGAACCTGTTATTGTTGAAGCCTATGGTGTCGAGGTTTTGGCGTGCTTTCCAAAATTATTTGTTACATGTTTGTACTTCAAATATCTCAAAAGTTAGCCATTTGAAATAAAAAATTACTTCAAACTGAAGTATGGTAGATTGTAACAATCAAAAATGTCAGAAACGCCAAATCATCGGACTGTGTGCCTTAAGTAAAAAATAGTGATACAATTAATGACCTATCCTACTATGACTGCAGGACAGCTACACCATGTTCGGTATGCAGTACCACGCCGATGACGTTATTGTGCGGCCACTCGAGACGCAGGGCTTTCGGCGTCTCTACCCACACAACTATGACCCCAAGCGGGAACTGAAGAAACTGAACCACTCGATCCTGAGCAATTTCCTCGACATTCTCGACATTCTCATCAAGGCTCCCGACTCTGCGAAGCGCGCTGAGAAGATCGACGACCTGACGCTGCTGTTCATCCACATGCACCACCTGATCAACGAGTTCCGCCCACACCAGGCGCGCGAGACGCTGCGTGTTATGATGGAGGTGCAGAAGAAGCAGCGGCACGAGACGACAGAGCGCTTCCAGCGACACCTCACAAAGGTGCAGGAGATCCTGCGGGACGTGGTGGCAGCACTGCCTGACGAGACGAGCCTTGACTCGAAGCTGGTGATCAACACCGACCACATAGCTGATGTGAAGGTGAAACTGGAGCCCGGTGAGGAAAGCGCTGAGCCCGAAGTGAACCCGCTCGACAAGATGATGTGTGATATTGTTGACGGGTTGAACTGAAGCTGGTGATCAACACTGATCTCATACTCGACGTGAAGGTGAAGCTGGAGCCGGGTGAGGAAGGCACTGAGCCCGAGGTGAACCGCTTGTCACTGAAGCTGATGATCAACACCAACCTCATACCAGATGTGAAGCTGAAGCTGAAACTTAAGCTGGAGCCCAGCGAGGAAGGCTCTGAGCCCGAGGTGAACCCACTCAACAAGATGATCTGTAATATTGTTGATGGGTTAATCTGATGCGGGGGATGAGAACTTGGTGGTGGTGCGGTGGGTGGGTGGATGGGTGTGGGGAA
Organism: Branchipolynoe longqiensis; assembly: GCA_030323885.1. Classification (NCBI taxonomy): domain Eukaryota; kingdom Metazoa; phylum Annelida; class Polychaeta; order Phyllodocida; family Polynoidae; genus Branchipolynoe; species Branchipolynoe longqiensis. The sequence continues at coordinate 90,938,417 of CM059191.1, read as the reverse complement.
GGAGAGCGTATTCATAGGCAGTTCCTGCAACTTTGTGTATGATTGGCACCACCACAAGCCAGGTTGAACCCGATTGGTAAATCGCTGACACTGGACACCTAAAGATGGAGAGTTGGCAGCAGGGGCAATTGACAGTATATACAACTTGTGTAGCGTTGATACTGGAGTTTCAGATTGAGCTTTCTGTTGACGTGGGACATTGTTTGCAGATTGTATTGAATGATCCAGTGGCACTGACTGGACATTGAATAGGGTGTAACTGTAAGGATGTTAGCACCCCAGTGCAAGGTGATTACATGCGGAAACACCATATTACTGATGGTTTAAACTGATAGGGTTCAGAATAATTAACAGTATATGCTATTATGCATAACTTTGGCACCTTAGCTTAAGTTAAATTTTTGGTGACAAATCAAATTAGCCATGGGTATAGGATTATTAATAGCATGACTGAGGGTATCCAATCGGGCTGACTCCATCTTATTACGGTATTCTGACACTGGTTCTAGCTAATAGTAAATACACTCAACAAGAGTAAAATACAATAATATGGAACTCTATGATATCTGTACTGTTTTACCACTATCATTTAGAAAAAGTATTCTACTCTCCGGTAAGATACATATTTATCCATGGGTAAATTATACACGAATAACGTTATCGGACAATTTAATACTACTCTGGATGAAAAGAAGTATAAAGATTATTACTGGAGTCTGTGACAGTGCTATCACAATGAGTTTGTTCAACTGCCGAGTAGACAACAACACTAGAGTCCAGCGGAATAAGATCTTCAAGAAGCCCAGACTTGAGGTCGGGAAACACTCATTTTTCTTTTGAGTGACAGATCCATGGAATAGTCTTCCAGACAAAACGGTTGAAGAAATTATGGCAGAAGCATTTGAGAGAAGGCTGGATAGACATTGGACAAGACACTCACAATTATGGCTTCAGGGCTCCATCTACCCCCATATGTGTGCAAAAAAAAGAAGCTTTTTTTTTCTATAACGAGCTGGCGTTAGAGGCCCAGTAGGGCCTAGAGCAACCAGAAGAGCATCTTTAACTTTAAAGTATTCTGGTTATAAGACCAGAACATAGTGTCGTGGGGGTGATGAAAATGGGAAATATTGTGCCTAGAGCGGGACTCGAACCCACATCTCTTTGCATTCCGGGCCAGTGTGCTAACCATTACACCACCTAGGCTCCCTGATATCAATACACTCCCCACGCCTACCTGTCTATGTGGTTACTTGCCTGAGAGGTAAGTGCAGACCACTACACTCGTCCCCCTGGAATTGTAAGTCTTGTAATGCTTACAATTACATACATACAGGCAATGCACTAACACATACATACACAGGGTAGGTTCAACAACCATACAGCGCAAAGCTTGTACAGGATCCTGGTCACGGCAACCAGTGTCGTGGGGGTGATGAAAATGGGAAATATTGTGCCTAGAGCGGGACTCGAACCCACATCTCTTTGCATTCCGGGCCAGTGTGCTAACCATTACACCACCTAGGCTCCCTGATATCGATACACTCCCCACGCCTACCTGTCTATGTGGTTACTTGCCTGAGAGGTAAGTGCAGACCACTACAATAGTAACACAATTGTGCCCTGTATGGTTTTGTTGTTGCTTTAAATAAAAATGCATAAACTATTGTTTTGGATTAATTTGATAACAGAAAATGAACATTATACCATTTGTATATATATGAGCCTGTCTCAAAAGGTGATAACTTTTTTTTGTCCATTGTAACGATTGACACAAAACAGCACAGAAACGGTTATACTGAAAACACAAGGACATTTGCTTCAAATCAATATGTATTCTATTGGGATTATGAAATGCCATGTAAAATACAAATCAGTTTATCCTGAGAAAATGCATAAGCAGATAGTATGTTGATCATTACAATGGACAAAGTTTTGTCCCATATTTCTTAGAACCTTTTGAGACAGTCTCATATGCCTCTTCCTTCTCGGGTAGGCTCAACTGGTTACCAGATACATAACGACAGGGCACAGGTTATTTGCTATGAACACAAGAGGAATCAATTTAGGCACAGTGGTTCTTCCTTGTGACCTCATGCCAACACAACCAGTAGGCCTAATAATTTTAATTTAATCTTTTTCAGTATTTAGCCAAAAGAAAATGGCCTACCCTAGACTGATAAAAGGATTACATGTCATTCATGTGAACATCAGAATGTTTTCAGTCAAACAATGAACGCTGAATTCTCAGTTAGAAATTTATTATATCACATAGTTCTAGAAGTTTCAATTATGTGCTTACGAAAGTTGAATTGCTACGAGACTGATGTATTTTTAACAGTTAACAAAAATAAGAGGTGGACGATTTTTCAGGCAATAATTGTTGTTGCTGCCTTATAACAGAATGTCCTAAGTGATTTTCTCTAGCTTAGTGTCGGGATAATGTGAAAGTGGGATATCAGGTCATGGTGCCAGTAAATCCATTTACATGCAGACACAGGAAAATTGGAGATTGGATGCTCCTAAAACAATGGTATTATTTATAATATAAAGTTGTTAGCTTCTAGAACCCTTCACGATACAGGTAATGTTGTCAGTAGAACATTGTGGTATCTTGTCCCTCACATTCATATCAACCCGTCCTGATATGACCTTAGATGTTGCCAGGACGTAAAACTCCAACAGCCAACCAACCATTAATATCAGCTCTTAATGTAAACACTCTTGACAGTTCTCACAATACGATCAGTACAATTATTACCAGAGATCATGTTTGACATATATACATAATTTTCTAGTTTGTAACAAAATTCACACCGGTTCAATATGGCAGTGTTCCACTTTTAAAATAAACAAAGGGTGTGTAGTAAAATGAGCTGTATACATCTGTTGAAATGGACTATTTTATTTTAATGTACACAATGGCAGTTGTGAAACCTATGGTGAGTTTTGACATGTAAAGTAATGTAGATTATAACAATCAATTTAATGTATTTATCTCAGAAAAATGACAAACTCAAAACCATTGGGATATGCAACTATAAATGGTCCGTCCTGATGACCTTAGATGTTGCTAGGTCGTAAAACAACAAACCAACTCTTAAATGATAGAAAAGATCACTTTGATTATTTTGTTAGAAACACTAAATTTGTAGTTTGTGGATTAAATATTTCAATAGAAAATAAGGGACTCCTTTCTCCTCTCAAATTGCAAAATAGTAGCAGTCAAATGGTACGAGTAGCATCAAGAGAACAATTGACACCGTTCAGTTTGAGTGTAATGAAGTGGCTTAGTCACGCGTATATTAGCATTAATTGAGTTAATTCATTTTGGAGCACCCTGTGTCACCAAAGCTCCAATCACACTACTGCTTGCGACCTTAAATAAGGGTTGGTCACAAAGGTCCTCAGTGGTCGCCAACCTCCTTGCGACCATTACAGGCACAAGGAGGTTGCAGCTACTGCACTAAAAACCTTGCAACCTAAATGGTCTCCCAAAGGTCGGCGACCATTAGTTTGATTGCAAGGTCACTGGTGATGGGTTCTTTGGGAGTAGCAGTGACCATGAATTTCCGATTTGGATATAGAGTAAAACCTCTCTAACCGACCACTCCCATATCTGGGTCCGAAACGATCGCACGTACATTACCATTGTAATGAATTTTATTTTTTAACTCCCTAAACAGACCACCTCCCTAAATGGACCATTTAAAGTCGGTCCATTTAGAGGTTTTACTTCCCATTCATACAAGTAGAGACGAGAACTCTTGTTAATACTCTCAGCGAACAGATAGTGCAACACGAGTCACAGCTGGTATTTTTTGTTATATTTTATTATCTGACGGGTAATACATAAATGAACTTGGCATACCGACACGGCATATCACCATCCATGTCCTTTAATGGCTTTAAGAATCATTTTGTTCTTATCGCGCTCACAACTGTATATAGGTTACCCGCCTGCTTTTCACCAGCACACAATTGGTACCTCATAGTATAAACACGCCTGGATTGTCCCATTCCCCCCGTCTCCATAAAAGCATACATTTGTGTAAAATAATGTCCTACTGTACACAGAAAAATATCAACAAAAGTGCTTCAACTCTTTTGAAAATAGGCTGAAAGCGTACAAAAGAATCACATTAGTATTATATGTATTTACAGTATACTCGTATGTGTACTCGACAAATCCAGGACTTAATAAAAAAAAAAAATCCTTAAGTATTTGATTCAACAATGCACCATTTATTTCTCGCTATCCAGACTTCTGATGCCGCTACTGTTAATACGCCGAGATTCAAATGAATCGAGCGAACGGAGGTATGCTGTGAATATATATATATACATGTATATATTAATATATAACTTTTGTTGGGTAAATAATAATAATTATATATATAAAAAAAAAAAAGTGAGAGGAAAGAGTTAATCCTTCCTCTGCCCATGTACCGTGAATACAATGACATTGGTGGCGGTGGTAAGTGAGGAGGTGGGGGGAGGGTGGGGGCAGCAAAACGCAGACAATCGAGTTTGAAGAAGCCATTGAGTGACCATTAATAAAGATGCATTTACAGATGATGAGGTGTTCGCGGCTGGCGCCACCTAGTGGGATTTGGCATGACTAGCAAGGGTAGGCTAACTAGCATGGCTCCCCGCCCAAACGATTGCTGTATGGAGCGTCTTGGCTGTGGTGGTAGTAGTCCTCTCGTCTAATACTCTGCCAGGCCACAACGGTCCGAGCACATGAGGAGGCACAGTCAGTAGCAGCCAGTGGTGGTGGTGGTAGGTGGGCATGGAGACACTACCGAAGGGGTGTGATGAATGATGATGTCCAAGTAGCCGGTGCCCGCTTCTTCCAAACACCGAGCTCAATGTTCCAACGAAACTAGACAACAATTCCACTTCCAAGTTTGAAACAACCAAGCATGCAACGCTTGCCTGAGTTTGGAACTCACAAGGAAACTCCAGTCGTGTGCTCGGGTGAGTGTGGGTGTGTGCTCGGTGTCCGAACATCACGGGCAGTCAGGTAAAAGAGGGCTTCGTGGGTGGGTGGGTGCGCAGGGGAGGGGTGAGCTATCCACCGGGACTTATGTTCAAGTTGTGATCATCTGTCTGTATGCCGACTGCACTGAGTAAGAAACCATTGTCAAGCGCTGCAATGTGTGCGTACCTAGCTGTAGCCAGTTCTCTCCCCATTCACTGCTCAAATTATTATAATTATTATTCATATCATCATTATTCATAGTATTATCATTACCATCATCAGTTTGAAATTGCTTGAAAATAGCACCTTAGTCTGTCCTGCCCGTTGATAAAGTCACTGAGAACTTAAAGAGTTTGTCCACACGCGCCATCAGTCTCGCAGTGTCCCGGCAAGGTGCCGCCACACGTCACTGTGGTCACCCGTACAGCTGAGTGACGGCCGTGACAACGCGCCACTAAGGAAGTATTTACAACACAATATCAGCACTTGTCCACGCCAGGAGGTTGGCACGTAATGTACGACGGGGCCGGGCGTGGTGGCACCGACCCGTCCGGGCACTCGCTCCTCGGAGCCGGTCCGGCCAACGCGTTTGACGAAGTGGAATAGTCATATATATATGTGTGTGTGTAGGTGTGTGTGTGGAGTGCTTGTATATATATGTGGGTGTGGGTGAGTGGAGTGCGTGTATATATATATATATATATATATATATATATATATATATATATATAATATATATATATATATATATATATATATATATATATATATATATATATATATATATATATATATATATATATATATGTGGAGTGTGGTCCGTATGGAGTTGGACATGTGTGTGTGTATGTGTGTGTCATGTGTGAGCCGTGTGTGGTGTGTGGAGTGTGGAGCGTATGGAGTTGTGCATGTGTGTGTGTATGTGTGTGTCATGTGTGAGCCGTGTGTGGTGTGTGGAGTGTAGAGTGTGGAGTGAATTATAAGTATCAGGGAAAAACTGTGTCCTAATTGACGAGGTTTCATTGGTTCATGCCGGCCGTGTCGCCCGCAGCAGACTGGTCCCTGTACCACTCAACGAACTCGTCCAGCATCACAGGCCCTGCAACAACCAACAAGGCACCTCAGTGATAGTCAGCACCAACACGAGCAAAGCACGCCACCCGACATGGCAGTTTATGTACACAGTAACTGAGGTATCAGCCATACATATATTAATCAGGGGTGTCCCTCCCCCTCCCCCAACTGGTCACCATTAGTGTTTTGGGGTGGATAGATAGATAGATAGATAGATAGATAGATAGATAGATAGATAGATAGATAGATAGATAGATGTATGGATGGACGGACGGACGGTGTCTGTGCTGGTTGGTTGATGTGTCGGTAACGAAAAGGTGAGTTGAATTTACTGTCATTCAGGTTTTCCGAGCAACTAACATGATGGGATGCATAACTCCAATGTTCACAGGTTTGTTTGTTTGTTTGTTGTTTTACGTCCTAGCAACATCTAAGATCATATCAGGACGGGGCAATGTTCACAGGTAAACAGCTAGCTGATGATGTATATTTCCTTAGGTCAACAGTTAGCAGCAACATGAACTTATCGAAATCTATATGGTTAACTGCATGATTAGACCTGCCTAGCAATTAATGAAATTAACAAGTTACAATAGAAATGCACCCACCAAAAAATAGGTTAACAAACTCACACAAAGCATGGTAAAAGCTGGATTGTGGACTGTTTGCAATCTACAAACCGTTACAGCCCAGAAACAAGAAAACCAAAATTCAAAAGATTTGAATCAAATTGGACTAGTGCTGCCCAGCAATGGACACAAGTTCTAGCACCATTATCCGCTATGGGCAATGTACATAAATTCGCCACACAAAAAACAAGGAGAAAAACCCGACACATGAGGGTGGGACGGGACAGACAGACGAGCTGCTAAAGATAACGCTGCAATCACTTGGTAGACTGCAGGCCGATATGCCAGCAATGGTACTATGCGGTCAAAGGCAGTTATTGCATCAACATTTTTTTTCTTCAAAATTACAATTTTCTGTGGGCACTCATCACCAGTTCCTTCAGAAATAGTTCATTAAACCAATAACTAGTGTTTCTAAAAAAAGCTCTTAGCAGCACGCTGCGTGTACTTACATGCACCGTCTTCATCGTAGTTCCGTAAGTCAGGTTGGATAAGTCGACTAAATTCTAAAACATTGCACCACTGGTCCTTGTTGATTACTTTATATTTTGATTGCTGAAAGAAAAGCAAACAGTAAGCAAATGTGAAACTATACAATTAAAAAAAAAAGTTAATGGAAAGCTTGTTATATTTAACGTGCGCCGCCTCTAGAGCACATTTATGTTTATCATCGGCTATTGGATGTCAAACATATGGTCATTCTGACATTTCTTTGGAAGAAACCTGCTGCCACCACAAAGGCTACTCTTTCCGATAAGCATTAAGGGGTCTTTTATATGCACTTTCCCACAGACAGGAAAGCACATACCACAGCCATTGATGAACTAGTTGTGAACCACTGGTTGTTTTGATATTAAATGTTGACTACCCAACACATCTATTGGACACATTCAGAATCGCAACTGACACGCGCACACACAAGTTCTACATCAGGGTTGCCACAAAACAGAGATGTCAAAATTCCCCGACAGATTTCATTTTTCCCTGACAAATAAGAGAACTTTTTTATTTTTTATTAAACAGCCTCCAACCACCCATCCTTTCCTCCCATTTATTTGATTATTTTAGGCCCGCACTTTCAAAACACCATACCGTAAACTGTTATAAACCTTTCTTGGCAACTCCCGAGGCCAAGGTGATTGTTTCATTTTTCCCTGACATTTTTCAAAATTCCATTTTTCCATGACAAATTCCAAAATTCCCTGACCTTGAAGAAACAAACTTTTCCATGATTTTCCCCTGACATGTGGCAACCCTGTACATGATCACCTCAAAAGATGCAGAGCCATAACATTTCTCTGTCGTCTATCTTGCTTTGATAACAGCTTGATACTAAGAAATGTAATCAGAATTAAAGCGGCATGGTCCGATGAAAACATAAAATTTTCAAAATCGAAGCAAATATCTAGATTTGATTCTACATATCTAACTTAGATGCTGTGCACTTATCAAACATTTACCACATAGAAGGGAACCATAAGGCAATTTAGTAGAACCGGTTACTGTAGAAGCCCACATTGTCAGAGCATTGGCCTGCTTGCCTAAATTAATTTAGCATGAATGCATATCTCAAAAGTTAGCGATTTAAAATAAGTTACTTCAACCTAAAGTAACGTAGATTACAGCAAGCAACCTAATATATTTATCAGAAACTCAAAACCATCGGACTATGAAACTTTAAGCACGCTACGACGTGAATAATATGTCTTAATTGTACTCGATTTGTGACATCATGTTTTACTATTTAATAGCGTCAGACAGTGAAGCAACAAACCTCTAAAAACTGGTGAAATGATGAAAATAAAGGCCAGTTCTTGCCCAGAAGAAGAGCCAACATGGCCTTGGCTGTATCCATGTCCATACTTCTTTGGTCCTTGTCCTAAAATGAATGGTATGTAAAGTCTCCATTTGAAATCAGCTTCAAAACACATGAACTGCTTGCAGTTTTGCATTATTTTGTTATTCTCTTAATTACTGGGTTTCGTTTAGATTTATACGTGACTCACAATTCTTTAAATATTTTCTTATAAAGATATATTTATAATAAATAATTGTTTTATTTTGAATATTGCTCTTACATAAACAAAAATGATGGATCCCACCTTCATATCACACACAGAAAAAGCCAGAACCTCACGAGACCTCAAAATGTCTTCTGTTATATTTAGAAGCTTATCCATAAAAATAAGCAGTCTGAGAGCAATAATAATAATAATAATAATAATATAGTTAATTCCACATTAAACATGTTGGCTGCAGGCTAACATGGGTAATTTGCACACGAGGTGCAAGTTCTATTTTTAGCTTTCTTCCTGGTTCGCATACGCCTAGCCCGTCACTTCTTCCCTCGCTGCTCTACCTGACACTTCGATCACCCACCCTCCCCTAAGTGGTTTGAGCGCTGCACGGGGGCTCCTCTTCACCTTCTCGCCATGAACTCTTGACAAGTTGCGAGTTGCTCAATACATGCACAAACTGAACTGAACTGCTCAGGGCGTCTGGGTCCTGGTACCTGGCCCTCACTCTCATGCCGCTGCTCTGTCAGCCAAGATTAAATTTTATTAAATTAAATAAATAACCATTAACCGTTCATATTCTGCTTTGTCAATTCCTTGTATGTCTGTGCGTACGAGTGTGTGAATTAAACATGTTGGCTGCAGGCTAACATGGGTAATTTACACACGAGGCGCAAGTTCTATTTTTAGCTTTCTTCCTGGTTCGCATACGCCTAGCCCGTCACTTCTTCCCTCGCTGCTCTACCCGACACTTCGATCACCCACCCTCGTCTAAGTGGTTTGAGCGCTGCACGGGGGCTCCTCTTCACCTTCTTGCCATGAACTCTTGACAAGTTGCGAGTTGCTCAATACATGCACAAACTGAACTGAACTGCTCAGGGCGTCTGGGTCCTGGTACCTGGCCCTCACTCTCATGCCGCTGCTCTGTCAGCCAAGATTAAATTTTATTAAATTAAATAAATAACCATTAACCGTTCATATTCTGCTTTGTCAATTCCTTGTATGTCTGTGCGTACGAGTGTGTGAATTATCAATGTACACACAAGTTGATATTTATATCAGTATTTTTTTCACATGAAAAAGGAGAAAGCAGAAGTACAATACTTATGAGGCGCTTTCCCCATTTTAAAAATAACACAGATACATTGCTTATACCATAGAAATAATAAATAGAAAAATAAAAGTTAAAAGCATATCAACATTACCCTCAATACTGTAAATTACATCTCAATATTTATGTACTAGACTACTATGTGTTTTCCCTCTGATAAAGCTTAAATATTTTCTTTTTATACATTTGTTGAAACATATAAAAGTTTTTTGAACATTTGAAATTATCGTCACATGAATTCCATATTTTTATACCACATATAGAATAAACACCGAGACTTTAAAGTTGTTCTTGCAAATACAAGCAGGATAACGCTAGTCTTACACGCATAGTGACAGTTCGTAAACATGAATGTTTAGTCAAGTGGGGGATGTTGGTGCATGTGTTGGCTATTTTGGTGGTATTTACAATAAAACGATTTAAACTGGCACAATCCAATGGCTGTCAGTTTCTGCCATATTTTTTTAAAGATAAACATTAGGTTGATAGATATAAGCTAGATTATCTTAATTTGAATAACTTATTTTAAATAGTTAACGCAGATATACAAAGTGAAAAAATGCCAATTTAATTTGGATGCTCACACTGCAATTCCGAAAATTATAGGGCTTCACCAGTGACAGGTTCAATTAAATCGAGTTTTCCTTCTATACACTAAAAATACAGTAATAAATATTTAATAATATGAAATCTAGATAATTGGCCTGGCTTGGAGATTGAGCTGCTTTCATTGGAATATGCAGCTTTAAGATGTTAGCTCTGGGTCACTGTTCCCCTCGGCAATGAGAGGTGCGGGACGGAGGAGTCATTGGTGTTTTCTAAATATTTAACCATTTTTGCTGGTGGTGACCACACTACGAAGAAATATATAAAATAAAGACTAGAAGACATAACTTTGAGACCCTTAAGCATCGAATAGAACACAAAACACACATGGAAATCAAGACAGAAGAGCTCATCTAAGCAAACCAACCTAGTAGCATTTTGTGTTCTCCATATCTTTCTGTTATTTAGTATTATATATGTGGTTACTTACCCTGGCAAAGTCAAAGGCATATCTGTAAATACTTTTAAATGTAGTGCTATCTTCAAGTAGATTCCGGAGGTGGTCGAGCTTACTTTGCAGTTTGGCAATACTATCACACCTAGAGTAGAATAAGAGGTAGATTGCAGGTGTTTAAATGTACAAAAAAATGTGGATGTTAATATTAGAGTCCGTACACATGTGAAGATATGGAATTCAAGACTATTTCAAGGCTGTTTTTGATAGGAATTCAAGACTATTTTCATTTGGATTTCAGGAGAGAAAAAAACCCAATGACAAATGGTGATTTCGGACTAATTTAGATCAGTGGGGACAGTTTAATGAAATTCAATTACCCAAAATAGGTTAAATTCAAGGCTTTTCAAGGCCTTGAAATGGGGCTGATGAAGTTCAAGAACTTCCAGGTCCTATACGGACCCTGTAATACTAATAGTCAATGACAATCAGATTGAATATACCACAAATACGATAACTAGCAACAACAAATACGATAACCCCTAAATCACTTGCTTGAGTACATCGGTAAGGAGTACTTAAATACGTAGGCAGTAGGTAAAGCAAGATGTGTTTATTGCTCACAGGAAGACCACTCCGCATAGAAAATGTGAGTTCCTAATTCCGCAGGTTTCTTAGGGAGAACTGAAGGTGGTGGGAGGTGGTGAATACGCATACACAAAGTAGTATTTTATATAATACAAAATAATTGCTAGGACAATTTGACAATTATATATCAAATACAGAACGGTGGTTAAGTTTTAGGATTGTTCTGATCATTACTCCTCTGTTAATTGGCGCTGCCAACACGCGTCATCTTACTCCACTGATGGTTTGCCATGTGTGGGTTGCCAATAGCATGTTTTTTTGTGTGCCTACCATACACATTTCATATTAACTTTAGTCACTTTGACCAGAGTGGCATCCATTTTGAGTCACGTAACCGTTAGTGTAGTCAAAGACCCTATAATACTAAGACGGCTCACTCCCTATCTCTCCCATGGTAATGTAAATTTCGCAGTGGCACCTTGTGGTGGGTTTGATCAACCTAGCTGCTGGTTGGTGTTTCACATGTAAACACATACAATTATATTATACATGAGAGAGGTAAGTATGGATACACATCAATATCTAATTGCTATGAACAAATACACATCATCATCGCCATCATCACAGATCTTTCACATTCATATAATATAGCATCTGTTTAACCAAGAGAACAGCCAGCGCACCAAGTGGTGGGTTTGATCATTTTGATTACACAGTACAGGCTGAGTGAGCCGTCTTAGTATTATAGGGTCTTTGGTGTAGTTAAATCGTGCCACGATATGGTTTACCGCATTATAGTAGATTGATTCCACCAGATGGCGACACTATATTTAAACAGGACAGTGCATGAGTCCGGAATAATAGAGAATGTAGATATATACATGGGTCTCTGAATCTAGTCGTGAGTATATATACATATAATGACAGTTCAACACAATATTGGTCCAGGGATTAATGCAGAGCCTAGCTTTAACCCATGTGTAGCACGGGTTAAAGCTAGTCTACATTATAAACAAATGAACGGCAAGAACCATAATAAGTTTAGCTGTCATCACGCCAAGTTTCACACACATTAAATCACCAAGCCACATCCGTAGCCTACTTACTGTAAATCCGCCATTCCCCTGAGCCACTCTGCGAGTGTGAAAAAACCCATCTGTTCGGCGTTAAGTTTCCACGCCAGCGACAACATCACAATCTGCAACAAAATACCACATTACCTCTCCACCACCGAATTGCCAGGCTATTACAATAAGTATAACATATACTTATAGTATAACCTTGCACCAGGCTATCTACAGCACCACATACTCCCAGATCACCGGTCCAAGTACTGATGAACCCTAAACTTACTTAACTTGGGTGATCAGACGGGAACCAGTGCTTCCAATAATTAAATCACGTTTGAATAAACATGGATGATAGTGGTTTTAGGGGGGAAAAAACACCGGAAATCAAGCCGAGATTATCCCGACAGCAGATTTCCGTCATAGAGGATAGCGACCATACCACACCTATAGTAAAAACATATGTCCCCAGGCTCTGAAAAAAATCCGAAATCCGCATAAAAACGGAAAAATACCATCCCTGATAAATGATGAGGCATACAACGATGACAACAAAAGCCACCTGACTCATTTAAAAGTCCATGACTCATCAGATGCCAGGCATTTACGGTTAATAACTCGACGCTCTTATGCTCAAATTCACATTTTATCGAGGTCTACATAATTTTCAAGGGGATTATTACAATATCGGCATTCATATTACAGTCGAGATACGTGACAAGGAAGGAGAGAAGAGGGAGTTGGAATAAAGACATTTATTCACATGACAGGGCAATAGCAGTATGAGTACAAAGGTCAATCAGTAAGCTCCATCACTGAAGATAAATGTCAAGGTAATGTCAAGGTAGAGGGTAAAGAGTCAATGTGTCCAGGGGCCATGCCCGAGGTTAATGTTTATCGGGGGCATGAACCCAGAGGGGAGGGAGGTGGCCCGAGGAGCCCTCCACCTAAGAGGAGAGATAAAGGCATGAGAGTAGGGTGGGTGGGTGGAGAAAATAGGGTCCGGGCCTGGAGGGTGATGAAAGGCGAGTGGCTAGGAGCAGCTAGGGCGGCCGGTTATAAGGGCCGAGAAAGGGGGGGGGGGTTATGTAATTGGTCCAACGGTCGAGGGAGGGGAGAGATGAAGGAGAGGGGGGGGGGGGTCCTCCTTCCCCGCCACGAATCAAACGCAATGCGAGCATTACGACCGATACGTGACAAGGAAGGAGAGAAGAGGGAGTTGGAATAAAGACATTTATTCACATGACAGGGCAATAGCAGTATGAGTACAAAGGTCAATCAGTAAGCTCCATCACTGAAGATAAATGTCAAGGTAATGTCAAGGTAGAGGGTAAAGAGTCAATGTGTCCAGGGGCCATGCCCGAGGTTAATGTTTATCGGGGGCATGAACCCAGAGGGAGGGAGGTGGCCCGAGGAGCCCTCCACCAAAACTGAGGAGAGGGCTCGAGGGCGCCGAGGAGGCGATCCGTGGAACGTAGGCGTGGACCGAGGCGGAGGTCCAGGTCCCCTGCTCCATAATCTCCGAGAGGGGCACCCCGGCGCGCTGACAAGCCTGGGCGGCCCCCCGGCGGAGGCTGTGTAGGGTGTAGCCGTCGGGGGCGGGCACCCCGAGGGCCGTGAGGGCGCCTCGAAGGATGGCAGTGAGTGTCCGAGGGTCCAGGGGTCGGCCGGAGGGCAGGATGAAGGCAGGATCGGCGGGGCAGGCAGGGGCGAGGGCCACCGAGGCGGACCAGGCGGCGACGGGCAGGGGGCGCCCGGGCGAGGCTGGGATGAAGAGGGCCACCGCCCCCGAGGGCAGCGCGATGGTCTTGGTGGTCCGGAGGGTGACGCGCAGCCCCCCGGGGGCGGGGGCGACATCGCCGCGTGTGATGGTGTGCGGGCCGCCCCACACCTCGGGGCTGGGGGAGAGGAGGCTAGACTGCCGTAGCATCCCGTAGTACCCGAGGAGGAGGGCGGCCCGGGGGACGACGCCCGAGGGCCCGGCGAGGGCGAGGTGGTTGGCAACGGCGGCGAGGATGGTAGGCGTCAGAGGCGGCGCGGGGCGGGCGACGTGGCCGGAGGCCCGCTCCCCCCCGCGACAGACATCTCTGGCGAGGCGCGAGGTGAAGGCGCTGGGATCGCCCCCGGCCGCCTCCAGCCAGGAGCGCGCCCCGGAGAGGGCGTTCCGGACGGAGGCCGGCGCCAGGGGGCGGGCGTAGAGGGAGGCAGTGTAGGCAGCGACATCGAAGGGCGTCGGGGCGAGAGGGTCCCAGTGGTGGCCCGAGGCGAAGTGGACATAGCCTCGGGCCTGCCGGCGTCGGTTCCTCCAGGTGGAGGGGGCGAGGGCGGCGATGCGGAGCCCGTCCTTGGCAGCGACCTCGGCGGCGGTGTACCCTGGATTAGAGGGCAGGGTTGTAGGGGAAGCCGTCGTGGTCGGCATCGGCACGTTGGAGCCCGAGGTCGGCGCCGGGCTTGTGGAGGATGGTGAGTTCAAAGCAGCCCTCGGCCGCCATGAGCCAGAGCTCCCGGGCGCACGTCCCGAGGGTCAGGTCGCGGGCCCGTCCCGAGTGGAGGGAGGGGGCGGAGGCCATGTTGTCCGTGTTGATGACAACATTGGCCCCCGCGACGTCGGCCGGGAGGAGGGCCACGACCAGGTTGACCGCCTCCAACTCGTGGATTGCCGGGAAGCGGGCGCGGAAAGCCCTGGAATACCCTCTGGCGTAGTAGCGCCTGGGGGAGTAGGCCCCGCCCCTGGTGAGGCATGAGTCGCACTCGATGACGATCCTCCGGGTCCCCATCGGCCGGAGGAGGTGGAGGCCGTTGGAGGCGCGCCCGTAGGCCGCGAACCAGGCCAGGTCCCGGAGGGCGTCGTCCCCGAGGGTGATGGCGGCAAAGCCGCGCCATGAACTTCCTCGCGGGAAGGACGCAGCTGCCGACGTGGTTAAGGCGGCCGAGGATACTCTGGAGCTCCTGGCGCCCGAGGGTAGGCCGGGCGGCCCGGGCCTCGCAGTCGGCGACGAGCTCGTCGACTTTGTCGGGGGCGATGCGAATCGTCATGGCTTCGCTATCGACGGCGAATCCGAGCCAGGAGACTCGCATCGCCGGAGGGTGGCACTTCCCGGGGGCGACCTCCAGGCCGAGGGCGCCGACGAGGGCAATGAAGCCGTCGAAGGCCTGGCGGGCCCTGAGGTAGGTGAGCTCACACCCGACAAAGTCGTCGACGTAGACGAGGGCGTGGAAACCCTCGCGCCGGAGGATCCAGGCCACCGCGGCGGTCACCCTGACGCAGGCGGCGCCCGAGGAGCGGCAGCCGAAGGGCAGGGCGAGGTCGACATATGTCGCCCCCTCAAAGGCGATCCCATATAAGGGGCAGGAGAGGGGGTCGGCCCGGAGCTGGTGGTAGGCCCTGGAGATATCGGCGGTCCAGGTGTAGGCCCCGGTGCCGAGTCCGATGAGGCGGCGGCCCACGTCGGCCACGGAAGGGAGCCGGTAGCCGTGGGGCCTACCGAGGTACTCGCGGCGGGGTATGCCAGCGTTGACGCTGTGGCCAGGGGGGTATGATAGGTCGACGATGACCCGCCTCTTGCCCGGGTCGGACTTGGGGCGGGTCATCATGGGGGAGACCTGGGCCCAGGGGGTGAAGGGGGGGGTAGTGAAGGGGCCGGCGAGGGCACCGTGAGCGAGTTCCGTGGCGATGAAGTCGCGGAGGTGGGCTTGGTGCTCTGGGGCCTCCCGGTGGTTGGTGTATGTGGGCCGGGGGGGGGGGGGGTGTTGGCGGAGTAATTGGCGGGGAAGCCATACTCGAGGAGGTCTACCAGCTCTCTGTCAGGGTGGTCTCGGAGGCGATGGCGCCAGGCGGAAGGGGTATGCCATAGGCGAGGAGGTCGCCACTGTCGGGTGGTCTCGGAGGCGATTGGCCGGGGAGGCCCGTATCGCGGAGGGCGTGGTAGGCTCGGGAGAAGGTGGGGTGGCGGCTCCAGGCGGCACCGGATAGGTGGGGCCATATGGAGAGGAGGGTGGGGCGGTAGGCGGCAGGAGTGGGGCCGCATGAGGGGGCGGCGGGGAGGGTATCCTGGATGCTAGGGCTGATGACCTCGGCGACGGTTTCGCTGAGGTCGGTGGGGGGGTGGGGAGAGGGGAGGGGGGGTGGGGGGAGGAGGTGCGGGCGGGGTCGGAGAGGGGGCGGGCGAAGGCGTGGGGGGGACGGCGGGTCGGGTGCGGGGGGGCGGAAGCCGGTCTATGTACGCAGTGTCGCCTGGGCCGGGGGGGGCGGTTGGCGGCGGGTGCGGGTGCGGGTGCGGGGGTGAGGGGCGCGGCTGGCGGGAGCGGGCAGATGAGAGGGAAGACGGTTGGCGGGGGCGGTGTTTGCGGCATGAGATGTGAGGGCGTGGTGGTGGCGGCCGGCAGGGTGGCCAGGGCGCTTAGGGAGGCGGCGGGGGGTGGTATCGGGTGTTGGCGGGCGGTCGGTGTCGGCTTGAGATCTGAGGGCGGTGGCGGTGTTGGGTGGCCGTTTTTCAGAGCAGGGCGGTGTGTGTTATCGGGGGTGGGTGCGGCGTGTGTGGGGTGTGTTGCGGGGGTGGGGCCGCATCGCCGCCGCCGGGCTAAAAATCCGGCGCGGTGATCGCGGGTGCGGCTGAGGCGCGGTCCCGGGTGCGCTTCGTATAACAGACCGCCTCGCTGTGGACCGTGAGGATACCGGCGCACGTTCGCACAGTATGCGCATGCGTGCCTCTTCCTCGCGCCCTGGTCACCGTGGGCCTCACCGGGGGGGGGCGAGGTCGCATGAGGCGGGATCTCTGTTCCAAGCGGGGCAGGGTATCCCGTAAGCCTCTCGGGTGTAGGGTGTGCGTGGGTCGGCGCGACTGTGTGGGGGTGGGGGTGGGGCGGGCACGGGCGGGGGGGGGGGGGGAGAGCCCTGGCGCCGCCCCCGGAGGCAGTCGCGGGGGGGGGTGATTACGTCCATGCGCACAGTGTTGATCGCGACAGGGTCGCGCCAGCCCTCCGGGAGGCGGCCATCGGCAATCCATGCAAATATGGTCTCCGAGTATCGCCGGACGGTAGGCCAGGGATGTGTGCCGGCGTCTCGGAGGACGGTCATATTGTGGTGTAGTAGTCCGGGGAGGCCGTCGGTGGGGAAGGAGGGGTGGGTCTCAAGCATGCGGAGGGCGAGGTTATATTCCTCCATGGTCGCCTCACCTCGCTTTACAGCCTTCCCCTCGGGTCCCCTCTCAATCAGATCGTGGGGGAAAAGGTAACCTGGGGGAATACCTTTACGGCGCCCGCTTCCTTGCGCCTCGGCGGATTCCAGGATCTCCCTCACTGCGTCGGCCGCGGAGGCAGGGGAGCGGTCCGGAGGCGGGTGAATGGAGGCGGGCTGGGGCGCGGCGGAGGCGGCCTGCTGCGTGGCGTAGCGGCCGCGCCGTAGGTAGGGCTGGTAGGTCGCGTGGACGTCGCTGGCGGGAGTCGTGGAGGCGGGCGTCGGCGAGGGTGCGTGGTGGGGGCGGCACCCCCTCCAGTCCCGGCGGCGAGCTCCTGCAGCATCTCTGCTAAGCGTTCGGCTATGGAGGGGGCGGCCGGGGCCCGAGGCGGAGGCAGGGCGGCCGGCTCCAGACATGCCGAGGCCCGAGGTGGAGCGAGGGTGAAGGACTCGACCAGGGCCGTGAGGTGGTCGATGGCACTGCATTGCAGCGGCCTGGGCGTCCATCCGAGCATCCACGGCGCTCGCCCATGAGGTGGCCTCCGACTGGAGGCGGCGGAGGTCGCGGAGGCGGCATCCTGTGAGACGGCCACGGCGCTCCAGCCTCGGCGCGATCCGCGGCGGCGGCCCCGGGGGCGTGCGCCGGCTGGCATGACGATGAGTGTGCGGGTGATTGTGGGCCTGGTCGGCGAAGTGGCGTGAGGCGTCGTGTGAGGCGCGTGAGGTGTGTCGCGTGAGGGGCAGCGTGAAGGCCCGCGTGTGAAGGGTGCCAAATAGAAAATAGGGTCCGGGCCTGGAGGGTGATGAAAGGCAAGTGGCTAGGAGCAGCTAGGGCGGCCGGTTATAAGGGCCGAGAAGGGGGGGGGGGGGTTATGTAATTGGTCCAACGGTCGAGGGAGGGGAGAGATGAAGGAGAGGGGGGGTCCTCCTTCCTCGCCACGAATCAAACGCAATGCGAGCATTACGACCAATGTTTCCTAATCTAGTCCATTCGATTAATTAACGCGTTTAAAAGTTTATATTTACTCTACTTACTACACAGTATTGGTCTAACACGCTTACTGGCGGGCACCATACCGAAGCACCATTGTGAAAAACTTACATTTTCTGGTTCAACACCAATGTCTTCACAGAATTTCTCCATGCCTTCTGGACCGATGATGTCATCGTCAGCATCTGTGGTAAAGCAAATAACAAAATTAAAACAATATGAACCATAACAAAAAAAAACCACCACAGGTCATTTTCCAGTAAAAGCAGTAACCAGCTACTGGTTCCACAATCAAGTCTGCTTTTAAATAAAAAAATTGTTTCATTACATTCATTGATTAAGCAGGGGAAATTTCAATGACAGACAATGGGGAGCTTTCATGAGCCAGTTCTCTCGCTTTACACTTGGTGGCAGCACCCATTCCCAGTCCAAGTCGGCCATCATGGTTGGATAGAAGGGTGTAGTGTGGTGTGGTGTGTAGGTGGTGGTGGGTGTAGGTGTGTTGGGGGTATGGTGTGGGGGTGTAGGTGTGTGGTGGGGGTTTAGGGATGTGGTGTGTGTGTGGGGGGGGGGGTGTAGGTGTGTGGTGTAGGTGTGTGGTGGGGGTGTAGGTGTGTGGTGAGGGTTTAGGTATAGGTGTGTGGTGAGGGTTTAGGTGTGTGGTGTGTGTTTTGGTGGTGTAGGTGTGTGGTGGTGTTTGGTGGAGTGTAGGTGTGTGGTGAGGGTGTAGGTGTGTGTGGTGGTGTAGGTGTCATGTGTGTGTGGTGAGGGTGTAGGTGTGTAAGTGTGTGGTGGGGGTATAAGGGGTACCAACCAAAGCATTACAGAGACCGGCATGAGTCACCATCTGATGAGAGACTCATGCAAACTGAAAGGTCCCCTTCTAGTGCTCGTTGCCTTATCATATTAAAGCCCAGCATCAGGCACTGTTACTGGTTTGACTCGGCTGGATTTGAATCTCATGACCTACCACATGGGAAGTGAGTGTGATTCATTCGGTCATCCTGTTTCCAGCCCATTTCATTCACGGATAACCCATAACATAGTTTGTTGCTTCACGTTCTATCAACATCAAAGGTCCTATCAGGACAAGTAACGACTTGTGACAGGGTGCGCTCATGGCAACTTTATAGTGATGCTCCACTGTATAAAACATCTGGGAACCGGCTGTCAGGAACCTGCGTGTTTCACGAACACTCCTCAGGTGGGGCCTGACAACTGACTGTCAGTCCTCACCTCCAGTGTTACTCTCAACAACTCATTAAGAAAGAAAGGGAGACAAGCCACGCAAGATTGACAGTGAAGGGTTGTGCTTTATTGGCATCAACTCCTGTTCACCTACTAGCGACCTATCACCCTGACTCCTTCCCAGCTGTACACACATAACCACATACTCCTGTCCAAGCTCATCCACAATCAGTGCCTATAGCCCATTGAACCTGAGTCCAATGGGTGTTAAACACAGCTCAGCCTCATTGGAGTGTATATGCTCTAGTTGAAGTGTAGAGAGTGGATTGGCCTCAAAGAGTGCCTAGTATGGGGTGTGCATGGTAGCTATAAGGAACCCAGGGCTGCGTTCAGGCTCCATCTCGGAGGCGTCTCGGCGATGCTTTTTGGATTATTTGCGTTCAGTGTGCGTCTCGGCGATGCCTCCCTTTTCAATCAGGAGACAAAAAGCGCCTCGAAAATGGCCGCCGTCTCCAGTGGTTTTAGCCTATCACAGCACAGCTTTCCCATTGCAAATGGCCACCGCCTATGGGGGTGGCCATTTTCGAGACAACAAACTGCCTTTGCCGTTCAGACTAGCATGACGTCAGTCCCGTCGCCGAGGCGCCTCCGAGACGGAGGCTGAACGCAGCCCAGGTGACTGGACTCGCACAGCTCAGCCAATCAGACACCCTCTGCAGCCTGGTGGGTGTGTGGTGGGGATGTATGTTTGTGTGGTGGGTGTGTTGTGGAGGTGTAGGGGTGTGGTGAGGATTTGTGTGTGTCTGGTGGGGTGTGTGTGGTGAGAGACTATGGTGGGGTGCCTGTGGTGGGGGCTTAGGGATGTGGTGGAGGTGTAGGCGGTTTGTGGTGGAGGTGTAGGGGTGTTTTGCAGAGCGGCACCTCACAATCTTTAGCATCCCTAAAGGCTAAACCCCCACCACACACCTACACGCCCACCACACCCCTATACCCCCAGTACCCCTTACACCACCACCACACCCCTAAACTCTCAACACACACCTACACCACCAACACACATCTACACCACCAACACACACACACACATCTACACCCCTCTATCCAACCATGATGGCTGACTTGGACCGGGACCGGGTGTTGCCACCAAGTGTATAGCGAGAGAAATGGCTCATGAAAGGTCCCCATTCATGCTGAGCGTCAGCCTTAGTAGTGACAAGTATCAGTTTTGAAAGTCATTGGTTTGACTTGGCTGGGATTCAAACTTCGTATCTTCTGTACGGGAAGCCAGCGCTCTACCGATTCGGCCATCGCGCCCGATCCCCCACCGCCCGGGAAATAGGGCGTTCTCTACAATACGGCAGGCCTGTTTTGGAGCACTTACGGCATTGAAGTGTAACTATATATAACAAGAATTTCCTTGGCTAAAAATGAGTAAAATAGACCATTTATTAATCACGTTTAAAATCTGCACTTACTTGTATATTCACGGAACCAGGCAATACAACTCTTTGTACTAAACCCCAGGTCGGGGTCATTTTTCTTTCTGAAAAATTGAGGACAAAAGGAAATCATTTGAAATGCTGTATTCAAACAGTGAACTACAGTATACTAATTTAAAAAAGAAGTCATTCTCCATATCAAAATTAGATACTGATGAACTTATTAAGCATGCGTTGCCACATAGAAGGGCGTACTGAGTCTATTTAATCAAAATAAGTTACTGCATAAGGCTAGGATGTCGAGTTTTGGCATGCTTGCAAAATTAAATGTTCAAATATCTCAAAAGGTAGCCATTCAAAATCAAATTTAAAATTTAAACTAATGTAAGGTAGAATAATATAATCCATTCAATATATTTATCTAAAAAAAATGATAGTAACTCCAAACCATCGGACTATGCCACTTATATATTATTGTTATTATTATAATATTAAAAGAGGCACCTGCTACTTGTTCGTGCCCGCTTTGGCTTGTTGCCATGGTGACTGTCTCCTTCAGAGTCGTGGCGGCGATGACGAGGCATTTTGCGACCAGACATGGACTGAGACCAGGCTGAGAGCGTCTGCCCCGCGGCTTGCAGGGACGTCTGTTGCGGCACCGATTGGCCCAACCCAGAATTCTGTTGCTCGAGCAGACTCTGCAGTCAATATCAAATACAGGGCGGTAAGTTTTAATGGAAAAAGAAGGAAAAAATTAAGAAAGAAATATAGCCACTATCCTAGGATATAAACCTTATGACCGTTTCATACAGTTACATGAATGGTTACCGTTCTCCCTTTCTTCGCCTGCTTAATCGTCATCGTAGTCTTATTTGGATCTTCTGATGAAACACCAATATTTGACCTGATATTCAACGATTAGAGATGATGCACACCATCTCCACTTGAGCTATAATAACACAAGATTAAGGACAGAAATGTGGCTAATAAGCCCAACGGTACAGTTGGTGTAGGAACAGGCAGCACATGTGTGCTGCAGGGACGTCTCTTTAAAATCTCAGTCACACTATGGGCTTGCGACCAAAGCAACAGTCGCCAACCTCTGCGTGACCATTTTGGTCGCAAGGTTTTTAGTGCAGTAGCTGCGACCAAAATGGTCAAAAGGAGGTCGGCGAGCACTGAGCACCACTTGCAACCACCCCTTTTTTGTGTGATCGCAAGCGTAGTGTGACTGGGGTATTAGGAACAGTCAAACCACACACCAGGAGGATCAAAAGTGGAAGAAGCAACTTGTGGACAGAGGGATGACCGCATTACACATTTGCAACACGGTAGAGCCAACACCGACTCAAGCAAAAACAACGCACCCACCAACAGCTGCAAAAGGAGGGCAATGACATCACTACTCCACAACGCAATTTCACTCAAATTAGCATTAAACCTTTCTAGATGTTATCGAAACAAAGGTAATGGTAATAATTTAGTGACAAAATGCATAAATACTTTTCTATGACCACTTTATTATTATAGCAAGTAAATGACCAAATTTTACTAGAAAAGATTTAGATTGAAATGGCTTAATTAAATGTGATGTTAATGTTTCACAGCAATGCTATTGGCATAATTTGAAAAGAATTAATCCCAATTTTAAAACAAAGATGTTAGCTCGACATTTCATCATCATCATCATCATGCTGTCGGTCACGATGTGACAAAGACTGCTTTCATTACTTGACTGCCGCTCTCCATTTAGTTCTCTTATTTCATGAAAGCTGCCTGCAAAAGTGTTGAAGTGCTGCTGGCTTTTGCAAGTTACCAGCGGCACTCTCTCGGGGAGCAAATAGAGGTTTCACACCGGCAAGAACATGTCAAGACAGACGCAAAACTATTTGTCCCCGCAGTGGCTGGTTGAGAGATGTTGGGAGTTCCATACATCAACCGCCCTTAATGCTGCCACAGTGACATCGTTTTCTGTTTAGGGTTGGCTCCCTTAGCCTTTGGTTCTGTCAAGAACCTGTACCACAAGGCAGTGGTTTACAACTCTGCAGGGCAGGGGCGTCAAGCTCCCTGAGGTATTGCTATACCTGCAATACCTGCATACCCAGAATTTACTCGACATTTACCAACCATTTAACCGGACAAAAACTGCACATAATAATATATCTTGTTTTAAGTGTCTTACCAACAACCGCAAAGTAGTGAATCCACACGGAAAGAAGGACAGGGGTGGGCGGGGGAGCAATTGGAAAGTAGATCACATTATGATGGGAAGAAAGGTGAGTGTGGGCGCACAGCACACAGGGGTGAACACAACAGGGGAGTTATTCACTAACGATCAAGCTGGGTTGAGCAATGGGGACAAGTCAGACACACCGGACCAGCTGCCCAAATCTACTTAGGATCAGTCAAGTAGAGCCACTTGGATGTGGCCGAGATGACTAACCAGTGTGGTGAACTGGGCGTGCAGGGGCGTGGAGGAGCTTGGGGAGTCGTTTGCCTCCACCTTGACGCCGACCTAGCTCGCACCCTGCACAACAAACTCACAACGTTACGGCAAAGGCAGGTATGACACTGTGGTGGGGATATTCCCTAGGTGAAATGCCACATTACACAGGTTGGTTGGTTGGTTGGTTGACCAGGCAGTCTGGATAGTGCAAATGGTAGGGTAGGCAGGAGGTTGGCTCCGTAAAGGCAGAAATGTAGGTTCAAGTCTCACTTCGGCCTGATTTCCCAGTTCGGCAGCACTATAAAGTCGCCATGAGTGCGCACTGTCACAAGTCGGTACCCGTCCTGATGTGACCTTAGATGTTGCCAGGACGTAAAACTCCAACATTCAATCCACTGTATGCATAACGTCCCGTTCATTACAGTACCTCCCATGATAGTTGATTGTTGGAGTTTTACATCTGACAACATCTAAGGTCATATCAGGACAGGTACCGACTTGTGACAGTGCACACTCAGGGTGACTTTATAGTGCTGCTCGACTGGGAGACCAGACCACCAGCACCATTCTTGATATCGCACTCAGTCACATTATCCTGACACCGAGCCAACCGGTCCTTGCCCCATCCCAACAATGCCGAGCACCTGGCTAGAAAGTGATAAGTATACATTTTTACGCCATCGGTTTGACTCGACCAGGGTTCAAATCCCACGATCTACTAAAAACGGGTGACGGACTCTCAACTCATTCAGCCATCCTGCATGGTCCCCATGATAGTTGATACTGGTGCTGTGACCAGGATGCTGTACATATTGAGGGCTACATGGTGTTTTGTATGCAATGGAAGTGTGTCACCTGAATATTTGTAATCATGAGGGGCGAGCCCGAGAGGAGCGAGTTGCACTCATAAAAGTCATATCCTAAGGTAGGACAGGTAGGCATGGATCAGGTTGGTTGAGTCTGGATTAGTTATTTGGTAGGATGCCCGCCCAGGAATTTTAGTAATCAATGTAAAATGAGGTCCACATCTGCCAATTAATTAAAAAAAATAATTTAAATACCAACAGCATTCTTGTATACATGTGTACTAGTAACTAGTTGTATCGATATACAGGCTCCTGTAGAAATGGTGAAAATCGATAGCTAAGGAAAGAGTATTTATTAAATCACTCCAGCTTAGCTGACGATGACTTCGAAAATAAATGAAATAGCAGGAAGAAAATAACCATGCATTTTAAATCGAACAACCCACAACATAACACAGAAGTTGTAATATATTGAAAGATGACAGCGGCTTCAATAAGAACACTCACCAATAACCACATTGCACAAACACCCTAGTTACACACAGCTTTCGTGATGTAGCTGGCAGTTTCTAAACATATGAGAATATAAGGGTACCAGGATTTTCGATTAAACCATATTTCTCATATGTTTAGTAATTGTACGGTAAGCACCGATTGGACACAATGAACTTTCCTTGATAGCAATTTCTTAAGCGAAGGAGGTCCCGTCTACATTGGAGTAATAATTAATCACTTCTTGTACAGCTAGGGAAAGTCTTTGCTATTGCCAGGTAAGGCCCTAGTCACACTAGGCTTGCAACATCTTGCAAAAAACAACCCAGTCACCAGCGACGTCCTTCCTGCGACCAAAGCACAAAAATGTGGGGGGAGAAAAAGGGTGGTGACTGCACGGAAGACAGGTTGGTGATCGGTCGGGGACTGACTTGTGACTGATCGACATTCAATAGACCCCGCCAGTTAACCTATCGGCGTAATCTGGAACCACTCTATTCGGGTACTTTCCAGCTTAACTGATGGGGTGAGGTGTATTGCATATTAGTCCCTGACCGATCGCAGGTGGTTAGCAGCAGTACCACGGTCGTCGATCAATCGGTGGTCTGCCAAACTATGAAAATGGTTGACGAAATCATGACGACCACTGTGGACCAAATAAGACCTTTTAGCAACCACCCCTTTCTGTTTGGTCGCAACTACTCCTGCATGGTGGTTGGATAGAAGCAGTTCCTTCTACTAACAAATGTATGTAAATAAAACAAAAAGCACAAATCTATTCAGTGCTCTGATCTAATTCTGTTATTTAGAATCATGAATATTCACTCGGGTCTTGAAATAATGCTATTTATGAGAATAGCCTACTCAAAAAGTGAAATCTGGTCAAATTAAACCCAAAATCCTGGCGATATTGTCGAATGTAAACAAAACAAAAAGCGCAAGTCTATTCACTGTTACGATCTAATTCTGTTATTTAGAATCATGAATATTCACTCGGGGGTTGAAATAATGTTATTTATGAGAATAGCCTTCTGAAAAAGTAAAATCTAGTCAAATTAAACCCAAAATCATGGCTATATTATTATTATTAACGCCGCATCAGTGGCGATATTGTCAAATGTGAACAAAACAAAAAGCACAAATCTATTCACTGCTACCATCTAATCCTGTTATTTAGAATCATGCATATTCACTCGGGGTTGAACTAATGTTATTTACGAGAATAACCTACTCAAAAAGTGAAATCCGGATAAATTAAACCCAAAATCCTGGCGATATTAACACCGCCGCCACATTGGTCGCGTTAAAGCTGTACTTTCTATCCAACCATGATGGCCGATGAGGCACTGATCACGTGGCACTAATCATTTGACGCAAATCCCCAATTCACTGACTAATTAGCATACAATAATGGTATGGTATCAGGACACCACTGGTTACGTTTGTGATGCAAATTTGCAATGTTATTTCTGAACATAAAAAAAAGTGTTGTTTGTTTAAGCCTGCATACATGTTAATATAATAATAATACTTCCTTTTGATTTGGGAACTGTTTTGTCTGATATATCAATGCATTACAATATGTTAGTAAGGCTCCAACCATGTCCCATATATCTTGCTACAAATGGATGACTGTGAAATGTTTTTTTGTTGTACAAAAACACTTCACAACAAAAAAGACAACTTGCATGAGGTTTATTTTATTTCCTTTATTTCTGGCATCAAATCTGAACAAGAATATGAAAAGTATAGGGGGGGGGGGAATAAGTAGGATATTTTTGTTATTGATGTTTTAAAATTCCACCCCATGCTGACCAGTTTTGAGGAGTGACCCATATACATAAATAATAGCCACACTCATAGACGTGGTAAATAGATTCACTAGAGTCGAGCAACCAGAAACAGCTCGTCCAAATTCGCTACGCATCAAACAGGGTGGACGACAGGGATTTCGTAATAATAGCCTATGGGCTTAACGCCTTAATGACGACTCACCACAGAGTAGCACACATTGAGTCGAGGAACAACTACACTGGTCCCTCCCTCCATATCTTCCATATATGGCATGATGTCATCGGGACCAGTGTATGTGTTCCTCCTAGCGTGCACTACTCTGCAGCAAGGCTGTCAAGGCGTTTACGTTATAGTGTGCAATTTG
Organism: Branchipolynoe longqiensis; assembly: GCA_030323885.1. Lineage (NCBI taxonomy): Eukaryota > Metazoa > Annelida > Polychaeta > Phyllodocida > Polynoidae > Branchipolynoe > Branchipolynoe longqiensis. The sequence continues at coordinate 90,911,256 of CM059191.1, read as the reverse complement.
TATTATTACTATTATTATTAATTATTCGAGGGTCGGTCCTAAGGCTAAGCCTAAGGCTGCTTATTCATATTAGTGCTTCTTTGATAGTATGACTACTGGTAAGGTCCTTAACGTATCCCTAAAGGCTAAAGTAAAACCATTAAATGAAAGCAATAGACTATAGTAATAAATATAAACAGACTGGATAGCGATGTTTCTCAACCCTCAAGACCCAGCTCTCATCCTGAGCCTGAGACAGAATGAGATTGAGAGCCTCAGAGGGGCGCGAGCCGCGACTATTGACTTACCAAGTTACTTGAAGTGTATTTTCCTTTTATAATTACTAAATTAGAGTCAGATACATGATTTAGATTATTGCCATTCAAGAAACGCCCGCCACCCATATAGTGAGGCATACTATATAAGCTGAGAAGTAGGGATCGGAGATAACCCTTCTACAACCAAACTGCGAGTATTAGAATGACATTGTGATGGGATGGTCTGTGGTCACTAATTTATAAATCTGTCAGTGTCGCTGCGACTGGATGGCGGCATTTGAATGATTACATCACAAATTATGAAAGTTATCGGCAATTTTGACGATGGCCCATCATTACATTACGTTCCCTGTCAATCCGAATGTAATAATACAGGGTAATACATACCCAGGAAAACATCCAGAAGCAAAACAAGACGATGTTCGAAGAACGTCGAGATGATATGTTCAGTGAAGCAACCTGTCTCAGCCCAAACCGGAACCTGAACCTCCGACATGCGCACGCGTGTTGTCGCGTTATACGCACGACGCTGCTGCGTATAAGGAATAGACAGGTTCGTAATTCCAGCTGCGCGGTGCATTGTGGGATGTTTAAAGCAAAACAAACCTGCGAGAAGCACATGTGCCCTATTATCACTGCTGTTTACATAGCTTCGCCACTCTCACGTACCCATATTAATAATATTACAATCAGATAATCTATTAGAAGCCTGACTCCCTGAGGCTGAGTAGGGGTGAAGAACAACGTACCCTTTAAAAAAGCTGGTGAAAATGTGGGGAAATGAAATCAGAACATAAATTCTCTTAGAAGCCAAAATATATTCTCTTAGAAGCCAAAATATATTCTTCACCTCTACACTGATGGTTCGAAAGACCAAAGCCGGGTAGCTGCTGCGGCAGTCTGCCAACACGAAAAATTTGGTGTATGTTTGCCTGATCAGAGCTCGATTTTCACTGCAGAAGCCCGAGCACTCCTCCTCGATATCGAGGTATCCAACCACACTAACTATGTTATATACAGTGATTCGTTCTCTTGCCTCCTGGCTGTTGCTGGACTGAAAACAAATCACCCTATTCTAGCAACGGTCATTTATAAAATGAACCAACTGACAACGGATGGGTATGATATCCACCTGTGCTGGGTGCCTGGCCATGCTGGCATACAAGGAAACGAACGAGCTGATCGGGCTGCGAAGAAGGCCCTGAACTGTGATCTTGAACCATGTCTGATCCCTCACTCTGATCTGAAACCACTAATAGCCACCCACATAAAATCCAAATGGCAACATGAGTGGGATGAAAACATTAATAAACTTAAAGAAATTGAACCATCTGTGGGAAAGCCACCACATACTCATGCGGGAGGTCGGCGAGACCAAGTGGTCCTTAGCCGCTGCCGTATTGGCCACTCGTGGCTTACACATGCTTTTCTGCTCATGGGGGAACCTCCCCCTGAATGTATTGGGTGTCAGTCCCCACTGACACTCAAACACATTTACTAAGTGGTGTTGATTTTTTGGCTCTGCGCCAACGGTTCTACACTGCAGACAGTATGCATGACCTTTTTACTAAAGTAAAACAGGAAAACATTTTAGCCTTTTTGAGGGCAGCTGGACTGTACCACCTTATATAGTTTACTAAATGGATTCTATCAATTATTAATAAAACTTTTCTTTTTCTATGGGAATTTGTTTCCCTTGACCACAAATATATGATTGTGAGCTTTCTAATTTAATCAGTGTCTATTGGCACATAATTGATTGTCTGCTTTTACATGTAAAAGCGATGGTTTGAACAAAAAACAAAAATTTCTCGCCGTGAATATGGCCTATGCTGCCGACACGGCGTAAAGCAACCACCAATCAATCAATCAACCTTTATAGACAACCCTATGTCTAGGCTAATTTCAGTATGAAAGACATCTCATGACAATAATGTTAATTATGTACTACATGAATTTCAATGAATACATCTCCATGCAATATATATGATAACATTCAATCATACTCATACATTATAAATGAACCATTTATCAACCTCTGACTATGACATTAAATGACAATTATGATAACATTCTACATTATATTATTTAGTTTCAAATGAATTTCCTATGAACCATGCAATATTTAATCTATCATATGTCAATGAATTTCAATGAATAACTATGAATACATGCAACATCTAACATCTCATCTGTCAATGACTTTCAAATAAATACATAGGAACACATGCACACTCAACATTTATACAAATTTACAAATGAATAAATATTCAAGCTCTCTTATGTCCATGATATTTTCAAATATGAATGACATTTGATGACAATGATGTCTTTTATGCATTTTAATAATTAGTTCATGACAACCTCTATCTATGATATTTCATGACAATGATGATAATATTCATATGCTCTGTTCATTTATGATCGACAAATCCAAAATTATCAGATTTTACCGTCGAAATTGTACTATGTGTTTTGATCTTACTCTTGCAAAAGAACTTAGATGTATCCCATCCCTATGGAACAAACATCGGCTAGTGTCATAACCTATGACCACATGAGAACATGTAACATCATGAGTTTATCCCAACCCTCTGGACAAGAAAGACTTCATTCCATCCCTATGGAACAAGAAACAGACAACGTCGTGTCTTATGACAAGAAAGACTTCATTCCATCCCTATGGAACAAGAAGTGGCAACGTCGTGTCTTATGACAAGAAAGACTTGATTCCATCCGTATGGAACAAGAAGTGACAACGTCGTGTCTTATGACAAGAAAGACTTGATTCCATCCCTATGGAACAAGAAGTGTACAACGTTGTGTCTTATGACAAGAAAGAATCTGCCGTACTACAATATGTAGCACATAGGCCGGCATTACTATAGTCCACCTCAGAAGACAACAGTTTCATCTCCCTCATGAGTTTATTCATCCCCCTGGACAAATATAGGTAAGAGTCGTCCCCTGACAATATGTGGTAGGTAGGGTGACACTATTACAGCTCACCACAGTGTCATCTCACACCAGCAGATGTGGATTGCCACTGCATTACAAAAGGAAGAAGAAGAAGATAATACCCTTGTATCATCCGAAAAAGAGTCTTCCCTGTAACTATAGTCCTCTGCAGAGTTCAACAGTCAACGTTATTGTATGATCAAACACAAGTTTTATGTGGCCTATCCACCAGGTAAGTTTCATTCATTTGAATCAATTTTAAATCAAATTTAAACTTTTAAGGAAACTCTCAGTCAAACCTCAAAGAATTTTAGTTGTTGGTCATCTCTTGTATCATTTTATATCATCAATAGTAAAACATTTATGCAGTGTAATATAGTCTAATGTCTATACAATTTTAGCAATATTAATTAATTAATAATAATAGTATGATATATTGCAAAAAGTTGCTTATGATCTCAAAAGAATATATATGTTAATTTACTCTTCAGCCCTGCTGAGTTACAACTGTCATGTATAATAACTAATGCCTAATCTTATAGACTAGCTAATATAGTGAGGAGAAAAGAGAATTTGGAATATCTTCTATTCTTAGTAAAGAAGACAAATAACGATACACAAATATGTACTTATAACATATATTCTCAATTACAAAGTGTACAGTTACATATAAATTCTCAATGGTATGATATTACACTCACAACTGTCTGTGTAGTCCATATGGATGATAGATACACTCAGTCCTCTTGGTGCTTCTTCTATGTCTCAGTTGCCTTGAGGAGTTGATAGATATAGATGATCCATTGTCTGTGAGCCGTCGCCAACCATACAGGTATAGATATATAGAGTCTCAGTTGATGATGGATGTGCATGTCAGGCTAAGCAGCAGTGATGTGGGAAAAGGCAGACACCACAGTCACCAATCCTCCTCACGTCCATTGGTCCATATTGTAGAAGCTCAGCAAGTTGAATCCATCTCATAAGCTGTAACTAGCCAGATCAGGTTTCAGGCCTAACTGACTTGAAGATGTTGACGCCTCGATGTCTGGGAGTAGAGTGCTGAGAGTGTGTGACTACGCTCCTTATATAGTTGCTGGGTAGGCCAGTCCTAACGAAGAAATGGGACGAGTAGGACGGTCCAAACATGTGCTGTAACCACTATAAAAGGCAAACTACCTGTTAGGAAGCAGTCTCCATATATTCACTGCTATGTTACACAACATACTTCCTCAAGTTAAAGAAACATATAAAAAAATATATTTAACTCTTCAGTCCTACTGATTCCAAAATAACAAATGAACGTAAATGCATCTATCTGTATTGTAATGGAGTTACAGAGTAATCAAATTCATGCCATTTTTACTGATCAGAAAGTCATTCCCCAATAGTTCAGAGTTGTTGTCTTACTACCATCAGTTACTTCCCTTTGCTGTATAGCCTGCTGAAAATCAATTACACTTCCTCAAGCTAGATATGTGAATCATCATACATAATGATAATCATAGGTCCAACTATGCCTAGTATCCCTCTAGATAATTCAATAAGTACATGATAAAAAAATAATAATCATATTTTTAAGATCAACTGTGCCCAGTTCAAATAACAAATACTGATCATTTTGACAAAAACAAATGTTTGAAGATCATATAAAAAAAAAGAATATATCAGTTCAACTCATAGCTTCAGATCTGATCATCTTGCTCTTGTAAAGTTAACACAACATATTTTATATTAAAAAAAGTGAAATCCCTATAATTATTTTAGCTGACCTCCCAACGAACAGTCGCTTTTGTAAAAATAATGTAGTTCATTCAATACCCTACGCATTTCTGTTACCTCACCAGGTATCTTCTCCACTTGATAAGTAGTAGAAAGCAAATCATGTCTCGCTCAGCAAACAATAGGAAAAAAATTGGAAGAATCTTGCAGATCACTCGATCAATATGAAAAAGATCTTCACATCAGACATTACTTAAAATCTCCCGACGTTCAACTAATGTTTTTGCTTAGCGGAATATTTTTGAACGTTTAATATAGAATAGAACTTCCACAAGAGTATATATACGTTCGAGCTCACAATTGAAATTAAATACAATGATCAGTCCTGAACATGAGGTCAGAAAATCATTATTACTACCAGTTACTTCCCTTCATTGTATAGTAACTCAGTTACTCCCATTTCCCTGAAGATTCTTCAGCCTAGAACATGTGGATCAGAAAGTAATTTATATCACATTGTAGTTTACAAGTATCAACTTTCTGTTTAGGTTTTTCATCCATATCAATCACAATCAAGAACATTATTTATTTTTATTTTTAAATAAATAATTATTTTCATAATATATATCACATTATTAAGTAATATGAACATATAGAATGAATTTCTTACTGGAAAATAAAAAATGTTTAAAAAAGTTAATTTAAATGTCTTATTTCATAATGTTATATCAATTTATATGTATTGTAATACACATAATAACATAGAATAGATACTTTAGATGTCTTAACTAAGTTAGTTCATGCTTCTAAGTATCATAGTTAATTAGTTATGCATTTATTAGCACAAAAACATAAGACATGGACTTTACCAAAGTTCCAGTCAATGACGAAATGCTTCCGCCTAACCCCGTCAACCACCACGAAGATTAGCGACATTTTGAGACAAATCGTTCATGTTAATCATGTTATGTCTAATTACGCTTCACGCCTTGGTGAATTATCTGTAACTACTGCTTCATACTCGCCAAATAAATTAGTTTTATCGCTTCACTCATGTCACTCGTCGACACCTGATAAGACATAGACTTCCGGCTCGCGCCTTAGATCTCTTATCGGCCTTACCGTATACTCGCGAAAAGTTTACGCTCGTCGAATAGAATCGCTCTATCGACCTTACGCAGCCGTCTTTTCTCTCACCCGAGTGGTACAGGTTCAATGAATTGCCTATATTCATAGTAGAATAGATTTTTAGCTTGTGAGAATTTAATAGAATCAATACGGTAATGCAAAATCAATGTGCTATTTTAAGCGTTTTTAGATTTTTCACGCCCAATGAATAATGATTTTTGTACTAAGAAAAGTTAATGCAAATCCAATGGTGTGTCCGAAAACAAAGTATATAACATCTTTGGTTATTTGCCATTAATCCGCTTTAATAATGTCAATTCTTACATATGCAAGATCTACCATTTCCAAAAATATAACATCCACAAAGTCTTAGCGAAAGTGCTATAGTATTACTTCATGCGAACATAACATTTCAGTCATTAGTGTGACGAAATTTAGTTCTTTTTTAGTAGCTAAACAGTTTAAACTCAAACCATCGAGTAACACCTGCTTTACGTCTCACCCCGTAATACGTAGGCGTACTAAGAATTAACTTAGATAAATAGAAAAGTCAATGGCGAATAAATGAAATTGTTATCTGTTAGTATGACATCCAGTCACCACAGGTGAACCTTTTTCGCTCTATGTCATGGTAGAATAACAATTTACATTAGTACATGTCACCATGTTCCAGCAAAGCATCCACTTCCTTTGCTTAATCCGCCAGAAATGCTCCGTAGCATTCGGTAAGCAACAAGTGTCAATTTACTCCACTATAGCAATGCTACTACGGTGTCAATACCATCAACAACATGTCTGTAATCAAACAGTTTTTAGTAACTTAATTACTGGCGTAACTTACGTTACAACGCGTCAAACTTGGCGCTAGTTTAGTAAGGAACATAAACATTGCTTATGACTAAACCTCGCGAACCTTGTCGATTAGATTTAGAACTGTCGACTTGCGCTATTGTTAATTTTTGCTTCGTATTAACGCAATGGTTAGGCATGGCGCAATCGTTATTTATTAGTGGCGCAGAAACAAAGAAATTTCTTGTCGAATGAGCCGAAGCACTCAGATGTCTACGGATTCGTCGATCCTTCCGCAGTGTTCTTTGCTGTGATTGGTCAATTCTTTTGCATAAATTAGTACTACCAATTATTGAATCCACCCTCAGCGCTTGCTGTCGCGTAAATGGCCCAGTACCAATTTCTCTCGAATGTAATACTTTAGGTTTTATTTTTGTTTTATTCACTAATAATTCATTAGTGCGTCGATTTTGATCAGAAATTATCGGATCGAAAGGCAAAGGTTGCGAAATACCTTTCCTTCGTTCAGTTCTAGTTAATCATGGTGCAATATCATCCCACATGATTTTAGAATCCACTAATCTAACTTTATCACGGTTAACAACTTTACGATCGTTATTAGGGCCTACTACAGTTACCACTGAACCCCGTGATCTAACGACTATGTATCCTGGATCGTATTTCCTCTCCAAAGGTCCAGATTCATTTATAAACAAAACAACTTTTTCACCAGGAGTTAATTTAACTGCATTCGCCTTTTTCCTCAGATGAACAACATTATAATTTCGACTTTCTTTACGATTTTGAACAGCTTTAGCTAAAGCTATAGACAAATCATCTACACGATAAGCTAAGTTCGAATCAATCGTCCCCGTCGATCGATACAGTAAAGAACTATGCTTCGTACCTGGATGTCTACCATAGGTTAGAAAGAAAGGAGAATAGCCAGTGCTATCAGAAGGTACAGTACGATACACATATATCACATCAGGCAAATAGGTTTCCCATAGACTATCATGAGAATTAATTAATTTCCTCAAAATGCTTTTTATAGTCCTATGGTATCGTTCTACCATACCATTTGACTGTGGATGATAAGGTGTTGTATGTCTTACTTCTACACCTAATTCCTTAAAATGATTCATAATCAATTTGTTTTTAAACTCTAACCCATTATCTGAAATAAACATACAAGGAATTGCATGGTGAGGAATATAATCATTAAATATATAATCATGAATTCCCTTCAATGATTTATCTGGCAATGTTTTATATTCAACCCAACCACTACAATGATCTATAATAGACAATAAATATCTATTACCACGAGTACTAACTGGATATGGACCAGAAAGATCCGCAGCAATCACAATACCAGGTGCACTAGGCAACGGCATTGATTGTGGGTATGCACGTGTGCGCTTACTACAATTAACCACATAATTTGGACAATTGGTAATTACTCTATGGACATCTCCAGCTATACCAGGCCAACGAAAATGTTCCTATAATCGTTTTAATGTTTTAGACATAGCCATATGACCTACCTCAGTATGAGCTATCTTTATCACAGAATTCCTGTATTTTTTTGGTAACACTAATCTAGGATACGTATCTTTCTTAGCAGGAGCTATCATTGAATAAAGAAGATTATCCATAAACAAATAATTCTTTTCTTCATTCTCACCTAACGTATACTCTCTCATCTTTTTCTGCTCATTAATTACATCATTATATGACAGTTCATAGTGTTCAAAAGGAATTACCTGTTCTGCTAACAGTGAATCAAAAGCAAACATTTCTACTGGTTCCTTTGCTTCAGTATTAGGTCTCAATCTAGACAACATATCCCGTCCTGATATGACCTTAGATGTTGCTAGGATGTAAAACAACAACAAACAAACAAACAACAAACAAACAGACAACATATCAGCCCAGACATTATCTACACCTTTCATATAAACAATTGGTGCTGAAAATTCTGCTAATAATACTGCCCAACGTTGTATACGTGTATTGCGAATTTCATTAGTGTAAAAACATTTCAATGGAGCATGATCTGTATAGATAGTAAATTCTGCACCATATAAGTAAGGTCTTAATTTTACTAGAGCATAAATAATAGCAAATGCTTCTTTCTCTATAGTAGGATAATTACGTTGAGCAGGAGAAAATCTAGTACTGATTCAATGCACTGGCCTGTCTATTCCATTCTCATCCTCCTGCACCAATACAGCCCCTAAACTGTACTCAGAAGCATCTGTATACAGTTTATATGGTTTAAAAGGATCAGGAAATTTCAACAGTACACAATCTAATAATAATATCATCTAAGTAAATTAGACAACATTTACCTAAATGTTCCGCAAAAATTACATTCATCATTCTTTGGAATACTGCAGGTGCATTCGTTAATCCAACTTGCATGCGCTTAAATTGAAATAATCCCATGTGTGTGTTTATAGCTGTTTTAGGTCTGCTATCCTCATCTACCATTACCTGCCAATACCCTGATTTCAGGTCAATGGTGGTAACAATTTTAGCACCATGCAATTGATCAAAAATGTCCTGTATCCTGGGTAAAGGATAAGCATCTTTAATCGTCACTGCATTCAATTTACGGTAGTCACCACAAAGACGTATAGTACCATCCTTCTTAGGCACTAAAGTAACTGGTGAAGCCCAAGGACTACAACTAGTTTCAATAATATCATCATCTAACATCTTATTTAATTCTTTTTCCACTATATGTCTCTTACTCAAAGGTATTCTATAAGGTCTTTGATTTAGTGGATATGCATTACCTGTGTCTATATGCATCTCAACTACCTTAATAGCTTTAAGTTTCTCATTAGAATCAGGAAATAACAAGGGAAAATGCTTTTTCCAATAGTCTACTTCTAGAACTATTCCTGCTATTTTTCTATCAATTAATTCTAAACTACTCCATAGATGTACAATATCACATAAGGAAACAAACTTATTTCTGTAACAAATCTCAGCATTACACATTTCCATTATATCTGTCCCAATTAATAATTCAAAAGCTAATGATTCAACTACAAAGAAAGGACATAACTTATCATGAATAGAAATGTAAGCTACACCTAAAGTTGGAATTAAATGACCTGAGATTGATCTCAGTCTACTACCTGGATAGAATTGCCTATGTGCTATTCCAATATCTACCAAATTTCTAAATGCATTTACATGTATTAAACTTTTAGCCACACCTGAGTCTACCAAACCAGTTAATTTTACTTGAACAAAATCAATATCAATACTCAGACGAGTATCAAGTGCACTATTTAGTTTCCCGAAGCAGTAGAGCTAATGTTACTATGCAGTAATTTCAAATGTGGACAATCTCTCATTACATGCGATTCATTACATACATAACAAGTCAAACCAGCCCGCCTAGCACCCTGCGGTCGTTGGTGATACACCTGTCCCTTTTTAGACGTCGACGACTGCACCTGCGCAGCTGGCGTCGCTTTCTCATTGCTTCCTCGCTGTTGCGTTGACAGCGCATACTTTCCTGTGTACTCTCTGACTGAACCTGATCTATTCTTAGATGCAATAGCTACCTCACCCTTCGACGCTACGTTTACGCGTGGCGACTCAAGATGTCCGCCCGTTGCATAAGAACCGGCACCATATGGTGACGCAACGTTTACTGAATGAATATCTGCATGTGTACATTTATTTTCAGATACCGTTAATCATTCTACACACTTTCTTAGTGATTTCATTTCATTCTGGAGCGACTTTAGAGCCTGACTCTCTCCTGTTGCTACTGAACTAGCCTGAACTCCTCCAGAAGCAGTTATTTTAGACAATTTAGAAGAATTAAAGTTTAGACTATCAACCTGACTCAATCAATCAATCAATAGTTCCGTCCTCTAGTCGAGGGTTGGATGCAATGGTTCTCCACTTGTCCCGATGTTGTGCTGTTCTGATAGACTGTGAATAATTCAAGCCTGTCCACTGTGAAATATTTGTAAACCATGATGTTCTTGGTCTCCCTCTCCCTCTGCTGCCATTCACCTTCCCTTCCAACAATGTACGGTATATTGAACTCTGACGAATGATGTGGCCAAAATAAATAAGTTTCTTTGTCTGTATAGTGGCAAACAAGCTTTTCTTATTTTTAATTTTTCTGAGAACTTCTTTGTTGGTGATCTTCTTTGTCCATGATATTTTCATCATCCTTCGATAAGTCCACATCTCAAATGCTGCTAAAAGTTTGTACATTTTCTTAGAGATTGTCCATGTCTCTGCCCCATACATTAGAGTAGACCACACATAACACTGAAGAATACGCTTCCTTGTTTGTATTAATATCTTACTTGATGTTAACACTCTATACATTTTGGAGAATGTTGTTCGGGCTATTGTTATCCTTCTTTTAATTTCTTCCTCACATCACCCATCATCTTTTGTCTGAGATATATGAATTCGGATACTTTTTCTATGTTTGTGCCATCTATGGTTATATTGACATTTGGTTTATCTGTCTTTTTACTTATAACCATTGTTTTGGTCTTCCTGGCATTCATCTTCATGTTGAATAGTATTCCAGCTTTATTGATTCTATTCACTATATCTTGTAGGTTTTTCTCACTGTCTGCTAGTATTACACTGTCATCGGCATATCTAAGATTGTTGACGTTCATGCCACCTATTGTCACTCCCTTGCAATCTTCAATGTGTCTGAAAATCATCTCTGTGTACAGGTTAAATAGACATGGTGACAATACACACCCCTGTCAAACTCCTCGTTTAATCATAACTTCATCTGATAGGCCCTGCTCCATTTTTATAAATGCACGTTGTGTCCAGTATAAGTTCACAATTAGTTTAATGTCTTTGCCATTGACACCAATATCTTGTAAACATTTGATTAACAGTTCATGATTGACTCGGTCAAAGGCCTTCTCATAGTCAATAAAGCAGGCATAAACATCCTGGTTCACTTCACAATAACGTTCACAAATCATTCTCATATTGAAAATCCCTTCACGTGTACCTCTTCCAGATATAAACCCACTTTGTACGTTACTGATTTGTTCTTCAATTTTCTGTCTGTTTCTCTGTAAAATTATTTTCAGGATCATCTTCAACATATGACTCATCAGGCTTAGTGTTCTGTACTCAGTACACAATGTTGGTTTTAGCTTCTTTGGGAGTCGTACAAATATGGATTCATTCATATTCAATGGTATAAATCCAGTCTCATAGATGTCATTTACTAGCTTAGCTATTGAACCATCTGTGGGAAAGCCACCACAGACTCATGCGGGAGGTCGGCGGGACAAAGTGGTCCATAGCCGCTGCCGTGTTGGCCACTCGTGGCTTACACATGCTTTTCTGCTCAAGGGGGAACCTCCCCCAGAATGTATTGGGTGTCAGTCCCCACTGACACTCAAACACATTTTTACTAAGTTGCGTTGATTTTTTGGCCCTGCGCCAACGGTTCTACACTGCAGACAGTATGCATGACCTTTTTACTAAGGTAAAACAGGAAAACATTTTAGCCTTTTTGAGGGCAGCTGGACTGTACCACCTTATATAGTTTACTAAATGGATTCTATTAATTATTAATGAAACTTTTCTTTTTCTATGGGAATTTGTTTCCCTTGACCACAGATATATGATTGTGAGCTTTCTAATTTAATTAGTGTCTATTGGCACATAATTGATTGTCTGCTTTTACATGTAAAAGCGATGGTTTGAACAAAAAACAAACATTTCTCGCCGTGAATATGGCCTATGCTGCCGACACGGCGTAAAGCAACCACCAATCAATCAACTAGCTTATGAATGATTTGAATCCCCACTTCATCTAGTCCTTTTATCATTTCTGATGTTATCTGGTCACTTCCAGGAGCCTTACCTGACTTTAGATCATTGATAGCCTTCTCAACCTCTGCTACTAATATAATATTCCCATCTTCTTTCTCAATTGTGGGTGGGTTCCCTCTGTCATCATTGTATAATTCGTTTACATATTCTTCCCATCTGGACTTTATTTCATCTTCTTCAAAGAGCATTTTGCCGTCTTTGTTCTTGATACATTTACTGCTTCTCTGTCTGTATCCTTGACCTGTTATCTCTTTCACTTTCTTGTGCATCTCTCTTGAACGATGTTGAGACTCAAGTTGTTCCACTACTTCACACTTCTTATTCCACCATTCATCTTTAGCTTTTTTGCATTCATCTTCTATTTCATTCTTCAGGTGTTTGTATTTAGGAGGATCAGTGGTTTTCACTTTCTTCCTTTCTGCCATCTTTTCTAGTATGGTTTGCGTCATCCATGATTGCTTTGTCTCTCGTTTTTTATTTGGTAACACCTCCTCTGCTGACTTGACCATGCTTTCTCTGAGAGCTTCCCATTCCATTTCAATGTTGTTATACTCTCTCTGAGGAGTTTCTTCATTCATCAGTACACTGAATTTGTTATGAACAGAGACATTATACTTAGTTCTGTATTTTGCATCTTTTAACATGTTCATATCCATTTGAATGTTGTTTTTAATTTTGTTCTGCTGTTTCAATTTCACTACCATACTGATTACTACTGGATTATGATCCGAACATATGTCAGCATCTGGATATGTCCTTGCCTGTTTGATACAATTTCGATATCGTTGGTTGACAAGAATGTAATCGATCTGGTTCCGACAACCTGACTAGTCATATTTAAATCTGTCAGTCGTGATTGTGCACGTCGTTGCTGTCTCAATACAGACCTATCACTCAATATAGCTAGAGTAAAAGCTTCCTCCAATGAATTTGGTCTATTGGTCTCTACGTACCACATAGTGTTGTCATCCAACTATGAATCAAGAAATCGTGATAACAAAATTTCAAAGGTGTCAGTCCCCAAGGTAGCAGAAGATAGTTTCCACCCCTTACTAGCAGCTGTTTTAAACCGTTGGCAATATGCCGCCACTGTCTCACCCTTATTCTGTACCATAGTCATTACTATACTTTTTAAATGAGTTTTTTCATCTGCAGTTAACAAAGTCTTAGCAATTTCCTCTTTGATATCATCCCATGACTTAGCACCCTTAGTTGTGAAGGCAGTGAATAACACTTCATGCAGTGTACCTGTTGCATTTGAAAGTGCGAAGCGAATTATATCTAAGTCTGACACATCTGCAAGAACCCCAATCCTCTCAATAAGATCTACCCACTCTCTCAGTGCACCTCTGTCAGTCCCATCCAGCATAGGCACAGACTTTCCATATGCTTTAAGAGCTCTTATCTTGGTTTCATTACTTTTATGCTGTAGACTAGCCAATTCTTCCGTCATTATCAGCCTCAGTACGCTCTGTAATTTGCAATATCCTCTCTTCATTTTTGTCAGTAATATTCTCTATACTATCAGCCATAAATTTAGTCCATCCTTCCAATTTATCACAGTCTTCACTAAGAATACCTATATCTACCTGACTCTCAAACCACAACCCAAATTGTTCACGTAATGAATCTTCTTTTAACCGTGTTACAGGCATTGTGAATATGTAGTGTAAGTGTATTTAATCAAATATATAACTTACCACCAGTTAAATATGTTCACGCTATTGATATCCTCCTTGTAGCGGGTTATATAGGAATTTTAGTGTGTTGTGAAAAGTGCGGTAGAAATAAATTTTAAAGAATTGAATCCAACCGATAGAATTACCTGTACAGTAGCAGAAAAGTGAAAAGTCTCTCCCATATATATTAATACGCTCTGATATACTTCAGGGTTAAACAAAATTACCGAAAGTAGTCCGAAATGAAAAAACTTCTAGCGGTGACACAAGGCTTCAGACATGTGACATTACAGTAATACCGACGCCAAAGACTAATGTTTCCCTCAAGAATTGACACTTTCGTCGGAAACTCGTCGACAAAGCAATTTAATTTAATTTAGCCCCTGTAAAAAGCAAAAAGATTGGAGAATCAATAGAAGAAAAACTAACTCATCCACTCCAACAACCCACCAGTCATAGTCAATAGAAAAGTCCTTTTTTCTCTCTAGAATTTAGAATAGCATATCAAATTAAATGAAATAAAAATACTACGTATATAATATATGTTCTCTAAAAAAAATTGTAGTTCTAGCCCTAACGTCAAAATTACAACACCACGTGCGTTCAAATAACCAGCAGTCAACTAACAATTTAATTAAGAAATATAACTTTTATAGTATCACATAACAAATAAAAAGAAAAATGCTACCGAAACACACCGAAAGTATCAAATACACTCAATACAGTCACTACTAACCAATGTCGTGTAGGTTCAAATCCCGGTAGTTTCAACAAGTCGTGGTTGCCATTTTGTAAAGTCGCCGGCTGGTGGGGTGGGGGTGTGGACAAAAAATGAAGGAAAGTAGGTGAAGAGTGAAAGTAGGAGAGTGAGACTCCTTCATTTATTACTTTATATAGGTTTTCTAGAATCCAAGATGGCAGTGGTCACATGGTTCGATCCACCAATCAGAGTACAATCTGCTGTATCCAAGGCCTTGTTATGCTGGCTACAGTGCCTTGTGGTGGCCAATGATCCATAAATAACACCATCGGGGGAGGGGGTATGTGAGGTGACTCTTCCAAAGAGTATTTCTAGGAAGTGACACTCCTCCAAAGACTATTTTACTATACAATTTCTATACCTAATGAGTAATAGTTTACCAACTCCACATATATTACCATTTACCATTATATAGACAAGTTGCAATTTATTATAGTAATTTCACATAGATCCTCATGCATTATATCGGAAAATTTTACAATATGATTTCCTTGCGGAACGGTATACTATGCTGCCGTAATCCACTCATGACCGAACCAAGGTTCTGTACGCGGAGAGCAGAACATCTCTGTCCACTCCCCACTCTGAGCTGGACAGTGCCCTCAGAATATCTAGCGCTTTCAGGCATCTTGTTTTCAGGTACTTTATATGTGGCACGAAAGACAGTTTTGCGTCGAGAATGAGGCCCAGAAATGTGGTTTTCTCAACAACTTTAATGGGATCCCCATCCAGGGTCAGCTCCGGTTCCGCATGCATTCTACACAGCAGGCAGAAGTGCATGCAGACTGTTTTGGTCTTGGAAAATTTGAAACCGTTCAGAACTGACCATCAATGGATCCCATTTATGCTTGGTTGTAGCTGTCTCTCTATGACATTCATGTTAGCACCCCTGTAATATAAAACAAAGTCGTCCACGAAAAGACTACAGGAGACCCCCCCGCTTTACAGCAGCAGCAATACCATTGACCTTGACCCCAAAAAGGGTCACGGCCAGTATGCTGCCTTGAGGTACTCCTAGTTCCTGTGAGTGTAGGCTGGAATATGTAGTCTTCAATTAATCAATCAATAGGATACAGCTATAATGTCATGTGAAGGGTTCTCTGTTTTTTTTTGCAGACACGTTGTCCAGAGCACACAGTGTAATGTATATATATCATGTGGGGGTTATCCAGACGTGTCCATTATTACACACAGTGCCAGTGTTGTATTGATATGTGACTCCAACAAGCAACTCAGTAGAAGTGGTTTATTAGGTCAGCCTCTACTCACCAGGATGTAAACATTCAGGTGGCACTACACTAAGTATCCAGACATCTTCCCCCTTCACACACACACATACAGTTACTCTCCCACTCCATAAAGAGTATTATGATAGTATAGTAGCATATAGTGTCTGTTATGGTTATTAGATAGCTAGGTATCTATTTGTATACACACACATACATAAAAGGTATGTGTGGTCAATGTTAAGTTGTTCAACATGGTAGTCTAGTGTCTTATTATAGATCCATCCTGATCACTGGTCAGGATACTCTGGTCGATCGGCGCAGAGGAAGGGTTTCACCCCTCACTGTGTTCCCTGGGTCTCCTGGAAGGGCAGCCACCTTTGCTGCACTTGGAGTGGGTGGTTCTTCTGGCTCTTCTCCAATTCCTCCTGTTCCTGTGTCCTCCTCCTGATGCTCATACTCAGGTAGGTAGGGTTCTTTGACTTGAAGGAGATGCCTCCTGTTTCGGATGTACTCCCCACCATCCTCCGTTCTGACTCGGTATGACCTTGGTCTCACCTCCTCTAGCACTACTGCTCTTCTGTCCCAATGCTTCTCTCTCTCTCGCACCACGTCATCTCTGCCCAGTGTGAAAGTAAGACGTCTGAACAACTCGAGTTCTGGATACTGAATGGTTTATTCATGGCGTAGGGCACGCTTGACCCGCCGGCTAAACTTTCCATGACGTCATCTCATTTGCATATCTCTTTGTCCCCAACTCTGCATATCGTTAACATATATTAACCACAGGTCTAGACGTCTATTACGCATATATCACATCCCACCCTCAAAGTATTTCTGAAACATGAAATGTTACAAAATATCAATGAAGAAACATAAAATATACAATATCAACATATATGCGCACTTAACTTGCAAATGTCCGAGTGCACAATGCACTTAAGTCCTCAACATTCCGGCCGTAATGCCTGACATCTCAAATTGTCCATATGTATCAACAGTAAACACAAAAGCTGAAATAAACTTAACCGTACATGCACATGTTAACCGTGTAACCGTCGGAAACACACTGACCTACTATAGATCGAACCTGCTCGCCGGCCTTATCAGCCGACCTGACCTACTTAGATTAACCGTACTGTTTACATTCGGCGCTGACGCTGACCCAGATTGCGTCTGCACGACTAACTCGGGCCGCCCCTCCACAGGCGCTCCAATCATTTGTACCCGGTTACGATATAACATGTTGCCCGATTCGTTTAAAATTTGATATTCTCTCCCGGACACACCAGTCCGTCCCAAAATAACACCTTTTTTCCATTCCCCAGCATTATTTTTGTACTTTATCTTATCTCCAACTTTCATAGGCTTGTGTGCCTTACCGCACTTCCGGTCATGAAACGCCTTCTGACTACTCTGCCGCTGGGCTGTTTGCCTTCCCTTAGGATCCTGCGTTTCAGGCACCAAAATACCCTTTGCCATAGGTAATCTGCCTCTCAACCTCCTGCTCATGAGCAACTGTGCCGGAGACACGTTCAGGACAGGCAACGGAGGTATTTTTTTTTTTTTTTTTTTTTTTTTAAATTTTTATTTTGTTTATTTTAATTTTTTTATTTTTTTTTTTTTTTTTTTTTTTTAATTTTATTTTTTTTA
Source organism: Branchipolynoe longqiensis (assembly GCA_030323885.1). Classification (NCBI taxonomy): domain Eukaryota; kingdom Metazoa; phylum Annelida; class Polychaeta; order Phyllodocida; family Polynoidae; genus Branchipolynoe; species Branchipolynoe longqiensis. The sequence goes on along the minus strand of CM059191.1, from coordinate 90,893,222 downwards.
ATTTTTTTTTAAATTTTTTTTTTTAAATTTTTTTTTTATTTTTTTGATATTTTTAATTTTTATTTTTTTTTTATTATTATTTATTTTTTATTGTTTTTTTTTTTTTTTTTTTTTTTTATTTTTTATTTTGTTTTTTTTAATATTGTTTTAGGCAACGGAGTATTGCGATAATTCAGCAATGCCAACTGAAAATCAGCTCCCGTTTTCTCACACTTCTTTAACATGTCCTTAACTGTTTGTACAAACCATTCTACCTGACCATTGCTACGCGGATACTGTGGACTGGAATACACGGCCTTGAACCCGTAATGCAGTGCAAACTCCCTGTACTCATGGCTCTTAAACTGTGGACCATTATCTGACATTACCTGACTAGGAATACCGTGTCTTGCAAAGTTGTCTTTTAACGCTTCAATAACAGTGACAGACGACGTATCGCCCAACAGTGTTACCTCTGGAAACTTGGTGTAGTAATCTACAGTTATCAAGTAATTCTTATAATTTAACTCAAATATATCGGCACCCACTTTATCATATGGTTGACAGGCGATCGGGTGATTTATCAATGGCTCGTTATGCAAATTCTTCCGGTTGTTTTGACAAGTGTCACACCGACTGACCTTATCCTCGAATTGCTTGTTAATATTTGGCCAAAACATACAGTCCCGCGCCAACTGCTTGGACTTAGTCACCCTCAAATGCGTCTCATGCAACGCCTCTATCATTTCACCACGAAGAGCTGAAGGAACCACCACCCGATTGCCGTTCATTACAAGATTATTTTCAACTGTCAACTCATGCTTGTATGGAATGTACTGTCTCAGACATGGTGGTGTCTGTATACGTGTAGTGTCCCACCCATTTTCAATGTGTGAGATCAACATAGACATAGATACATCTTTTTCATATTCAGTTACAATCTTACTCAACAGACTCGACGACTGCATGTCCACTGCAGCAACGCAGAACGTGTCATCGAACAGGCTATCATGACCTACTTTGGCGCTATGCGCCCTGGACAACGTGTCTGCAAAAAACATCAAAGAGTCCTTCACATGACATAACTGAATATTGTAGTTTTGCAATCGCATTCGCATTCTTTGCATTTTAGCCGACAATTTATGTATTGGTTTTTGCACTATGGCCACCAACGGTTTGTGATCTGTCTGAATTTGAACTTCCTTGCCAAATATATACTCATGAAACCGTTGGCATCCGAAACATATGGCGAGCATCTCTTTTTCTATAGTGGCATATCCACACTGCGCTGCATTAAGCGCACGAGATGCGAGTGCGATTGGCTTACCATCCTGCATCAACACGGCTCCCAAACCTGACTGACAAGCATCTACTTGAATCACAATGGGTTTCTTAACGTTGTAATATGTCAACACAGGAGCAGTTCTTAACTTCTCTTTCAATTTATCGAACGCGCCCTACTGTTCGGCTTGCCAGTGCCACACCACGTCTTTGGCTAGGAGCGTGCGTAGTGGTTTGGCTATCTCAGACATGTTGGGTATGAACTTGTGCACATATCCAACCATGCCCAGGAACCTTTGGACGCCTTGTTTGTCACGCGGCTCTGGCATGTCAACTATTGCTTGTATTCTGTCTGGATCAGGCTTCACACCCTGCTGGGTAAGTTGATGACCTACATACTTTACTGTAGTCTTACATAGCAACGATTTAGTGTCATTTAACTTTAGATTAACCGACCTAGCTCAGTCCAAAACAGCTCGGAGCTGCTCGTTATGTTCCTCTACCGTTGACCCATATACCAAAATATCGTCTGTGACTATCCCGATACCGGGTATGTCGCCTATGACACGGTGCATTTCCTGAATAAAAATGTCACCGACTGTTTTGATGCCAAAAGGTAAGCGGGTGTACCTGTACCGGCCCCACGGAGTATTAAACGTGCACAAACGTGAACTTTCGTCATCTAGCTCTATCTGCCAATACCCTGTCTTTGCATCCAAAACTGAAAAATACTTTGCATCGGCCGTTTTGGCAATAATTTTGTCAATAGTTTTGGTTGGGAAAGGCCCTCTCTTTATCGCTTTGTTCAACTTAGTCGGATCCAGACAAATCCTAATTTTATTTGTTTTTTTTTACGATCGTAATAGAGTTAACCCATTCGGTAGGCTCATCCTGTTCCACTATGACACCTAACTCTACCATACGATCAAGCTCACTACGTACTTTACTTTGAATGGCAAACGGAATCCGTCTAGGCGGATCAATGACAGGTTGAATAGACTTATCGACATGAATGATAGCCTTTGCTTTAATCAACCCCAAACCCTGAAACACATCTTTGTATTCGCTTACCAGCTTCTCTGCCCCAGCGCTGGAACTGTTCGTCGGTGTGTCAATGTTCGTCTGTTTGGCAATGTTCGTCGGTTTGGATATGTTCGTCGGCACAGAGCTGTGCACCTCATCCACCCGCGCCAGCAGGTTCAACGTCACACAAGCCTGCTTGCCCAAGATAGGCTGGCAATCCGGCACCACCTGGAACCGAAGCACACTGTCGTTGATGTCAAGCAGTGCCTCTCCATCAGGCGTGATCCGGTGACCGGAGAATGTCACCAACGAACATCTGGTGTTCGCCAGTCTCCCCGGCGCGACTGTGTCGAACACGAACCTCGGAAGCACGTTTGCCTCCGAACCGGTGTCAAGTTTAAACTTGACAGGACAACCGTTCACCCGAACGATTGCGTGCCACAGCTCGGCATCCTGACCAGCACCGCGGTCGACGGCCCCCACAAACAGATCCATTGCCAGTACATTGACTTCCGCCGGTTCCGGGTCTTGCTCAGCATTGTGAGGGTCGGGTGCTTCGACGTGAAGTTTGTTGACTCTCCCCAGTCTGCTCCTACAGACCTTCCCGAAGTGCCCGATCTTCTTACAGGAAATGCAAGCCTTTCCTTTTGCTGGGCAGACTCCTCGGCGGTGTTCATATCCACAGTTCTGGCAGCGGATCTTGAACTCTCCTGCACCGGCGCCGCCGGCATTCCAAGATGGCGATTTCCAAGATGGCGTCGCCGCTGACCAGACCACCGGTGCACCGGTACGCACATTAGCATAATTCCGAATGAAATCAACATCTTTACTTTCGACGTCTGACTTGGTGTCCTCCAACAGATCTGAACTGAATTCACTCATTTCACACATACTTATGCACTTTATCAATGTTAACTCAGTAGTTTGAAGCAATTTGTTCCGCAAATTCACATTTTTCATGCCAGCCACAATTCGATCGCGCAAAAGCGACTCCTCCACCAACCCGTATTCACAGTCCTTCACTTTGTCCCTTAACGCTGTGATGTACGTAGCCATGTTCTCTGACGCTTGATTATGTGAATTAAATTTGTATCGTGTGATGATTATACTGCACTTTCCGACACAATAAACTTGAAACGCTTCCGTTAACGGTTTGATCTGGTCTTGATCAGCGATAGCAAAAGTCATATTGGAAAATACCTTTTGCGCTTCCTCGCCAGCAACATGAAGAAAGATGCAGCATTGCACTCGTTCTGTCTTCAATATGACACCTGCCGCCGTGGCGTAAATATCATATGCTCTGATCCATGTTTTCCAGTTCGATCTTGCGTTGTTGCTGAGGACAAGCTGACCAGGCGGCCGCAAACCCGGCAAAGTATTTGCGGGCGGCATTCTTCCTGATCTGACACCATGTGAAAGTAAGACGTCTGAACAACTCGAGTTCTGGATACTGAATGGTTTATTCACGGCGTAGGGCACGCTTGACCCGCCGGCTAAACTTTCCATGACGTCATCTCATTTGCATATCTCTTTGTCCCCAACTCTGCATATCGTTAACATATATTAACCACAGGTCTAGACGTCTATTACGCATATATCACACCCAGTGGTGGCAAGTCTTTCGCTGTTTGATCATATCGTTCCTTTTGTTTGCTCCTCATCTCCTCTCGTTTACTATCTCCACACTCTCTCTTGTCCTCGGACTTCCCCATTGTCATACCCGGTAGCTGGCTCCTAAGATTCCTGCCCATCAGCAATTCAGCCGGGGACTTACCCATCTCTCTGGGAGCCTTCCTGTACTGAAGAAGGGCGAGGTAGATATCTCCTCCATCCTGCCAGGTTCTGTTGAGAAGACCCTTAATGATTCCCACAGCACGCTCAGCCTGCCCATTTGATTGGGGGTATCCTGGACTGCTCGTCAGATGCTCAAACTCGTACTCCTGGGCGAATCGTCTAAATGCACTCGATGCAAACTGAGGCCCATTGTCACTCATGACTACTCGTGGTATCCCATGCCTCGCAAACATGCTCTTGACATGTATTATTACTTGGTCCGAGCTTGTGTGTGTCAAGAGTGCGATCTCTGGATAGTTGGACCAGTAATCCACAGAGATCACATAGTCCTTTCCACCCCAGTGAAACAGGTCCAGCCCCACCTTGTCCCATGGCCCACGAGCGCCATGCTTCTCCAGGTGCTGGTAGGTCTCCTTGGGATGCGCAGGGCGGTACCGCTGACACACTCCACACTCTTGCACAGCCCCTTCAATGCCCTTGTTTATGTTGGGCCAGTACAAGCAGTCTCGAGCCATCCGCTTCTGCTTTTCTATTCCCAGATGCCCAACATGGAGTCTATCCAGCATCTCCTTCCTCATGCTCCTGGGTATGACCATTCGGTTACCTTTCAGAATGACCCCCTTTACCACATATAGTTTGTCTTTATAGTGTGCATATGCCATGCACTCACCTGCTCTCCACCCCTCTGTGATGCATCTCAGAACAGCGAAGAGCACCTCATCTTTTGCTGTCTCCTCTGCAATCTTCTGCAGCTGTTGATTCGTAGCAGGAAGGCCCTCATACACTGCTAGGACATGTGCCTCTATTTCCTCACAGATCTCACTTTTTACCTCTACACTGCCAACTGCTCTAGACAGCGTGTCCGCAAGGTACAGTAACCTGCCAGGTGTCCACTCTATGATGTAGCTGTATCTCTGCAGCTTCAACATCAGCCTTTGGAGTCACGGTGTCATGTCAATGAGTGCCTTCTGGCTAAGTGCAATGAGGGGTTTGTGATCTGTCTCTAGAATCACACTCTTTAGCCCAAAGATGTAATGGTGGAACTTCTAACAACCCGTATGCGATGCCCAGGCACTCCTTCTCAATCTACGCATATCTTTTCTCACACTCAGTCAACCCTCTGGCTCCATATGCCACAGGCTTCCATTCCTTATCATGCAGCTGGAGGAGCACAGCCCCCAGCCCATCCTTTGATGCATCTGTAGATATTTTGGTCTCTAATACTGGATCGAAGAATGCTAGTACAGGGATGGTGGACAGAATGTACTTGATCTCCTGCCACTCCTTTTAGTGTGCTGCCTGCCACTGCCACACTACACTCTTCCCCAGTAACTCCCTGAGGTTCTTGCATCGACTTGCAAGATTGGGAACAAATTTCCCCACAAAGTTAATTGAACCTAGAGCCCTCTGTATGCCCTCCTTATTCTTAGGCCTCTCCATCTCTAGTATTGCTGTGATTCGGTCACTTGAGGGACGTACCCCATCTCCACTCAGGTGCTCCCCAATGAATACCACCTCATCTTTCTTCAGCTCGCATTTCTTCCAGTTCATGAGCAGGCCATATTTTTTAATTCTGGCCTTCACCTCCGCCAGCCTGTGATCATGCTCCTCTTCTGTTGACCCCCACACTAGTACATCATCCATGTATACCCTTACCAGGGGCAGAGCATAGTCCATAGGGTAGTCTACAATACATGTAGCGGCCGAAAGGGGTGTTAAAGGTAGTGAGTGGTTTTGACATAGCATCCAACGGTACCTGCCAGAATGCTTGAGAGGCATCCAGCTTCAAAAAGAACCTTGCACCTGCCATACCTGCAAAGATTTCTTCCCTCGTTGGGAGCTGGAACCGCTCTCGCAAGATCGCCTTGTTAAGGTCCTTTGGGTCTGGACATACTCTCAAGCTTCCATTAGGCTTGGTTACCACCACCATGCTGCTCACCCACTCTGTGGGCTCCTGCACGTTTTCAATCACCCTCAGTTTGACCATTCTCTCTAGTTCCTCCTTCAGCTTGTTTCTAATGGCCACTGGCACCCGTCTTGTTGCATTAACCACTGGTCTGTTGTCTCCATCCAGCACAATTCTATGAACAAACGGCAATGCCATCAACTCGCCCATCCATCTGTCACTCACCTCTGGCAGTACACATTTCTTCAGGTCTGTGGCCTCCTCTTCCTCTTCTTTATTGTTCCGAACATTGTACACCCTTTTGATCAGACCTATGAGACTCTGTTCGATAACATGTTCAGCGTTGCCGCAGTGGACATGCAATCGTCAAGTTTGTTAAGTAAAATTGTCAGAGAGTATGAAAAAGATGTATCCATGTCCATGTTGATCACACACATTGAGGATGGGTGGGACACTACACGCATACAGACACCGCATACAGTCATTGAGGTGACGAAGGATAATTTTGCTAGGCATGGTATTCCTGGTCAGGTCATGTCAGACAATGGTCCGCAATTTAAGAGCCATGAGTACAGCGAGTTTGCACAACACTATGGTTTTAAAGCCGTATATTCCAGTCCGCAATATCCACAAAGTAACGGCCAGGTGGAGAGGTTTGTGCAAACGGTAAAGGACATGTTATAGAAATGCGCAAAAACAAATACAGACTTTCAGTTAGCTTTGTTAAACTATTGAAACACTCCATTACCCGAGTTGAACGCATCGCCGGCTCAGCTGCTCATGAGCAGAAGGCTGAGAGGGAGGTTGCCGATGGCGGAAGAAATCTTGATACCCGAAACACAAAATCCGAAGAAAGTACAGACAGCGAAAAGACAGCAAAGCCAGAAAGTGTTTCATGACAAGAAATGCGGCAAGCCGCACAAGCCTATGAGAGTTGGGGACAGTGTCAAATACAAGAATAATGCAGGAGAGTGGGGAAAAAGGAGTAATTTTAGGTCGTACAGGTGTTTCAGGGAGAGAATATCAGATTTTGAATGAGTCAAGGAATATGTTGTACAGGAACAGGGTTCAGATTATAAGGGCGCCCGAGGGGAGGCAGCCCGAACCAGTCGAGCAGACACAAAGTATGTCAGCGTCGCAGCCAAATGTAAACAGTGCGGCTAATCTAAGTAGGGCAGGTCAGGTGATTAGGCCGGCGAGCAGGTCAGACCTGTAGTGGGTCAGTCACGTTGAATATATACACACAAACACATGTGCATGTTATGCTTAAGTATTGTATTTTCAACTGCATTTGGTGTGTGTGTTGTACTATAATGGACAATATATCATATGGAGGCTAAGCAGCCGGAGAGTCAGAGGACTTCAGTGCCATAGTGCGCTCAGACATTCGCTAGAACCTGTGGTTTAAGCTAAGTACACATATATGTTTGTATTGTTGTGCTATTCATTTTACTGGGTATATGTATATATAGTGGATGGTCATTTTAAAACATTTCATGTTTCAGAAATACTTTGAAGGGGGGATGTAATATATGCGTAATAGATGCTTAGACATGTCTGTTAGATATGCTAATGAGATGACGCCATGGAAAGTTTAGCCGGTGGTTCAGTGAGCCCTAGATAGGAATAAACCATTCAGTATCCAGAAGTGAAAGTGTTCAGACGTTGTACTTTCACAGGTGCTACCTCTTTATTTATAGGTGTGAAATTACATATGTTCCTGTGAAAGTCCCAATTCATATTGGTTGATGGACTAAGCTGATATATAATATTTTTTGGGGGGGTTGGGGGGTACATTTCAGTTGCAGACAACTGGGCCGCGTTCAGGGTCCGTCTCGGAGGCGTCTCGGCGACGTCTCGGCGATGCTTTTTGGTCTATTTGCGTTCAGGGTGCGTCTCGGAGACGTCTCGGCGACGCCTCCCTTTTCAGGCAGGAGACAAAATAGCGCCTCGAAAATGGCCGCCGCGTTCAGTGCTTTCAGCCAATCACAGCCCAGCTTGTCCATTGCAAATGGCCGCCGCCTGTGGAGGCCGCCATTTTCGAGGCGGCCAACAGCTAAATCCGTTCAGACTAGCCTGACGTCACGGGCGCCTCCGAGGCGCCTCCGAGACGGAGCCTGAACGCGGCCCTGGTCTTCCTCATTCCACTGCTCCTTGCCAAGCACCTGGCTAGGAAGCAACAAGTATACATTTTTAAGTCATTGGTTTGAGTCGACCAGGGTTCGAACCCACGATCCCATAGTCTACCAACATGGGAGACGGACGCTCTAACTCATTCGGCCATCCCGTCTTGTAATATTTACAGCTGAATATTTGTTCAAACACCATGTTGACTCGCCCGGGATTCCAACTCCTGACCTTCCGCACAGGAACCCTGCGCTCTACTGATTTGACCACCACGTCTGGTTCCATCGGGAAGAACTGTGAATTACTATTACACTTTTTATATATATATATATTTTTTGGTCCATTAGTTGTTTAAATTTCAGTCATAGACTACTGGTCTTCCTCATTCCACTGCTGGTTGATAGAAAGCCCAGCCTACACTTTTACCGACCCAAGGGATTTTTAACCTCCCACACCAGACATGGTATGAGTTTAGATTTTGATTCTATGATAAATAATAAGAGCTATTTTGAAATGTATTTCTTAAGGGAATGGTCACAGGATTTTCCTTGTTGTCCATTAAAACAAAGGATGCACTCAGAGTCAAACAGCACTTAGCAGCCTCAACAAGTACCTACTGGAACCAGAGAGCTGGCATGTAGTTGCGTTCCAGTACCCATCGTGGCCACTAGATGCCGTCTGAAACAACTACAGTGGCGACCTCTTTTGAAACAACAAAATCAAAGACCTGGGGACCAGTCTACTTCTCTAGCTGTATCGTACTATATTTGTTTACATCGGAAAAGAATATCCCCTATTAAACTATTGTACCTGTCTAAATATGTATTTTAATAACGCACCATTAAACAGTTACAATACATAGTATACACATATATTTTTTGAGTAAGAAATCTTTTCATAACTCTGGTTCAGTTTCATTACAAAAATAATAAAAGGACCACACTATTTCCAGCGCCCACCTTTCCCCGAGACTGTAAATTTACACTGGTAGAACAAATTAGAGTTCGGCCAAAGGACATTATTATCTCCATCGCTGTCGCGACACTCAACATTGCCATCAGCCGGGGATAACTAGATCATGATTTGATCGTAAAAAATCATTTGATAAGTCCTTATACAGCCCTCATCTATGCTTTAGGATCTGCTGGCCTAAATACAGTATAGGTATGTATTCGTATCAAGTCTGCTTATTTTATTTACGTGTTTCCTTATCACTTTGCCTCGGTACTACCGAACGTCATTTGCCATTTGATTTGGTAGGGACCACACACAGAAATTTTAAAACAGGTCTAGAACACCATAAATAGTACAGAATTGAAGCCCTTCCAATTCTGAGTTGAATACACTTTTTTTTTCTCTTTTAGCTCTTTAGCATTGTTAATAAAATAGTTATGATGATTTTCATTTCATTCTTTTGTCTTAATTCCTGGACACTTTTCTATGGGGGAACTTGGTGAAACCACATGCTAATTGGGGATGACAACAAATTTCAAATTCAACAGATTCCAACATAAAATATATCATTGCAAAGGTATTGGAAAGACCTTTCTAATGATACTTAAATCATCATCCTGTGACACTATATAGGTACCCCATTAAAATTGTCAAATTATTCCAAACATCCAAATTATAATTTCATTGGAAGCTCCAATGAATCAAAAGCAATATGCTTTTTGAATTTTTAAGATATTCCAAAAATTGAATGTGCATTTGAAGTTTGTTGAATTTAAGATTTTTTGTATTAGCTAATGCACTAGAGAAGTGCCTTATTTAGGGCTGTCAAATAGACTAATTATAACAACATTTCTTTGTAGTTTCTTTATTAATGATCACATCCTGATCAAACTTCACATCAAGGTTCTTTTTCGTATACCAAATCACCCCAGCTTATCAAAACTTATATAACAAAAATTGATCACAGGAAAATGTAGGTTTCCATGGCAACCTTAATACAATCACTCCCACCTCCATGTCCGTTTAGCATCTGTAGAATCATGAGTTGTTTATAGAATAACATGAAACTTTATATTTAAAACCTTTAGAATGAGCTCTTTACATTGGTGCAATCTGCTAAGCTCTACTCCTATTATCCAATGAGTATTAGGCATGTGCACATCACAGTAGTTACCCGACTTTCGCTCCGGCCGATAATCATGAATATTTATTATTATTTGAGGATATATATTTTTTAATCTACCATATTCATTTTCGTATACCTGTTTTCTATGTATTGACCAATTTTAATAAAAATTGGGTGATGAGCAGATGCATTGTGATGATGCATAATAGACTGTGTGATGACTCACTCACCCCAGCCATAACATTCTGACCTAGACAATCCAGTAAAAACTGCCTGACACTAACTTTTGGCCGCCATATTCTAGAGTTGTGATTCCAGTTGTAGTCATTGTGTGACTATTTTTAGGAAGAAAAAATGCTAAAGTTTCACATTCTGATAGTTAACATGCACATTCCTGGCAGTCTTACCTCTGATTTTTGCATCTGAAGATTTTAATGGCTTAGTAAAATGCCTTTCAAATGTCGTACAACACTGAAAATAGTCTCTATCTGTGCGTGAGTCTTTGGTGCTTCAAAAACGGATGTAAATATAAAGGTACTGCACAAGAGTCTCGGGCGGGATACCTTTTCCTGAATCTACTCTGCCTGAGATGAGGTCGCAAAAAGTTGTACGAGTTTTATCGGTCCGGCGACAGTGGCGATCCCGGCGGATTCTAGGGTACCTGAATTATAAAGGAAGTTGTGACACTTTATAAAGCGGCGATCGGCGGTATTCACACATACTATGTGACATAGCTGCAATGTAAACAACACCATGTCTCCATAGAATTTTGAAATCGTTTTTTTACAAATCGACATACTGCACCTTAATGCAACAAGCCACAATGTTCACTCAAACATAGTTTAAAAGAGAACAGGCCATAGAATCAGTGTATACATGTTTAAGTTAGGTTAAACAAGGTATAATGTAGATTTAAGGGTAACAAACTTACCTTTCAACTTAATCTGTCTGCCGAATCCAGAAGAAATGCTCAAATATGCTAGTCTTTGGGCTGAAACTGTTGGGAAGACTGTTCAGAACCGTTAGTTCAAATAATCTGTAGGCTATGTACTCCCACAATGCAATGCAAAGCCGTTTCTCCGAGCATGGGTGCCCTCGAAACCTCTACCAACTTTTCAATGGCCGTGTTGACATGCGCAGAAAGCTGCGCAGCATCGCCTTTTGCGGTTGCTACATTTGGCATTTACTATGATTTAGACTTGGACTTGGAAGATGATTTCATGCTTGCGTTTGATCTAGTTTGCATAAGCCGGTAAGGCAAAGCAAGTGCAGTTAAATAGGTACAAATAATGCCGAGTTCATGGCCGTCCTAAGTATTTCCAAACACTTTAAGAATCACATATTCCATTAATTAAATGTCACCTTTAACTTTAAGTTGAACCTGGTCATGGTTATGTCACAACTTATGTCATGATTAAATATGAATCAATTATCATTATTATGTATTTATGATAAAACTTATCATAAACACATGATTGATTCATATTTAATCATAAGTTGTGACATAAAGCAATTAACTTATTCACCCACAGTACTAGGGTAAGGTTGAATTATAGATAAACGATTCACCTCTTTACTACTCAGAGTACTCAAGCTACTGTAGTACTGTACAGGGTGAATCGTTTATCTAGGTTGAATGTACAATATTCACCCCCCACACATAGATAAAATATTCACCCTAACCCAGAGTAGGGGTGAATGACAACCTTATCTAGAACTCAATATAGACATACAATGATACATTAGTAAATCTTCCTGGCTAGACCACAAAGGCTTAGAACATGTCATAAATAAAAACATAGTCCCAAACCACTCCCCACCCTCCTCTTCCCCCATTTCACCCTCTCAAATCCCCTCTGACCACCTGAAAAAAAAGAGTAAAATAAATAACAACTACCAAAGTATAACCTACCCTATAACACCTGACTGAAGTAATAAAATACAGTCCTGATATGATCTCATCATGATCATGCTGTCGGTCGTGATGCGACAAAGACTGCTTTCATTATTTGACTGCCATTCTCCATTTAGCTCTGCTGTGAGAGTTGCATCCATGAGTCGGTCTTAATGTCTCTCAGCTTCAGGTTTTTCTTGATGGTATCCTTGAACCGGAGACGAGGGCGCCCTCTCTTTCTGTAACCAGAAGACAGTTGAGAATAGAGGATCTGCTTTGGTAGCTTGTCTGATGAGCACCCTTTATTATAATAAAACCAACGTAACGAGGGTGAAGGATGATCATGTTTAAATCATAGCAATAAGCTAATCAGTGCCAAGCTAAAGTAGATTATGCTATTATGATCAACCTAATATATTCATCTAAAAAAGAAAGATAGAAGAAAAAAGAAGAAACCCAAAGCCATCGGACTAGGCCCTTTTAACACTGTATTTCATTCTTTTAAAATCATACAGAGAAGGCAGCTTCTAGCATCATGCTGTGGGTGCACCGGCTCCTGGTGCAGACATCCCGAGTGTCCCCCTACCGACTGAGTCTGCAACCATTTGCAGTGTGCCAGGGATGTAGCAAGCGACGTCAGTTCTCACAGTGCACTTATGCCCAGCCAGCATTGAACCATGTCTACCGGGGCCCTTCGAACCCTTTCGGCATTCTCAAAAGGGCTCTGGCGTCTGCGAGCTCGGGGGGCTCCGGCTCGGGGATGGAGGAGAAGCCGCCTGGTCAAAGAGGAGCTGACCCTTCAGCTACAAGCTCAGGCAGGCAGGCGGAGACGGTGGTGAAAGGTAAGCCAGAGACAGAGTAAAACCAAGAAAGCATTTTAGATAGGCTTCTAAAATTGTCAGGGATGAAAGATCTCCATGATTTCGCAGGTTTCCATAATTTTTGATAATCGCCGATTAACTATCACAAAATGCAAAGGATTATTTGTATATGACAGAAATTGGTCAGTCCTAATCTCATTCTGATTTGACCGTAGATGTTGCTAGGACATACAATCCAAACAAACAGAAATGCAAGGAGTACAATTTTGCAGAGAGAAAAATAGGATTGGTGGTATGGCCATGGGCGATAATAGTTTAATACAGTGAAATAAGGACAATGGAACCCTCTGGATGGATAGTCTGTACTGACAGGCCAGTGGAATGGAGCTAGGATAGTGCTAGGAGAGTTGTATGACCTGACTTCGGCGATTTTCCAGCCATCCCTACTTCCACCTCCAATCCCAGCTCCACCTCCACTCTCACTCCCATCCCCAACTGTTATCTTCGCTGTTCGAGACTCTTTAGTTAACTTCAGTTATCAGATAAAACCATTTTTACGCTTGCTTTCACCCTGTAAATTTCAGGAAGACAAATGAAGAAATCTACAAAATCAGGCATAAGTTTTGTTTATGTTACCTTTTGATTTGAGGTGATATGTTTGAGGTGCAGTGATTGAAGCATTTAAAACCGTCGCATCCCGATTTGCAGGCATCTTGATGCCACTATTTAAAAAAAATCCAATCGTAATGTCACCCAGTGTTATGCAGTTTGAAAAGTGCATGATAGTTTGAGAATTTGGTCAATGCTACAGGAGCTAATACACTGACCCCACCACCACCACCATCCCATCTCCAACATACACACACCGGGAGTGGTTAGCCGAATCAGTAGAGCGAGGGCCTCGTGTGCGGGAGATCGGTTCCCGGTCGAGTCAAACCAATGACTTATCAAATTGATACTTGTCGCTTCATAGCCAGGCGCTAGACATTAACAGGATAGGGCAAGGACTGCTTAGCTCAGTGTCACGATAATGTGACTGAGTGGGATATCGGCATGGAGCCAGTGGTCTGATTTCTCAGTGGGGCAGCACTATTAAGTCATCATGAGTGCACACTGTCACAAATCGGTACCGTCCTGATATGACCTTAGATGTTGCAAGGACGTAAAACTCCAAAAACTAACCTACTAATCTACACACTCATGGTTATATACCTGTCAGGCGCCATCGCTGGACGCATATTATAACCAGGGTTAGCACATGCCTCCCGAAAGTCTTGAATGATCTTGAATTTAGATTTTTGGTTTGAGTACCCTCAAATTTAACTATGTTATTGAATGTCCCCTATACCTCGCTCCACTTAGCCCTAACCCCCTCCTGCTCGCCTGGTGAGTTTGCTCAGTCTACAAAATGTTGTGTGTCTGCTTGAAAATATTCTTTTGAATGTTCTTGAATCTGGAGGCCATCTTTTTTTTGTCTGAAATCTGGTCCTTATACTGATTGGAAAACACTGTTTTATCAAAATTACATGCATTATTGTAACCTTTGTTAAAGAACTTAATTCGAAGAGAGGGTCTTGTCATCGCTCTACCCACATACATTACCCTTCTCAATTGCAAATACTAGAGTAGTCTGTCATGAGCCCCACTCCCACGCACATGGTGGTGGTAGGCATTACGCTGTCCGCTGTTGCAGTCCTACTGCAACAGGTGGCAGCAGGCTAGCAGGGGCAGCCCCTATGGTGGATTGCCCCAAGCTCTGCTAGCGGCCACCCCCTACAGGAGGTTACTTGCGACGCAGTGGAGCGGGCACCTTGAATCCTACCCTGTGCTAAGGTGGGAATATACCCAGAGAAGCTTACTCAGTATGTTCCTTCATTACTGCTTTTTGGGATTTGGCCGTGGTCCATCACAGTATTGAATCCTACCCTGTGCTAAGGCGGGAATATACCCAGAGAAGCTTACTCAGTGTGTGCCTTCGTTACTGCTTTTCGGTATTTGGCCGCGGTCCATCACAGTATTGAATCCTACCCTGTGCTAAGGCGGGAATATACCCAGAGAAGCTTACTCGGTGTGTGCCTTCATTACTGCTTTTCGGGATTTGGCCGCGGTCCATCACAGTATTGAATCCTACCCTGTGCTAAGGCGGGAATATACCCAGAGAAGCTTACTAGGTGTGTTCCTTCGTTACTGCTTTTCGGGATTTTGCCATGATCCATCACAGTATTGAATCCTACCCTGTGCTAAGGCGGGAATATACCCAGAGAAGCTTACTAGGTGTCTTCCTTCATTACTGCTGTTTGGGATTTGGCCTAGGTCCATCACAGTACATAAGGTTACTGCAAAGCGGCTGTATGTAAACCTCATTCACTCAGCATCCATTATGTACACCTGTAGCACTGCGCATCCCCCCCCCCCCCCCCCCCCCACCGACCCACATCCTCCACTCAAAATGAAGAAGAAAAAAACCCTCAGTAACAAACCCGCCAATTATCTCTATTCCCACCTCCCTGAACTTCCCTTGCCTGCTGAAAAACGAAAATCGCAACACAATTAATTTAGTTGACATATTTTTATGCATCATTCTGAACATTTAAAAGAGCGAGCCCTATGGACAACTTGTAACTGAGTAAATAACCAAGTAAGCACTGCTCTCATCCATTTCACCGTTTCAGTTGTGAGCGCACTTTATGCTAGCACTACACTACTGAACAGATACTGCTGCCCGATATGGGGTTTGAGGCATGAGGGCCTTTGAGAGGCATATTGATTGAGCTTACCGCAACATTTCTTGTATATAGTTCAGGGATGAAAGATCTCAATTTCGTGGATTTCCACGATTTTCTTTTATATTCACTGATTAACGTTCACTAAATGCCAAGGAATCAGGATATATATGACGGCAATTGGGTAGTCCAAATCCCGTTTTTATATGACCTTAGATGTTGCTAGAACGTTAACCTCAAACAAGAACAAGTTTTTAGTTAGCCATGGGCGATAATGTAGTCACAATAAGAGTTGAAACTTGACTTTGGCATTTCTCCATGATTCCCTGACTGCTCATCCTATGGGGGAAAATCCGTGTTTTCATGGAGATTCGCCCTTGGTTCTGCCGAGTGTGGGGGCGGGGGGCGGGGGGGGGGGATCTGGGGGGCGTGGGTCCAGATAAATGTTAAAATCTTAGATGCTTTGTGGTGCATTTTGGACATATCTGTGATAGATTTCTACATTCTTCTCTATTCCCTCCCCCCCCCCCACACACACACACACAGCCGACACTGGCTTCCCTGCCTAAATAAAAGAAAAAACTAAAAGGATAAAAAGTGGATCTTTCTTTAAATGAGGTAAGCAATAATAAGTTGCCGAGTCTCGTCAAGATGCCGTGCTGGTGTAATTGATGTTGGTTGTGGTTTATACTGATGACATGCGTGGTGTTGGTGGTGTTCAGTTCAGGCGACAGGGAAGTCAAACTCAAAGACTCCAAGGAAGAAGATCGACTTCAACATGGACTACATTGACAACATCTATGTGGAACCTGAACGGGCCAGATTTGAGTATCTGCTCTCTGAAAAGTAAGTCATTTAGGGGCCGTCCAAGGTTATCATCATTTTCACGGTTGTACAAAGCATACAGTGGGGGAAGAGGGTATTAGTAAGCTATCGTTAAAGTTGCATGGTCCGATGGCGTTAGAATTTTTATTTGATTTTTTAGATAAATATATCAAATTAATCGTTATAACCTACTAATCATTAGTCTGGAGTAATTTTGATGAAAAGTGGCTAGTTTTGAAGCAATTTGAGCTGAAAGAACCCAAAATACTTTTGGCAAGCTTTCCAAAAGTCTTCTAGCTATGATGCGTATTGACGTCTCGTGATGACCACGTGATGTGGGATGACCTAATTCAAATGTAGCATGGTCTCCTGGTATTTTCACTGATGGCGCCATTGCACATAATTTGTTTCTTGGCATGTGATGTGATGTGGGCTGACCTAATGATTGTCAAATGTATTGTTCCCAGATAATAATATACATAATTATTACATCATTCTTATTCAGATCTGTAACAATTATTTAATACAAAATTCCATGCAACTTTATATCAAACCAGGCTATGTTGCCAGCAAATACTACCACTGGATATCCTGGAACCTGACTAGGTACTTGACATGAGGGTTAAGGCTACTGAGGCCACGAGATTGACCTAGTTGATTAATGGCTTCCTTGTGTGATGGGTTTCTCAAAGTAGGATGAGGTAGTAAATTCACTGATTATTCCATATATGCTGTCCCAAATCACTTGTTAATGCACCAATATCTAAGATGGATATATATAATCAAATTAAGATACATGTTTTGGTTTTGAAAAATAAATATTTCATCAGACCATGCAACTTTAAATAAAATGTTGATGTTAAATTTAAACTGTTAGTGTAAATTAAATCGTATGTGAAATGTTGATCTGTACTACTGTCGTCGGGGTGATGAAAATGGGAAATATTGTGCCTAGAGCGGGACTCAAACCCACATCTCTTTGCATTCTGGGCCAGTGTGCTAACCATTAAACCACCTAGGCTCCCTGATATCACCACATTACCCACGCCTAGCTGTCTATGTGGTTACTTGCCTGAGAGGTCAGTGCAGACCACTTCACTCGTCCCCCTGGAATTGTAAGTATTTTAATGGTTACAATTACATATATACATACAGGCAATGCACTAACACATACATACACAGGGTAGGTTCAACAACCATACAGCGCATAGCTTGTACAGGATCCTGGTCACGGCACCAATGTGATGGCCCATGGAAGAATGCCAAGATTCCGTATCAGTACGCTTCAACCTGGTTTATTAGAAAACCTCTGCTCTCCGCAGCGTCAACAGTCAACTTACACGCCCCCTAACTCGCCAGGTCCCACGTCGCCTCTATAGGTGGGTAGAGGGCAGCCCTGTCGGGGGGGTCTGCCTGGTGGCTAGCCTGCCACCACCTAGCGCAGTTCAGTGTAACTGCGTAGGTGTGCGGCATAGTCTCTGCCACCACCGCGTGGTAGTGGGGCTCATGTACAGACTACTACACTACTTTAGGGTAGGGGGGCCTGGAAAGTAGTACTCTTTGTATTCATTACTGTTCAAATGTTGACATCTTTCGACGGCCCCTTCGTCAACCTTGTAGTCAATGTGTCTTTGTACTGGGAATAATTACCTAGTAGTTAAAATGCCCGTTTACTCTGCAGAAGGGTATGGGATCGGTCCCAGGCCGAGTAAACAATGCCAAGTGTTTGATATTGCTAGGATATTAAAGGCATCGACTAATGCAGTGGTCGGCCTAATATCAGGATAATGTGACCAGATGGGATATTCTATCCATGTTATCTCAGTGGGGCCGCACTATAAAGCCAGCATGATTGTACACTGCCACAAACCAATACCTGTCATGATATAACCTGACTTGTTGAGAAGGTGTCGAACTCCAATCAATTAATCAATTAACCATATCTCTCCACAAAGACTAGTGTTTCCATAGAAGAGAAGCAATGGGAATTTTCTGTTGTATAGTACAATAGTTTTGAGTTTCTGTCATTATCTGAGATAAATATATTAGGCTGATCGTTATAATCTACCCTAAATTTGATTTTAAATGGCTAACTTCTGAGATATTTTATGTGCAAGCGTACACAATTAATTTGGACAAGCACACCAAAACTCTGACACCATAGGCTTCTGGAGTAACAGTATAGATTTATTAAATTGGCTCAGTAGTCCATTCTATGTGGAGACAAATGTTTAATAAGCGCATCAGTATCTAAGTTACATATGCAGAATCCAATCTTGATCACTGTTTTGGTTATGAAAATTTAATATTTTTATCGGACTATGTAGCTTTAAATAAAAATGAATCAAACGTAAATTTCAGATACATAATTAGTGAACACCATTCATTGTTGTAATTTAAAAAAGAAGAAATTTAAGTCGCTCACCAGTTATGCCGCCATTTTCACCAGTAAAAAAAAAGGTGGGTGGGTCTATTAATACGTGGCATATGTCAATATTTGAATCAATTCAAGCTATATTCTGGTGTAAACTTTCCACCTTTTAAAATCTCCCCACCAGGCTTTGACCAATTTGAAAACATTCCTCCTACACACAGATTGTGCCTACATACGTAGGTGTAGGTCATGCCTTTGGGTTATATACGCCCCTGTTAACTGTGGCAAGCCCCTGTTTGCTTGCAGACATTTGAGCGAGTTGCCGGTCATACAACGCCGCAGTCCTTACCCGGACTCCGATAACATCACGGTGTATCATCGAAAGCACATCCTGAAGAAGTAGGTACCGTAACTGTCCTAATGCTCCAAAATGCCGTAATCATTACACTCTAATTAGACCCTAATTAAAGCCATGTATATCTTTTTTAAAATAAATGCTATGTTTATTCAGTGCTATATATACGTATATAGTAAAACCTCTAAATCGACTCACCAGGGGACCGACTTTAAATGGTCGATTTAGGGAAGTGGTCGATTTAGGGAGTTTTTTTTTTTATCGTGACAATGGTATTGTATGGGCAAACGACCGACTCATGGACATCACTCTCACAGCAGAGAGCTAAATGGAGAGCGGCAGTCAAGTAATGAAAGCAGTCTTTGTCGCATCGCGACCGACAGCATGATGATGATGATGTATAGGCAATCGTTTGAGACCCAAAGGAAAGTTTGTTTTATTTAACGACGTCTCTAGAGCACATTGATTTTTTTATCATCGGCTATTGGAAATCAAGGTTTGGGACCAAAATAAAACGATCGATATAGGGGAGTGGTCGATCTATGGAGATGGTCGGTTAGAGAGGTTTTTACTGTATACAGGTTTCGTACACGTCTTTAAACCTTGAAAAATAAAGTAATATATCCAAGTGCTTGAATACCGTTGAAAATCATCTTGCGGTCCGGTATTAAATTTACTGTAATTACTTCATTCATGTCCTTTGCAGAGTGAATGAAGTGTGGGGTAGTATGGACAACCTGATCAAGGAGAAACTGCACAGACAACAGTGGGAAAATCTTGACTCGTGTAAGTAGAATATTTTGATATAGCCCGAGGTTGGGAGCTTTAACGAAATTCAGTTTTGTGTGATTTTTTTCGGTTTTCTTTCTGTGATTGAAACTTACATGAATAATGTTCTTTGCCTGAGTATATGTAGTGGTTTACATTTTTTGGATTAATGTATTGAGGAAATTAATAGAGTTTTATAATGTTATTTGTTACCCTACCCTCGTGGATTGGGACCTACCAGTTAGTAAATTAAATCCCATTCAGTAGAAATACTAAGTAATTAAAATGCCACTGTTGTGCTTTGAATGTGGTTCGAAAAAATATGGGGCCTGGGCTGAGGGGAAATTAGTGTACAAGTCAAGGTGGCCGGTTGGGCAACCACTTTTTGGCAAGTAGTTGCCAGAACTTGCCCAAAATTTGAATGTCAATGGTAGAAGATTGTTCTAGTACAAGATGGTTTTGTACTGATTTCTCTACATTTTCTGTTTAAATCAGTCAAATGCCTTTGACGTTCGGTAATACTTTTAGCTAAATATATTTACTTAAACAAATTGTTGGTTCCCCTTTTTGATGGCTGTCAATCCAGAAACATTTAAAAACCAATTTTTGTTATTATTCAAACTGCATATCAATCTGCAGCTCATATGTCATTCCCAAGTTGGCCAGTTCTCCGTTAGCGGTTGGTGGTCCTGGCCTCCTGGTTGAGAAGGTAGTACTAGGAGTAGCCGCACAGAACTGTACTGTGCTTCTCAAATATGTAACGCGTAGTGGGATAAAGATTCAGTTTATGTAATAAGCCACCACAACGACTAACTAATTTTCTAGTTCCAATGTCACTGCTGAGTATTTCTGATTTGTGTAGTTAATTATTTTAAAACCATGTGATGTGTGCACTGTCCATCCATCCATCCATCCATCCACCCACCCACCCAGGTGACCTAGTTGGGCAGCGTAGGGGGGAACCCGGAAGTGACGTAGTGGTGACAATTAGAGGACCTCTAAGTTTCTGTCATTTCAGTTTAACCTGCATAGTCCAAATTTCTTATTAACCCACCAGCTTTGTCCTTATTATAAGCGGCATTAAAATGACACAGCAATATCTCCAGAATAATTTTACGTAGGCCATAGCTGCTGTGTCGTCGTTTAAGTGATGAATACCTTTGATACTAGGATATATGTTAAAATACGATACTGGGTACCAAAAGTGTGACATTCATGACATGGACACCAAAGGTCAAAACCCACTGAAAATCAATCACTGATTCACATTTACTTCAAGAAAGTTAGTTACCATGTCAAATAGACATTGTCCTAGCAAAAATATATTTGTTTAAAGTTGATTAGGATTCACCATGTTCCTTTAATTCACTGTTTGAAGAAACGTTCCTCATAAAACGGACATGAACAAGACTTAAAAAACAAAAAAAATGCATTATTTCAAGAGCAATACAAGCTATGTTCAAAATATTTATTGGATTGTTATTGCAGTGTATAAAGTCATTGAAACTGAAAGAAGACATGGTGATTTGATTTATTCATGCTGTTGTGTGCACCTTTAAACGTTCGTCACCGTGACGGACACGACGGGTGACGGCATCTTTAAGTCACTAGAATTTCATAAGAAATTAATTATCCATGCAATTCTTTTTTAGTACAGGTGATTAGGTTCTTTTACATGACTCCTGCACCCACGATGACTCCATTATCAGTTCTTAATGACTAGAAATTGCCCATTCAATATTACCAGTCAGAAATGTCATGTTTTTGGTTACCATTTTGATGGGTTTTTTAGAAGAAAAATGTCCATAACATTCAAAGTTTTAAAATAAATACCAAGTTGCCTGGGGTATTTTTCCTATCCCTAAACTATATGTTTGACAAAAGATAAGTGATATTAACGCACAGATAGCTGTGCTAACATTACATGAAATGTAGGTGTCTGCATTCTCTCCAGAATCGTGTTTTTACACATATATGAATTGATGTTCATGAAATTGATCCATGATTTCCTGTTCATTTATCTATGCTGGATGTTAACTTTAATGCATTACTCCTGTAGTAGTGAGTTGCACTATCCTCCCCAAATTGAAATGGCACATACACAGGTAGGCGTGCTTAGGTTGATTGTGTTCTGCACAGACCTTAGGCAAGGAGCCACATAGACAGGTAAGCATGGATAGGGTGATTGCATCAGGGAGCCTAGGTACCCTAATGGTTAGGATGCTAGCCTCAGAATGACTAGAAGTGTGGATTTGAACCCCACTCTAGGCATAATGTTTCCTGTGTTTGCATTACCCTCCATAGCACTGGTTTTCATAACCTATCCTGTGTATGTGTATATAAGTGCATAGCCTATATGTGTAATTGTAAGCATTAAATGATTTCTGGACGTCAACCATTTAAAAGACTTAAGATTCCAGGGGGGACAAGTGTAGTAGTCTGCATCGACCTTTCAAGCAAGGAGCCACATAGACAGGTAAGCTTGGATAGAGTGATTGCATCGAGGAGCTTAGGTAGCCTAACGGTTAGGACACTGGCCCTGGGATGGTAAGAAGTGTGGGTTTAAATCCGGCTGTAGGCGCAATGTACCCTTTGTTTGCATCACCCTAACAACAATTTCATCAGGGAGCCTAGGTAATCTAAGACTTAGTAAGAGTTACAACCCTTGCAATCGGAATGGCAGAAATGTGGGTACGTGACCCACTCTAGGCAGGATATTCCCACTTGTCATACTCCTGACAAAACTGGTTCAGATAGGTAGATTGCATCAGGGAGTCTAGGTAATGTAAGGGTTAGCATGCTCGCCCCGAAATGGCAAGAAGTTTGTGTTCTAGGCACAATATTTCCCATTTTCATCACCCCAACGACAGCACTTACCCCCTGGCGAAATGCCACATGCACAGGTTGGCATGGGTCGATGGATAACATCATAGAGCATATATAATCGAATAAATGGGATGCTCACCCTGCAATAGCAGACATGTGGGTTCGACTCTTATGTTGGGCGTGGTGTCCCATTTGTTGTACCCCCCCTCACTCCCTCCGATGGCACTGCTATTCATTCATTGCCTATTATAAATACATATAATGAAACAAAAGATGATTTGTGTGCAGCATGTGCCTTCCTTGTTACTTACTACCTTATATGTTGAGGGATATATATATATGAGCCTGTCTCAAAAGTGCTAACTCTTCGTTTTTTTGTCCATAGTAATGATTGACACAAAAAAGCACAGAAACGGTTACACTGAAAACACAAGGACATTTGCTTCAAATCAATATGTATTCTATTGGGATTAGGAAACACCTATAAAAAAACAAATCAGTTTATCCTGAGCAAATGCATAAGTAGATAGTATGTTGATCGTTACAGTAGACAAAGTTTTGTCCCATATTGCTTAGCACCTTTTGAGACAGTCTCATATATATATATATATATGGGTCGTTCTCAGAAACTGTGTAAGTATGTTGATCGTTACAGTAGACAAAGTTTTGTCCCATATTGCTTAGCACCTTTTGAGACAGTCTCATATATATATATAAACAGTTGTCCCAGTGGTAGTGACCAGGCGCAGCTGGTATCATGCGGTCATGAGCTGCTCACAGGTGGCAGTGCAGTGGAGAATGAAGGAACTAACCTAGTCCTATGGTAGTAATAGCTCAGTGACATTAGGGTATCGAGTAAGTAAGGGAGAGAACTGCTAGGGGGTAGTGTCCTTGTTTATATTCCCATAATAGATTATAGAGCACATATATGGGTCGTTCTCAGAAACTGTGTACCACTTTTCTGACTGTACCACTTTTCTGATATGGAAACTAAAAGTGAAAACGTTCCAAGCAATAGCAGAAATCATTTCAAACAATAGCAAAATCCATGTTCATACATAGGTTTGCATTTTCTGCATGCCAGAGTTTAAAAATAATAATTTCAAAGAGCTCAAATTGAGAAAGCTGTTAAAAGTAACCATGTAACATCCATCCATAACATCATTTTAGCACACATCCATAACATCATTTTAACATAATCAATCAATTCAAACAAGATTTGGTTGATTACAGTTAAACCAGACAAATTGTTTCTTACAAGAAGTTGAATACGTTTGGGTCTGAGGTATGGCGTCAATATGCAAATTTTCATATTTTCACTTTCACACAAAGTAATATAAACATATTTTGTATACATTTTGTGGCACAGATTAAATACATCTAGTATTGCTAACATTATTAATATTCAGAGTCAACAATAACTATTTGACTTACTACTCCACACAAATGAAGGTAAAATCATTAGCATTGTAACCTGGAAACCAAAAATGAAGTACACAGTTTCTAAGAATAACAAAATGACCAATATAGCATGTATGCATTGTCCTGTACTAAGCTAAAACCTTACCTGTACACTGTGGTCCATATAGATCGCTTCAGTTTGAGCAAGGCACAGCAGAAATACCATAGACAACACGCCGGGACGACCGAAGAGAATCCATTCATCTATAAACCCTATACAAATCAGTCTCCTCCGCTGGTAAGCCACTCCCAGCCGTCTAGTCATGTTGTTATACTTCAAATGCTTTATTTTACCCGCCCACCCGCCCCTATTCTTTTTTGCTTGAAGATTTTTGTTTAAGAGAGGAGAGAAAGAGATAGAGACAGAAGGAACTACTGAAAGAAAGAACTACTGAAAGAAAGAAAGAAAGAAAGAAAGAAAGAAAGAAAGAAAGAAAGAAAGAAAGCCATTCAAACAACCCATGTTAAGCTTGATTATGTCACTTTATTCAATGGTGAAAATTGCGTTGATAATATATTCTCTCTTGCCATCCATTGCAATATCCTGTGACACCTGCCCAGTGTGATAACACTGATTTTAATACTTGACCTCAGTTTGATATCGCCATTTTCTATAATTTAATATAGGGGGGGGGGCCGTCCCTATGGTGGACTGTCCCATGCCTTGCTAGCACCCCCCCCCCCCCCCCCCCCCCCCCCCCCCCCCCCCCAAACAGGAGGTTACTTAGGACCCGGCTGGGCAGTGACAAGTTAATCTGAATGAAGGCGGATTAAAGCGACATATGAAGCTTACTGAGTGTTCTCCTACTCCATAGCCAGCGGATCAAGAGGCGGTCCTTGACGTGTATATATAAGTTATTGTTTGTACTCATTCAAGAGGCGTTTGGATGTTTCTCCTATGAGGCGCAATGAGCCTCATTCGGCTCGCGTCTTCCCCTTGCCCACCAGGCCGGTTTCTGGACTTGCGTGGTGAGAAGTGCACATTAACAAAGCTTGAAGTGGGTTCAGCAGTGGGAAGCTGCACACTGTTTGCATGGTTGCTTTTCCCCCCAGCCACCACCACCACCACCACAACTACAACACCGCAACCACTACAAAACCACAAACACCACAAAGACAACAACCACCACAGCGCCCAAGCCCTCTATTTCTGTCATCTACTTTTCCGGTACCAGTCTTAATGAGAGAGGAAAGTGGCCGTGCGAAACTTACACTAGTCAGCAAAACAGATCGTGTACAGGTAAGCTGTCCCGCGCAGTGCAAGCTTATGGGACTGTCAAAAGCATATTCTTGTATTCTGAACTCCCTAACCAAGATGCAGCTGCTAATTTAGGTAGTGAGTTACTTGTACATTATTTTATTTGAAACTTTCGTTGGCAATTTTTAGATTAAAGCTGCATAGTCCGATGAAAGTATCAACTTTTCAAAACCAAGATAATTATCTAGCTTTGATTCACATATCGAACTTAGATAGTGGTGCACTTAGTAGAAGGACATATTAAGTCAATTTAATAGAACCTGTTACTGCTGTAGCCTCAGGTGTCAGAGTTTTGGCCTGCTTGTCAAAACTAATTTTACATGTTTACACTTCAAATAATTCAAAAGTTGGCCATTTAAATTAAAATTTACTTCAAACTAAAGTAACGTGGATTACAACAACCAATCTAATGTATTTATCTCGGAAAATGCCAGAAACTCGAAACCTTTGGACTATGCAACTTTAAGCGGGCAAATATTTCAATTGTGGACAAATGGTTTTCCTCACTCCACAGCGACTTGCTGTATTTCTGATAATGCTGAGTGCCAGGCAAGGCAGTGATAAGTAGTAGTGCTGTAAGTCTTTGGTTTGACTCGGCCGAGGATTGAGCTCCATGATTTTCTCCGCATGCGAAGAGAGCGCCCTACTCATTTGGCCATTCTGTCTGGTATAGACAATTAACTGCTCACCTCTAAGGTGAGACACTTGGTGGGTGTAGGTGTAAGGGTGGGGAGTGGTTGGGTATATTTTATGCCTTATCAAATTTGGGTTTCATTAACACTCTTCTGTAATATTTTCATGACTGGGATGATAGATGGGGACGGACGTAGAGGACGACCACTCAATGATTTGACAGTGTAAGGCAGATCACTGGCATAAGAAGGATTCCCATACTAATTCAACAGAAGGGGGATCGTAAACGCTGACAACGAACAGTCATGAGTATTCCCGATAGGACAAACATGTCCTGACCGACCACGACCGTGACATTTGATAACAATAGTGGTCCTTTGGGAATGTCAATTTGAAAGATTTCAATAAATTTCAAGGATTCATACAAAAGTTTCCTTGTCTAAGGTTTGTTTTGGATTGATAAAGGCAAGTCTAGATATGCTATAATTGATTTGAGGAAATAAGCTTTCTTTTTAATACCTTTATCAATATATGCTTTCATAGACTTGCGATTTATTTGTTTCTTTAAAAAAAAAAAAAAAAAGTCACAAAGGTATGGTAAAACATATTTGCAAGGTAAACAATATATTTTTGTTCTCCTTCGGGTAGTCAATTACAATTTTATTTGATATATTATAATGAATTATTTCTCAAAGCACTTAATCAGCACTTCATTAAACTAACCTTTGAGCGCCCGCTTCCTATGTCGTGGGATTTCAACCAACGGCGTTCAAATCCGATCGAGTCAAGACTTTGACTATTGATGCTTGTCGGTTACCTAGCCTGGCACTTGTCATCGTATAGGGCAAGAAGCAGTGGAATGAGGAAGACCAATTGTCCGTTCTTGAAATTTACCCAATTTAATCAAGGAGAGTAATTTATTTTAAAAAGTGAATTAAAAAGAGCCTTAGGATGTCATATTAGAAAATATGTAGTTCTGCGACTGCAGACTAGTGGAACACCTGATCCTGGCTGTACATATGGGGGAAAAGCAACCTCTTGTCCTTAGCTTAAGTGAGACATTTATGTTAATCCTGCAGTCTGTAAGATTGGTCTCATGCTTTTTAACCCTTTGGGGCTGTGAACGCCAGTGAGTTCCACACGCTTAGCACTTGGGAGTGCTTGTAGTTGAATTGCATTTCTAGAAATGGTTTCCTGAAAATTTGTAGATCATATCAGAAATACAGTGCTGCCTGATTGTATTCAGATGCTCCTGGACTGTAAGCATGTGAAACCCATGGGCACACCCGGGCGCTCCCGGCCCCAAAGGGTTAATGTGTATTAAAAAACGAAACGTTTTTGTTGCCTTAATGTGATGTTTTGAATCATTCACGCTTCTGGATGTGTGTTTACTATTTTTTTGGTCTGTTTTTATTTAAAGCTGCATAATCTGATGAAAGCATCAGATTTCAAAACCAAAACACTTTGACCTAGATTTAATCTTACTTATCCACCTCAGATACTGTCGCACTCAAAAAACATTTATTGCTGCATAAAAGGAATACAAAGTCACCCAATTTAATAGAACCGGAAGCCTATGGTGTCCAGCATTTCAACATGCACACCGAAATTGATTTTGCCTGTTTTCACTTCAAATACCTCCACAAAGTTAACTTTTCAAGACACTCTATCTAACAGAATAAACAAACCATTCTACTAAAGGCCCTGTCACATTACGGCGTATGGCGGGAGCGTATTGAAAACCTACGTATGCCGTGCTTGTGCCAGCCTATGATGACCTTCGGTGAACTTTCGGGTGGGTTTGAACGTATGGGGGACCTATGAGGAGCGTATGGGAGCGTGCTGTGACATTTTTTGACAGTATGGGCCATACGCCCTCATAGGTCGAGTTTTTTTGAGCATGCACAAAAAAATTTGGACGGACGGATTTATGAAAGCGTATGGCGGCGTATGCCTCATACGCTTCACATAAGCCGGCATCTGGCGGCGTATGAGTAGCGTATACGGCGTATGCCGACGTATATGACGTAAAGCGGCTATGCCGCCATACGCTCCCGCCATACGCCGTAATGTGACGGCCTTTACACTCACTCCATCTCAAAATGTTAACTCCAACAACATGATAGTTTTGCAATTCACAACATAGTTGGCATACAAACCTATGAAGGGAAACTATGCACCTAACCACTCCGTAATGTAAAGGTCTAATCAATACACGTGTATGTATCAAGTGTGTATGAATACAACATATAACTGCTATTTTTATATGTGAATTGTCAAACTATACCATTGAATGTTTGATATTGTTATTTCAGCTGATTTGGGCTAGCTGCTGATGACAATATCAGACTACATATGCATATATTGTAAATAACTCTATTGTCACATGGCTGGAAGACCAGTGCCACGGCGCTGACAAAAGACTTTATTCAATGAATAAACTATATTTACAAAAAAAAAAAAAAAAGTTACGTCAAACTAAAGTAGTGTATTATAATGATGAAGCTTATATTTATCTATAAAATAAAATATTGGAGAAATTCAAAACCATTGGATTATGCAACTTTACCTGATTCCAAAACCATTGGATTATGCAACTTTACCTGATTCCCTCATACTCTTGAGGTATGAATTAGTATTTTTGTTCAGCATAGCATCATAATTATTTTTTTAAATATTTTCTTTATTGAGGCTGTATTTATTCTGTCCATAGCATGTAAGCCTGGGTACCCAGGTTTGTTTTCAATGCTGGCCAGCTGTAGTGTTGGTGTTGTCTTACCAAGCAGTAACTGCTGATAAGTTATTTGATTCTCTGCATTTCAGTGGCAGATAGATAGTCTGTAGCTCTGATATACAGGAATTCTTGTATGCAACGAGAGTACTTTCCTTTAAATACAAGCATTCCAGGCTGTGTGTATGATATGATTATTAATAATTGTTAAACAAATACATTGGATTTGAGATAAATGTTTTTCTGTATTGCCTTCTATTGATTGAATAACATGAGTTAACTTGAATAATATCTGTTAACCAGACGTGATAGCCAAATGAGTTGAGCGTCCGCCTTCCGTTCTGGTAGGTCGTGGGATTCGAACTCCCGGTTTCGAACCCTGGCCGAGTCAGACCAATGACTTGAAAATTGATACTGTTCGCTACCTAGCCTGGCACTTGGCATTACTCGGATAGGACAAGGAGCAGTGGAATGAGGAAGACCAATTGTCCGCGTTTGAAATTTACCCTGCTTAATCAACTAATGTACCAACAAAAAAGAAAAGAGGTGTAATAAGTCTGTCTTCCAATTTTAGTCGCAAGTAATACTTTTAAAGGCGTTCTCTGTGGCGGAGTGGTTAGAGTGTCTGACTTTTTTCTAGGTCAGACTCCTAATCTGAGGGTCGGTGGTTCGATTCCCCGTGCCCCCAGCTCTGCCAATTTGGATTTCCACCGCTGTGTATAACTTACAGCGTCATCAAAGGCCGGTTGCTCTCATACCATGTCTATGTGGTGTGGGAGGTTAAAAATCCCTTGGGTCGGTAAAAGTGTAGGCTCAGGCTTTCTATCGACAAACTGTCTAATGGTGAAAACAAGCCTATTCAGGCTTATCCATGATAGGCAGTATAAATCTTCAACAACAAAAAGGGGCAGTGACATGACCAACACCATTCTACTCAATCAGAATTATCATGATAAAATATTATACCTATTTGAAACAACCTATTTGTTACGACTTATTTATGGCCCGATCAAGGCTATCTAAATTAGATATGTAGAATCAAATTTAGATAGTTGTTTTGGTTTTGAAAATTCGATGTTTTCATCTGACTATGCAGCTCTGATATACAGGAATTCTTGTATGCAACGAGAGTACTTTCCTTTAAATACAAGCATTCCAGGCTGTGTGTATGATATGATTATTAATAATTGTTAAACAAATGCATTGGATTTGAGATAAATGTTTTTCTGTATTGCCTTCTATTTCTACATGGTAAGGCTAGTAAGTAGTCTTGTACTTAATGTCATATAGGAAAACTATTGAGTAGGTGAGTTTTTATGGAAATAAATTGTCAACATTTTCACAAGTGTATGAACCATACGTTGGGGAGAGGGGGGGGGGTTTAAGATCCACTGTATGCTTTCTAAAAACGATGAAAATATTGGTGAAATTAGTGTAAAATCTCAACTTTTTATTGTACACTTTGTGGGGAGAAGGGATGGGGGTGGGTCATGAAAAAGTGTATATTTTGTACCCTTGTGAAAATGTTGATAATTGTGAAGTACCCGTAACATACTTCACGTAAACATCACCACGCTTAATATAATAGTATTAATGATCTTATTGAAGAACAGATTAAGATTTTGTAACTTCTTGTAACCACTCTCACTTACATCTTCTTGCGTTCTCCTTTCCTACCAGAACGACACCATTTTCACGACAGGCGCAGGAAAGGTCGTGCTCTGGTCATTTGCCATGTAAGTAGCATTAACCCTTTGGGGCCGGGAGTACCCGGGTGTGCCCACAGGTTTTCGTGTGCTTACAGTCCAGGAGCGCCTGAATTCACCTCCAATTGCATAGCACTCTTATTTCTAATATGATCTACACATTTTCAGGAAAACATTTCCTGAAATGCAATTCAACTACAGGCACACCCAGGCTGTAACCGCATGGAACGTGTGGGCGCACCTGAGTGCTTCTGGCCCCAAAGGGTTAAACTTGCATAGTCCGATGGTTTTGCGTTTCTGCCATTTTATCTTTAGATAAATATATCTAGGTCTATCATAACCTACTTCACTTTAGTTTGAAATAACTTACTTTAGAGAGTTAACTTTCGGGATATTTGAAGTGAAAACATACTAAATTAATTTTGAAATTTGCAATGAAACTCTATACCATAGCTTCAGCAGTAACAGATTTAGAAATAATTAACTTGTCTTAGTATTCCTTTCTATGCAGCAACAATTGCTTAATAAATGCAGCAGTATCTCAGTAGGATATGTAGAATTAAATCTAGATAAGTGTTTTGGTAAACTTTGATGGATAGTGATAAATCCTTTCATTATGTGTAATAAGCTCTGTAGTGCTCCTTCCCCGCCCCCCCTCCCGGCAGCGTGCACTTCGCCCCCCCCCCTCCTTGCGCGGGCCGGTGTTGCAGTTTCCGTGGCACACCAGTTTGCGAGGGACACATACATTCAAATGCATTGTCAATGGCTGTGAGCAAATCTTCATACAGAAAAAGTCAAATATCTCTCAAATTACACCACCTAGAAGCAACCCACTTGGAACACATATAGAAAACATATTCAATGAATAGATTATATTAAATTTATAAGGTTAGGCTTCTGCAGTTCTATTAAATTTGAATAAAACTAATGTTTTGCCCTGCGCGTACCGTAAAACTCAAGGCATTGTCAATGGTCGTGAGCAATCTTCATACAGAAAATACAGCAAAAGTGAAATATCTCTAAAACCACACCACCTAGAAACAAATCGCTTGATACACATATAGAAAATATCTTTACCAAAAACTTCAATTTATAAGGTTAGTGATGATGCTGTTCGATTTTGACTCTTGCGCAGAAGCGATGTGTCCCTCGCAAACTGGTGTGCCGCGGAAACTGCAACACCGGGACACACCACTCGCTCGGAAGCTTATATACATATATATGTGTATATATGTATATACATATACATATATATGAAAATTGTTGTTGCATTCATTGCCTCTGCTGATGAAGTCCGCTTGTGTTTCAGTAACGCGACCAATGTGGTGATGAAGTTAGTCGCCTGGTTGTATACAGGCTCGGCTAGTATGTTTTCAGAGTTCATCCATTCTATGGCGGACACTGTGAACCAGGTGAGTAGTGTTTCAATTTCACCTTTCTCTTTACAATCACTAGTTATGTAGGACCAGACGGGATGGCCGAATGAGTTAGAGCGTCTGTCTCCCGTGTTGGTAGACCGTGGGTTCGAACCCTGGTCTAGTGAAACCAATGACTTAAAAATTGATACTTGTCACTTCCTAGCCAGGGGCTTGGAATTATTAGGATAGGGCAAGGACTGGTTGGCTCAGTGTCAGGATAATGTGACTGAGTGGGATATCAGGTCATGGTGCTGGCGACCTGGTATCCCAGTGGGGCAGCACTATAAAGTCACCATGAGTGCGCACTGTCACAAGTCGGTACCCGTTCTGATATGACCTTAGATTTTGCTAGGACGTAAAACAATAAACAAACAGGTTATGTAAGATTTCTCTAACTGCCCTAAAGAATAGTGAAAGCTGGATTTTTTACTGTTTGCAATCTACAAACAGTTACAAGTCATAAAAGCAAGAAGCAAGAAAACCTAAATTATTACTAAAACTAAACTCAAAAATTTAAATCAAATTGACCTAGTGCTGCCCGGCGGTGAAAACAAGTAGAAACACATATCCGTTATGAACAGGGTAAATCAAATCATCCAGTGGGTTAATAAGTTCACTATTATGGGCTAAGCTGGTAGATTGCTATATAAACTTGTGCTGTTATTATGGGTGTGGTGTATGTGAGGTGCGGGGGGAGGGATGAACCATCTCTCACAAGTCTCCATGCTAAATCTGGTCTATTCTGGCACCTAACATATAGAGGAGAGTTGTTGAATTGACAATGGACAATGTAATTCTACTTGCAAACCAACCAGTGGTCCACCACTGGTTCATCAAAGGCTGTGATATGTGCTGCCCTGTCTGTGGGAAGGTGCATATAAAAGACCCCTTGCTGCTTATCGGAAAGAGTGGCCTTTGTGGTGGCAGCAGGTTTCCTCCAACGAAATATGTCGGAATGACCATATGTTTGATGTCCAATAGCCGATGATATGGAAATCAATGTGCTCTAGAGGCGTTGTTAAATAAAGCAAGCGTTACTTTTTACTTGCAGATGATCTTGGCAGTAGGTGTGCACCAGTCTCTGAAACAGCCCGACCTTGAACATCCGTAAGTGCACTTTGTATTGTTGAGTAGAGGAGGGATTGACCTTGGGGACTGCACGTATCATGTACATAGGTGTCCTAGTTATACTATTTGTGGGATTCTCCTAATTGTAGCAGTTGTTCTGTATGTAAATTGTAAGATTCTCCGAATAATGAGTTGTTTCATATGTGATAGACTGTTAAGTGTTACTGTTAGTGTTACTACTCCACTTGAGGAATAATAATAAGTAATGCTGAGATTGCTTCAAACCCCAGTGTTTTCTGTTTTATTCCGTCAATGTCCGAATATAAGTGACCTGTCACTGCCTAGCTGGGCAGCACATAATCTCCCCTGGGGTGGGGGTGGGGTGGTGCTAGCTACGGGTGGAACAGTTCACCCTGGGGAGTGTTCTTGTTAGTGTGCTGCCACCTGTTGTTACTTTTTAGCAACAGGGATCAGCGTAGTCGCAACAGTGGGGGCATTCGACTGGGCCTCTCTATCCGAATATCAAAATATTTCCGAACAAATTCCTATTCCACTGGGAACGGAAGTGGGTTCATATACCGATGATTCGGATGTGTGTATGTGGCTCCATCCATTCCATCCATAAATCTTGCGGATAGAAAGGGCCCAGTCGAATGCGCCCATTCACTGTGTAATACTAATAGTGGAGCTCATGACAAACTACTACCCATACATAAGATTTCCTTAATTGCCCTAATCATATTAGTTCTATATGTATGGCTTCTCTGAGGGCGCTAATTGTTCCATACAGAGATGCCCCTAATGATATTAGTTCTGTATGTATGGCTTCTCTAATGGCGCTAATTGTTCCATACAGAGATGCCCCTTATGATATTGGTTCTATTTGGATGACTTCTCTAATGGCGCTAATTGTTCCATACAGCGATTCCCCTAACAATAATAGTTCTATTTGCATGACTTCTCTAACTGCACTAATTGTTCCATACAGCGATTCCCATAATGATATTAGTTCCATTTGGATGACTTCTCTAATGGCACTAATTGTTCCATACAGCGATTTCCCCTAATGATATTAGTTCTATATCCATGACTTCTGTAACTGCGCTAATTGTTCCATACAGCGATTTCCCCATATGATATTAGTTTTATTTGGATGACTTCTCTAATGGCGCTAATTGTTTCATACAGCGCTTCCCCTAATGATATTACTTCTATTTGCATGACTTCCGTAGAGAAATTCCTTTAATGGCGAGTTGTTCCGTATTTAAGATTTCACAAACTGCGCTTTAAATCTTGATATCCCCCTAATAGTGTGAGGTATTTTGTGCATAGGTACGGTTGGGCCAGCTTCCGCAATGTCGCATCTCTCGTCAGCGGAGTGGGCATCTTCTGCCTGGGGGCAGGTTTCTCCATTTATCATGGCGTCCTGGGTCTGCTACACCCACACACCATCTCCTCACTGTACTGGGTGAGTAAAGAACTACCACCTTATTCAATTCTGCTAATACTCTGCAGCCAATCAGAGATGAATTGGAATATATTAATTTAATTTCTAGAATTCTTGCCGTGTCTTCACTAACAGTAGTCAAGTGGTTCTTTGTCTGCATCAACTTTCGGGCTGTAGCGGGGAAATGCCAGTTGATCAACGGAAGTTTTTTTGATTTTGTTTGTTTTTGTATGTTTCTGTTGCCCCCACCCTCCTATTACCATTGTACACGTGTTGTGGAGATTGAACAGCTAACTCAGTTATCAAAGAAACTGCTATCTTAAATGACCAGGAGATCTCAGCGCTAACAAAGGAAGTTGCTCGCTGAATAAACTACATTTCACTCAAATACATTAAAAAAAAGAAGAAGAAAAGTGGGGTGAGGGAAGAAAAAAACCCAACATTGTGTCTTATTCATAGTGCAAGGTCCGCATGAGGCCTGGAAAGTCTTGCTAAGTCTTGGACTTCATTTGCCCCATTTCAAGGCCTTGAAAAGCCTTGAATTTTAACCTATTTTGGGTAATTAGTCTTGAAAAGCCTCAAATTCCATTAAGCTGTCCCCACTGATCTAAATTAGTCCGAAATTGCCATTCATCATTGTATTTTTCTGAAATCCAAATGAAAATAGTCTTGAATTCCTATCAAAAACAGCCTTGTAAAGGCTTGAAATACCCTTGAATTCCATATCTTCAAATATGTACGGACCCTGATAGTGTTGTTTCTTTAGTGTACCTCTTATCTGCCTCTGTGTGTTGATGGAATTATGGCTGTGTTGAAAAGTAAAGCAGTCTGAAAATGTGATAATTACTCTAGAAAATCAATTACCATGACATTTTCTTTTTACCTCATTCCTGCTGAATCTTTAGATTGTCTTTAGAGTGTTTTATCTATGAAAATATAACGTTTAATTATATTTTCTCTATTTGCAGGGAATCGCAATTCTAGGAGGCTCATTCATATCCGAAGGAGGTAGGCATTGCATCTCAGATAATATGTGCTCATGTATTAGTGGGTGTAATGTAAATGTTGCCTCTATGCGTTGGATCCTGATTCGTGAGGGCCATAGTACCAGGTTTCTCTCTTTCAGGGATGAGAATTTCCCACCAGTTGGCGGTTTCCCAACTTTTGGGCAATGACCCGCGAATTTAATCCTACATACAGGGATGGGAATTTCCCACCGATCGGCGGTTCATGACTTTTGGGCAATGACCCACCTTTTTAGTTCTAAATACAGGGATAAGAATTTCCTGCTGATCGGCGATTTCCCGACTTTTGGGCAATGACCCGCCTTTTTAGTTCTAAATACAGGGATAAGAATTTCCTGCTGATCGGCGGTTTCCCGACTTTTGGGCAATGACCCACCTTTTTAGTTCTAAATACAGGGATAAGACTTTCCTGCTGATCGCCGGTTTCCCAACTTTTGGGCAATGACCCGCCTTTTTAGGTCTGACCTGTTCTCATCCCTGATGTTTGTTGTTAGACAACCCTAGTCGGTCCCGTAGGTGTTGGATTCCTTGAAATTGGTCAAACCTGAAACAAAGGCCAAATTTTAATACAAAAAAAGAAGAAAATGTAAAAATGAAACTTCTTTTGTCAATGTGAAGGCACTGGTATTGCAGCCATGCAACATTACTTCTTCAAAATATATATATATATAATTGGGTTTGCTGTGTGAAATAGCAAGTATATATGCATTGATGGTAGGGTATGATTAAACAATAATTTGTACATCTAGATGCGTTAGACTGGGTGCATTGGCTGAATCGGTAGAGCACAGGCTTCCAGTGTGGATTATTGACTGAATGAGAGTGCAGTTGTTAAAATATTGCTATATTTTTGTTACTTGTGATAGGAACATTAATGGTTGCTGTGAATGAAGTGCGTAATGGAGCAAAGCGGAACAACATGTCCTTCATGAATTATGGTGAGTATGACTTTATACGGTGATTTAAAACAACCAAAAAAAAACCCCAAAAACTATTCCTTGAGAGATGTCACATGTTTGTTTGTTGGGGGTTTTATGTCGGAGCAACGTCTAGGTCATTTCAGGACGGGTGCCAGCTTGTGACAGTCAGCACTCATGGCGACCTTATAGTACTAACCCACCGGAAGGCTGGGTCATTGGCACCATCACTTGATATTCCATTCAGTCACCTTATCCTAATACTCAGCAAACCAATCCTTGTACTATCTTACTAATTCTTAGGACCAGGCTTTTCAATCATTGCCAGGTGCCAGGGTAGGTAATGACAAGTATTACATTTGTAAGTCATTAGTTTGACTTGGCCGGGTTTCGAACCCACGACCTTCTGCACGGAAAGCCAGCCAACGATCTTATTGATTCGGCCACCCCATTCGGTGGAGATGTTGGAAGGATTTCTGTATTCTTAATTCAGCATGGTATGGTCTTAGGTTCGAATCTAGGCATATGCTATCTTCATTTCCATTTCTCAGAGTGATCAGTAATACATTTGCTGTCATGCCCTTATATAATGTATGAGGTATCCTTGTATTAGGAGATGGGTCAATCAGTCAATCCTCTGTATTTGGTGTTAGAAATCAAAAGACAACATGTTTATCATATACAAAATATTATTTACGTCTTCACTATAAGTTACGAATTAAAGGTAACTTAAAATAGCTTTTTTTCTCTTTTTGTTCTTGAAGCTTAGGAAATCACACAGACATCAGACGGTAAAATACATTAATAATAAATCTATAACAAACGAAGCAATAGAATCACTATATTGTACCCTAGTGGTATCTGCTAGAAATGTGTGTGGAAGTAAATCCTGGTATTTATGTTGCTGTGGTGCTGTGAATGAGTTAATTAAGCGGGGATGAAATATCTCCGGTGTTTTTACTGATTTCCCTAATTTTCAACGAAAAAGCAGACAGCCCTTCATTGGCCTAGCCAATGCCAGAGAATCGTAGCGCATTTACCGGAAGTCAGGTTTTCGCCTCTTTATTTGTCGGAGGCTGAAGATTTGTGCATGCGAGGACCTGTAAGCAATCTGACTGGTGCGAGTCATTACAGTGTGGCTGGGCCGTGACCCGTCTACGAACGTTGTGTTGCTGGAGGATGCGGCTGCGGTGCTCGGTGTGTCCATCGCCGCCACCTGTATGAGCATTACCTACTACACCGGAAACCCCATCGCGGATGCCGTTGGGTCCATCCTTATCGGCTCGCTGCTTGGCGGAGTGGCCTCCTTCATCATCTACACCAATACCATAGCACTCGTCGGCAGGTGAGACAGGGGGCTGGGGGAAGGGGGAACGGGATAAGGGGCTGGGGAAAAGGGGAAGGGAGCTGGGGGGCTAGGAGGGGCTGGGGGCAGGGGAGTGTGGGCAGGGGGCAGAGGGCTGGGGGCAGGGGGCAGGGGGAATGGGGTTAGGGGTAGGCCGTTGGAGGAATGGGGTGGTGTGCTGGGTGCAGGGGACTGGGGGCTGGAGGAATGGTGCAGGGGGCAGGGGGCTGGGGGAAGTCGTTGGTTTGACTCGGCTGGGATTCAAACTCCTGACCTTCCGCACGAGAAGCCTGCCCGCTTATCGATTCGGCCGCCGCGTCCGGTGCTTGTATATGTGTGTGTAGGTATATGTCTGTTGGTGTGTAGATGTTTGTTGGTGTGTGTTGATTCTAGTAAGTTTGCGTACACATGTGTCTGCACATATGTTCGTATATTGTACTGCATTGTTGGTAATATCACATATAATATAATATCTGTATATGATTTCATATAGCTTCATACATAGTTCCCTTTAATTTTATTTAATGAACTAATGCAACTTTTGAGATTAACAGTTGGATTTGATATGTTCTGTTTTGTTCTTCAGGTCCATTCCCATCGATCAAAAAGCGAAACTCATGTCTGTACTGGAAAAGGACAGAATGATCAGGTAAACTCGAATTAGTTATCTTTGTTAAGTAATATTAAATTTCAGGCATGGTCCGTTATGTTCTTATATTTTAATCAGTTTTATTTTAAGCTGCATAGTCTGATGAAGAATCAAATTTTCAAAAATGAAATGCCCACTTAGATTTGCTTCTAGATAACTAACTTAAATACTGATGCGCTTATTAACTGTCATATGGACAGGGAGGTGTGGATAGGGTGATTACATCAGAGAGCCTCGATAGCCTAATGGTTGGGATGCCAGTCCTGTACTGGGAGCTAGTGTGGGTTCAAATTCCACTCAAGGCATAATGTTTCTCATTCGGGAAAAAAAACCCAAATCAAATCCCATTCCCATGACACTAAATATCAGACAATTGTACAAGTTATTCTGTTGCGGCTGTAGATTAAAACTGGATCTGTGAGGTTTTGCGAATGAGTAAATTGTGTGCTGTCCTCAGAGCCATCTACGACGTGAAGGCGACCGAGATGGGAGGCAGCAGCATCAAGTTCAAGGCGGAAGTCGACTTTGATGGCAAAGAGGTGACGCGCTTTTACCTGGAGAAGAGTGACCTGGACAAGCTGCTCCTTGTAAGTTACGTATTCCGCATGCATTTGTTTTCTCACGCGTAAAGAATGCATGGTCTGCTGCTGTTGAGTCTTTACTTCTAGAGTTTCGAACATTTGTTTTGCCATCCGCAAATAATGCATGGTTTACTGCTGTTCGAGCCTTCACTTCTAGAGTTTTGAATATTTCTTTTGCCACGCGCAAAGAATGCGTGGTTTGCTGCTGTTCGAGCCTTCACTACTAGCGTTTCAAGCATTTGTTTGCCACATGCAAGGAATGCATGGTTTGCTGCTGTTTGAGCCTACACTTCTAGAGTTGCGAACATTTGGTTTACCACGTGCTAAGAATACGCTGTTTGCTGCTGTTGTTACAGGAGGCGCGTAACCTACAGACTACAGAGGAGCTGGAGACATTCATGTTGACTCATGGCGAGAATATCATAGACACGCTCGGAGGAGAGGTCGACCGCATAGAGAAGAACCTTAAGGTAACGCCTTAGTTGTTATGTTTTTGAGTTGGCCTAAATTAGCGACATGTAAAATGACTGTTGCTCACTGGCATTGATTTATGGTTTTATGGTATATTTTGTTAAATAAATTTTAAAAAGAAGTTCAATATGGGAGTCATCCAACGTTTTCAACATTTTTCAGGGGCATGCAACATAGTACTACTTTTCCAAACACACATCCTTTATATAACTACACACCAACATTTTATATCACAGACAATGCCAGTGTTTTATGTTATATTAATATTTTATTTAATCATAAAAGTCGCATATGTGTAACACATTCCAGTGCCACTCCCGCCTCACTCACCGTCATATGCTTTTTCTTTGTATGACTCGTGAAATATTGGATGACCTTTAAACTGAAAGTATTGTCAATGGTATTTAAGATGAAAACAAATTACTAGTGTTGATCCATTATTAATATAGCCCCAGACTAATTTTGCTGTTAAAGCCGTTGATTAAGCAGGCGAAATTTCAATCGCTAAAATTGATCTACCTCATTCCAGTGCTCCTTGCCCTATCCTAGCAATGCCGAGTGCCGGGGTAGGTAGCGATAAGCATACCATTTTTACATCATTGGTTTGACTCGGCCAAAATGGGAAGCAGGCGGGCAATCAACTCATTCGACCATCCTTACTTGATAGAATAATTTGTTACGATGCTGGTTGTTATCAAATAAGTGTTATTTTATTACTTTTTCATTTTGTTTCCAGAAGCACCACCCAGAGGTGCGTCATGTGGACTTGGAGCAGTTGTAGAAGAAGCAAGTGTAAAATATTGTACAGCTGTAAATAGAACCGACGTTGGGCTGTGATCCCCTCAGTAGTATATAACACGTTGTAAAATGGCTACGGCTGGAATCTGTGGCTGTGTAGGCAGGCCATAGTGAAAACAATACAGACAAAGAGAAAGGAAGAGTATAAAGTGTAAAGAAGAGAGAGTCAAGCCCTCTGGTTTATTATTTATATGGTTACATGGGTTCATTGTAGAGTATCACCCCACCCCTTTCCCCCCAATGGAAAACAAGCATTCTTGGCCCTACCAATAGTGATCCAGCATTCCTGGTCCCCATGGCTACCAGTGGTCTGCCCACCACCACCAAGCTGTATGGCCCCATGGCCACCACCAACCTTGACCTTTGAGTGTGGTGATCACTATCCCAGCAGAGGGAGTAGGCCCTGAGTGCACCCACACCAAGACCTGCCAGCACCACTTGTCTATTTACATCCCACTCAGTCACCCCCAGCCCATACATATATATATATACATACATGCGCCTGGTCATGTACACCGATCAGTAATAGAACATTTGCATTCCCCCCTATGCCGTATATCGGAATATTTTACGTGTTCATTGTAGACAGTTATGAGGTTCTTCAGCGGCGTATAACTGAAATGCGCAAATCAAAGTAGATTATGGTAAAACAGAAAGCGCGTCGATAGTCCAATCGTGTCTCTGGAAACCCAGTGTAGCCTTGGCTTTGGATTTGGATCTCGCTTAGCTTATCTAATATTGATTTGGCAGGCTATAAGCCTGTATCAGAATATCTACGGCACTGTGGCCACCCATCCAAGTACTGACTAGGCCCAATGTTGCTTAGCTTTGGTGATCAGGTGAGAACCTGTGTTTCCAATGCATCATTAACTGTGTCATTGGCTGGAAAGTGTTGGTGGGATTTTTCATGGCAAAGATATGAAATTTGGTCATCAATGCCTCACATGTGGAATCCGATGGAATATGTTCAGGCAAAAACCATCTTCCAATCGCTCAATGGACTATTCTTCCGTCATGAAGATGACCGTCGTTGCTGATGTGGCATTTAGAGCTTGTTCTTGGGCCCAAGGCAGTTGCAATGGTAACAGAAGTGAAAACGAGTCACTACGTTGAGAATTTGTACTATTTGAACAATATTAGACATGTTTATCGGTTACTATCGCGATATGATTGCATACAATGTGAACGCCATTGACTTAATATTCCCCCCACCCCCTCTTTAAAGTGGCATAGTTCGATGAAAACATAAACATGTTTAAACCAAAACACTTAGCTCTAGAGATTTGATACTATATATCAAACGTAGATACTGGTGCGCTAGCGCTAGAGATTTGATACTAAACATGTATATCACTAAACATGTATATTACTGTATATGAGCAATACTAAGTCAGTCTAATAGAACCTATTATTATCAGATTGGTTCCCTCTACGTGAATCCCAGAACCGAATAAGGAAAGAAAGACATGAACTCCAGGCTGTCAGTACAGACTTTTTATTCCCCTGAGAGGATGTGCTCTGGTATTGGACTCACTCCGAGGCATGTGTGACGGGCTAGTAAATACCCTTCCCTAGCATGGAGGGTTGGTCACCTGACCACTGGCGGCTGAGCTATGATCTGATATAAATAGGCGACTGATCGCCTATTACTTGCTGTCTGGACACCGCTTCATTCATCCACGTCTCTTCTATCTCCTCTCAAGCTGGCTGCCTCCTCCTGGTTTGATCTCAGGAAATACTACAGGGGGAGGCCCGATTGGATTTCACCTTCTAACGTCTACCACTTTTGTGAGTTCCACTCGACGACTTGTCACCACAGAGCTAGGTGTCACCACCATTACCCCTCCATGAAAATTCGGTCTTTCGTTGCATTTGGATTGATTCATCGGTGCCGGAACCTAATGCTTCCATTCTTTGCAGCCAGTTACCATAAAGGTTACAAACCACCCAATTCCTTCCTTCCTTCATACGCCAACACTCTCTTCCCCCCCCCCCCCCCCCCCCCCCCCCCCCCCCCCCCCAGTAACCAGGTGTGTGTGGTAGGAGAGCGGCACAGCGTTCAGGGGTATCTGGTCTTGCTGTAGGTTTAAAGATCGAAGAATAACTTATGCACAACTATTAACATCATGGTTTTATCTGCGTCATAGATTAACTTTATCTTCATTCTAATACGATAGAGTAGTGAGGTAGATATATATACGAAGATTTCTATTTTCTCATATAGTGTATATCTTACTATATCTTAGGAAAATACTAGAAGAATCTTTACTAGCAATGATGCAGTAAATAAGAGACTACCTTCCTCTGATAAGGAATAAGCATGACCAAGTCTCGACTCATTAAATAATGCCCCATGACATTAAACAGACATAA
This sequence comes from Branchipolynoe longqiensis, assembly GCA_030323885.1. NCBI lineage: Eukaryota > Metazoa > Annelida > Polychaeta > Phyllodocida > Polynoidae > Branchipolynoe > Branchipolynoe longqiensis. Next base: position 90,850,565 of record CM059191.1, on the reverse strand, counting down.
TAATAATAATAATAATAATAATGATTTAACCTAATGCGATGACCAAATAAGTTGAGCGTCTGCCTCCCAGTCATGGGATTCAAACTCGCGGGTTCGAACCCTGGCCGAGTCAAAAACATGACTTAAAAGTTGATACTTGTCGCTACCTAGCCTGTCACTGCATTACTAGGATAGGGCAAGGAGCAGTGGAATGAGGAAGACCAATTGTCCACGATTGAAATTTTCCCTGCTTAATCAACTAATGTACCAAATATTAAAAGAAACACCAAAAAACCCTGTTGTGGAAGCCCACCGAATTAATGTATCCCCGCAGCAGAACATCTACTGCATCTATGCTAAGCAGGCAGCATGTTTGTCGTACACTTACAAACAATTAAAATTGGGGAATAAAAGTAGCTTAAGAGATTATGGACAAGATACCAAGCATTGTACATATACATTAATGGTGTCTCCAATAGGTTGAGTTACTATATTATGCCGTTATGTCACCCTTCAGGGAAAATGTGGAGAAAGGACTGTATTAATGCAGTGTACGAATATTAGATTGGATTGTAAATGTCTTCAAGAGGACTTATTTAAGGCATATCATATTCATAATACTTGTTGTGAATGGGTCCAGGAGGGCTTATTTAAAGCTATTCATATTCAAATTCCTCCGAGCTAGTGCAGGAGAGGCCCCGCGCAGGAGCCGGAGGAGCATGCTGGTACCCCCCCCCCCCCCCCCCCCCCCCCACACACACACACACCGGGAGGTTGGGGGGGGGTAGCGCCACCCACTCCAGGTATTATTACATGCGATAACGGGCTTATCACTATCCATATATACTTATGTGCATTTATGTATACATATATATGTGCTGTATAAGCAATTATACGAGTATTATTATCTGTAAGTCGATTAACCCACAAACTGTGTCTCTACTTTGCACCTGAATGACACTCAAATACTCAAGCGACTGGTCAGGCCCTCTGCCTCGCCTGGTGCTGCCACCTGGCTTATTCAGCTGTCCTGGCTCTGCCTCATGCCTGTACCACTCGCTAATTAATATATCTATATCTATAATCCATTATGAGAATATATACAAGGACACTGTCTATCTTCAGTTCCCTATGTAATAGTATATTCACTGTATCCTATCTGACTTGTGTAGTACAGCAGGGGCCACACTGGCGCCACCTGTGAGGGGCTCTAAGCACTGTATCCCAGCTGCGTCTGGCCGTTATCACCTATAGATCTGTCGGGACGGTCAAATTTTAACTGAAATATATAAAGTAAAACCTCCCTAACCGACCACCTCCACAGATTGACCACTCCCCTATATCGATCGTGTTATACCGTTATAACCATATTCTAACTCCATAAACCGACCACCTCCCCAAATCGACCACTTAAAGTCGGTCCCAACGTCGGTCGATTTAGATAGGTTTTACTGTATATATATATAATGATTTATATGCATATATATATATGTATATATGCACACATAACATATATGTGTATATATATATATATCCATTTATATATATATATAAATATATATATATATATTTATTTATTTACACATACACACACAAATCAGGTTGGTGTGTGTGTATTTGTGTCTGTGACTTATTGTATATTGTACATAAATGAAGTAAACACGGTAAGGCTGTACAACTGCCACAAAGTAAGAAGACGGCACAAGATTGCCGGGACAAGCTAGTAAAAATGCAGTCTATATGTGGTTGAGCTAAGACCCTTTTTCTGGAATGAAAAATAACTCAACAACTTAGCTTCCCCATAAGCAAAAATCGCCTTTTTCCGCTTTTTTCCTCTACCATATCTATGTTAGGTTTATATTTGGTGAAGACTGCTTTTCGGGTTTAATCTGGGATTTGATGTGTGTAAAAGTGTATAAATATGTGTATAAGTGTCTGTGACCTACCTTTAAAGCCCTCGTCACATACATGTTAGTGAACGTAGTTGAAACTAGTTGAACGTAGGATAGATTACCGTGGGTCAATTGTGGTGATAGTACGTTAAACTACGGTGAAAAACGTTAAAGCACGGCAGGTTTTGGTCCAGATAAATATGTTACGGCATGGATGCCGGTTCATTTAACTACATTCAACCTCGTTCAACTAAGTTGAACGTATGCTAGCTTCCACTACGGTCAACTACGTCCAAGTATGCTAGAGTACGCTAGAGTATGTTAGAGTACATTAAGAGTACCGAGATTTCATAGTATGTTAGCCTCTAATGTTGCACTCTTATGAACATGTTCAAATATTAAATCGGAACTCACGGCTCACCCACGTTATTACTAAGTTAGCATGACAGAGAAGTACAGATGCCGGTATGTTCAACTACGTTCAACTATGTTAACCTCCACTACGTTCAACTACGTCCAGTAATGTGTATCTGACTGGGCCTTTAGAATATAATAAAGGGTTACATGAGCTGTGTATTTGCTTTCATTTGAGATTTAAAAGAACACGACACACATACACAATATATATACAGGGATGATATTTTTCCGCCTTCAAGTGGATTTCCGTTTTTTTTTACAGTGGCTGGGGGACATTTTTGATATAAGTGTAAATTTGAGGAGAAATACAAATTATGGTGGTATGTTTCATGTACTACTCTCCAAGCATAGGTTTTGCACAATGTCTGACTAATCATTATGGGGTCTGCCTTGAGAACATTCTGCTGTCATTAATGGGACTGTATAAACCACTGCCTTGTGGTGTACAGGTACTTGATAGAACCAAAGGCTAAGGGAGAAAACCCTAACAGAAAACCATGCTTCCGTGGCAGCATTAAGGGCGGTGATGAATGGAACTCCCAACATTCCGACCAGCGACTGCAGGGACAAATAGTTTGCGCCTGTCTTGACATGTTCTTGCCGGTGTGAGACCTCTATTTGCTCCCTGAGAGAGTGCTGCTAGTAACTTGCAAAAGCCAGCAGCACTTCAACACTTTGCAAGCAGCTTTTATGAAATGCACAACCGCACAAAATAGCGGCGCTTAAGAAATAAAAGCAGTCTTTGTCGCATTGCGACCGACAGCATGATGATGATGATGATGACTATTATGGCCCACCTCAGCGTCGATTTCAGCTTTTTTTCCTCCCACACCACTATCATCCCTGTATATATAATGTTGACAGTCAATGCATAAGTATATTTCTTGTTACCTAGTCGGGCACTTGGTATTGCTAGGATATGGAAAGGAGCAGTGAAACGAGGAAAACCAATTTTTCTGTGATTGAAATTGCCTCTGCTCAATCAAGAAATAGAACAAAAAGAATACAAAAAAACAGAAGAGTAACCAAAGGCGGTTTTAGTGTAATATAAATAGACCAGGTAGCCGTTTGGTTCGGTATTGAAACGGCAGGTGGCGCCACCATTAAGCCTGTAAACATGGAAAGTGTATGGCGAGGAAACGGAAAGAAGACAGATCGTGCTGGGTTTCACACTTAAAGGTGCATATTTTGATTAAAGGCATCACATTTTCGAAAGCAAAGCACTTATCTAGATTTAAGCCTACACATCCAACTTAGATTCGTGTGTACTTATTAAGCAGACGGGATGGCCGAATGAGTTAGAGCGTCCGTCTCCCGTGCTGGTAGATCGTGGGGTCGTGGGTTCGAGTCCCGGTCGAGTCAAACCAATGACTTTAAAATTGATACTTGTCGCTTCCTAGCCAGGCGCTCGGCATTGTTAGGATAGGGCAAGGACTGGTGTGCTCAGTGTCAGGATAATGTGACTGAGTGGGATACCAGGTCATGGTGCCGGCGGCCTGGTTTCCCAGTGGGACAGCACTATAAAGTTGCCATGAGTGCGCGCTGTCACAAGTCGGTACCCGTCCTGATATGACCTTAGATGTTGCTAGGACGTAAAACAACAAACAAACAAAGAAACAAATCCCGTGCTGGTAGATCGTGGGGTTGTGGGTTCGAACCCTGGTCGAGTCAAACCAATGACTTTAAAATTGATACTTGTCGCTTCCTAGCCAGGCGCTCAGCATTATTAGGACAGGGCAAGGACTGGTGTGCTCAGTGCCAGGATAATGTGACTGAGTGGGATATCAGATCACAGTGCCGGCGGTCTGGTTTCCCAGTGGGACATCACTATAAAGTCGCCATGAGTGCGCACTGTCACAAGTCGGTACCGGTCCTGATATGACCTTAGATGTTGCTAGGACGTAAAACAACAAACAAACAAACAAACAAACATATTAAGCATTTGCTGCTCCACAGAAAGGCATACTATGTCAATTTTATAGAATTTATTAGTGCTGAAACCTAATGGGTCAGAGTTTTGGCAATTGTGCCAAAATAATGTTGCATGTTTACCCTTCAAATATCTCTGAAGTTAGTCATTCGAAACCAAAGTTACTTCAAACTTAAAGTAAGGTAGATTTTAATGATTAACCTAGTACATGTATATTTATCTCAGAAAATGACGGAAGCTCATAACCGTTGGTTAATTGGTTGTTGAAGTTTCTCGTCCTGGGAACATCTAAGATCATATCAGGACGGGTGCCGACTTGTGCGCACCCTTAGCGACTTTAGTGCTGCCCCACTGGGAGACCAGACTATCAGGACCATGACCTGATATCCCACTGGGTCACATTATCCTGACACTGAGCCAACCAGTCCTTGCCCTATCATAATGTCGAGCACCTGTCTAGGAAGGGACAAGTATCATTTTATTTTAAATGGCTAACTTTTGAAATATTTGAAGTGAAACTTGCAAGATTAATAATATTAATATATAACAGTGTTGGTGAGATATCAAGCCCATTATTATCTTTATAAGTCAGTAACTATTCTCATCGCCATGAAAAGAAACACTACTCACATTGTCAGTTAAATTAAGTAACTAATTCATCACATGCGTGATATATTAGCATTTAATGTGTCATTCCCTTTAATAGGCCACATAAAAACAATCCCATGCTTGTTTCTCAGGCATCACTATTGAGTTAGCCCAATCCATTCTAAAATAAAAATTTTCAGGAGAAATTCCCGTTAAAATGAAATGCCTATCACACCAAATATCAGTGGCAGCTTTGCCATGTTTAAATGTGCCATCGGGAAGGTAGTATTTATACTTGCCTGTATTCGAGTTGGTAGATGCAAAACTATGGAAATTTGCTGCAGCTAAATTCTGTAGTTCATTACATAACACATTTCTCTGACTAAATGAAAAATAATTAAAAAACATCACCTCTCCAAATTTCGTTAAACTGATGTATTTTCTTAATTGACAAGAATTAATTAAAAATAAAGAAAGGAAATGCATATCTTTAATGAATGTATTTGTTTAATTAACAAGAATTAATTAAACAGAATGAGAAGAAAAAGCCCGCCCGCCCCAAAATCTCACTAAATATGCCTGAGAAACAATTTGGTTAACTTCTTTAGCAATGTATTTGTTTAATAAACACGAATTAATTGGAGAGGAAGACACAAAATATCCGCCTGCCGCAGAATGTTACTAAATGTGCCTGAGAAACAACTTTGTTGTTTGGCTTTACCCTGGTTCACTCAGGTTTTATTCTGGTCAGTGTTTACGTCGTCCATTAGCTGAGTATCCGCGTTGCAGTGCCAGAACATCAAAGTAGCGGAGCAGATTTTAGCGCAGCTTATTGGCTATTATACTTGGCCTATTGGCTAATAGCTGTTGGAAATCTCAGAGGTTACCAGAACCTGGCAAACACGGATACCTCGTCACAGACAGAACGCGATACCATTTTGTAACATTTGCAAAAAAACCTCACAAAGTGAGTGGGTATCTATTTTGTACTCCCTTTGACTGAGTCTTCTCTCTTTTTTTTTCTTTTTTTCTCCAGATATTGTTTTTCACTTATACTGCTTTATACCCCAGTCACACGAGAGACAGTGTTCGCCGCCAACCTCCCTATGCCCACAAGGACCCCAACCACCCAGCGTTCCATTGGATACATTGATTCAAACACGTTTTAGGCGTGATGTCGGCGCGATGTTGGCACGATGTCGGCGCGATGTCGGCGCGATGTCGGCGCCGACCACATTGTGACTGCAGCATCGCATGTGTTACCACCAACCCAAGACGGCGCCAGGGCGGCGCCAGGGCGCCAACCATTTTGAATGGCGCCGCCGGTACAGGGCGTAAGGAGGTTGCACGTGCAGCAGCAGCAACCTCCTTGCGTCCAAAATTCGCGAAATGGACGCCGGGAGGTTGGCGTCCTCACGCCAACAGCACTCAATCAGGGCGTAGGGAGGGCGCAAGGAGGAAGTTTTGACGTCGCGAATCGATCGTTAGCGAACACAGGCCTCGTGTGACTGGGGTATTAGCTTCGACTATATGTACATAATTATAGTATTAGTATTTAAGACATATACTTCAGTTTAGGGTTTCCACCCTTTATGAGTTAATAGCAACAATAAATATATATAAATCCAATGTGTTCTTCATGTGTTGTTTTTTAAAGCGGGGAAAATGTAAAGTGATTTAGACAAGGCGAATCATATGAATCGATTTAGGCGCCAATTCACACGGGCAGTACTTGGGCCGGAAATCGATATCAGCGCATGAGCAAGTCCAGTCTGACCAGCACCAGTTTTCGGTTAGGCGACGTCACCACGAGAGAGTGCGTTTGACCTAGATATGTATGTACTGAATCATATTGGTTTGGAATGGTCAAATCTTCTGCTGGGTAGTGAAACCCTAAAAATAAATGATGAAAAGAATATCTGTGCACCTCTAGCAGGTTCATAGACCAAATTATATAATATGTGCTTTTGATCGACCGGAAAGTCAACAAACTAAGGTGTCGACTGCGCATGCGTGTGAGGTGCTTAATCCGCCTCAGTGCGTCCACACGGACAAAATAAATCGAATCACAGAAATCGACTCACGTACACTACCTCGAGAGGTGGTTTACAGTATCCAGATCACAGGAACGAATCAGCCTTAAACCGCCTCAGATGCCCGTTCACACGCGAAATGTAACCCAAACTATACAAGTCGCTTTCTACGAATCGATTTACATCGCCCGTGTGAACACAGCTTTAAGCTAAGATTCCATATATGCGGAATGCGATTGGGAATGCGAATGCGACAAAACTGGAGAAGCATGTAAACGTATGGTGGTGCTTCCAGTTGCAAATGCAAATGCAAATGGTGAAGAAGATCGCTCAATGGACCGATCAGTGGGAATGCACATATGCATTTGCATTCGCATGCTGCATACTGCGTATATGGAATCTTAGCGTATGGGGGTCTTTGACAGTTATCAATATTTTCACAAGCGTACACAACACACTTTTTTATAACCCCTTCCCCCATCGCTCCCCTGACAAAGCGTCTAATAAAAATGTTGATATTGTAGTAATCGGCACTGGCATTGCGAGCAAGGAGCCATATAGATAAAATATTCACCCGGTACTTGTAGTACTCCGAGTACCGGGTGAATCCTTTATCTAGGAGCCATATTGATAGGTGGGTGTGGATAGGATGATTGCATCAAGGAACTTAGGTAGTGTAATTGTTAGCATACTAGCCTTGGAATAGCAAAGGATGTGGGTTCGAATTATGTTTAATTTGGCTGACGTTTTTGATATGTTTTGGAAAGCATATGGTGGGTCGTAACCCCTTTCCCCCAACATACAGCTTATACGCCTGTGAAAATGTTGATAATTATGAAGGAACCCTAAGGGATGATCCCTAAATATTGATGTTCTTCACCATCCGAACAGTCCGGCAGACAAACGACATATCTCTGTTTGACCTTGTTTTGGAGAATTAAAAAAAATTATTTTGATAATTGATGTTCAGAGCATAATATATATATTCAGAAACTGTCATTTCACCTATAAACAATTTGTGCTAGAAGGCTAAATTAAGTCCAAGATGGCTACCACTAAATTGGTAAAAATCTTTGTTCCTCATATCTTCATAACTAGGTAAGATCGAAATATGAATTATAGGTCTTTTTATGTGTTTTAAGCATAAGGAATCGAATGCCGCTATGATTTCCCCAATACACTTAAACAAAATCTAAATGGCCACCATATTTGATTCATGAAATAATGTTTAGAAGCGATGGTGTACAAGCTGTTTTGTTGTTTTTACCCTTTTCAGGCTACTAGAGCAGTCCCATTTGATCAATGTTTATGTGATAGGGATAAAGGTAGGGGAGTCGGGGGATTCAACCATAATAATCCTAACATTGTTAAGATTGAAGAAACCATTGACACTTATGGACCATTAATGTCTGTGTAGATCAGGGTGATGAGAAGTTGAGTGACTTTTATTGCCGCCACCAATAAATAAAATTATTATTTTGTGCTTTAGAGAATTCTATGATAAAATGCAATCACTCTAAATTGTGTAGCACACCTAGTAGCTCGACCAGACGGGATGGCCGAATGAGTTGAGCCTTCGTCTCTCGCTTTGGTAAATCTTTGGATTTGAACTCATGGGTTGTAATATCTTGGGTCTCGGCCGTCAGAGCCCCAGATACCACTTACTCTTCCCCAGGTGCGTTCTGACAACTGTCTGTCAGTTCCCACCTGATGCACCTTTCAACAAACTCATAAGGAAGAAAGGGAAGACAGGTTGCGCAAGATTTACAATGAAGAAAAGTTGTGCTTTATTGGCATCAACTCCTGTTCACCTACTAGCGACATATCACCCTCACTCCTTACCTACTGTCCACACAGATCCTCATTACTCTTGTTAGTGTGTAGAAGAATCAGTACCTGCAACCCATTGAACCGGAGTCCCATGGTTGTTGAACACAGCTCAGTGCCTTTGGAATAGCTGCTGTTATTTTGTGTATAGAAAGTGCAGCCTCAGATAGAGTGTCTGGGTTCCTGGACAAGAGAAGAGTACCTCCTGCTAGAGTGCCTAGCCAAGAAGAAGTGAATGCCAGAGTGAGGTCTGTGTGTCAGGTATAAAGAATGCAGGTGACTGGGCCTCCCACAGCCAGCCAATCAGACACCATGTACAGCCTGGGGTGCGACGCCCTAATAGGGGGCAGCTGTCACTCAACCCAGCTGCAGGTGGTGTCCATAATGTATGCAGGATGGCTGGGTGTGCTTGCTCATCGGCCCCATGGTAACAGGTAGTTGCAGACAGTTACAATAAACATATATTAAAAATGTCCTTCCCCTCCACCTGCACTCTTACTGGTGCATATAGGGAAAGTTTCACTAAACATTAACTGTCTCTTACATATGAACATCACGTCATAATCTCAGGCACTATGTGTTATCATATTTTCCACAGAGTCTCTTATGTCACATAGCGAGTGGGGCACCCATTGCTTCTCTGTTACATAACCTTGGTCCCCACTCCGTCGCCTGAGAATAGTAATGCTCTCTGCCAATATATAAATCCGAACTGAAAATCTGTATATTTTTACACCTTGTCGAGTCAAACCAATGACTTAAAAATTGATACTTGTTACTTCTTAGCCAGGTGCTTGGCATTATTAGGGTAGGGCAAGGAGGGGTTGGCTCAGTGTCAGGATAATGTGATTGAGTGGGATATCAGGTCATGATGCCGGTGGCCTGGTCTCCCAGTGGGGCAGCACTATAAAGTCACCATGAGTGCGCAAGGTCACAGGTCGGTGGTCATCCTGATCTTAGATGTTGCCAGGACGTAAAACTCCAACCACCAACCAACGTAGAAGCTCAAAAAGAAAGCTTTATGAATTATCTATATGCAGAATTATTTGACGGATGATCATGTCAGATCCTGATATGACCGTAGATGTTTGTTTGTTGTTGCTTTACGTCCTAGCAACATCTAAGGTCATATCAGGACGGGTACAGAACGCTGACAGTGCGCACTCATGGCTACTTTATAGTGCTGTCCCGTCCGGTAGGCCTAATATGACCTTAGATGTTGCTCGGATGTAGAGCCCCAACAAACACAACGGTCATATCAGATCAGTTTGCCTATTATCATTTTAAGTACATTATTGTGCAGCCTAAAACCTTTCCTGTGAAAAGAAGCAATTATTAAGCAGTTCACGCCGTCATTAGCCTACACAACACGCCGTCTTATTGTACGGTATATGTGAATACAACAGAAATTGCTTTAGGAAAATTCAGAAGAATGAGCTGCTTGTATGCCTATAATAACAAATACTTAAAATCCGTGCCTATCGAGATTCTATAGCACTAGACGACATGGATACAGTGCATCCGATACCAGCATGCAATATCACACCCAGTCACATTATCCTGACACTTGACCAACCAGTCGTTTCCCTATTCTAATAATGCCAATTAAAGCACCAGGCAGGGATAGTGACAGCTATCACATTTGAAAGTCTTTGGTTTTGACTCAACCCGGAGATCGAATCCAGGTGGGAAGCGGACGCCATGACAACTAGTCCATCTAGTCCGGTCACGTGCTAACAGTTAATTAACTCATTAGTACCGAATATTGTTATCGACACCCAGTAGAGTGCAGAGATAATTACTGGGCTTGTTTTCTATTAGTTTCTCTTTGCCATGACTATAGTCTTTCACAGCACACAAAGAGTACACAAAAAAGACCCCACACCACCACCACACACTTTACTATTCTAAGCTCACTATAGGCTTATAACAAATGAATGCCGACAGTGCTGGTGGACACTTATCAAATCACTCGCAGTTAGTTGCGAACAGAAGTATACTATATAGATCAAGAAGCAATTGTGCATACTGAAAAAGCGGTGCATACTGATACTTCTAGTCAGCGAACTCTTGAACCAATTATATGTCTCTTCTGAATTAGTTTGTACATGTATGTGTTTTAGTGTACATTGCTGCAGTGTGCTTTACACCCACACCAGGGGCATGAGTAGTGGCTGGATGGACACCAACTTTGGTGTCTTGGAAGTGGCATATTAATAGCATAATTTATGACCCCTTTGCTATTCCAGAGGACATCACCATCACCATCGCCACCACCACCACCACCATCATCGTCATCATCATCATCGTCACTCTCACTGAAACTTCCACCACCACCACTGTCACCGCCACCGCCACGACCATCACCACCACCATCATCACCAACACCACCAGCACCAACACCACCAGCACCATCGTCACCATCATTACCATCATTCATTCATACATTCATGCAGGAAGTGTCCTGCTTTGGGATGCATGTAGTGTCCTCAATAGGTCTTAGCACGGAATAGTCAAATCGGAACTACCACTAACTAACTTCCGGTGTGGGTGATCATGAGTTCGAACCCTGACCAAACCCAATCAATTACTTACAAAATTGATACTTGTCGCTATACCTAGGCTGGTACTAGTTGTAGGGTAAGGACTGGTTTGCTCAGTATCAGGGTAATTGTGAATGAGTGGGAAATCGGGTCATGGTGCCAGTGACCTGGTCTCCCAGTGGGGCAGCACTATAAAGTTGACATGAGTGTCCACTGTCACAAGTCAGTACACGTCCTGATATGACCTTAGATGTTGCCAGGGCCCAAAACTTCAACAACCAACCAATCCTATAATGTCGACATGAGCGCGCACTGTCACAAGTCAGTATCATCCTGATATGACCTTAGATGTTGCCAGGATATAAAACTCCAACAAACAAACATAGCAGTGGACAACTGGTACAGAACCTTCACACCAGGGGCGCCTCGTTTTCACTCTCTTTAATTAGTTTGCTTTTGCTGGAGGTGGAATTCAGTGCAACATCGACAAAAACCATCCAAGGAGCAAAAATACAAAAGACAACAACAAAAACAAGGCTGTTCTTTTAATGTGTGATTAGTCATTAAAAAACACACACACACACACACACACACAAAACAAGCTTATTTAGTCAATGGCGTTCTTCCGATAATTCTCGGGCCTCTTCGGTCATGATCCATCAAGCAGCATTAGTGTTGCTGGTGGTCTCCGCTTGGGGGCGCGGTGAGAATAAGTAATTTACGAGACACCACGGTTGGTGTCCACCCGGCTCTAACCAGGTCTCTAGGTTGTTTGGTTGTTTGAGTTTTATGTCCGGGCAAAATCTAAGGTCAAATCAGGATTGTGACAGTAAGCACTCATGACAACTTTATAGTGATGCCCCACTGGGAGACCAGGCCGCCAGCACCATGACTTGATATCCCACTCAGTCACGTTATCCTGACACTGAGCCAACCGTTCTTTTCCCTATCCTAATAATGCCAAGTGCCTGGCTAGGAATCGACAAGTATCAATTTTTTAAGTCATTGATTTGACTCGACCAGGGTTCGAACCCGTAGGCCATAGGTTCGAATCCCACGATCTATCAAAACGGGAGACGGACGATAAACTCATTCAGCCATCCCGTCGAGGGGTTGTGTGAGAGAAAACTAGAGTTGTAAGTAATCTACTACACTGACCTCTGAGGCAAGGACCACTGAGAAGTTACATATCAATAAAATTCATTTAACGATAACAAAAAACTGAAGGAAAACTGGTTCATAATGATCAACCGTATATTATCATGTGCTAATTATTATTAATATTACACTATATACTGTATTGCCTCCTCCATGTTTGCGACTGGTGGCACCACCCCCGGCGCTACCTGGTACCTGCCTACCCTAAATACATCACTCGCATCGGGGAATTTGAAGCGAATGGACGTCCTGCCTCCAGCCTCCTCTCCCGCTGCCGCTGCACCCCGGATGCCTCTCTGCTACTGTGGTCTGTGTGGTTTTGAGCACAGTGAAGGTGATTTAGACGTCTGCACCCGCAACCAGCTGATAGTTGAAGCAGCAGACGGGCAGACCTCACGCATATCGAGGAGGGTGTCGGCGGAGAGGATGGCTAAGCAGGACACGGACGTTTGAAGCACGATGCAGTCACTCTCGATGGAGGACCACGTGAAGGAGGCACAGGAGGAGGTCGATGCCATGGAGTTGGAGGACCGCCTGGCCGACCTGGAGGAGAAGCGGGAAAAACTCATTCGGCGCCACCAGTCGCGAACGTGGAGGAGGCAGTACAGTATATAGTGTAATATTAATATTAATTAGCACATCATAATAATAACAAGGATCCCTTCCGCGCCTTTATACTCGCATAATGAGTTATACATCACGTAAAAACCCCGGTATGACAGAAACTTAAAACTATCAGGCTATGATATTTTAAAGAATACAGCCAATAGTGAAGGATAGGGTTGAGAAGGACAGTTTCCCACCCACTTCCAGTTGTGTAAACACGCCGGGTCGCAACTCTTTTGTTTGTTGTTGTTTTACGTCCTAGCAACATCTAAGGTCATCAGGATGGGCACCGACTTGTGACAGTACACTCATGGTGACTTTATAGTGCTGCTCCGCTGGGAGACCAGGCCACCAGCACCATGACCTGATGCCCCTCACTCAATCACATTATCCTGACACTGAGCCAACCAGTCCTTGCCCTATCCTAATAATGCCGAGTGCCTGGCTAGGAAGTGAAAAGTATAACATTTTAAGTAATTGGTTTGATTCGACCAGGGTTCGAACCCATAAACCCATGGTTTCGGATCCCGCGATCTTCCAAAACAGGAGATGGACGCTCTACTCATTCGGCCATCTCATCCCAGGTCATGGCTGCAGTCCATCCTCGGCAACCAGCGGAGAGTACCTCGGAACACACCTGTTAAGACGGGACCCGACGCCGGGCTCTCCGAATGCTGCCCAGTTAGTGATTATTGCGCAATATTTCCTTTTTAAAAAAAGAAGAAAAAAAAAA